>CM072891.1:20412222-21012222 GCA_037013685.1 Acridotheres tristis | reverse complement strand
GCAATATTCATTAGCCTCTTTATACTACTCTGTAAGTCAACTAAAGTCAACAGGAAATAAAAAACCAAGTCCCAAGTACTGCCAATATATGGAATACTTACCACTTGGAGAGAGATCTGTAGCAATTATCTGACTTGGTTCTTGTACCTGTAATACAAAATTGGACCATTACTCCAACAAAGCAGGGTGCTTCACTCACAATCATTTGTTACCTACTGACAGCTTGCTTTTACAGCATACACAGCAAAAAGGGGAAGGGGGACAGATCTCAGAGCAGACCTGAAAGTACTGGAGTAAAGAAAATTGCATGGTGCAAAAAACACACGACTGGCTCCAAGGCAGCATTCGCTGCTATCACAAAAGGGTAGCTTCTGTCAGGGAGATCAAAGAGGCAGAGTAAATTAAATGAGGGATTGAAGATTTTTTTCCCCCCAAGATAGCACTTTCCATGCTTCCTATTACATCTTTAAGGCAAAGTTTCCTCTATTGTTTTGCCTGAAAGCTCTAGGAATAGTTAAGAGCTCAACTGAAGGCATACCAACATTAGAGAAAATACAATGATAATTTCACACAGATACAGTGCTTACAACTTGCTGGAGTTCTACTTGGAACATTAGACAGGGCATTCTACTGAGAAGAATTCTTGCAGTACTGAGAGAGCCTTTTGATGGGCTCTCTTATAGGGGGAGAACCACAACAGTGTGAGCAGCTTATGAAAATTCAGCTACAAGAAAATGATACTGAGATAATAATTTCTACATTTCCTAATAATAGAAAAAATTCTATCAGATGGTTGTCCTCTGGAGAAACAGACTGGGAAAGCAACGATCTCTTATTAAGTTACTGGATGCATTGAAGCGTATAAAATATGGAGGCTTATTACAACATATCCAACACTTTAAAAAGCAATAACATTTTAAGTAGAAAATAAAGATTAGTGTTTATGATGAACAGAAAAAATGTTCCTGTGTACATATGTGTGTCTTCAGACTTCCTTTAAATGAGGGTGTCAGAAACGACTAGTAGGAATAGAATTGACACCCGGCTCTGTGCTTGCCAGCATCCTCACAAACGCAGCCCCCAGGCAGCTACATGCTTGCCCTCACAGGTGGGCGGGGCAGCACCCTGCAAACCCAGCACTGAGCCATTCCTGATTCCTGCCTCGCAAGCAGCCAGCTCCACACAGCACTGACTCTTTCCCTCTTTCTCTTTGAGAGTTTCCTTCTTTCTTCTGCATGACCGGCTAAACCTAACCTGTCCCTTCCTACTCACAGCCAGCAGACTCCAACTAACTGTTGACCAGCTAACCCGCTCTTAACAACCATCCTCATCGGACAGGCAAGGTTTCCACTCCTCGACAATCAATACAGCTGTAATTCATGGGGGAAAGTTGCCTTCTGCACAGTTCTTACAAACCATCCTCCCACAGAAATTCTCTTATAATTTTAGCAACTTCCACAGATGGAGAAGCGGTTCCCTTGATTTTCACTGTTGTACATGCAAATGCAACAACTTGTTTTGGACTTGGGGAACTTTTATATCAAGGACTTGAGGATAGTGAATAGATTGTTCCACAGAGAGAACTGCAGCTCTCTGATATGAACAGGCAGTATCTGGAAGCTGACATTCAGGAAACTGATCACAAATAGAAAAGGGTGAGAGTGGCTTTGTTATTAGCAAAAGTCTGCAGAAAACCAAAGTATTCTTCATCCTTGAAAAATATCAACATTAGTGATCCACACTGAATGCCTTTTTGAAAGATGTCATCCTAGTCACCTTTTCTGAGGAAGTCTGACCTGTGCCATATGTGGTGTAAAACTCAGTGAGAGGCTGTTACCTCTGCCTGCCAGGCTGTGCCAAGTCCTGCGTGCAGCTTCAAAGTGTTTGCCTCGAAGTTCCTATACATCCAAGTGTTTGGATGTAAAGCTGTGCAAACACATCCAGTGATCTCTCCTTTGAATGCTTCAGCAAGTCAGCACATCTCCAGCCTGTCAGCACAGCCTTCCTCATCAGACTCATCCTGCTTTGGGACCATGTGTTTGAGTTATGGATAGGAGCTTCTCCACTTCTCTAGAGCTGCTTACATCCCTTGGGTACAACTGCATCCTGGCTTTGGGAAATGGTTACCAAACAATAACCCAAGGAAAAAAAACCAAACAACTCAAGCTCCCCTGAACCAAAGAGAGCAGTGGCGAGCAGGAAGCCTTCAGCAGGTGTAAATGTGAGTGCAGGAAATTGTTTGGGTTATTTCCATTTTACTGAACTATGCACTCACAGGGATTTCACTGAGACTTCTAAATGCAGTTAAGTAAAATAAGTGCTGTTACCACAAGAGTAGCAGTTCAGTGAAAGAAACGATCAACCCATACAAGTTAATTAAGCATCAGCAGGAGAAGAGTTTCCAAAGTTTAGGGCTGCTGCCGCAGAGGATTAAAAAGTAATCCCAAAAGGAACAGCCTATGAATCCATATACTATCAATTTCAATCCAATTTCAGTATCTGGAGGTCAATGTTCCTACATGCCAGTTACATGGGAAATGAAAAGTATTTTCAAGGAAAATCACGGCCAAAAAGTTTATTTCTCTGGGAGGAATAACTGCTGAGGAGAAACGTGAGAACCCTTTTAGAGCTTTAGAAAACCCAGTTACATTCACTTCGTTTACGCACTTCTGAAAAAATTCTCCTTACAGCCTTTCCATCTGCACCTGAAACTCAGGTGCTGAAGAGCTGCCCACCCTGATCACAAAAAGCAGAGATAAATGAGGCCATTTCCTGCGGAGCGGCAGAGGCGGGGCCGCCCAGCCACTCCCTTCACCTGCGGCGCTACAAAACCCGCACGGCCCGGCCTGGGAGCGTGCAAAGCCGTGGCCAGTACCATGGGAGCCGGGCGAGCGCTGGGGCTGCTGTTGCAGGTGAGTGTTGGGTGGGACTCCGGCCGCGGCCACCGTCTGCAGGTACGGGCTCGCCCTCCGCCTGCCCGCTGTGAGTGCCGGCTGTCAGCCGTCCGCAGCCAGAACGTAAATTTAGCTTTTTGAGGGGCAAAAAGTCTTCCTACAGCTCTCGTGGGAGGGAGCCCTTCTGGGTTTTTCTTGTTTTCTTCTTTTCTTTCCCCTTTCTTCTTCAAGAGACTTTAGTAACTTTCCCGAACTTTTTGTCCGTGTTTGGCGCGGACACGTGTTTGTCCCGGGAAGCCTGCGGCTGCCGCTAACTCAGCGCCCTTCAGGGATGCCGGCACATTTCACGGCTTTGCATCCTCGCTCACTCGCCGCTGCCGCATTCCGCCTCTCCTCGGAGAAAAAAAAAAAAAAAAGTTACAAGTCAGGAGTGAGTTCTTTAATAGTCCTCATGTTCTTTAACTATCCCACCTCCCCACAGTTACAGGGAAGGTTTTCAGTCTACCAGTGGGAGAATATAAAGAGCAGGACCCTCTTGGTTTTAGTTTAGAAGTTGCCCGCTGGTGGCAATTAGTGGCGGGGCGCTCGGCGGCCGCCCCTTCCTCTCCTGCTTTTGTTCTAGACGTTTTTCTCGTGTGAGCCTTGTGAGGGCTGTGACTCAGGTGTCCCTGAGCGCAGGGAATGAACGAACCTGCGCTCGCCTCCCTGGAAGCACCTGCCCCCGCCCTGCGGAGGCGCCTACGCGGGAGCGCTGCCGGCGAGTGCGCGACCTGCATGCTTCTTTTGCATTAAAAAAAAAAAAAAAAAAAATCATTCCCAATGCTCCTGAAGTAGCGCTGTTGATGACTCGGTTTGCCGTCTGCCTAAAATTAGAGCCAGTGGAACGTGTTGTATGTGGAGCGTTTCCTCAGCTTTGCTGGAGCGAGACTAGCACCGATGAATTTAGAAATGGGGGAAGGGAGAAAGGAATCCCTTGCGCGCTGCAGAAACTTTGACGCCTGCAGTTCAAATGCAGTGATCTAGTAGACGGAAAGCAAGTTTACATGAAGGCAGGAATGTGTGGCAATCGTTGCCTTAATTCCATCAGCCGCTGTGTGGTGCTGCCTTAACCGCAGTTTTGTGATGGCAATTACTGCTGTGAGGAGCACTTAGCAGAAATTAGTTTGGGTTTCCTCTGTGGCTTCCCACGAACTTCTGAATGTGTTTCCAAGTCTTTACAAGTTCATGTTCTCAAGGTGGTTATCGTGTCCTGGGAGGATGAATCACTCAAGATGCCTCTTTGCCTGCTCTGTAGGTTGTGCTGCTGACCATGCCTGGAGCCCAAGCGAGCTGTGGGGAGAGTGAGTATCCCCACGAAGGTCTCTGTTGTGTATTGTGTGAAGCAGGTAAGGCTTTGAGCATTACAGCTGATAGCTATTGTTTCTTATGTTGCATCCTGTGAAAGTGTAAGCCTGATTGGAGCTATGATGAGTTCTTGGTGCTGTTTGTAGTGAGACCCCCTTAATGTAACAGGAGATGCCTGGGAGAGGTGCTTTGGCATCGAGCCAGGAAGCCTCTGCTTGTGGTTGAGGATCAAGTTTTTGAAGTCAAGTGATTTAGTTAGTGCTACAGGAATTCTACTATTTCTGTGTCTGTAGGCAATACTTCAGTATGGTTTTGCTTTCTCCTCCATGCTCAAGGTGTGGTAGAGTTAACAAGTTTTGTACCAAGAAGAAACCTCTCCTTAGTATCAGAAGCTTATGGTGCATTGAGGTGGGATTCAGACAAAGGAGGAAAAGAGTTAATTGAAAGCAATTTTCTGTGGGCATGCCCTATTGCTTCAGCCATGGTGTCATCCACTGCAGTGACTCATCCTTGTCCCAGCTGAGGCCTTGCTGGATGCCTCCTTTTGCACCTCTCCCTGTCTGAGTGGCCAATTGCAAATGTGCCTCCTGCCTCTCCCGTGCTGCTCGGTTCTTGTGGCACGGATTTGCAAGGAAGGGTTGACCTCTCCCCAGTAATGTGTGTTTGAATATCCTGGTTTAGCCCCTTTGTCTGTCTAAAGCTCTCCTGAGATTGCTGCTATTTCTCTTCTTCCACAGGTACTTTTGTTGCTGATCACTGCAGTGCTTCCCATTTGAGAGGAAAATGTGACCCTTGCAAGGAAGGAAAAGGCTTTACTGCCCATGCAAATGGCTTGGAGGGATGCGTGCCTTGCAGACAGTGCAAAGAAGGTACCAAACCTTATGAATCCTGATGAAACCTTTAACCATTTCCCCTTTTTTAATGTGGAAAACCTGGTCTTCATGGAGCATATTGAACGTAAAAGTAAATTGCCTTTATGGCCTGAGTATAATCTTTGCACTTTTTAACTTATATTTTCTTTTTAGATCAGATAACCCTGAGTCCCTGTACTCGGACACGGGATGCTGAATGCCAGTGCAAACAAGGGTATTCGTGTGCTGATGAGGCCTGTGAAATATGTGAGAGAAACAGTCCAAGGTAAGTTTGAGAATAAGTCGCTATTTTCCTTCTAGGCAGTGCTAGAGCTGTGGCCCAATCTGTGGCAATAGCTAACACATCATCAGGCTGTAAGTAATTGCCCTGAAACCAAATGGCATTATTCATGCATTTAAGTTTTAGGTGTTAAAACCTGTGATGTTGAGTCCTAGAAAGACATGGACTTGGGTATCGCTGTGCTTGTTGCTTATGGTTGTAAATTTGCATTTTTTGTCTTCATGTTGGTATTTCCCCAGAAACACACTTGAATGAACTTTCTCACACCCAGCTGAAAAGTTTGGGATTTAGAACTGCCTGTTGAAGGAAACTTAGTGTGCATGAGTAATGCCTGTACTCAGTGGTTTTGTTTGCCCCCCTGCTCTTAGAAGCTAACATACATGAATTTTATCTGCTTTGCTTTTATTTTTATTTTGTAGTCTTATCTTGGATTGTTTAAAGGTGCACTTCTATCAAAGTTTATGCACGTCCCACTTATGGTTCTAAGCTGTGTCTGATAAAGAACCAGGCCTGGGCAGAGCTATGTATTGCTCTGGCAATGTTGATACAACCTTGTGTTCCCATCCACTTCAGGCATCCGGGCGGCAAAGAAATCTTGCAGAATTCCACTGATGCTACGGACACAGGCGTACCCAATCAAGGTCTGGCACACAAATCCCACTCAGCTTGTTTTGTTGGGTCTGTGGCTTCGGGTTAATAACATCAGGGCAGTCTGTAAAACAGTGTTTTCAACTGCTGTAACATATTTAACAGCAGCTGCGTTTTAGTCTGGGAGTCACTTGCTAATGACAAGTTCTCAAAGGTGTTAAAGGGACAAACCACCTTAAGTTTCACTTGGTGAAAAGCTACATGTGTTGCCAGGGTTCTTCAAGTTTCAAAGGTGGCACAGTTGAAAGTTATGGGTAGTGCAAAGATGTTGACTCTTCTGCTAGGAACGTGCACTGTCCATGCTACAGCACCTGAAGCTTGTTATCATCTTATCTTGCAGACTTACCTCCCCTTAAGTGTCTCTCAGAAAACCTTGTAGAAGTTGTATTGCAGCTCTCTGCAGAATTCCCTGCTGCCTTTGGAATCGTGATGTGCAGTGCAAACAAGTACTTACATGCTCAGGGAGCTAGGGAGTCCCAGTGCCTTTTCCAGGACGAACTGTCTGGGTTGTTGTTTTGGTTTGGGCCTAGGTTTTTCTCTAGGACTGTAAGGAATATATTTTTGGGGAACTGTTTCAGTACTAATTTTGTTTTTCTTATTTTGCAGGGAGGAGCCCTCTTGTTTGGATTTTTGTGGCTCTGTCTGTCTTGTTTTTGCTAATTGTTCTTCTTGCTGTTCTTAAAAAGCTGAAGCGTGATAAAGGTAACTTCTTTATTAGTATCCATGATATTTGCTTTCCAGAGTTAGGCAGAGTATGCACTCCGGCTCTCCCTGGTTCTTGTGTTGCCTTACAAGGCGCCTGTGTGAGCTTTAGTTCATTTAGCATGTGATTTGAAATTAGCGAATCATGTAAAATGAAGAGTAGTTTTGTTTGGTAAATAAATGCATAATATTTTACAATGAGCTTTCTTATCTTGGTGACTGATGTCTCTGCTTCAAAGCAACATTACTGTAAGATCCTGAAAAAGGAATTCTCCAATCTACTTGCCTTGTACTGGCCAAGTTGAAAAACCTGTGTGTGGATCCGATACATGGGGCAAAAAATAGTAACTAATTAGATCACTAACTACTTTCACTGTGTTTGGCTTTGGAGATTTTTTTTTTTCTACTAATTGGTACCCTTTAGTCATTTGAACCTCTTCATGTGACTGTTAAGTCCTGTGTGAATTTATTTTTTTAGTGGAAACTGAGCTGTTTTCCTTGGAAACTTCTATTTTCACTGCTGTGTATTCAATAGTTTTTGCTACTTGTGTGAAAATTATTCTCAGATTTAAATGCTAAGTTTGTTGAAACTATGTCTTACTGATTGTATTGCAGTAAAGACCATTTCTGCCTTCTGTATTGCAATAGCCTGCAACAATGCTGAGAAACACAAGCTGGAGGAGAGGAGGTTGCAAGAGTGGCTTAACAGCTGAACTGCATCTTGTCTGCATTTTACTAAGCAGGACTCTTTTCTGTATTAGAGTTAGCACAATGTTTGTGTTGTTGGTAGAAGCTAAGGGTAGTACTGTGGTGAAATGCATGATAGGTCAAAGAAACTAAATGGCTTTTAAAGCTTTGCTGTGCTACAAAATTTTCTATTCCATGTATGTCTTGTGTGAATTCAGCCATGTTTTAGTTGCTGCAATTCCTTGGTTTCTTAGACCCTTCTTTTGTTTTTCAGCTGCCTTAACTGATAAAGTTGCAGAGGGGGGTCTGGTAAGTATGTGATGGATCAAGTGTTTCATCTCAGTCTAATTGTACCTGATACACAGCCCTCCATGTTTCTCTCTCTGTAGATCTCTGGTAGGATGTGTTCCTGTGATGCAACAAGTTGTGATTCATACAAGGTCCAATGTTAATTAGCAATTGCCTGATGCATTCAATATCTGCATGTGTCTGCTGCACTTGGCCTTGTTAATACCTGGAAACATTTCAGAGCCTCTGACCAGGATGCTTTGGAAGCGGGGAAAAATCTTGGACTAGCTGCAGGTTTTTACTTTAGACTGTCTCCAAGTGATACTTTAGACCAATTCATTTAGTTTTTGCTGCTTCACATGTGTATTCCCCAACTGATGGCAGCTATTGTTTATCTGCATGGTGGTGTTTGAGCTCTCATTGCATTGTGACTACAAATTATTGTTCATAAGACTTAACCACTCCTGATCCAGTCAAGTGCTTGAGTCTTCCTGCTTTGGGCTCATGTCACAAGCTACAGACCAGGACCTGACAGTCTAAATTCTTGGTCTTAAGCAGTCCCAAAAGAGGAGGGGTTCAGGGCTCAGAGTATGCCAGTCCCAAAGTCCATCCCTAAAAAGGGTTTATCCAGTTGAGGCTGGCTGCTGGCATATGTTCTAACTTGAAGCTGGTTAAACCCTGGCATCCTGTAGTCAAACACTATTTCACAACCTTGCTGTTTGAGTCTGAAGAAACCTATCACTAGTCTAGCTTTTTGCAAGATAAATACAAAACTGAATAAAGTAAATGTGAGCTAGCTTTAGGTTCTCTAGTCAAGCTCCATCCCTACCAGCACCACAAGGCAAAAATGAGCTTAGTTTTACACAACAAACGTTAGTCTTGATGAGGAACTATGAAAAAAATCCAGACTGTTCTCAGTGTGTGTACAGCACTTCTTTCTCCGTGCAACTTCTCTTGTCCTTCACCCATGCATTACCCACCTAGTATATGCACTCTTTTCTAATGTTATTAATTAGACATTAAGTAATTAAATGCATTTTAATTTTGTCAAAAATACTTGAAGACTGAAGAAACAGAATTGAAAGAGATGTTCAAAAGCTCGCCCTAAACTTTCCTCTTTTTCTTTTTTAAGGTCCGTAAGTGGCTCAAATATGTGACACACCCTGGTTTTTTTGTTGGGTTGTGTTCCCCCTCACGCCCTGGCCAGATTTGCAGCACTTCATCTGTTTGTAGAAGCTGATGAAGAAATGTGAAAAAAACCCTGGTCAAAATGCTGTGCCATAGGAATAGGCAAATGGAACATCTCTTTAATTTGAATAAAGTGGTTGTAGAATGATGCAGTTATAAACTGGTGCATGGCTGGTGCATGGAAAATTCTCTCATGTAAGAGCTGCCACAGGCAGGTACAAAGTCTGCACTTGGAGTGCTTGTGCTTCTATAAGAGCTTATTTGCTGAGGAGAGTGGTACAGTGATGCAGTCCTGAATCCGAGTATTTTGGCAACTACACACCTTTCCTCCCAAGAATCAGCGAGTTCATACTGCTCTAATGCCTCCAACAACTGCTGATACTTGAATAGCTGATGCTGGATTTTGAAACAAAAGTGTCAGCCGTGCTCTGCTCTTCCAGTCATTTGTTTTCCTGTTTAAGAATTGTCCTGTATAAATAAGATCAATTTCTTTAATGTGTTTCTACCCTTAAACAGATAGTGTTTTCAGTGGGAACGATACACAACTACCTGTGTGATATTTGGGGGGTTCTCCCTTATGTCCCTGCTTTTGCCCCTTGGTCAGGGGCTCGTGTCACTTTGGGTTACTGTCCCTGTGTAAGCAGAAAACATGCTGGCTTATGCTTGTAGGGGGACTGCACCTTAGTAAACACAAGTCTCAGGGGCAGGTATTTTCCACATGTATAAACATATTTCTAAAGCTTGCCAGCTTTAGCACTATTAGTCATGCTAAACATGTGCCTCTGCTTCGTGCTTGTACTGTTCATGCTGACTGGTGCTGTACTCGCTGGCTATGCTTGTTTAATGAATTGACAATGCCAAAAACGAAGGGAGCCTTTCTTGCTGGCTTCCAACTTTGTCCCCTCACAAAAGCTATGCAATTTACATGGGTGCTCACTAGCTTCTTTCAGCTGATTGTAGTTCGTGAATCTCCAGGAAAGCTAATCCAGCCACAGACAGCCCAAGGCAGTGTACTTCCATAAAGCTGACAGGATATGTAGCAACAGTTCTGAGAATCAGCCTTGACATAGTACTAGGCCAGAGGCCCCTGGTGCTGTTAAGAGCTCAGCAAGGCAATTTGATTGCCTCCTGTCCTAGGAGGGGTACCTACCCTCTGTACCCAGAGGGGGAGCAAGAAGCAATCTACATCAGTAAAAATAATAGGAAAATTTCCTGTGGTTGATGTGGAGGTAACTTGTGAGCCTTACCCTGCAGTCTGGTGGGTGCAGAACAGCCAGGGAGGTGGAGAGTCAGGCTCTAAAACCATTTGAAGTCTAATTCTGTGAAGGCCACAATTTTGCCAAATTAAGGGCTCTCCTTTCATTTCTCTGATATCTGATGTCTTCAAGTATTTCCTTTTCTTTCCCTAGAAGGAAGTAGTGGAAAATAATGTGGTCTCTGGGCAGGGCACTGGCCCATGCAGGAGCTGGAAGTGCTGTATGACAGCATGGTTGAGGAGAATTGCTAAGCCCTCATTGGCAGCAAAACCTGCCCAGAGTTCTTCTTTTCAGTGGAATGCCCTAATGTTCCAAGCAGAACTCCAGCAAGTTGTAAGCACTGTATCTGTGTGAAATTATCATTGTATTTTCTCTAATGTTGGTATGCCTTCAGTTGAGCTCTTAACTATTCCTAGAGCTTTCAGGCAAAACAATAGAGGAAACTTTGCCTTAAAGATGTAATAGGAAGCATGGAAAGTGCTATCTTGGGGGGAAAAAAATCTTCAATCCCTCATTTAATTTACTCTGCCTCTTTGATCTCCCTGACAGAAGCTACCCTTTTGTGATAGCAGCGAATGCTGCCTTGGAGCCAGTCGTGTGTTTTTTGCACCATGCAATTTTCTTTACTCCAGTACTTTCAGGTCTGCTCTGAGATCTGTCCCCCTTCCCCTTTTTGCTGTGTATGCTGTAAAAGCAAGCTGTCAGTAGGTAACAAATGATTGTGAGTGAAGCACCCTGCTTTGTTGGAGTAATGGTCCAATTTTGTATTACAGGTACAAGAACCAAGTCAGATAATTGCTACAGATCTCTCTCCAAGTGGTAAGTATTCCATATATTGGCAGTACTTGGGACTTGGTTTTTTATTTCCTGTTGACTTTAGTTGACTTACAGAGTAGTATAAAGAGGCTAATGAATATTGCTTAGAGCTATAAGGCTTCCAGTTTATTGTAAAATATGCTGAAACAAGATTATTGCTGCATTTGTAATGCTGGTGGTGAACTGTTTTACTTTGGAGCATGACTTTTCTGCATGGGAGTAGAGTGTAGCCATGACTTCAAGAATAAGAACGGTACAAATTTTGGAAAGAAATTTTAAAACAAGTCTGCATTGCAGCAGTATAGTCTACTCTACTGAATGAGGTGTATGTCAGAGTGAGAGATCTCTCTGTCAAATATCCCCTCACGTGGAAGAGCACATGAAACTCCCACACATCCACCTGTACCCTGCAAATTGTTGTGCTGTGTCCAAGTGATGGATTTTGTAATGGTGGTCTTGTTGTGTCAAACCTATGCCAGCAGCATAGTGAAGTGGTTAAAACTTCCTATTTAGTAGCCCTGCCAAAGAAACATACCAACCAATGAAGCCTTTCTCTAAACCACCTTTACTGGATGGTACCCTGCCTTAGGCGATCACTTCTGAGATGTGCACCAACACCTTTAGCTAATTTCAAGACCCCTTAGTAGAAAACCTGTTTGTCCTGCTGCTTCTTAGGTGCCAAACCCTTCCTTGCTGCTGCTGTTTGGTCTGTGCAGGTATTGGCTGAAAATTAAGGGGAAAGTATGTATGTGGGCTATGGAAAGAAACCCTTCTGTTTTAAAAGCCAAGCTAATGTTTGCTGTGTGTTTCTTCTTGCAGAACTGAGAGAACCCTCTGATGTCTTTATAGAGGAAGAACTACCACAGCAGTGTGGGCGGCTTATGAAAAGCTCAGCTACAGGAAAATGATACTGAGAAAATTACTTCTATTATTTTTTGTACTATTCTACTATTATTTATTCTATTATTTATTCTACTATTACTTATTCCTAAGAATAGAGAGCAATTCTATCAGATGCTTCTCCTCTGGAGAAACAGACTGAGAAAGCAATAATGTATTATTAATTTACTGGATGCATTGAGGTGTATAAGATGTGGATATTACAATATGTCAAACACTTTAAAAGGTAACAACATTATAAGTAGAAACTGAAGATTAATATTTGTGATGAACTGCAAAAATGTTCCTCTGTACATATGTGTGTCTTCAGACTTCCTTTAAATGAGGGTGTCAGAAAGTGCTGGTAGAAATGGAATTGACACCCTCACCTCTTGCAGAGAGCCGGCAGGGATGTAATGGCTCTGCTATTTTCGTGTTTACATGTCCTGCCTACCTTTGAGTTGTGCAATATTAAACTCTGGTGCCGGATGTTCACTTAGGCGCCAGGAGGTCGGGCATCCCTTAGTGCGTGGCGCTGCTCCGCTGCCCAAACCTGGTGGGGACCAAGAGTCGGCTGCTGTTTTTGAGAGAGTATTGTGATCCTTTTTTTTGGTTTCGATTTTGAAGGGATTGCTCAGTGCCGTTATGTCGAAGCAATAAAAGCCTGTCTGACATGGAAAACGGACTCTGGGACCTTTTTCTGGCGGCCGCGTCTCTGTCCTTGGAGTTGTTTAAGGAAAGGCGGGCGGCGACACTCGGAGCTGGGCTTGCTTGGCACGGTGCTGTTGGGTCATAAGGTGGCCGTGTGGGGCGGGTCGGTGCGGTGAGGGACTGTGTGGGGCCCCGAGGGGGAGGGTCGGTGCGGTGTGGAGCCGAGCCGTGAGGGGAGGGTCGGTGCCGTGAGGGGCTGTGTGGGGCCCCGAGGGGGAGGGTCGGTGCCAAATGGGGCGGTGCGGTGTGGAGCTGGGCCGTGAGGGGCTGTGTGGGGCCGGCCGGTGCGGTGTGGGGCGGGCCGGTGCGGTGTGGGGCCGGGCCGTGAGGGGCTGTGTGGGGCCGGCCGGTGCGGGGTGGGGCGGGTCGGTGCGGTGTGGGGCCGGGCCGGGCAGTGAGGCGCTGTCCGTTGCCCGGGTGACCCGGCCCGTCGGAAGTAGCGTAGGGCGGGCGGGGCCAGGCTTCCGGACGCGCTGTTGCATCAGCTCGGGAGCGAGGGCAGGCGGAGGCAGCAGCGGGATGGCAGCAGCCGCCAGCGCCGAGCACGGTAGGTGGGCAAGCGGCGCCGCGGGCCCCCGGCGGGGCCGGGCCGAGGGGCGGCCGGAGTTGTCACGACTCGGTGGGCGCCGGGGTCGCGGCCCCGACGCTGTCACGGCGGTGGCGCTGGGGTCGCCTCCCCTGCGCATACCCGGGCTCCGCTGGCGCTCGGGGGGCCCCGCTGCCGCAGAGCCTCGCGCTGGGTGCGCGTCCCGCGGGACTCGGCTCGCCTTGTGCCTCGCCGCGGGTGTAAGGTTCGTGCTGGTGTTCGGCGATTTGTGGAGAAAATTCGGAGCTCTCCTCGCCACCCACGTCTGGGAACAGCTGTCCCCCAGCTCGCTGGGTGCCGGCAGATGCTGGGTGCGCTCGGTCCGTGCGCTGCTCAGAGCGCCGTCCCTGCTTTTCACCTGTCTCTGTCTCCTGTACTGCCTTTCCCAAGCCATCAGTGCTCTCCCCTGAACTCACGCCTGAACTTTTGGACTTTTACGGACATTTTTTGTGGTCGTGTTTTAATGATGGGTTGTACTGTTCGCTTCCATATGGAAGGAGAGCTAGGATAGTACTATAATTTTTGGCGCTACTGTAGCAAATGAAACTTGGAATACCAGTCATGCAGGTATGAAATACCATTATGGTATGTAAAGGGTTGGAAATTTCTGTCATTCCAGCTAAGGATCTGTAAATACAAATATTTTTGCCCCTTTTTCTTTGTTACCGAAAGTTACTTTGCTCTTTTTTCATCATATATGATTCCCACTGAAGCGAAACATTTCTTGTTGTCAAGGGATTGGCTTTTTCAGAAGTCTTTTCAGTATTTTGGGGGGAAAAAACCCCAAGAAAGGCTCAGTTCAGGCACACTTTGAGAAACTCTTTAGTTACTGTTTGTTAGAGTGGGGTTTTTTACTGGAACTGCAATTGTTATATTTAGTTTCAGTTCAGGAAAAGTGGAAGTGAAACTTTCAGGGCTCAAAAGACTAGGATTGACAAGCTCTTCCTTGATGTGGGATACTCCAGTATTAAAAATCCCTCCTCATCTAAAAGCTTCTTGCTCCTTATATGTGAATTTTGATAAATCCTTTGTTTTTGTGTCTCAGTGTATACTGTATCTGGCATTAGCTGGAATCACTGTATTGGTTTGGTTCTTGTGAAATGTTAATGGAAAAGGAGATTTCATCTTGGCCGAGCATATGGTTGGAATTCTTTTCAGAAGTACCAGAGTGGCTGGCCAGGATGATAAATGGGCAGTTTGGAGCTGTATTAATAATGTTACATTTGCATTTTTTGGGTTGTCTAAAATTTGTGAAAGCTAAGTATTATGACAAATTACATTTCAAAATGTTCAGAAATTGGTAAGATTTATTTTTGGAGAATGCCTTTGCAGAATTCCGAGAACATTTACAGTGTCATCAGATTACGGTTGACAAGGTTAGCAGGTTCAGGGAAGCCCAGGAAACATAATTTTTCCCTGAAGCCAAGTAACCCCCTGGTGTTGTGTTAGCTAGCTTAATGCCTACTTCATGGCTTTCCTATATTTGCTTTGCTGTCCACACCTTCAAGGAGCAGAGATTTTAATTTTCAAGTTAATAAAAGTGGAAATTTTCAATGAAGTTTGGTATTGTGTGGGTTATGTGTCTTGATTAAACCTTCCGAAGTTATGCGCAGATAAAATGTAGAAGCTGTCCTGTGCCTTTGAGTTCGTGTGTCACTGCAGTCTCTCAGACAAATTCCCAGTGTCCTTTAATAGTCTCTGAAGCACACCATACATGTGAAGAAGAATGTGTGACAATTATATCACCCAAAGAGATTGTACACCAGCGGTTATTGTGTGAGAACTGTATTCATTGATGTCTGTGGAATTTTTTTTGAAACAACTTTCTGCTGTTATATTGTTACCTTAATTCTTCTGATTTTTCAAGGTTATTTTGCTACCTCTCCAATACTCGTGCTCAGTGCTTATTTCTTCTTGTGTGATATGATATCTATGGATCGTTCTGTTCGCATGAGTTAAAATTCAGTGTTATGCAACAGCTCTGTAGTACTCTCATGTTTCTACTGTCAAGGAGACACTCCCTGATGCAATTGGATAGTAACAACTGTAGTTTTGGGGATGAAAAAAAAATGCGGTTAGAGAGAAGGGCAATTCCTTAGCCTGTTTTCCTACAAAGTAAACAGGTCAGACGTATGTATATCTATTGGCCCTTCTCCCTCGATGCTTTTTGAATCCACTGATTGGTATTAATTAATGAATTAATTTGACAGTGGGCAGCTGCCTCTTGCACACCATTGGCAGACTTAGAAAAGAGGGGCTGGAGCAGTGCAGGAGGATGAGGATACTGAAGTGTATGGGAAAATAGGATGCAGCACTTAGGAGGTACCAGGAAATATTTCAGTGGGAGTGTTTAATAAATTGAAGGAATTGCAAGACAGGAGGAACTGAGGATGGAACAGAATGGAAATCACAGAAAACCAGATTCTGTAGATGTACTATTCTTCTTTTAGTCGTGATATCAATTAAACCAAAACAGACAGCTGTCACTGATTCTTTTTGCTTGAAAAAAGGGATCCACTGCTACACTGTCTTCCAAGACAGTGTTATCATAGTCGTTTGCTCTGCACAGCCGGTGAAACTGATGTGGGACACTGGGAATGGGACAGTGAGCCTGCCAAACATTATAATTTCAAGTATTAATGTCTGTGCCAAGACTGCTCAAAAAAATTCAGTTGTTGACCTTATCGGTGCTGAGCTGGTCCCGGCATTCACAGGCAGTGTTTGCCACTTCTTCTTGCCAAAATTAGCTTGTATGAGTGCTGTAATATTTGTTGTATTTGTGTGTAAGTTCAGGCAACTTCCCTTTTAGATTGGTTTACAGATGTGGTTGGAAAGCACTTATATTGTTTCAGATACACTGACTTGCTTCCCATTAGCAGCCTGGTGTGTGAATAATGGTCATAATAACCATAATAATACTTCGCAAATTGAGTGTTGTTTTTCCTTGCAAAAGATCTTTTATTTGATATATAGTTTCGCTTCTACCCAGATCATTCTTGTAATATCTTTTTTTTGCCTTCTCCTTCATATGTTTCATGTATACAAAATTCACATTGTGGGAAGACTTAAGTCTTAGATTTCAACTGTTAATGAACATAGCTGTTTCAAACTATTTCATGTGTATAAACATGTGAGGTTCTGTGCTGATAAACATCAGTAAATATTTAGGAGCATTAGAAGGTTATAGTCAAATGAATAGTATGAGCCGAAGCTGAATCCCATTCAGCCGGGTAAGGCAAGTCTATAAGGTCGAGTTATGAACCATTTTTCCTTAGTATTCCTTATTTGTACTGCACAATTACATGGATAGGCCTCGAGAATGATTTATACTTTACATGGATCTGTCTTCTTTTGTTCATAGAGTTTAAATATCTTTTGTGAATTTTGATTTAATTTTTTTTTGTTAAATCATTGACCTTTTTTATTAGTTCTGATATATCACTATTATCTTATTTATACCCCAAAGAGTTGAATGCAAACATTCTTGATATCTAGCTGTCATTTTGCTGTCATCCTGAGTTACTGTTGGATATTCTAATAATTGATTTCCATGTAGAAAATGGTTCATAAAGTTTTAACTGATGATATTTGGAAAAAACTTTAATTGTGCCATCCCTCACATCCTCTCCTAGCCATCACTTTCCCATCTCCTTTCATTTCTGCCATTCCAATAGTTGTGTTCTGTGAGCACCTCCATGGTTTGGGAACTCCTTGTGCAGGAGATATTCCTGCCAGTGTGAGAAGTGTGGGACACTTCTGGCTGTGGTCTCTGGGATTTGGGAGCAGGGACAGGCGCTGTCGTACTGCCTCTGTCACTTTACTACACATGACCTTGGTTCAAATTACCTTGCTGGCTGACTACCTAGAAAGGATATTGCCTTCCTGTTTATACAGTACTTTGAACACGAACAGAGCTACAAACACTGAATCATTGTAGGAAAATGTGAATGCTGGGTTTGCCTAATGGCAGTGCTAACCCAGTGCCATAACCTCAGAGTGTTTTGCACCCACTGGCTTGCACAGGGTGTGCTCTTCCAGTGAGCATTCCCACCAGCTCACAGAGCTTTCCTCTGTGTCCCTGCATTTGTCAAGATGAGACATAACTGAACCTGCTTTGCCTATATGCCAAAGAAATAATGGAATTTTAAAAAATTGTGAGAGAGGTGCACGATCTGATATACTTTGTTTGTTTGTGTAGATTTTACTAATTTTAAATATTATTCATGTGCCTGAGGAGAGAAAGGGCATGGGAGAAGGATGGGAATATACAGCAGCAGCTGAAGTTTTGAGTTTCTGCACCAAGTAGGAGGAACTGAGCATTGTGCTGGGAGCCTGCATGCAGGCAACAGCCCTGCAAACATGTAACTACATACTCAAGTTCAGTAGACATGTTCACAGCCTTTACACAGTGTATAAAATTAATAATATTTAAATATTGTCAGGATGAGTGTTTTAGGAGCATGGAAAAGAGTGACTGATTAGGTTTGCTCTGTGTGAAGTATTTTCTCCAATTCTGATAGATGATATTCTTCATGAAAAAGACCTGTGTTCTTGTCCTTATTACTCTTTGAAAGATGTCATTAAAAACTTACGGCAGCGTGAACATAATCCTGTTAACAGGAAGTACATATTTATTTGGTAGCTTGTATTAAATCTTATTTTCTCAAATTTCTTACCAGTTGCCAGAGCTAATTTACAGGGGGAGAGATATAATATAAGGATATATTTTGGTCATGGGATCTCCTTCTTTTTATGCTGACCAAATGTCCTGTGCCTCTCTTTACAGCTTCCAGCTACAGTTTTATTCTGAGCATTAGTGAAGAGGAAGCCAGGGTGAAGGCTCTGAACGAGTACCTGAGCACTCGTAGTTATATCCAGGGGTTCACATTTTCACATGCAGATGTGGAGGTGTTCAGAAAGTTTTCGGGGCCACCTGTGGACCAGTATATCCATGTTGTCCGGTGGTACAGACACATAGAAGCAATCTATGATGGCAGCAGTGAAAAAAATGAGCCTTGTAAACTTCAAACAAGTGAGTAATATAAAACTGGTGGGCAGGTTGTAGACTAGCTGACATTGTATTGGTTGTTATTGCTGAGAATTCCAAGAAGTTCCCTTTCATACTTTCTTGCACGCCTTAAAATTTACAGTTTCAATTTGTATTCGAAGTCATAACATTATTGTTGCATACAGTTACTGTGTAATTGATAGATCCTGACCTATTTAGATGTAAAAGCTGTTATCACATTTTTTATGTGAAAATTCCTCAGTGTGAATTTGATTATGTATATTTTCTTTAAAAAGCTGGCTATCTTCTGGTTGGTAAAAGAATGTGTGGGTTTGGGCTTTTTCCTGGAAACCCCAAGATTTGCCCAGTCTACTTTTCTCCTTGCAAGGTTAACCAGATAGTTGTTGTATAATATACAGATCCATAATAAAATAAACGAAATACTACCTCTTATGATTGTTATTAACACTGAATTTCACAAAGAATGTCTGGTGTTCTTTTTTAACCCTGGTAATTTAGGCATGCTGACGATTTGAGGAAGTATTAACTGGTTAATCTAGACCATTGTGTAAGCATGGGCAGGCATTTTTGGGAGCTGCATCACTCCCCTGAGTTGTTTCCCAATGAGCTAGTCCAATTTAATTGCTTTATAGTGAGATCCTTGCTCAAGGAGTCATGAAGTAAAGAAAAATAACAATGCAGAGCTGTTGTATAGTGCTTGCAATACCTACAAATGAATGCATGTCTGTCATTCTTGCTGATGGTCATGAGCTATTATTACTCCAGTGCCATCTTGTCATAACCTCTCCCCATTTGTGTTCTCCTGACAGACCAGCAGTTAAAATCAGACTGCTGTGAGTAAATTATCTGTGTGTTGTGTGCCTGCAAGTGTTTGTGCTGGTTATTTCCTTCTAGCAGAGAAGGGATTTCAGCTGCACCCCTGGCTCTGATAGCAGATTTATCCATTAACTTGCAGATTGTCTGTAGACTTCCATGGATCAGGGTGGAGCAGTAAGAGAAAGGTTTCCATTTTCCATGAAGTGGAAAAGATTTCAGACCATGAAATCTTTACTGTTGAATCTCTCTTTCTGAAGGGTTATATTGTTATAATTAGTGCACGTGTTTCTGGAGTCCTGGAATGGTGTTCTGCAGTGTTCACCATGGAAATAACACACAAATCTTCCATACTTCTTAGGCCTTGAATACTTGATTGTTTTTTTGGTGTACCAGAAAACTCCATGGTGGATTAGAGCAAATGAACTTCAGTTCAATCCAGGGGAAAGGCTATAGGCTGGCAGAGGTGTATTTGACCAGACTAACCAATATTTTACCAGCCTTTTACTTTGCCCTTGGCGTCTGTATAGTAGATAAAATGTGACACCTAACTTGTAAGTTGAGAAATATGGGCTGCAGTATCTGGGTTTTTCCTTATGTTCATGTAGTTGTTACTGAAGAAAGCTTTACAGATTTATCTTTTATTAGACTAACCCACACAAGCTTCTTCCCCTGAGGGAAGCGTTGGCCACAATTAAGCATGCCAGAGTAATCTTTGTAAATCAAAGAGTAAACAAATCCATACCTTGGTGTATGACCTGTGTTATAGAGAGACTACTCTTGAACTTGAAGTGTTCTCTTCAGGAGTAACTCATGCAATGAAATGTTTAGAATGGACACATATTTCCACGGATTCATAGCATGGAAATGAAATAAATCCCTTTGTGAGGCGGAGTACTACTTAATACTTTTTTTCTTATTTGGGCGATTACTCAAAAAAGTGAGATGACGAGATTGCATTTTTTATGCCATGAATATTTACGTAACTTGAAGGTTTTTCAGCCGAAATATGCATATGAAGATATTGAGGGAAACAGAGTTAATGAAAAGCACCCTGAGACACAGGATGAAAAAGGCAATTTTGTTGTCAAAACAAATAATTTGCAGAATATTTTAATTGCAGTTCAAAAGCATACCATGAGAATTCCTAAAGATAGTGCTCTGTGTATTAAGCTGGCAAACTTGCTGTATTTTTGGATTTCTTGGTTTGCTTTCATTCCTAGTTAATGTGATAATTGCTTTAACATCATTACAGCTGTAAGCAGCCCAGTACACAGCAAACTGCAACTCTGACAAATCACATGCCCATGCTTCTCTTTGAAAAAACCCCAGGAGTTTAACAGCTATGTTGCTTCTTTCAAATCTAGGAGAAAACAAATGCAAGAATATTGTCCCTAATATTACCCTGGGTTTTATCTACTCTCTTTAATGGCAAAATGTAGGTCTCTTGTTGAATTGGAGCATATTTGTGGTAAATGTGTTCAGAAATGCCTTGTGTAAATAACAACAATGTATGATAAAAAGCTGAGGCTCTTTCTAAACCTTTCTGTCAGCTCTCCCACTCAGCCTGAGTGCACATACTCTGTCAATATTGGCTCTATAGACCACCTCTGGACTCTGGAGATATTTTGCAAATTCTGTGTGGGATCTGTGATGTGCCATCACAGTAAAATCAGTGGTGTTGTAGATAGCCAGGACTGCCGTAACACTTCATTAATGATTCATTGAATTTCAAAACTCATGGTAATACTTCACCTGAATCACATACTCTTACATGTGTACCCTCTTCCTCACTGCTACTTGGATCAAAAGCTAAAAGGAATGACAAGTTAGAGAGTAGAAAATAAACCAGAAAATAAACTACTTTGGTTTTGGTGGCTTTGTAGGAGGCTCTAACAGAAGTAGCTACAATACTAGGATTGAAGCTGCTGCTCCATTTAGATGTGTGGGGGGGGGGTTTTCTTCTGAAATAATGATGTGATAAGGAGAAAATGTTATATTGCAAGCCTATTTATGAAAAGTTTCTTTTCAGTTTTCTTTAAACTACCTTTTCTCCTAGGTAAAGGCAAACGTGTGCAGCCTCCTTGGTCTCCTCCTGAAGGGACAAAACATTCCAGGCTCTGCCTCTACAACAGCCTGACTCGCAGTAAGGTGAGTAAATGAAAGGAAAGTGGAGATTTCCCTAGGAACACAAATAGAGCAGTCATCAAATCCTTGTTTCTGAAGTGTTTGCTTTGTCAATAGTCAGATCTCTGGGTTGTATTTTGTGGAATGTAAATAAGCACGGGCCAGGAACTCTGTGCCATCCAATTGCATTTGTTGGGCAAGTGTAATACTATATACACTAGTATATATACACGCTACAAGTGTGTCTCTCTTTTTGCATATTGCATAATATTCGGTTCCCAGTTTCAAGTTGTCATGCAAAATAGTCAGGCATTCAACAGTAATACACATAAGTGCAGGCAGTGTGAGCAGAATAAAATCACAGTTTCTTTATTCAGATGTTTTCTGTGTAAAAAAAAGTCTCACCAATTATACAGTTGTAATATAAATGTGTAAAGCTTCTTGTGGTCTTGTTTGAAAGTCCTTTGGGAAAGAGGAAATATTAAGAATATTAATTTTACATGGGATGTAGTATTCAAGTATCTGTGAACTGATTATAGGGTGTAAGCTTTTTCAATGCGAAACAAAACTTTCACTGACAGTTTGAATAGTGCCCCGTTTAGTTCAAATTGTTGTAACCTGATATCTTGATTGATGAGAATGCATAGAACATAAGCAGCCACTCCCCATTATCTCTATTACGTGATAAAGCTGGTGATGATCTTTACTCACCGTAAAGTTGGGAATGGAATAACTATTTGTTTTTTGTAATTATAATGCATGTTTTCATGTTGTAATCTCTAAATGGGGTGTTGCTGGCCTGAGGTCATGTCTTAAATTTCTTCTGACCATTGTACCTTCTCTTTCAATTAAGGAAGTATTTCAGCCTCAGAATGGAAAGAAGGTCTTGTGGTATTGCTGCGGTCCAACAGTTTATGATGCTTCTCACATGGGACACGCCAGGTACTTCATTCCTTACTTTGATATAGGTGGTTACAGTGCCTAGTGGAAGCAAACGATTATTAGAAGAAGGTTTTATTCAGATGAGTGTATTACTAGAAAATGTAATCTTTTGATTCAATGCTTGCAATTTAAGATTAAAAGCACGTTGTAATATTTTATCATTATGGGATTAAAAATTTACTAATAGATGGGGGCAAAGTAAAACTGCTGCACAGTTATTGATTGAGGTTAAAATGGTTTGTGCACAGAATAGACACAAGTGTTTACTGAAAACACCCTTGTATCATTTTGGTTTTAGGTCCTACATCTCATTTGATATCCTGAGAAGAATCTTGAGGGATTATTTTAAATATGATGTTTTCTATTGTATGAATATTACAGACATTGATGATAAGGTAAGGGGTTTTTTTAAATTGCAGTCTAAAATGCTGAACTTTTAGAATGGAAGTCAGAGAGTCACATGTAATTGCCACTTGATAAGCCAAGATAAATCTTACACTTATTAACTGAGACATACATTTTGTGCACAAAGGTATTGATTTTCTCAGTTTTGTAGCATTCCTATGGTAGCAAACCCCATATTGTTGTATAATAATGAATGTTGTCACAAATAATGAAGACTAAGTATTTTAAAGAGATAATTTATTTTATTTACCTGTTGAAGTAATTAATTGACCCTGTTGAGGCAGTTCATTAACTACGTATGGTGTGTTTGATTTTTATTATTGCACACAATTCTTGTAGCTTGTTAAATTTATAGGGAAATGCCATTTGTACATAATTGATTTTATCTGTACTTTGTATGTGTCACATCACGAAAATATTTTCATGTTTCTGATTTGTAGATCATCAAGAGAGCAAGACAAAATTACCTTTTTGAACGATATAGAGAGAACAAATCAACACCAGATCAGCTGCTTGAAGATGTTAGAACTGCCTCAGAGGTGGGTGTGCTAGTCTCTGCTTGTGTTTTAGGTTCTCACTCAATAATGTAGGAAAGCATCTAAAGAATGCTTCAGACTTTGCTACCTCCTCAAACTTTCTCCTTCTTTAAGTTTTGGTCCTGCGTACATTAGAAATGTTCTTTGAACTGCACATCACTTTGATTTTTACATTGTTTTAGAATTGACAAATTCTTTAGATGGCATTCCTGATTTCTGTGATCTAAGCACTTATTTGTGAGTGCATGTATTGCTCAAACAGCATTTGGATGTTTGCGTGTTAGAATTCAAACTTTGAAAATAATCCTTTAAAAGAGTTTTTAAATGGTGGTCTGTCCATAATCGTCTAAAGCTTGGGAGGTTTCCCTTTTACCATTGATGACCTGGGAAAGAAAAGGCCCGAAAGCTTTTAGGGTTTAATAAATTGTGTATTCAGGACTGAAGGTGAGAGAAGGTGATTCTCTGGTTGTTTTTAGAACTACAGATCACAAAGAGATTATCATTCTAATGAATTGAAAACAGGCCTGGGAATAGGAGGGCTGGAAATTTTGGCCGTCTTTCTTTGCCTGACATACTCCCTAAACATTGCATTTAATCTCCTCCTGTTTCACATTAAAGCTTGTCCTTTTCAAATTCATGGTAATCAACTGCGCAGTTAAGGTGATTAGCTGCATAGAAAATGAAAACAGCAGCAATTATGATGATGATGTAGTGATTTATGAAGTCTTTCTGAAAAATGAATTTGGATGTGAACTAAAATCGTGTGATTGCACCTTTATTTCTAATGAGGAGCATATTTATGTTTCAGCAGTTGAATGTAAAAACTTTTTCTGTGGCATAATGTCTTATTTGTCACCAGCAAGGTACTATGTGGCTAAGATAATATTCTGTGTATGGAGCATAGTGCTACTGTACTGCTGCTCGCTTTCAATTTTTTTTTTAATTGTAGCCCTTTTTAGTTAAACTAAATGAAACAACGGACCCAGATAAAAAGCAGATGTTGGAGAGAATTCAAAATGCAGTGAAGTCTGCTTTTGACCCTCTACAAGAAGCTGTCCAAGCAAAGCTCCCTGCTGAAGAGATCAATAGATGTTATGAGGTAAGTTTGAACTCCTTTTCATATTTTTTGTTTGGCTTATAATTGTTAGGAGGTTTAAAAATTATTTGTAGCTCCTAGTAATTCCCTGAGACATTATGGAAACTTTAATTCATAAATAGAGGAATTGTAGGATGGAGAACTTTTTAGTACTTTGCATTCAGTACAGGAAATTTGATTCTTCAGCTATAGAGTTTTTGGATGCTGTTTTTATCAATTACATTTTTTAACCTTTCCAAAGAGGATTTTGCTCTTGCATGTACTTAGACTTTCTCTTTGACTTTTTTGTCTTGGTGAATTAGTTTCATTATAGGTTAGTGAACATGCATTTCTGATGTTCCAATACTGGTGGCAATTTCCCACACAAGTGTTTCTGTCTCTGATCATAGAGAGAAATACCTCCCACAAAGTTGTACTCAGGATTATTTTTATTAAAAACAATTATATTTAGTAACAAATAATCATGTTGACTTTACTGGGCTTTGGTTCTGTCCCAGTAATCAAGTCAGTCAGTATAACTATTTTTAGTAGTTACTTTATTTTAGTAAATTATTTCCATTTTCATCTTCTCTTTGCTTTCAGATTATTTGTGGTAAGTACTATGGGATACACATGGCTATATGCTCCCTTCTTGAGAAGACCCTCTCTCTAAATTGCGGGTTTATTTTAAGAGGCCCAGCTATTCTAATATCAAGTGCTATCAAGTGTATACTGACCTAATGGAATTTTTAAAAAAAACCTAAAATCCAAGCAGTCATTATATGCTAGTGTCAGAAATAGAAATCCTTTAATATAAGACTAAAAGATATCCTTGCTGATGTCCAAATTAGTCTTTCAGACACTTTTAAGCAGTGTGCACAGTAAGGCTTCTTTTAAATTATCCAGTAGCAGTGGGGAAACAGAAAATGTAATACAACTGCAGTCCCATCTGGTGTTTACAGTGCAAATTCCAGATGCCTATTTAAGTGATCAATATCAAAACAGATACCACTTAACAATTTATCTTCCTTACCCTGGTTGTTTCATCTGTGAAGGATGATAGATAAAAATTTGGTAGAAATCTGGATTATGCTGTATTCACAACTAAGTGTCTCATTGCAAATGTCTTAGTCCTTAAGCAAACCTCTGTTCAGAATGATATCTTTCTGCACAATTTGAACAGGGCAAGTCTTGGATCAGTTGCTCTTACCATTGTTTTCTAGATACTATTGGAAGAAGCCAAAGATTTGCTGTCTGACTGGTTGGACACAAAATTTGGCAGTCAGGTGACTGATAATTCCATATTCTCAAAGCTCCCCAAATTCTGGGAAGCAGAATTTCATAAAGATATGGAAGCACTCAACGTAAGTAAATGAACTGTTTTCTCTTTTAAAAATGTATATGCCATGCCTTATAGTACCCAGAAGACAATTTAGCTCCCTATTAGCTTTCAAGAATCTCATATTTCAGCCTTATTGATGAAGTAATTCCTTTAATATTAATAGGTAGGTGTTAAATTAGCACCTGCTGTATTTCCATCTCAACAATCTTCAATCTTTTGTGGTTGTTGCACATCCCTTAATTGGTGATCAGGTTTGATGCATACCCTCGATGTCATCCATCCCCTTGGTGTAACATGAGCAAATAATCATAAATTGGTCCAAAAGCTTGAGCTGGAATCTCTTGGCTGCACAAGAGATCCCTGCTAACCTCAGCATTTAGCCTGACTATTTAAGAGTTTTCAGCCACTAAGAAATTATGTGATGGTAACCATCAAGAAGAGATTTGTCTGTTACAGAAGAAATTCTGTGTCACAGCCAGTGGTTTAGGTCAGTGAAGGTTGATTTACCTGCAAATCAGAGGGACTTTCTGCCTCTTCTGTCAGAAGAGCTGGTATCCCCTTAAGGACTGAGGAAAAAGTGGCCACAGCACGTTGTTTCAGAGCAAAAAGCTTGAAAGAGGAGCGCTAGGTTTTATTGTAACTTGCTTCTGAGCAAAATTGTAACCAATATATAACATATATGTTTAGTGCATATTTCCATATATATATGATTCTACTTTTTATCTCTAGGTTTTACCTCCAGATGTTTTAACACGGGTTAGTGAATATGTGCCAGAAATTGTGGATTTTGTGAAGAAGATTGTGGATAATGGTTATGGGTGAGTTTGCTACTGGATGCCAGAATGAATACTTTCACATTTAGCTGTGAGCTGTTTTCTCTGTGTTCATCTGCAGCAGTAGTCTTTGCCAGAAGCAGTTTTTCATCAAATAAAGAAAATTCAGGTTTCTTTGCAAAAGAGCCATTATTTTTCACCTGATGTGCTTCTTATGATATACTGTAGGGTAAAATCCTTGTTCATTAAAATAAAGTCCAAGTCCCATTCACTTGAACTGCATTTGATTCCTGGTCTTCATCAAAAATCATAAAAAATTGACACATGACAATTAGAAATCAGTTGCAAATAACAAAATTTTTTAAATGGTAGTTTTTATGACTGTTTCCTGATACCTCTCGAAAGCTTAACAATAGCTGCTGTTTTTTCTTCATTTAATTTTATTATATCTTCCAATGATTTGTCCAAAGTCTTCATATGGTAAGGCCTTAAAACTTAGGCTCACCTAAGTCATATTTACAATACTGAGCAGTACCATAATGTGAGAGGAGTTACCAGAAAACTTCTAACAGTGATTTTGGGGATAAAATTCAGTTAAGCTGTGGTAGAAAGTTAGCTAAATATTGATCTTTAACTTTTCAGGTATGTGTCCAATGGATCCGTATACTTTGATACTATGAAGTTTGATGCCAGTGAAAAACACTCCTATGCTAAGTTGGTGCCTGAAGCTGTAGGTGATCAGAAAGCTCTTCAAGAGGGTGAAGGTAAAGATTTGCTCAACTTGCTGAAGAAACTGATGATGTGTTGGTCTCTTCAATTGATTTTACTGATGTTTGGATCAGTCCCAGTCAGAGCTTGCAGCAGATTTACCTGCTGCACTTTCTTTACCAATTTCTTTGCTAGTTTTGTAGCTTGAGCTTCCTGAAAAATTTTAATTGGAAGATACCAAGAAATGTTGGTATTAATCCTAGGATGGTTTGGGGTTGCTTTTTGTTTGTTTGTGAAGGTTTTTTTGGTCAGAATGGTGAATAACTCAGTCATTTGCCCATAGCCGTTATTTGCCCATTTATCTGGCTTAGAGTAGGAGCAAAGACTTGAACCTGGGTCTTCCACATGCCAGGCACAAGTTCTCCACATCAGGTTGGCATTATTTCATGACAAATAACTTGAGTTCTTCTTTCATACTGAGACCTCTTATTTTAACTTTATTGTGTTGAACCAAATCCAAACATAGATATTTTGAATAGAGCAATAGCAGAGTATTAACTTAAAATGCTCAGTAAATGGGACCTCATTAGTTACCTGCTCCTAAAGTTGTACATTTTTAGGAAATCATGTGGAAAGTCTATAAAAAGAATATTAAAAGGTTTGAATATAACACTCATACCAGGCGAAATCAGGACACTTAAAGAGCAGTAGGTAACAGAGGAGTAAAAGTAGCTGTTTAACAAATACCAATCATTTTGTGCAGCAGCTGTGCTTAGGGAAAGAAATATGTGCCTAGTAATAGAATGTAGATGAATCTCATGTCAAAACTTAGCAGTGCAGCTGATACTTGTCAGATACTTGTCAACCAAATATTTACCAAAACCGCAAAGGATTATCAAGGTTAATAATAAAGATTTTTGTGGGTTCAGTGATTTGGGGGTTTGTGTTTTGGGGTTTTTTAATTTTTTTTTTTTAAGATTCTCTTTATGTGAGATACAGGAAGGCCAAAAACCAGTGACGCTGGTGTAAAATGTATACATTTACATTTTCTCTTTTGAAAGGTGACCTGAGCATCTCAGCTGATCGCTTAAGTGAGAAGCATTCTCCAAATGATTTTGCTTTATGGAAGTCCTCCAAGCCAGGAGAGCCCTCGTGGGATTCTCCATGGGGAAAGGTAAGGAAAGACATTATAATCAGGATTTGGATTTTCTTCACTTATTTAAATAGCACAGTTACACAAGTTTTTTTTTTGCCTCACCTTATATTAACACTGTATGAATTGTGGAGATTGTGTATTCAGTCATAAAGATTCTGTTGTTGATGTTCATTTAACAAGCTAGAATGTGTATCAGTCTGTTTGATACATTTTAAGCAGAAGTTTAAGTGCAGGCTCAGCATGGCTGTTACTTGTGGTTTGTCCTCTGTTAATTGACAAGCTTTATCTGCAGCAAATTCTGTTTCCTATTTTTTCCCCTTGTGATCAGAAGTATTAATGTAGCTTTTAAAAGAACAGCAAGCAAGATAATCAAAACATTACAGATGTATTGCCAGGTTGGATCTTTAAATGCACAGTTTCCTTTTGTGAAGCTGAGGCTGAGAATCTTTTTTTCTCTTAGTAACAGCATGAGGGAATGAGGGGCAGGAGAGGAAGACAGTTACTAGTAACCAAGAAATGGCTTTTTTTTTTGTTAACAGGGTCGTCCAGGCTGGCACATTGAATGTTCTGCGATGGGTGGATCCGTTCTAGGAGAGTCGATGGACATTCATGGAGGAGGCTTTGATCTCAGATTTCCTCACCATGACAATGAACTGGCACAGTCTGAGGTGAATGAACTGACCTTTCTGCAGTGATAAAGCAACAGGCTTTGCTTTCACTGCAGCTTACACAAACCCATAATTCAGTTTTTTTAAACTTGATGTGTGTTTTCTGTAAACAAGAGTTTTGATTCTCAGGATTTTATTCTCATAAGTTTTCCTATTTTAGAATATGTCTGTAAACAGTGTTGGATCTTTGGGTTTTGTTCTTTTCCTGCAGGCATACTTCGAAAATGATCACTGGGTTCGGTATTTTCTGCATACTGGTCACTTAACAATTGCTGGCTGTAAAATGTCCAAATCTTTGAAGAATTTCATTACCATAAAAGATGCTCTGAAGAAACACACAGGTAAAAATTATTTTGGAATGGGAATGCTTTTGGTGTACTTTGAGTGGTGACTATGATAATTTTTTTATTCGAGGTAACTTCAGGTATCTTTGCTAACTTTAGAACAGCTTCCTTGTTCTTCTGATCCTTGTTGGTATTTATCAGTATGGATGACAGTGGTTTTGCTTTTTTGGTAGATGTAGTAATAGTAAGAGCTTTAAAGATGGTGTTCTTAGCCACTGCAGTATTAGAGTCGATGAAAATGTTTTAGCTTATAAAACTTCTCTTGTTTATGTTAAATGTCCTACTAGCACGACAGTTACGGCTGGCTTTCCTCATGCACTCGTGGAAGGATACACTGGATTATTCGAATAATACTATGGACTCAGCTATTCAGTATGAGAAGTTTATGAATGTAAGTTTTCTATTTCTTCTCCAGCTCTCTAATCTGTGTTTTGCTATCTTTGTTTCAAGGAATAGAACTCCAAGGATATGTAAGCCATATTCGCAGACTGGGTTTGCTTTCTGAATTTATCAGGTGGGATGGCACAGTGCTTATTTAGCTACCATCGAACTCTCAAGTCCTATAAATTCCACAGATTGCTACATTTCTCTGCAGCTGGGTGCTCTTTCCAAGTTTTGACATCTCTGAGCAGTTTGGCACTTACACACAAGATCTCACAATTTCGCAGTTGCTTATAGAACTCAGCCCAACAGACACTCTCTAACATTTCTACCAGATTAGACTCTACACAAATGTAGCCAAAGGGGAAGAATGAATATTGTTCTGCTTTGTCTCCTCACCACAAACATTGAGCCTTTGCCTCTGTGCCTTGCAGGTGTGAGAGGTTAGGCACAATTACTATCCCTGGTTAGTTTGGAGCCATAATTTAAACTCACATTTCCCACAAGGACACTGTACAGCATTTTGAGATTGTTGATCTTGGTCTCTCCAGCTGAAGCTGTTCCGTTTTTTATTTAAAATGTGTGGTTTGGGCCACAGATTAGGTTGAAATGTCTTTTTACCGAGCTGGATGCCTGTTTTTTAAACAGATCCTTGCTATAAAGCCATTTTATTCTTCAGCTTCCATTGCTAGCAACACACTTTAAATCTGTCATAAGATCTGTTGCCTAAACATTTTTAAAAGGTTTTTTGTGTGAGCAGCTTGGTGTTAGAATATCGGAGGGTATCATGTAGTAACAGAGCAAGAGATAAAAATGAATTGCAGTCCAACTGTGATTGACAGTTACGCAAAATGATTCTGTTGGATTTTATTGTCTTGAGAAACATCATTAGATCCTGGCTGAAACAGTGCTGAACCCATAAAGTTTAGGAGTCTCATTAAGAAATAGTGCCCTTTCATAGTTAGTTTGGGTTATATTATGTTCAATTAATATGGTTAATTGAAACTGACTTCTAGCTATGTTCTTCTTTTTATAGGAATTCTTTTTGAATGTGAAGGATATTCTTCGAGCTCCCACTGATGTGACAGGCCAGTTTCAGAAATGGGAAAATCAAGAAGCAGAGATGAACAAAATGTGAGTGGAGCATTCCTACTTCTCTTTGAATTGTGTTGCTTCATGTTTAATTCTTTTTTTCTTTACAATATCACTTACAATGTGTATAATGATATTTATGTCTGTAGCATTGCCTCTTATCTCAATTCTTCACAAGCAATCATTTTAATCTTGGGACAGATTTACGAAGTGTAGATGAAATTGTTAATTTCCCTTTTGTTTCGGTTAACTACACTGGCATGTCTCATTGCCGCGTTTGTGAAGGGAAAGAGAACGTTTTTGTTAGATAGCTGTCATTTTCTTTACTATGTGAAGTCTTGTCTTCTCTCTAAGAAGTGACCAATAATTCACAGTGGCTACAACTGGAAAAGCAGTATTTTACGTATTTCAAAGTATCGTAAGCTATCTGAGACAAACAGAAGTTAAATGGCCTGACTAAACCCACGAAAGATCAAAGTGTCAGTGTTTGAAAATATGTTGAGTGATAACAATTTTGTAGTCTTTTGACTTTTATTACAAAACTACCATTATTACTTATAATGCAAAGAGCTTCCTAAATTACTTCTGTTTTGTCTGAAATTTAAAATAGAAGCATCTTACATTGCAATGCTAAAATTGACTGAAGAATTACATGCCGATGTTTCTGTGTAGTGATGTGCTCTGAAAATTTTATCTTCAACTTGAGGTTGGTGGAGATAACACCTTTTATAAAAGGGTGGGAGATAATAAGTAATAGAGAGGTCAAAAGGAAGGGATAAAGAAGTGGGAGAAATAGAAGATATGCTTAATGGATATTTGGTTTTGTCTCCTTTCTTCTATCACTTCTTTTTTTCTTGGAAAAAGTACACTGTTTGAAACCATAAAACCTTTGTGTGATGAAATGGTACTTAATATATTGTATTATTTATTATACCTACTAACATGTTACTACTATGACAAAGGTTTGCATGAATTTATTTCTTTTATCTACTTGTAGTATCTTCATAACAATTCACTTTGTGTTAAGTTAACTTCCAAATTGGTGCTCCTTCCTGGAAAGATACTAAACAGAGAACTTGGCTGGTACACAGGGGTTAGAAGAGCAATACTGTAAAAAAATAAAAAGTAAGCCAAAGAATATACTAAATAAGCAATTTATACTGCTTGAAAAAAAACTTGCATGGAAAGGCCAGTTGCTGAAAAATTGTTTGATGTAATTTGTTTGGATAGGTGTTGCCAATTAGATTATACTGCCTGCCCTTGTCCATAGCAATTACACAGCAGCATCATGATAATGCCTTTTTTCTTGCTCATCTGTTTTTCCTTCAAATATAAACCATGATCAGCAAAAATATATCTTACTTTTAGCTCCCCTTACTCTTCTAACAGAGACTCTTCAGAGTACCTTGCAGGGTTTTTGGCGTGAGCAGTTAAAAATAATCTTTCTCTTCTCAGTTTTTACGAGAAGAAAGCAGCAATTCATGAAGCACTGTGTGACAATATTGACACCCGCTCTGTCTTAGAAGAAATGCGCTCGTTAGTCAGCCAGAGTAACTCCTATATTGCTGCAAAGAAATCTTCCAGGCAGGTGCCTAACAGACTTCTTCTAGGAAACATCAGCTCGTATCTCACTCAAATGCTGAAGGTATGTGACAGCAAGGACTAATGTTGCTATTGCGCTGTGCAGTTATAACTTGTATTTTCAAGTACGGAGGGATGTACAGTCTTTGTTTAAATCTTACAGGAAACTAGAGATCTTCCACACGTCCCCCAGCTAAAACAGCCCTAAACTGCAGTGTGTGTTGCAGTAGGAACAATTTTGAGTTCTCCATGTTGCATTCTGTTTTCAGTTAATGTTTTGTTGAATAGTGGAGAGACCGCCCCTAATACGTTCAAGAAAAATTAGATAGTATAAAAAATGTGAGGTCAGAATGACAAATCTGACAGCTTTAAAGCTAAATCTGAAAGCCTATGCTTTGTATGGTGTATCAATTACAAATCAGAACATCATCTCGATAGAGTTGTGAATTGTGAGTTAAATGAGAACTATTCAAAAGCCTAGTATATGTGATTTTGCTTAGTTTTCACATTCCTTTGAATTGGTGTATACAATCTTTTCTTTTTCCTTTGCCAGATTTTTGGTGCCATAGAAAGTGATGATGCAATTGGTTTTCCTATTGGAGGGACTAGTCAAAACGTAAATGTAAGTGAAGGTCAAAATATACTAAACAGAATTACTCTCAATCCATTGAGAGCTTAGGTTAAAGTGTTGACATTACTGATATGTATCTGAATTGCATTTTTTTTGCTTTTAGCTTTTGAATCTGATGTAATTAATTGGCTTAGGAAGCAGGATTTTTCTATTACAAGAGTTGGGGTTTTTGTAAGTTTGTTTGATTTAATGACAGACAAATTGTATAGCAACCAGAAAAAGAATTATCTTGTCTTTTGAATGATGAGTCTGTTTCCTAAAACCACATGTGAACTACGGGCAGCACATGCTACAGTCTAAAGACTCATTACAAGTATTTGTATGCTAAGTAGTTTCTAAAATGTAATTATACTGATTAAATTTCTTTGTGGTACACCAGAAGCCAGCCTGGAGGCAGCTGGAGTTGTATCCACATTTCAATCTCTTCTTCTGATCTCATTTGCAGCCGCAGTTTTTATGTGGCTTTCAAAGGCTGTTTTGCTTTAGACACCCAGCGGTTCTGCTGCAATGCAGAATTTTTCTGGAAATACCTGGGAGGTACCTGATGAAAGTGCTGATGGGCTCTGGAATAACTGGAACATTTTCTGGTGCAGGCAGGAGAAATAACTCCATATGAAAGCTATCAACACTTTGTGCCAAAAATCTCTTGTGGACACATCAGTGCTGTTTTTCAAGTATTTTTCTATATTTAAAGGTGTGACCGTGCACCTTTCTGTTCCTCAGAAGGAATAAATGGAACATTTCTGGTGTAACAAAAAAACTTAACTTTTTATTCATCAAAGGAATTGTCAAGCTTGCTTGTGGTTGGAAAAGTGGGGATGAACACTTATCCAGTAATTACCAATGCAAATACTTACATTCACATGCTGTGGAAGATGTTCAGTATTGCCTACAAAGCCCATCAATAGTGATTTTTAAATTTAGCTCAGAATTATTTTAAATTTCAGACGAAAGATAGCACTTTAACACTTCACTTTTTAGGCAAAATGAAAATTAAATTTGTATTTAACACTTCAGGCAGTATTTCCAATAGATATGCTTTATGGAAGAATTGTTGATAGCTTCAAGCTTAGTCCTTTCACTCCTTTAAAATAACACTGCCAAGGATAGTAGAGTGAGAAGAATCTTGAGCAGAAAAAAAACCCAACAAACCTGTGCTAACACATGTTGTTCACAAAAATTGGATTTATTACCCATGTGCAACAAGCCAGTAATTACACCCTCAAGAGCAACATTGATTATTTGTTTCAAAGTGCAAGCCTAGGTGCTCGGTGGTATTCCACAAATCAAGCACACCAACTATCAAAGCTTTTTACTATTTATGCATTTTAGCAAACAAAGCAACTAGTGTTCATTGGCTACAGGTTACATGATTCTCTCACTAATTTGTATTCTGTTCTTTCTTGGTTAATAATTTTCTTGCTTCCTGTGCTAATTAGTCTGCATGCTCAGTCTTTCTGTTCTTTTGAGTCAGTGGGTTTCTTGGGTTGATGTTTGAAATTACCTTTTACCCAGTGGGAGCTGATTCAGCACAGTTTCTGAGTTGGCTTTATGAGTTTCTTCACTGTCTTGGGAATTCTACCAAGTGTCCTTGTGACCTGTGAATTCTTTGTGGCATTATTGTGTCCGCTATCAGTGGTCCATCCTTCTCTCCAAGTTTGTTAACCTCTCCTAAGGTCTGAGTTCATTGTAGCATGTCCAGCCTTAAACCTTAACAAGGCAATTCTACCAGCAAGTAGTTGGTTTTTCTAATACCTGGGCATCACTTGCAGCTTGCTTGTTAGCTGGTGTCTGTTTCAGGGATTAAATCTCCCTTCTTGTTGATTAGACTTGAAAGGATACAAAATTCAAGCATTTAAGAACATGCTTTCTGAAGAAAGTTTTACACATTCCACATTTTGCAACACTGTTAGCACAATCAGAAGAATCTTGTGCTAACATCTCTTACACTCAAGAAGCTTTTGTTTTTATCACCCAAGTTATTACTGGTATTAAGCATTATAACATGAAAATGCATAATATCACAAATGTTTTGGCTGTTTTATTAAATATCATGCTGTCTTTCAGTCCTCCATGGAAATTCTTATTTTTCTTAGCACAAACTGAAGGAGGTTCCAAGGTTCAGAAACTTCTCATTAATTACAGAAGGCTGTGAGTCAGGCCAGTTGTTTCCCTGTTATAAATTAGAGATGAAAGAAACAATTGAATCAATGTCTCCAAAAAAGGCATAATCCAGTTCAAAACTGCTGAAAGAACAACAAGCTTAATTATAATGGATCAGTAATTTACTTGAATAATGGATATAGGAGATTTGAAGTCAGAAAACCTCAGTTCCATAATATAATTTTCCAAGTGAATTCTCTCAAGTTAGTTGTGAAAATAAAAATCTTTCATCTTGAAATAACTGATAAAGTCGTGACAGTGCCTGCTTTCCCCATACTACTTTATTTGCATGAAGAGGTATTTCCAGTGTGGGGGGGGAATGGAGATGTGACTGTTCCTCACATTCCAGAGTCTACTTGTCAGCACTGGATATGATGATGAAACTGATTGCAGTATTCACATTTTTAAAAAGTTCTGACAGAACTCCTCAGTTCTTTTTGTAGGGGCACTTTTACAGCATGACAGACTATCATGTCCCTTAATTTTACAGAAATTTGTCATGGAAATTAAACAGACATGAAAGACGTGTGGAAATGATAAAGGAGACAGAAGTTTGCAATTTTTTTTCTCTCCCCCACCCCCCAAAGTAATGAAACTTTTAATTTAGGCCTTCCCCCAAGGGCCTGTCTTTTCCTCTTGGGATTCCAGAGAAGTGTTGGCAGACACTGATGTGTAGTTGTTTTTGTAGCTGATCTGTAGTTGTTTTTGTAGCTGTTCACCAGCTGCTTGCTGCTGCTATTCACTGCCATTGAGACCAGACTCACAGGACTTTTTCTCTGAGATTTTGTGCTGAGTTTTTACTTACACCTGATATAATTCAACAGTAATCTTTCCACACTTTTTATGGGAGAGGGAATTGTATGAGGAATATGGAGAATTGCACTGCCTGTACAATTAGCATAAGCTAAGATCTCAGGAACAGATCTGTGTTCTAATGAAAATTAGTCCTAATATCAGTTTCACATGGTATTATTACCATGTGGGCCCAAGGCAACACAGTACACGAAGGAGCAAATTCATCTGAATGATGTTTTTATTCCCTGCACTGCACTGCATTATAACTAGCAGGATTGTGGCATAACCCATGTGGAAGTGATGGATCTAACTAAAAAGGAGGTGAAAAAGGAATGGGAAACTTGACAAGCTAATTTCATCTGCACAAAATGAAAATTGACAGCTAATGCAAATTGTCTTCTATGCTTTGATATCAATAGAGCAATGACAATTTGTATTGATACAGATCTGCCCTGAGGGTTAAGTTCCATCCAACAGCACGTAAATATGAAATCTGTAGAGGCATGTTTTATATCTAAATGATGATTAGCTAACTGTGGAAATCATGATCCTGCAGATTGAATCTACAGTGATGCCATACCTCCAAGTTCTTTCTGAGTTCAGAGAAGGAGTGCGACAAATCGCCAGAGAGAAGAAAGGTGAGAGTACACTTTTTCCTGTAGTGTTTCACTTGAGACTTGGAGGTTATAGAAGCCAAACTGTGGGAGAGGATGGAGGGGTGGGTGTGAGGCACCTGATAGTCTCTCCTTGTTTAGAGAATGAAAGTAAAGCATCTTTAAATCAGAGCTGCTTTGAATTTTTGCATCTCTGCTGCCTGTCTCTTTAATTTGGGAATCTTTTTAGGCTGCTAAACTAATCTAAAAGAATCTAAAAGTTCTGGAATGATGAGGTGTAGTTGCTGTTATTCTTGGTTAGGGTGCTCCCTACTTTTTAGGTATAAAAGTACCCATGATCTCTTCCCCAGGGAGATTGCATTTACTTAAAAGTGTAGATTGCTACACAATAATAGTGTCTGCATTTAAATAGCCCGAGATGCTCACTATTATTTGTTAGCATAGTTGGAATTGTAGCTCCCCTGATGGTAATTGAGAGCTCTCTTTGGAGAATTCATCTGGGAGTTTGCTAGAAGTTTCAGGTGCCTTTTTTAATCCCTCTGAAAAGCTTTGATCATGCTGTGTGTGTTGGCAGCAGAACTATAGAGTGTTAAAAGGGTTCTTCCATTAAGCTTTGTTTGATATTACTGATAATTCCTAATTGAGGAGCTCTTACTATTTTCTTCTGTTCCCTGTGGAATTTTGTCTTCAACATGTACGTTTCTTTTTTTCTTAAAATTTTGACACTGGGATTTGTACTTGAAGGCAAAACAGGGCATTTTTTATACATAAAACATGCAAGGAACCCATATATTACACAGAAGCATAAAATTACTTGTAGTGTCTGGTAACCTATTCAGCTGGAAAAGACTCTGGACTTTCATTCTGCTACTGTTTGGAGTCCTTCTAAAGCTGATAAGTTTACATTAAAAACACAAAACTGTAATTGCTGATGTGACTACTCTGCTATTATTGTCCAGCTCTTATATGCCTAATTGATGCTGAAAAATAGGCTTAGTAATAAGTTCTTATAGTTCCAATAGTAAATATTTTTTGTAACTTGAATTGATTCAAGAGGTTTTTGTGTATAGCCTCAGCCAAATATGTGAGCTTTAGTCTTTTGGTATTTAACACACTTATTTACATGAAGCTTTTTTTCCCCCTTGCTTTATGATGGTTGAGCTAAATTGATAATTGCTTTTAGCAGTGGTAAGGTTTAAATATCACAGGGCTTCTTGTAGATAATTTTTAGAACATACTTGGCACTACACTGCTTACTGGCACTTGAATTTCCTACTTGGAAGGCAGTGATTTTTTGCCTGAAATACACTGGACAATGAGAATCAAACTGGATCTAGTCGCTGCTTGGCTGGGGTGTGGAGCCCCCTGCAATTTGACCAGGGAGGCACCTTTCTTTTAAAGTATTTGATACATGGAAGCTGAGTGGTGGTTGGCAGGACCTGCACTAACATGCTACTGATTGCTTTCCCTTTACCCATTAAATTCTTGCTTGCAGGAAGTGTTAAATTACTGTCAAAGTTGTTCAGATTAGTGGCTGGGGATATTGCCTCTGCACGGCTGTAGGCAAAGGGAGTTTCCCCATCATAGCCTGTTGCTGGCAGGGTTGTGTTAAATATTATTTAAAACAATCTGTATTGCTTTAAATCTTCTCAGATGTTAAATAAAGAGCATGTAGCTCTGTAAAACCTGCAGAGTATTACAAATGTCCCCGTCCATACACATGCACTTTGAAAATGCATCTACAAAACATTTCACAGAATAGCCATTTTTAAAGCAATGGTTTTTAGTAATAATCAAAATATATACACTCTGCAAAAATGTTACTGTCATCTAGAATGGGTAGCATTCAAATGCAGACTTAATAATCCTCACAGTGCCGTCTGCACCTTCTGCCCTCTCTCATGTATGTCATGAGTTGACCGGAACTGGGACAAACTCTCTCGTTGTAGCATTGCCTGCTCTTGTCTTTTGCTGCCAGTCTTCACATCCAGCATTCACCAAATGCTTTTCAAACTCCTCTTTTTCCTTCCCATCACAGTGTTCAAATTCACAACATCTCAACGTCTGTTTCACATCTAATACTCTTTGGCTTGAAATTGTGAGGAGGTCTGGGAAATAGTCACAGGCCCAAGGAGTGTCCATCTGCTGAGGTGTTGATGGGCAGTGATGATAAGGCATTGTCCCACTGGTTTCCTGGTCACTGTCCTCAGTGAGAGCCTTCTCATGTCCCGAGGCAGCCCATAAACAATCCCCTACCCAATCCTAAACATATTTGCTCGATTTTTGATAAGTAAACATCTATAACTGTGAAGATGCTGTTTTGGTGAATAAGCAGTAGGTGTTTCTGATACAGTCTTGATATGATATGTGTAATTCCTTTGCCTAGGTTTGAGCCAACACCTTTTAGTGTGAACAGCCAGTGAGGTAATCTTATCCCTGGTTTATCTTAATGGCTGATTTAGAGTGGCATCAAACATGACTGCGGTTCACTGTGTGTAATTGCTCTGGATCAGGAGAAACAACGACTCTGTTTATGGCAGACAAAAGAGGTTCTGTACACTGCAGTGGTTTTCTGTGCAAAGAGAGAGCCACAGAACACAACCATGCACTGAAACAGGGTGTTCCTTCTCATGGTTTTAGGATAGTCAGTGCTGTTCACTTGCAGCTCTCTGAGAATTGTGGAAGAGACGAAGGCTCAGAGTGGTTCTTGTATCTACCAGAAGGTGCAGTGTTTAGGAAACTGCCTGGATGGAGGCTTCCACCGCCTGAAATAACAACTTTGAGAGCCTGGGTACTTCTTAGGTTTAACCAGCTAAGAATTGCTGAAAGGAAGAACACTTGTTCATTGTAAGGACATCTAACCCAATATCTGTCTTGTTATGCTTGCTAATAAGTGTTACTCCCAAATACCAAACTGCCTATAAAAAATGCCACTGAATTCACAACAGCAACATACTGGTCTCTTTGATGCGTTTAGTTCCTCTTAACTGTTCTGCTGCTTCTCAATTGGTACAATTTCTCATCCAAAAATTATTTTATGTGAAGATTTGTTTTCCCCTTAAAAGCTGATAGCGTATATTTCAGCTAAATTTTAAGTTCTTAACTATTTGCCATCATCAAAGGGTTTTTGATAAGTTTGCAAGGGAAAAAAATATTAGCTATGATATCCTGATCACCATGCAGAAAGCCAAACCAAAATTCTCTGTTCTGCTGCAACTAGATTGCTTAAAAGGAGGATGTTGGGATTACTCTGACAAATGTATGTGTAGTTATCAAATCAACAAAATCCTAGTCCTTCAAAGGGCACTGTTAGATTTAGCACAGGATATGTTAATTTGGGATTTTTCTAAAATTATGTTTTTAACATTTCTTATTGCACATCCTACAGCAACCATTAGGATATTCCTGAGTCATATACACTTCCACCATACCCTGACAGAGTTGTTGCATCATTTCTGAATTGACTTGGATTTTCTTTCTGTTCCCCTTCAGGAACAGCGAGGGTATCTTGGAAGAAATTTGTGATTTTCAAGTCCCTGCAAATAAACATGCTGCTTCTCTGTGTGGCTGAAATAAGGCAGGCCTTACTTATCACTTTAAAAGAAAAGATCTTTTTCTCTTTGACAGAGTGGCAATTTCTTAGTTGTACCTAAGTAACTATGTAGCTGGATAAAATATACTTTGGCCAAATTTTACTTCACTAAAAGTATTTTTCATGCTCTGTAGTAACTGAAGTGCTGCAGTTGAGTGATGCTCTCCGGGATGACATCCTGCCTGAGCTTGGAGTTCGATTTGAAGATCATGAAGGTACTCAGTTATCTCTTGGAACTTTGTAGGAGCTGTTTTTATAATCCTGCTGTTTTCCTAAGAAGTGGGAAAACAAACTGTCAAAACTAATTTAGAATAATTCAGTACACTCAAGTATTGCAGAGCTATAGCATATCATATGTATATATTTCATATACATATATATTTCATATGTACTACATATAATGGCACATAATATGTATCATATATAATGGTGTATATATATGTATGAATAGATATTGTAGAACTGTATATTGGAATACATGTACAGAATAAAACAACATACATTGCAATATTTTTCACCTTTTGTATAACACCTGACTTCTTAGTCACTTTTGAGTAGCCACTGAATTGTATTTGCATTCAGCATGCAAAAATAAAACAATTATCACAGGGTGAATACATTTATCTTTGACTAATCAAGAAAGTAATCCATCTGTTTTTGCTTCTTTAGGACTTCCAACTGTGGTTAAATTAGTGGATAAGGACACATTATTGAAAGAAAGAGAAGAAAAGAAAAAGGTAATTATTTTAAGCATCCCATATTTTTGAAATTGAAAGTAATGTGTAAGCTATGAATATTTTTACATTTCTTTGATAAATCATAAGAAAAATCATATCAGGCTACAAGGAACAAGGAAGATGACATAAGAGAATTGATACAAAAATTTGAGTGTGTTGGAAAAAAAGAAATTTTTGGAACAGCTTCTTGAAAACTTTGTATGGGACCTAGTGAATACCTCTAAGATTTTTTGTTTGCTTTTTAAGATCTTCATATAACAAAGGGATGTTCAGTGTTGCATTCAAACTGTCCTATCTTTTTGAAAGAACAATTCCAATGAGAAGCTAATTCAGACTTGTTTTGTTTGTGCAAATGAAGTCAACGTTTGCCATGGAACTAGTCTGGATTCATCTGATGTGTGAGGAAAAAGTGTACTGCTAAATCATAATTATTATAGTATGGATTAATGAGATATTCAAGATGTGGGGGCAAGAATTCATGTTACTCTATAAAGCTTGTGAATTTGAATTCACATGCACAAGGTGTGTATAGAAACCCTGGTTTTGGCACTTCCTAGCATTAATATTTGACTTTAATATTTAGAATATTGAGAAGTAACACTTCATATGTCCATCTTCAATTTTACCAAATAATGAAATTTTATCACAATGTTGGAAGACTTTCCAACATTTCTCCTTCCATGCTGATGCTTTTTTAGAAAAGGGAGAAGTAAAAAGTCATTTTAGTCAGTTCCAGATGTTTTCATCAGAGGGGCATTTGAGGGCAGTTTGTTTATAGCTGCTGGGTAGGACCTGCAGCCAGAGTGCCTTTTCCCTGGAAATGGCATTGTGTTCAGTTCTGGCAGATCCCTTGGAGAACTGACAGGTCTCTCCTGGGCAAGTGCAAGATGGGATTTTTAGCAAGTTGGCTAAATTTGGATAATTGTTTCCTTAGGAACATCAAGTGATACAACTGCTGCTTGAGGAACTGTGATAGCTTCACAGTTTGAGGCAAGAGCTTAAAATATCATTGAAATACAGTATTTTTTAAAAGCCATTTGCAAAACATTTTTCCCCTTAAAATAATAGGACAATTTCTTTTAGGTATTCTTTTCTAGGTATCCATTTTGCATGCAAAATGCATTCTGAACAGTTAAAACTGGTTTAACTATGAATAAAAGCAAATGAAATCAAAGTCACACAGTGGGAAGTATCAGACAATCCTAATTATTAGGCATGGTGGGTTTGCTGCAGGTCATGCTGCCAGTTCTGTCTGTGGTTAGATACCCAGGGGAGCTGGCTCAGGTTTGTAGAAAACAACCAAATGAAATAGTGCATTACTTTTTACTCACTAACACTGCCTCTCACAGATAGAAGAAGAGAAAAAAAGGAAGAAAGAAGAAGCAGCCAGGAAAAAACAACAGCAGGAAGTAAGTAACCTCATTTTGAAGGAGAGTGTAGGCAGCAGTAATCACGTGCAGGAAAGAACATTAGAGCACAGGCTCTCTGCCCAGCCTTAAGCAGGTCTCAGTTTCTTTTGGTTTTTGTGTAAAATTTCCTGCTCAGAATGGCTTTGGCTTGAAGTTCAGGTTTGGCCTTTAAATTCTTATAGAGAAGCCATTTTTGAAACGCAACTAAAGCCTGCAAAAACTTACTGCAGAAGAACTTGTAGCACTTATTTTCAGTCTATAAACAGTATTACTTTCTTAACTGGCAAACTAGTATCTTGCATGCTTGTTACTGTTAGAGAAGATTTTGCTTGTGTCATTTATTATTTTATTTCCTTTCTAATATCATAAGTATACGTGAAAATGTTTATTTTTCTCCTTTATTTTCTTTTTCTCTATGAGAAATCCCCTGTTCGTTATGACTGAGCAGGGAGATGTTTTATCTCTTTGACTGGAATTCAGATAGCTCAAACATTTTGAGCTTTGGATGGGGAGTAGACAGAGGAGATGAACTTATAAGAGAAAATATTGTTTGCCATGCTGATGACTTTAACAGTGCAGGAAATACATTCCTCTGTTAAAAGAGGAAGAGAACTTTTAGAGACTATCACATTCAGAGATAAAACAAGATAAATAGCATTTATCATCCACAAATTACAAGCACCTTTTTTCACTTTTTCAAAAAGATTCCTTTGCGTAGGGCAAAAAGTTACATGGAAGAGATTCTGAAATGTGCTTATTTACAGATAAGGGAGAGTTCAGTTTGTTTTCAGTGCAATTACTGCATCTGATTCTTCTGTGACCTGCACCGAAACCTTTGCTTGTCAGCAGGAAACTTGATAAAGGTGGTTTCCTTTGCAGTGAGTTAATTGCTGAATATTCTTTATGATAGCAGCTATTCACTTTATGTTGACTAAAGAACCAAGTTAGAAAGAATCAAATGTAGTTTTTGGAGTATATAAGCAAATTATTTTGAGTTTCTGCAATGCATCTGTTTTATAAAGTGGTTCTCTACAGGTTTAAAACAGTTTTGTCCCCAGACAAGCACAGCTAAGACCTACTGAGTTGTTTCTCACTCCAAGTTTCTTTTCACATAATAAACAATTAGGAATTGAATGCTCCTTGCTTTTGAAATTATAATCTCCTTTTCCTTTTGCATATGTGACAGGTAATTAACTGTGATGTTAATGCATGTTTTATATTACAGGCAGCAAAACTAGAAAAAATGAAGATTCCACCACATGAAATGTTTAAATTGGAACTTGACAAATATTCTATGTTTGATGAAAATGTAAGAGACTTTTCTTCATATAGGGAGGGGTTTTCCTTCCCCAGCTGTACATACTTATTTGTATATGTTTAAACCAATCTTGTTCCAAACCTCCAGGGCAGTGCTATTAATGTAGCAAGAGAAGGGAAGGAGAGAAAGAAAAGGTGATACATGAATTTTATTGTGCATTGAGGAGCAAGGTCTCTGTTAGCCATCATTTCGAGGGTATTTTCCTTCTATGTTTCTTTGTACATCCATTGTACATTTCCTTTGGCTCCCCTTATTGCAAAGCAAAATATATATTGTGGGTAGGAACGTGTATGATGTTCATTCACAGATTTATTACTCTGGTGCAAGGCAGGGTATTCATTTGCAAGTACAAACTCCCCAGCTCTGCCAGAACTGATATTTTTTGGAGAGGTCCTGTGTTTCCTGTTTTCTTCTACCCACTGTTTTGCTGTCTCCTGGCAAAAGCTCTCTGAAGGGGCTATATGCATAACTTTGCTCTTGATTGCTCCCCTTGGGGATGAAAGGGTTACTTGGAAAACATAAAGCACTGTTTCTTCACTTCTACTTGATTTGGGTCATTGATCCTGCTTCTGCCTCTCCCCTTCACCTACACAAATTCAAGCCCTGGGGACAAGTCAAAATGGAGATGATAAATACTGGAAAATACCTCTGCAAGCCAAGGAGAATGTCCAAAAAATGCTGATGATACTTCCTTCATCAACAATATAAATCTCTTACTTCTTTTGCTTTAAGCCTTGAATTCAATCTGCTAGTATAATCACAAGATTATTTTAACCATCTGTGCAAGAATTAGTCATTATTCTCTTAACTAAAACCATCTAAAAGTTAGTGGTCTAAGATTTCCTTATGTGGCTCAGGACAGAAGATAAATACACCCTTATGCCTCTTGTTTAGCTAGGAGGGGAACATTCAGAAATAGTCAAAGTTAGCTGTCAAACTTCTAGGTGACTAAAATTAGCCAAGATACACCCCTTCCTGACAGCCTGTCATTATGACATTATCTCCCTATCTTATTAAAACATGATTCCATAAAGAACAAAAGCAGACCAAGAATTTATCTTAAATACTCTTTTTTTTATATGTATTTCAGGGACTTCCCACCCATGATACAGAAGGCAAAGAACTTAGCAAAGGACAAATTAAGAAGCTAAAGAAACTTTATGAAACCCAAGAAAAGCTACACAAGGAGTATCTACAAATGGTTCAGAATGGAAGTGCAAATTGAAAACAACAGGACTTTTTATTTAGAAGGCGAGTGCTGGGTTCCCATTGAAGAAGTGAGCGTATACTGATGCTCAGATTTCTGTTTACACTTTCTATTATGTGCAAAGTAAAATTCCTGTTTACGTGGGTTAGTAATGTCATCTGGAAATGTAATAAAAATCCATCATGAAAAAAAAGCCAACCTGTAAGAAGTTTCTTCTCAGCCGTAGCAATAGTGGTTGCCAGTTCTGTTTATGAAGGTGCTGCTCAGTCAGCAAATCCACATGAGGATTCTTGTTCATTCTAGCTGTCCAGGCTTTGGTTAATTTTTTTCTGCATCCTGATCTCTATCTAAGACCCAATGTTACAGTCAGAAAAATTTATTGCTTAATGGGAGCTGAGTAATTTGCCCTAGAGTAAGAACAGTATTTTCCAGATGACTTTAGTATCTTTACATAAGCAGGAAAAGTGGGTATTTCCACTATGATACTTATTTTAACTGCTGTTATTAAAAACTCTCATAAGTATACTCAGAACACTTTGCATAGTAGAAGTTCACAGTCCCTTTGTTGAAAAAGGGAACAGATCATCAACCTGCAGTTGCAGTCAAGTGGGTAAGTACAAGGCAAATGCACCTGCATTGAACAAACAGGTAGGAAAGACATGAAGGTCTGATGGCAGAGGTGGTGTGTTTTTGGAGGTGTCCCTTCCAGGAAACAGGAGCCCTGCCAAAGTACCTGATTACCCAAAGTACTCAGTACCTAATTACCAGTTTAGAGCCATGGGGAATTAACAGAGGTTTTCCTACTGATATACAGTTGGTGGATTGGTTTGCAATTAGGGAATACAGCTAGACATTGCCCTGTGTTCAAGACTGATTTTTTTAACATGATGATTTAACCCTGAGATGAAAACCGGCCTGATGTAATATGGTCATGTTGTATCTGCATGGAGAGTTCTTTGTTGCCTAACAATGCATTTCACTGGCAGAAGCTACTAAATGAACTAAAGTTCGTGAAATCCTAAAAAATATCTCACCTACTTTACAGCTGCACAGATCAGCCAAGTGTCTGATTTGCAGAACTATATTCATTCAGTATTCTCAAGGTGACTTGCAGAAAGTCATACTGCAACACCTCTGTTTTCTCAACTCTTAGGTTCATGCTACAACTATCAGGCCATGTTCCTTTACTTAATTAAGAGTTAAAACATCTTTGATTTTCCTTGTTATTTTTATATTTATATTCCTTCTTCTGAGGAATGATCACATTATTTGGAGTAACAGAGAGGTCTAGTAGGTTTGAGTTTTTTCCTAATTTGTCTGTATTTGCCTTTGAAAACATACATGATGTTAAGGTCAGTAAAGCAGATGCATCTTGTGTACAGAAAATAAAATCTGTTGTGAAGTATGTGAACTTTGTGTAGTGAGAATATTGACCTTATTCCACAACCATCTTTTTGAAATGTGGTTTACAGAGCTTTTCCTTTAGCTTGCTATTGCTAATTTAATCAATTTTGCATTCAATATTTGATTATTCTGCTAATTTCTAATCAGTTTTATAAATGCATGTTTAAACTGCACATCAGGGCAACTTCTCCATCCTTTGGTATGAGTCAAAGTTCAATTACATTTTTTTGCAGCATTTTAGATTCTAACTCCCTTTGGCATTATCAGCTCATCATTTTCTTCCCATCATGCTCCCTGAAGATGCATATGCACTCAGGATATCTTTGAAAGGATGGGACATGCCTATGCTGCTTCTGAAGTAGAAATTTAATGTCAAATAGTGCCAGGAATTTGAATACAGAAATTGATTTTGGTGATCTGAGTTAGCACTTACTTAAAGTGAGTTAGTATTTAACTGTGGAGAAAGTGCTGTTGATCCATTGCTGACCTGGACTGTAGTTTATGACATCTCCGTGATAAAATCTTGACTTCTGCCCCCACGTTTCGTTTTTTCTCTTCCTGCTATGTTTTTAGTAGAACCTAATCCAATTCCATTACTTACCTACTCTATCAATGTAAAAGAATGGGGTGTTTTTTAAATGCCCTTTTTCCTTCCTAAATGCTTCATTTTGTTTCTGGGACAACTCTCCTTGCAGGGATCTTGGGAGCATTTCAGACTCACATTTTCCAAAGGTTATTTTCCAGTCTTTCTGTATGCTTCCCACATGCACACACTGCTTCCCCCTTCCCTCGGTATGGTTTTTTTTAATTCTTTATGCGTAAAATCCTTGTGAAGGAAAACTTGGTAGCAGCTACCAACAAAGAATGCTGCAGCCAGGCTTGCACAGTGCTTAAGTGCTTGCACAGGATGCACAGTGCTTAAGATGACTTTTTCAGTGTGGGCATGCCTATTGATTTGTGGGATTACTGAATTGCACAGACAATACCTATTCCCTGGCAATCCCTCAAGGTGGCACTTCAGTGAATTCCACTGCACTTGCTTTGTGAGAGAGACCTGGCAAGCAGGAGAAGGGAATTGCAACAACAATGGTCTGCAGTGTCTTAGTCATCTGTCTCACTCAGCTAGAAAAAGGGAGAGAACAGACTACACAGTATTTTAATTTTTTGGTTGTTTTTTTTGTGTGTGTGGTTTTTTTTAAGGTCATGTATGCATACTCACTCTCAGGGAAGCCAGTCTGAAATATGATTTTCTAAGCATTATGAAAATTATGAAAATCCTCATAGCAAAATCTTAGAATTTTAAAATATTTTAATTTTCTGGAACAGGGACCTTATCTTGCTCATACAACATGGAGTTTTTCATTTCCCACCTGTCAAAGATGGCAAGGGAAGATAAAAGAGTGGTGTTTCTGTTTTTTAATTGCTCCTTTGGCTGAAGGCCAAACTTGGCAGCAGCAAATTTTGTTTGTCTCTTGCTCAGAGTGTGCCTTTCAGCCTCTCTGATGTGAATATTCCCATTAACATCAAATGTGAATACTGCTCCACTCAAGAGAACAAATTCCTCCCATCACTTAGTTTGCTGAGATACTGGTAGAAAAGTCTGTGAATTGTTCGGTGTGAACTTGATGCTACCAATCTTTTCAAAGATCTTCAACTGGTGAGTGCTGATTACATTTTTGCTACTGCCTTTGACCTGTTTATCCTTACATTTTTATTTGCTCTCTCTTGTTGCACAAAGGCACTGGTACATTTTAAGTGTGTAAATAAGCAATTCGCTGCCACATAAAGTGCATAGCTTAAAATGTAGAAAAATAAGTTGAGGGTAAGTTTAAGCATTCTCAGCTGGTGGTAGTTGTTGGACTAACTTTAGCTACCTCTTCAATTACACAACTTCTACCACACACAAACACGGGGAGGAATTTTGCCCCACTCTGTGATTTCACATGGCAATTTCTATATGTACCCCACGCATAGTACTTAACATGCCTTGAGACAGATTAATTAAGAAACATATCAGCTATTTAGTGCCAAGACTCTGCTTAGCAATGAACTTCTCCCTCCCCTGCAGGAAGAGTCATTGACAGACTAAGTCTTATATCTCAGATTAGGCTGTGAATGTCTGGCATCTCACCCAGTGAGAGCAGTTTCCATTAATACCCACCCAAGGGCAGAAGACACAGACAGTTTTAATGCCAGTCACAGATCTCAGCCTAGCTTGCTCTCCAGTGTCAAGTGCATCTGTTTGGCAGCTCTGGCAGAATCCCTTCCCTCCGTTTTGGTTCTCCAAGCCCTTGCATGTGAGGCTGGGTGCTTAAATCGAGCCAGGGTGATTCAGCAGATATCCGTTTGCAGCTCTCTGCAGGGTGGCAGCACCTGACAGCAAGATGACTCCACAGATTGTGCTTTATCCACAGTCCTGGAGTTACAGTTGTCTAACTAAGGTTAGACAACAGTCAGCAAAAATTCCTCATTGATCATGGGAGGTTTAATGCCTTTGGAGAGGGGGCACTAAAAATCCAGAGTGCAAGGTAATTGAAATGTGCGTTTACTTTGATACACAGGTGCAGAAAGGTGCAGCTAGATTACGTAGTCAGGCAAAACCTCTCTTACATTTTCATAGGAGATAGTTTGGAGTTTGTACTCAGCATCTGAGTGACTTTTAACAAAGAATACTTGGTAACTGTGAGCCAGCAGCAAGCACAGAAGTGTGGAGTAGGAATACCTTCAGATAAACCTGTCTTTCAGAGATCATTATGCTCTTCTTTGGAACACTGAGAATCAAGCATAGTCACTACTATGCATAAAGTTGTCCCAAAATTAAGGATTAATGGAAATATGAGAAGGCTGTTAATCTGCTGAGGTTAGAAAAAAAGACTGGTTTGGAGAAACAGGGAAAGGGAGCTGGAAGGAAAGTAAAGAAGGGGAACCTCCCACTGAACATGTCCTCTGGCCCATCAAATCTGCTTGTTTGTGCAACTGGCTACAACATTCCTACAGTTCTTCCAAAATTATCGCATTTTTAATTACAGTGTTGGTATCTAATTAAAGATTCCCTGGTTATTCCTGTAACTTAAATTCTTACTGTAAATTATTTAATCCAACATTAATATAGTGACTAATTGGAAGCAATGAGACCAGTATTTTATAAATTAACAAACACTAGTCCTTACAGAAATCCAAGCTGCAGACCTGGAGAAAACTTTTTAGAACAAGAGAACTCCCTGACAGGAGAAAAGGGTTAGATGTTTTTTCCCAATTGATTGAAAGGGGCTGCAGGTGCTGAAATTGCCTGTTCCTCACACCAGTGCTTTCAGACTGCCATGCACACAGAATGTGGGCTGACAGTGGGGTTTTCTGGGCTTGCTATGTGAACTGGGTCCGAGCCAAAGATGGGCCTTGCAGTGGAGGTGCTGGAAAGCAGCACCACATTTCTCAGGCCAGGCACGGTGCCTGAGAAACTGCATGGGTCAACTCCCAGCATGGATAATCTGAACGACAGATTGCAATTACTGAGGCATGGAGGGATCTCATGTAATTGCTGAGACATAGGGGGATAGCCCACATGACTGGAATGCTGTCACGGCTGGCTGGGTACTTTTGAGGGCAGGCCAGACAGGCAAGGTGGTGGAGTTGCTCTAATCCTACCCAGGGAGAGAGGAATGAGAATTAAGGGCTGATACAGTGAAACCGTTGCATGTGTTTGGGACGGGCCCGCAGCCTCACAGGCCCCGGGGCTCCAACCACCCTGATATTTGTTGGAGCGACAGCAGACCCGGCACACACATTCCAGGAAGTTCCTGCAGATTACTGAAGATACCTTTTTGCTGAAGGAGCAGAGGAAGAAAGGGGTGTTGGTGTCACTTTAAGAACGCGGGCACGCGCCGTCCCCCGCGGCCCCGCCCCGCCCCGCATCACGCGCTCGCCTCGCGCGCGCCCGCGGCCCCGCGCGCCCCCCTCCCGCGTGCTGTGATTGGCCGAGCGCCGCACGGCGGACAGTCAACATGGCCCGCGTGCGGCGTGGCGGCCGCGGCGCCGCCAGGGCCAATCGACGGCGCCCTTGCTGAGGGAGGGGCCCGTCCAGCGACCAATGGGACGCGTCTTTGTTGGCAGCGGCGCTGCCCGAGCGAGGAGCTTGCGAGGAGCCCGGCGGCGCTGCGGCCTCTGCGGCGTGAGGGGCGCGGGCAGGTGAGGGCGGGCGGTCCCGGGCTCCGGGCCCTGTGCACCGGGTGCGGACAGCGGACGAGCTGAACCGGGCGCCGCCACCGCGACGCGGGACTGAGGATTCTCTCTGGGCCCGCTCAGGGGCGGAGTACGGCGGCGGCCGCAACCGCCCGGCGCGGAGGAGTTTGCGTCCGGCCTGCCGCGGTTCCATTTTAAGACCGGTTCGAGAAGTTGGGGCCCACGGAACGGTTCCTGTGTTGCTCCGCGCCTGGCGGCGGGTAACGCAGGGGTACCGGCCGCATGTATGGCCGCGCTGCCTGGCAGCACGCCCGCCCTGTCCCCGCCTTCCCGGGGGAGCTGGGGAGGAGGAGGGCGGGAGGGCTGTTTGTGGTGAGCGCTGCCCCCGGCGCTCTCACGCCGCTGTGCTCGGCTTGAGTTAAGGCCTTCGCTGCTTGCCTGGGGTCGGTGCTTTCGCCTGACCTCAGCCATAGTGTTGTGTTCCCGCGGCGCGGTGGGCGGTTTGAGGAGCTCGGTTTTGCATTTCGGCTTCCTTGTCTCCCAGTTGAGGGCCTGTTTGAAATTTTTCTTTGCTGCTGCGATTGTTTACTACGCACAATACCGGTGTCCGTAGGATTATCCCTTCCCGTAGCACCTGCTCACGAGGCTTTAAAATATAAAGGTAGAGAAGCGAATGTGGGAGTTATGATGAAACCAGAATCACTAGGCAGATTTTTATGAGGTCATCTCTAAACAGAACAGTATTCCTTTATGAAAACTTCAGAGGTGAGCCTAAGTATTCCTGATGTCCAGGGCTTGTGGAACAGGTTAATGAGTTTCTTTCTCCAAATAATTTTTCGTGATCCTTTCTTACTATCCATACAGAAAGTATCCGAATGTTTCGTTTGTGGCTTCCCACGCGGTTGCATCTCAGTGCTTCTGAAACGGAAGCTGTTAACTTTCCTTCTGATTTGTTGTAGTTACGAAAAGCACTTAATAGCTGTGGGCAGGAGTGTTCCTGTAAGTTCAGGAGCCCTTCAGTTTCCTGTTTTGTATTTTAGTTGCGTTCAGAAAGTTTGTGCAAGGCAGAGAAGATTTATTCCGTGTACACTTACGTTTATGAGTACATCTTGCCAGTCTGTAGATTTTTTCCCTTGAATTTGTGTCCTTCAGGTTATTCTCTTTGAGTTTACAGTCTCCTGCAGTTTTAAGTGATTGATGATGTTTGACATTTGTTGGCAAATGTCACAAAGTTGGAGCAGTAGTCTGCCTTGTGGAACAGGGGCTTGATCTGATCTCCTCCATCCCCAAAGCTTCATCTGCATGAGTAATTTGAAAACAGGGAGCTGTCCAGAAGAAATGAGGCACTAATTTGGCCTCTTAATGGTGGTGGAAGCAATAATAACGTTGCTTTCTGCTGTTATTTCCTTGGGTTCTGGTTGCTTTTTCATGTCTTCATTGTCTGTAAAGTTGCTTGGAAAGTAATGAAGACAGTGGACGTGAAGGCTCAGTGCTTTGGTGCTGTTCATTTTCAGCCGGTGTGCACTTAACCTTTCGATCCCCTCCACTGCCCTCACCAGCTTGTCCGGAGTAGTTTTGTAGGTGACTCTGGCAGTGAATCAGTGCAAGGCAGCTGGAATGAAACTGGGAACGACAAGCTTTCTTCTAAGAAAGTTGCATCTCATTATTTATTTATATACTTTTTACTTTCTAGTTGCCAAAGGCACAACTCTAGGCAGTGAAACAAGACTCGGAGTATGTATTTGCACCCGGGAAAGGCGTTTTTTTTCTTATTTTCTTTTTTTGTGTTTGCTTGTAACTTGGTGAGTGGCTTTTGTCAGAACATGCTTAATTCATGTCTGTTCCAGTGAAGATGAATTCAGCTGCTATTAAAACATTATTCCATGTTTTCCAAACACACATGAGTATCTTGTCTTCCCTCAGGAGGCTTGAGAAGTAGTTCCTTGCAGGAAAAGCTGAGCACAAGAATTTTTATGTGGAGTAGAGTCTGTTCCATTAGCTCGGTTGCTGGGCCTAGGTTGGAAGCCACAAGTCTTTGAGGGTAATGTTTAAGTGATGTGAGTCTGCATTATTAGTTGCCTACTGTTGCCTCCTCTAATAGTGATTAGGATCACGTAACTTGTTGGCTGAACTCTGATATTAGGTCAGTTTGCAATGTTTTGCCTTTTTAATTGTATCTTTTCTTCCCTGCGTTCTGTTGCCGTGGAAGGAAAGATTCATTTATGCTCCTTTATTTCTTCAGCTGTGAGACTGTAAAAATCTGTTTTGCTCTAGCAGGTGGTTGCTGGCATTGCCACTTTCTTTTGTTGTGTTTAAGGCAAGAGGAAGTGTTTGGAAGTAAATCTGCCTGAGCTGGTGGAACACCTACTCTGCCAGAAGCTCCTTTATTTTGTTCCTGGGCTTAACCTGCAGGGTGGGCTTCTAGGCTTATATGGGAGACGTAAACAACTTCCTGTGGAATAATCTGTAGTACACTATTAGTACTGTTGAAGAATAACAACGCTTTTCAGCTCTGTTTGGAATGGTTGTTGAAAGTGTTGCTTTCGCAACTGAGAGCAGGGTTCGGCATTTTCCAGATGGAAGAGTGCATGCAATGTCTGGGCTGCCGCTCAAGTTGACATTAGCACTTAGGTTCTTCTTTGGTAGCCCTCTGTTGGAAGCTAGGCCTGAGATCAGCCTGTTTGGCTTTCATAGAGTTGGAGAAATCAGACCTGTCAATTCTGATGAATGACTGAAGCTACTTTTTGTTCTGAATTTGACTCACAGACCGTCTACTTTCGTGAATGCTTGGTAGTGGAAAATACCACCTGTGCTTCCCTATGGCAGGTGGTGATTACTGGAATTTGTGATCAGCTTTTTAAAATGGGGGTAAAAAAATCTCAGTCTCTGTTACTGAAATACATGTACAGGCCTGGCTATTTCACCCCAGAAAAGAAAGAACACCAGAATAAGTTAGACACTCTGTCTCCCTCTGGTTTCTCAGGAGAGTGAATTTAGATATTGGGGGTTGTGGTATCTGTGCTAAATTTGGTTCCAGTCATTGTTAATAAGGAGATTTTAACATCTCTCTTTCCTCTTAATTTTCTGACTCCTGATAAATAAGGAGCAAATCTTTATTCAGGGGATTCTGTCTTCCTAGCTACTGTCAAAACCCCTTCTCTTGGTAAACAATTTTTTTCTCTTCAGTGTTCTTTTTATCTAGCAGCAGTTTTAGGCACTTTGTAGAGCAGCAGAAGCAGCTACTCACAGAAATATCCCTGATTAGACAGACAAGTGAAACATATTTTTCTGCTTGGATGATAAAAGAAAAAAGTCATTTGGAAGTTACTGTAACTAATACATTTTAATTTTAATGGTTTTTTTTCCTCAAGTATTCGATATAGACAGAGATTAAAAGTTTGTTGTTTACTATAATGCTGTCAAGGAATTAGAAAATAATGCATTTATGTCTTCCTCTTTGGCTCATTTTTCTTTTGATAGAATGCTGAGCTAATCTGGGAAACTGTGGCACTTACCTTCAGACTGAAGACCCATGACCGGGTAGAAATGCATTAGTACCTGGAGTATTTAACAGAAAAAATAAGTTCTAGGAGGGTTAAATCACCTGACAGACTTCAAACTCTGAGCAAGTTTCAGTTTGAGTTGGGTATTGTGGTAGCCATTTAATTTACTGTGAGGGATTATGCACAGTGAATTTCTTAGAAAAACCAGTTAATTTGTATTGAGGTTTTTAAACAATGATCTGTTCTATTTTCATCTTCTGTTGAGGTAAAAAAATTACTATTCAAGTATTTTTAAGCACTACTTTTCAACTTGCAGGTGGATACAGGCACACAGATGGCAGATAACAGGTATGTTGGCTGTTTTCCTGAAATTAAATCAAGGTGGGTAGAGCCAACTGTATATCTGGTGTTCTGCAGGAGAGGTTTTTTTTTGTATTTTTTAACCTGTGAAGAGTGGATTACCAGACTAGAATAAGAATAAAATGGTAATATTTTTCTAAATGCTCTGAAGAGCCTTAGTGTTTCTCTGATCAGTGTGATTTAAGCATGCAAAAGGCACCTTTTTTTTTCTAGTTAATGTAGTATTTTTTGAGCATACAGTATTTCTGTGGAACTGCTGCAAGTCCATATGTGCTGCTGTTCTTCTGAGGCTTGCAGTACTGGATAAGCTGGTCTGTCCATACCTGATAATACCCAGACACGTATGTGATATCTCTTCTGGTATTGTGTGTGAGTTAGGGTTAATTTCAGCAATATCTAGTGTGCGTTTTGTGACCTCTAAACTGTCAGGGAGCACAGGAAATACTGGCTGGCTGTTGACTCAAGCTGGGCCCTCTCCTCCAGCAGAGGAAGTGAGATGGAAGACATTGCAGTTGGGAGATGGGGAGGCCAGGGACATCCCTTTTAGAATAGGAGTGAATGTTTTTATCAAAATTGTTTGTTAGAGAAGTTGGAAACAGAGCTTTTATCTCTTGTTCATCTTCCTTTCGTACCTGCATCCTTTCTCATGTTCTTTATCACTTACACTGGAAGTGTCTCGTATTTTCATTTGTTTAATAACATTTTCTTGTGCAAAGTGAATGGCCACATGATTCACAGACTGAATCCTACACATGAATGGCCAGCCGTTCACTTAATGAGATGAATTTATCTGTCAAAGGTTTTTGTTTTGCCTTTGCATCCTTTTCATTTTAGATCTAGTTTCATATCCAAACTTTGGAGTTTTCACAAGCTTGAAGACATAAATGTCTTTTATTGGCATACTTGTCTATAAAACTTGTCTGTAGTAAACCAAAAATACAGAATAACTTGTTCTTGAATGCTGACATTTATGTAATGTGATACTATTTTTATGTGTTACCCTTTGAATTCTTTTAGTAAAACAGAAGATACTGCTTCAGAGTCTCTGGAGGCTGCTAAAAATGCAACCAACAAAAAAGGTGAGAAATACATAGTAGTAGGTGATGTTACAGAAGTGGAATAAGCCTGTATAGCCAAAACTGAAGATGTGTTCACAGTTGAAAGCAAAGCAATAGATTTTAGGCTAACTGTTCACTTTCTGATGTTTTCCATGTTTATTGCAGCCAAAACCAGGGTGAAGGCTGTATTTTTGTATGTGTTGTGACTGTGATGCTTTACTATTGCCTGAAATGACCCACTAGACCCTTGCAATAAGGCCTGCGAAGACTGGCTTGTAACAATGTGTATTCTTTGTCAGCATAATTATCATAATGAGCAGTGCTGTTTGTATGCTAGTTCTTTACTGTCTTGCTTCTCAAAAAGTGCGTCTTTAGAATGTGTCTTGGAAATTTTTATTCTCCATTAGCCAGGTCTGCAGTTAACTGCTGACTGGTGTTTTTCAAATTAATACTTTCTCTGTGTAGAAAAGCTACAGTTCCATTGTTTCTTCAAATACTCAAATTTGTAAGTTATAGTGAAAGATGTTTCATGTATGTGGTCACTGAATGTTCTTTAGGTCTCCCTTATTACATTTTTTTTTAAGAAATACTTTGTGACTGGCAGTTGCAAATCACATGAGAACCAGTAGACACCATTGAATAATTCTTAAAGTCAAGTTGGATTGAGAAAGAATAACAAAATCCCAAATAAATAAGAAAAACAAAGCAACACACAAACACAAGCATATGAAAGCTTCACCATTTTAGTGTGTGCTGTGCAATTTGTTGAGTTTTTAATGTCTGGGGAAAGGAGCACTGAGAAACAATGCAAAGATGTGAAAAGCAAAAGTCTTCATACCGTGACACCATGCGTGGTTATTAGTAAGGGTTTTTAACACCTAACCAGAAGCATTTTAGATCTGACCTCCTGTAAAAGTAGTGTTCTGGAAGTATTATGATGGTTGAGGAATCTTACAGATTACAAAATCATCTTGAGGTAAAAAAATTAGTAGTTGTTAAGGTCACAATGCCATGCTGCTTATTGTACAGTGCAGAAAGTTGGAAGGGTTTTTTTTCAGCAGTGACACTAACTGGAAAAAAATGTATTGGAAGTATAATTCCAATGGTTCTCCTCCTGCAAATTTGTGTGGCTTTTAAGGTACAGCCAATACAGAAGGAAGATAGAGAAACTTCCTGTTTTCTACTTCCTTACGTAAAGGGAAAACAGGAAATTTGCCTGTGTTGTCAATGTACTTGTTTGTGAAAGCAACTGATAGCTTTGCAAAGAGAAAAGTGCTTTTTCTATCATTATCCAACTTTATATTACTGAAATCTGGGCCTGAAGTAATTGTTTGTGTTAGTAGTAAAATACTATTTTCACACCTCAAACAACAGTGGTGTTATTTGAGGGTGAAAACAGTGAGTATTTTTACTGTTCTAAGACACAGGATGATAAAAGCACTATAAATCTATGCAAATTTGTTTAAGAGAGGTTTTCTGTCTTCATAGAAAAGCTGGCAGACCAAGTAATGCAAAATCCACAGGTCCTGGCAGCTCTTCAGGAACGTCTTGACAGCACATCAATCACTCCTTCAAGTTACATTGAAAAGTAAGTACTGGGCATGATAAAATTCTTGAAAGATTGAAAGCATAAGAGAATATTATTACTGTGTAATTAAGGTAGAAAATTAGATTAAATGATTCACTAAGAAGAATGGTTTACTTAACCTGTGATTCATAGTGTCTTACTTCTGGAAGGAAGAGTGAAGTTTTACTTTATGCAAACAATTTTGTCCCATTCAGTATTTACTGTGACCATTTATTATTTTGGATAGAAATATATATATATATATAATATATATATTATATATATAAAAATATATATTTATATAATATATATATATTTTTTTTTTTTTTTAAATATATATAATATATATTTTATTTCCTTCTGTGACCCCTTCTCTGACAGGGTATGTGCTGCATTGGCTAATGATTTCTGAAAGATTTCTGCTGTCCTGGATGTATTGGAAAGTTCAGGACCTGCATATCCCCAGTTTGAAGCTTAATTTTATATTGACTGTAAAATAGATTTGAATGCTGCTTTTAGTAAATATTTACCATTTTATTTCTTGACTGAGAATAGCTGGGTGTAGACCTCGTTTTAGAAAACACCGAAGTTCTATAAAGAGATCTTTTTTACATGTCTATATCTAAATGTTTAATAATTTTAAGTGCAGATGGGCAATGTGTGCTTTATGAGTATGACCCATGAATCAAAGCTTTCTCCTGTAGAATGCACAGTTCTTATTTCTCTTAGATGGATCAACACAAATCTAGTCTCAAAGTTTAGGTGTAAACAAAAGTATTAATTTCAGATCTCTGAACTACACTGGGAGGGTAGTGGCCCCAGGGAATGGAACAGAAGATAACACCTTTGAGAACAACTTGGGTAGGAGAGGATTCTTTCAACTTTTTGAAATAGGTTTTGGAGAAACATGTATGTTTGACATAAGCCTTTTATTTAAAAATTGCACATAGTTATAAGCAAACTATTTCTCAGTAATATGTGAAATAATGCTGAGGCAAATAATTTTTAACCTTAAGTAATTTTGGTTTTTAGTTTTCCAAAAGCAGTGATAAGAAGAATTGATGCCTTGAAAAAGCTCCAGGTGAAATGTGCCCATATAGAAGCTAAATTCTATGAAGAAGTACATGACTTGGAGAGAAAATATGCAGCACTCTATCAGCCTCTTTTTGATAAGGTGGGAAAATCATGTATATAATTTATATTTCTTTGTTCTTGTCAATTCTGGTTGCATATATGTAATTTTACATCTTCAATTACATTTTTTGGTTTTTTAATACAGAGAAGAGAGTTTATTAATGGGGAAGCTGAACCCACAGATGCAGAGGCAGAATGGCACAGTGAAAACGAGGATGAAGAAAAACTGGCTGTGAGTATAAACTGGGTCATCTACTGTGGATATATCAGATTATCAGAGTTAAATTATTGTCCTTGCCATCGAAAGGACTTTTGTGTCAGTGATGTGTTCTTGTGATGAATACACTGTTATGTCCAGTGAAAGCTTCTCCACCATTAATACAGCTTTTTTTCAAACGTGTGACTTGTGGGAATGGAAGAGTTGCCTTGGTTGGCACTGTTCGTAACCTGTTAACAGCACCTTCCTGCTAATGGGTTCCATTCCAGTGCTACAGGAAACCCTAAGATAATAAAAGACTGGTTGGTTCTCTGCCCGTCTCCATTATTTTGGGGGACATAATTAGCTTTGATTTTCATAAATACAGGTGAGACATTTGTCACATAGTAGTAAAGCAGAATTGAGCTAATAAAATGTCTGCTTGGCTGGTGGATTCCTACTTGTCTATTGAGTAGGAGCTGTCTAGATTTAGGAGGCATAATATAGTCTGTGGGTTGCCTGTTACCTTCCCAGCATCGTTTCTGGAGGTGTGTGCTCAGGCTTTGTCTCAGAAAAGTGACCTACCTAGAAAACTCTGTTTGCCATTCTGTCAGGTTTTCTTTGCATTTTTTTGCTTAGCCCGATTTCTTCTAGGTGTTTTTTGGAATGCTGTTCTGTATTCAAAGTGAATTGTTCTCATTGTTTTTACTGATCGCCTGAGATTTGGCATGACACAGTGCTCCATGTGCATGATCCAAAAACATTGCTTAGTCTCTGTTTAAATACAGCATTGACAGGCCATATTCCACACAATAAAATCAGAAACGTGTCTAGATGGGAAATAAATTGTAGTTTTGTGTTCTTGATTTGTCATAGCCCAAGCTACTGCTAAAAGCATCTTAAATATCTACTGCTATCTAGTGGTGTAAACGGAAAGGTGCAGCTAGTGAAGACTGAATTTCCAGAGTTGTTTAGGATTGAGAAATTATTTCCTCATTCTTCTTTTTTATAACATTTATCATCAGTTATGTGGAGGGCATCCTGTTTCCTAAAATAGTGATAACTAGATGCAGCATAATAATGAAAAATACCTGTAAAAGACAACTTTGCGAGTATTCTGCAAAATGGGGAAGCTAAAGCAGCATTTCAGAGGGCAAAGTTAAATTTTAAATTCTTAGATGAAACGCTGTAGGTGGCTTATGGACCTACAGAAATGAGATTAATAGAAAAATAGAAATGCATTTATATTTCTGTATAGAAAGTGTTTTAATTATTTCTGTCTGTCAAATCAGTGAAGCAGACACTTGGTGTATTTAGTCTTCATATAGAGTTTCAAATGAGTTGAGAGTAACTCTGAATTGTGTATGTGTTCAGTTGTTTAAATAAACCTTGTATCTCAACTTCATTTGCAGAGGAAAAAAAAGTAGATTTCAAATATACCTTAAGCACAGCTTCAGAGATGACAATTATTTTGTACTTCTGTCTCTGTTTATTAAATATACTTTGAAGTCACAATTTAATTTCTCAGCTGTTTCTGTATTTCTTTCCCAGGGAGACCTGAAAAATGCAGTGGTAATAGATGAAAAAGCAGAAGAGACAAATGTCAAAGGAATTCCAGACTTCTGGTTTACTATCTTTAGGAATGTAGATATGCTAAGTGAATTAGTACAAGTAAGTTTCTACTCTGAAATGTGCAACCTCTGTTGTGTTAAACGAATTACTGCTTTTCCCATTAATAGTCAATCCTTGTGGAGTATGAGTCAATCCTTTGGTGTGAGACAACAAATCTTTTGAGTCTTTGGAATCCCTGAAGATGCTTGAAATGATGGACAAGCATTTTAGTTTAATCCATAAAGGATTATTTTTGCCAGGTTATAAGAATACCTGTGGATTGGCTGAATTCTTGTTAAATAGCTTAGGTAGTTTTGCCTGCACTTGTATTAATTGCTTTTAATGCTGTTAAAGAAGAATTCCCTGGCGTGTGTCTTCTGTGAATCTCACTGGTAATAAATTGCCTGAAAGAAGTTACTGTGTCTTCAGTAATACATCTTAGCAGCTTTGTTTACTGAAGACAAGCCCTAAAATGACTGAGAATTTGCAACTATGATTAAGAAATTTAGATCCAGATGTTACTTTAGCTGAAATTGTTGAATTAGTTACAAGGTTTGATTTTTTTTTTAAGGAGAGACTGTTTTTCAAATATTGCTGAATTGGATTTTACTTTTTTTCTGTTTAGGAATATGATGAACCTATCTTGAAACATCTGCAGGATATTAAAGTTAAATTTTCTGAACCAGGACAGCCTATGGTGAGTTTTCTCTGCTTGTTTCTCATGAAGATAGTAGTTACGAAGTGATCAGCATTCCAAAATATTCGTTCAGTTCTCTTTGGCTGTAGAGTGTGTGTGGAGGTTTCTTTCTTAGAAACTACATATATTATTGTATTATATATAATATTTCTATATTATTTTCATGCTTTGCATATGAAAGATTTATCTTTAGCTTTCCTGACTCTTTGCTCTTTCATTCTAAGCCTGCACAATATTACTATAGTATCTAGATTAAAATTCTGGATGAATTCTGTCCAGTTTTTGCTTTCTTTTTCTCTCTCAAATTCAAGTGTAGCTGCTCTTAGTCTTACAACTACATGGCTGTTTTTGATTTGAAAATGAATTGTAGGAGAAATTCTGGGTATCAAGTATTTTATCGAAAGAGATGTGACTCAGTAATACTTATCAAAGACAATGATTATACATATTGTGCCTGTTGAAAGGAATAGAAAATATATTGGATAGTATTTTAAAAGTGTGCCTCGTGAGTATATTTTAAAGTACTACTTCCTTTTTTTATTTTTGGAGACTTTTTCTTGTTTAAGTTTGATTTACGAAAACAGATGCTGTGTTTATTGAAAAGTTGTTCTGCTGCTTATTCAATTTATGCAGACTACTTATTCCTTGAACTCCCTTTGAAGGAGAGGTAGGGAGAAGGATGGAATTTGATACTATACATACATACTTTAAATTTTGTCATTGTGGCTTTTTTCTTATATTTGGTATTTTTTGTTCTCCCTTATCGAGCAATGGTCTTCTGATAATTCCTGAAATAAATGCAAGACAAGTAACATAGAAGATTCACGTAAGAAAGATGGAAGGACTTTCTCAGAATAGCTTTTAATGGTTAATAGCAAGTTGGTTTTGGGTTCTTTTGAGTTTTGGTTTTTATTCCTTATTGTCTTTATTCTGCTAGTACTGAAACACTCCAGCTTGTATTAGGCAAGAAAGTAGTATGACAGAGAAAAAGGTTTCTAAACATTGCTGGGGCTTAGAGGAGAGAATAAGAGTTTTATGAAGAAATATGGATATGAATTGTCTAAGCACAAAGTAAGGTATTCTCAGAAGTTGTCTGTTTAACTTGAAGCATATCTATTCAGTGGCATTTGGATGAAAGGGAATAGGTTTTTTTTGCCTACGTAATTTTTGTGTTCTCATTCAGCTTTGTTTTATAAACACTAGATTTTTCTGGTCTTGCACTGTTTGTAACCTTTTCACAGCATTTTTCTGTAAATAGGTTCCATTCCAGCGCTACATTAAATCCATAAAGGCTGACAAACTCCATGTCCCTTCTGTATTTGGAGACAAAGGATATGCTCCTAACTGCTTGAGTGAAACCCGTTCTGCAGCTGTGTGTGACTGTCTTATCTGCTATTCTTTGTTGAAAATTGGTGCAGCAGTGGTAGCTTTGTACTGTGTGAACTTCACAAAACCAGTGTGTCGTAGATACACTAGTTCTGTTGGAGATGAGGTTTTGCTGCTGAAGGAATACATGATAATTAGGAATTTTTTGATTTACTGTTGACCCAAAACAATTAATCGTAGTTATGGCACTCCAAAAGTGGATTTACCTGATTGCAGTCAAAGTGCTTCAAAGTCTTGTTTGTTATGGCCTGCACGTAGAAACTTCTATCTGCATGAAGTATAAGTGACTCCATTACTATTTGCTTTTATTTATTTATAACCATGTGGATAAATAAATATTATTTATATGTACAGGTACTTTGTAATTTCTAGTTACATATTTATTTTGACATCAGGATCCTTAGCTAGCATATTCAGATCTCAGTGATGCATCTAGATAAAACTTAAGTAGCTTAAAAAAAGGCAGTTTTCTCTTTTTTGGGGGCTTCATGAGAACATATTTGATAAAAAACCCCAGAGAAGTCCAAATAAAGAGTATTGGAAAGGTTATTACAACACTTCAAGTATTATGTGGAGCTTGAAGCTTCTTGTCTGCTAATTAGCAGGTATACAATGAAATGCTGTATGCAGATATTTTTATCTTGCTAGCCCTTGGGATCCTGCATGCTGAGTAGTGCCACTGGTTGGTTATTTATAGCCCCAGAGATGGTTTATGGGATTATTTGGGTATGAGTATTCGTCACTGGTAGTGGATAAGTTTGTAACTCTTCCCCTGAGCGTGTTTGCCAGAGAGAGATTAGCCTTAGCTGAAGACAGCCTCCAAACCATGCAGCTGTCTTGAGTTGCTTGAAAGGGAAGTGAAGCTGAGCTAGGCAATATGAACACAGATAATTCCAGTGAACTGCTGTGTCCCAGTGGCTTCCTGTCCTTAAACAGGGAGCATGGGGGTGGGAGGGCTGCTGTTGCCATTGGTCTCCATCACTCCTTGACCACTGTCTTTATCAGGTGTGAGTCATGTGAGGAGACTCATGGGGTCATAGGAAGATTAGGGGCCTTTGGGAGAGGGATAAATACCTGTGATGAGCAGGCTGTTGTCCCAAGTTATTTATCTTGTCTGTGCATGAATAGCCTTGAAAAAGAGCATGGCAAGGCAAACTTGGTGATAACAGACATTCTTCTGGCCTGAGTCTGAAGAATTCCTGGGGAAGTATAATCAGGGTTGGTCTTTTGGCAGTTTGCAGATTACATAATCTGTTTTGTATGCAGATTAGGGCTGATTAATAAGGCATATTAGTGGGAGAGGAAGTAAAATTTTTAGGTAACTGTTACACATGCTGGGGCTGGGCGGTGGTGTTGGAGGCTTTGGCTTTCCCTCCTTTTGTTGTGCTGAACTGACCTGCAGACGTTTTCCCCTTCAAGCCACTAAATCAGTGTCACCAAAAACCTTTTTCCTTTATTGTTTCCTCTGTTCCAAGACAGCTTGATTTGTGGCGTACTTAAAAAGCTCATGGTTGATCCTGAGTGCAGAGTGAGCATATTGTGCAAGCAGTTTAGAAACGTTTACACATCTGAAAATTGATGCATCATGGATGCTGTGGTTTTCTGTAACTGGAACCTTTTGATCTCCGTATAAGAAACGGAATCTCTGCAAACAGTTTTTGGGTGCCGGAGGAGGTTCAGACATAACCAGAAACACCTGCTTCAGGCTGTAAGCTGTGGAGACGTGTTGGTTGTACAACAGTTTATGAAGTCAATGTTCTTTTGCAGGATTTTCTATTATCAAATAGAAAAAAACCCTCTGGTTCCTGGGGGAGTGTGCTATTTAAATAGACTCCTGCAGTCTAATTTGTGCTTTAATTGGAAATAAAGTCTGATTCTCTTAAGATCATGATATTGATCAGACTTGGGGGAACAACAGAACCACGTGGTGGTGTTCTGATGTTAAAATGACTTCGGAATAACAACTTCATCCCCAGTGCAAGGATGATGAGAGGCTTCCATAGAAAATGAAATAAAGACCTTTCTCAAAATACTTATTTCTAAGATTGCTTTTAAGACAGCAGTTCTATATGTGAAGGTGAATGAAATGTACTAATTACCTGTTTATAATTTGAATCTAAGCCAAGGTTGTTACAGCTTTTTGTACATTTGAAATTCGTTGACATTCATAATTTCCTGCATCTGCTGTAGTTTGAAATATGTTTACCATCAAATTATTTTTTATTATTATTTTGAGAGTTTGATTAGTGATAATTATGCTGATGCACTGTTTCATAGATGAAAATTAGTGGTAACATAAAATTTCTTCCAGTCTTTCTCATTAGAGTTCCACTTTGGGCCCAATGACTACTTTTCTAATTCAGTCCTGACAAAAACATACAAGATGAAGTCGGAGCCAGACAAGACAGACCCCTTTTCATTTGAAGGACCTGAAATAGTTGATTGTGAGGGGTAAGGAAAACTGAAATTCAAAAAAGCTTCTGAAGCAAAACCACTTTTTTTATTTGCTTACTGTGGTAATGATTAGTAAAGATAAAATTGTTACTGACTTCAAAACTGAGAGTGTTTGTAGGGATGTTGATGATGTTAGTCTCAGCATGCAGAAGTAATGGGTGCATAGATGGAGATATATTTTAACATTGTGTACATTTTAAATTGAACACCTTTTGAATTTAATAGCTCTCTAATTGAGGTAACAGACCTTTTATTGCCAGATAACTGGGTAAATTATTTTTAGTCATTACTTTTCACAGACTACCCCCCTCCTCAGTCTTGACAAGTAGCCTTGGACTCTCTTGGATTCTTGTCATCTCCTCAGCAATTTCTATTCCAGCAAGAATTGGTTTATTATTATCAGGCACGAATAGGTCATGTGTATCGTGTTCTTTCAGCCTGTTTGGAGGGAACATAAAGGCCATGCAGTTTGATCCCAGCAGCTGTGGCTAATGCAGCAATTTTTAAAAATTTTACTGTTTTTGCAAAATCTGTTCAGAAAACAGCTGTGGATGGTGAATTCTCATGTCTGTTTTGGAAGTCTGAGTTGAGCACCACAGTTTTTTGGGGGTAAAAGAATGATTCCATCTTACCTAACCTTTGGTCTTCCCATCCATGATCTGTGCTCTTTAACCAAATTCAATTGCCACACCAGAGCAGAGCTGACAGAAATGGAAAATTACTTTTGTACCCTATTTTTCTGAGCATCCAAGTATTCTTTTCTATTGTTGATTATTTGGTTTTCAGGGTTTTTTCCTACCCCTTCAAGGACATGTTTTGGTGGTTTGGTTTTTGGGGTTTTTTTAACTGACACTTAAGATATGCCAAATACTTGGTTTTTTGAAGTCATGCTGACAACCTCAAAACCTCTTGACTTTCAGTGCTACGTGTTGGCTTTTGAATCCAGAATTCACCTGCAGTGAGGCAAAATGTCTTCTTGGATGTTTAGTGGAAGTTGTGCTTAAGTAACAGACTACTCCTTTTTGAAGAAAACTTAAGTTCATTACAGCAAATTATTTTTTGTTTAAATATTATAAAGGAATATAAAGTCCTAGATTGCTGATTTGTTAAAACTTTGATTTCAGTTGATGTTTCCTGAGGAAGGTGTTAGATATGGTACAAGTAGAGCAGGAAAACATGTCTGTGCCTTCTTGTACAAGTAAAGTATGAAAATGGTGACTTTGACCATCTGTCTGTAGGACAAGGTATTTTTGAGGCACTTAAGGGTTACTGTGACACCGTTTTTTCCATTATAGGAAAATTAGCTGTGTTTGTCCCTGTGCAGCTTTGGGTAAAACTTGTTTGAACGGAGAGAGACTTTTCATTGAGTGTCAATTTGTACAGCAGCAGAATGGAACTGAAAATTAGACTCTTCAGCTTGATGTGCTTGGCTGCCAAGTCAGTCTGAGCACTGCTCTTTGGAGAGCTCAAACATCCCTTTCCCTGGCCACTCTTTGGACATGCATGTTTAGAGTACTGCCTTGACCTGTAGTTAAAGGGTGTAATGTATTGTTTTCTAACAGTTTGACTGGTGAGGTTTTTTTTCTGGAATAGCTTAATCCTGTCCTTGGTTATAGAAGCCCAGTTTTTGGGCCAGAGGAACTGAATTATGGGTGCAGTGGGGACAGTGATTACTCTGCCAAGACAAACTTGTATAGCATTTTCTTTTAGGGAAACATTTGACCTGTCCAACATACACATAACCTCTAGGACTATGATCCACTTCATATCTCATCAAGCAGCTTTATCTAAAGAGTGATAAGCTGTCTTGGCCTTGAGGTTGCTGCTCTGCTGCTCAGTTCCTTCTTTTCCCTGGTGCCTTGTGTTAAAATGCTGTTTTTCACATGCTGTCTCTAGGTGTACCATTGACTGGAAGAAAGGAAAAAATGTTACAGTTAAAATAATCAAGAAGAAACAGAAACACAAGGGCCGAGGCACAGTTCGGACAATTACTAAACAAGTACCGAACGATTCATTTTTTAACTTCTTCAGCCCAATAAAGGGTAAGCTTGGAAATTAAGATCCTTAAAATATGTTTATGTATATGTATATTTGTATTTATGTGACTTAAACATTCAAACTATTTATGCTGCTGCTTTGTAAAGTGCTTACTAGAGGAAGATTCCAAATATCTTGCCCATCCAAACAGATGATTTTATTCTGATGTTACTCTGTAGAATCTGACCAATAGGTGTGCAATGTAAACAGGATTCATAGTATGGGAACAGTCTCTTATAGACTCTGTTAAAGAAGTTGACATGTTTTACCACAGGATGGCTCCATGCATCAGTTTTTCTAACATGCAAAAGAAATGTGTTCCATTGTTGGTCAAGCTACAGCATAGCAGTTTCCCTGAAACCTCTGTCAAGTGACAGAACTTTCTGTAGTTTCTTCTGTGATTAATTAGTGATCCCTGATGCTCTGTACATAATTGTCTCATTTTCCTAGTCTAATGTTACATGTGTACTCGTATATTAAACCATTTAGATGGATTCCAAAACCATTATTTTTTTCTTGGTACGTCTTTCATTGTCCTCTTCTACAAGCACAGATGAGGGAAGTAGTATGTTTTGTGGACTGAAGGGGGTCCTACAAGAAAGGCAGTGAGGGATTTTTTGCAAGGGCATGTAGTGACAGGACAAGGGAATGCCTTTAGGCCAAAAGAGGGCAGGTTTAAGTTAGATACTAGGAAGAAGTTCTTGACTGTGAAGTTGGTGACACACTGGAACAGTTTGGGGCATCCATAACTTCTCTGGGCATTCTTGGAAGTGTTCAAGGCCAGACTGGATGGGGTTTTTGGCAACCTCGTCTTGTGAAAGGCGTCCCTGCCCACAGCAGAGGGGTTACAACAGTAGTCTTTAAGGTCCCTTCCAGCCCAAACTATTCTGTGATTCCAGAGGTATACTGAACGAAATGGTTCTTGATTCTGTTGTGGGCTATTATGAACTACCTATCTTTCTTAATTACCACTGCAGATCCCCTTGTATGTAGGTTAAGAAGCATGGAATGTGTATTTCCAAAGTTGGGGGTGCTTTGGTACAGAAATGTCCTTTAATTTTTCTTGCTGCTTTGAGCAAAGGATGGAGATTTGTTTCCTGTTGGTGTTATGTTGTTGTTTTTAATACTCAAAGGGTACACTTTGGAATTAGCTGTATAAGACACTGACATCTTCTGGCAGTGGATAGTTGCGTTTTCAACTTGAGAACTGAGCCAAATGATCACTTTCACAGTAGATCACATGGTAGTCCGTTCCCAGAGAAGGGACATTTTGATTTTTGTTGGGATTTTTTTGCATTGATTTGATGTTTTTGGGTTTTTCTTTAAACAAGTAAAACACCCACCCTGTTCCATGCTGGTTACAGTACTGGGCCTCTTCTCAACAATGCTTTGCAGATTCATGTCAAAATGTTCATTTATTTAGTTCCAGTTGTTTTGGGGGAGAGATGATTTGTAGTGCTCCAGCCAAATAAAGTTACTGTAATTACAGCATTAATAGAGAAACCAAATATGTTCATCCACATGTCCTCTGAACCCATTCTTGTAGAAAGAGTATTTCCTTGTGCAAAAATCTTTGATATCCAAATGGCAACTTTGATGCTTTAACTACAAGTGAAATTCTTTTAAGTATGATTTCTGTAGGTTTAACTTAACACTAATCTGAATTGTCATAGTTTTAATAGTTACCTTGTGAAGCCTTTATAACCTGTGTTTTCTGGTATGAGATCTTTATACTGTGTTTTGTCATCTTGAATACTGAGGTGGGTGAGACCATACAAACGTTTCTTAAATTTGTTGCCTTTTGTTTTTGCAGTATCTGGTGATGGAGAGTCATTGGTAAGTTTTTGAAATGGCACAATTGCTCTTTGCTAAATCCGTTTTGCCTAGTCACTGTACAGTGACTATAGGGTTATTTTATCAAGTATTGTGTATTTTTATTGTTATTTTTGCATTTGACAAAGCTGGGTTTCACCTTGATAAAGTGAAAGATACTGTCAACTTCTCCAAATAATCCACTGGCAGTTAACTGTTACACAGCCTCCTGATCCAAGACGTCTCCAGTGGTCACTGTTGGGAAGGTCATTGTTCTCCCTGTCCACTCAGCAGTACTGCATGGCTGGTACCTGACTTCTTTAAAAATCAGTCTGGAGCATTCTGAACAGTTCTCCAATATCAGATGTCGGAGCCAGCCAAGTCTTTAAGAGCTTTTTAATAAATGGTGTCTTGGCAGGACACTAACTTGTGTGTAGAAAGTAGGAAGCTTGTACAGAAAATCTCAATTCTCCAAATCTAGATTTAGATTTTATTGTTACAAAATTAAGTATACTGACAGTACCTGTGACCTGAAGGTTGGTGATGACAATGTGATGTTTTCCCAAACCTGTTACTTTGAAATATTTTCATCTGCTTCTGTGTAGCACATCACATTTTCAGTACAATACTCAACCTGATTTGTCTTACAGGATGAAGACTCGGAATTCACTTTAGCAGCAGATTTTGAAATTGGACACTTCTTCCGTGAAAGGATAGTCCCTCGTGCTGTGCTGTATTTCACTGGGGAAGCTATAGAGGATGATGATAACGTATGTATGCTATTAGCATTTTGTTTATTAGTCAGCACATAGAAACATTTGTTTCCTTTTCTGATTAGACTAGGGTGAAGTATTAATTACATGAGAATAACAAAAAAAAACCCTGAAGAGATTGCTGCTACTTTGGCATAGGAAAGGGTCATTCAACATGCTATAAGTTGTTAATCTGCTTCTGGAGGGGGCTTAGTTTCACTTTGTGTTTGAATATGCTACACCTGCAGAAGTTTTTATGCAAATACTAGCAGAGCTAATTAAACCTTGGGTTTGTTTTTCAGTTTGAAGATGATGAAGAAGGTGAAGAGGAGGTGAGATGCACACTGTATTTTTTTATAGATTACTGATAACGTATTCCATTCTAGTGCCAGGAATAATTCTATATGGAGCAGAAAACACTTGTTGATAAATGCTCTTGTGCATGGTACCTCTTTCCAAAAGAGTTCAGCATTCATGACTTGCAAAACTGCCTGGTTTTTCCTTTTCATAAAAATACTTTCTGCAAGAGCATATATCCATTTTTTATCTAGTATTCTGAAAGCTGTTTTCTAACATGACTCAAAAATTAAAGGAAAGCATTTTTTTGTAGAATGCGGCATGATAAATATTTGTTCCTTAGGTGGTAGTGCAACTCAGCTGTCAGCTTCTAGTTGTCATAAACTTGAAGACTGAGTCTTACCAAATGCAAAGTAAAAAAGGAGAAGTATGCAACTACTCAGCATAAGTAATTTAGGCTGGCTCTGGTCTATTTGCAGTAGTGTTGTATGAACACATGCTATGAAACGCTTTGCACAAAACCATTAAATGTTACCATTACCACACTTAAATGAACTAATATCCTTTACATTTTTTGCTTTACTGCTTTTACTGTGCTGTTCTTGCTAATTTGTCAAAGGTACTGATCCCTGACTGTTGTCAGCTTCAGCACAGCAGAGTACATCAGAGGTTATCAAGCTCCTGATCTGATGTGAGCTGGAAGCCTTCAGCATGCAATCTCTTTTTTTGTCTGTGCTTAGGCTGTTGAGTGACTAAACATTTTAACATTTTTATTTTTTTAAGCTGGGCATTGATAGAAGTGTATATGAGTATTTTTAATTGGTTTCCAGTGCCAGATGTTACCACTTAGATGTAGCTGTGTGTAAAATTGAGTACAAAAACCCTGCATAGGAATGCATAGCCAGTCCACAACAAGCTAAATAAACAGACTCTTTGGAGGGAGACTGAAACAAAGAACAAAATCAGGCATCTATACCTATTACCAGAATTAAAATTCCAAATAATTTGTTAGGTAGAAGTTTAAAAATTGCTGTGGGACTGCAGCATCATACATAGGAAGGTTGCCTTTAGCCATACTAAGACCTTTATATCATATTTTAAAGATTTTGCATGTAAAACTTGGAAGATGCTGAATTCTTTTAAATCAGTCCAATACTGGCATCTGAAACACTCTGGAATACAGTGATAATTTAATTTGCTACTTTGCTTTTTTTGTCCATTACAAAAAGTTGCACTTTTAACCTGTTTTAATTTCTGTTAGTTTATCTCTATTTTGTCATAGGAGTTGGAGGGGGAAGAGGAGGGAGAAGAGGAGGAAGATGCAGAGAGTGATCCCAAGGTAAGGACATTTGTGTGCTTAGTCATAACACAGGTTAAAATCATGAGCAGTGTAGCTAAGGGCATGATAGTTTGTGAAAAGATCAATCAAAAAATCACCCTAGCTTCTGACTGCAATGCTTTCATTATCTTCAGCACTTAAATTGCTCTTAAAAGAGAAATTAATGTTTCCATCAGTTGGGAAAATGCAGGTTTTGACTTCCAGCATGCACTAAGATAATTTCCAAACTGTGTGCCTTTGCTTCTTAATGGCATCTCTGTGTAATGCTGATACAGTTTTCCTTTAGAAAGGTCTCATTCAGATGTTCCTTGGCTGGACTTCAAGCTAGAATTAGTCTGACAAATCTCAGCTAGCTTGTTTGTTTATTTTCTTTTCCTTAGAATTGTTCTTTATCGTTGTCCTGATGGCTGCAGGTTAGACTCTACATGTCTGTACTTGATTAGAAATCAAGAAAAATCAGTCCTCAACTTTGAATTTTAAATATATGATACCTAGCTTATAATTCAGCCTTGAGGGTTAGTGTTCCTTCTGACAGGTATTTTTCAGTTCTTCAGTCATGGTAAATGCTTATATTCAGTGAAGCTGGGACAGTGATGACAGACTTGTGTTTCGTGTAGTTCTTAAATCATCAGCTTTCAATTTTTTATAAAGACAGATAAAAAAGTGAAAGGCATGCAAAACTGCTTGATCTTTGGATAAAAGTCTTAGCAGCTTGACATGTCACTCTTCTGGTATAGTTTTATACATCATCCTATCATTAGTAAATGGTTTTTGTCACTATCTAGAGTCAAGTTTGTTTTTCTTTAATGAGAAATTCTGTATACTAAAGAAAGTCTGTCTTGTACAAAGATCAATCCAACTGGGTTAGATTGGCAAAAATCAGTATTCTGACTCTGCTCTGTAGGATTCAGATGCAGTGGTGTACCTGTAATGGGAAAAAGTTGGACATCTGAGATAGCTCTGCATCAACATATGTTTGTGTGAAGTATCCTTCTAGAGGATTTGGTAGGGAAAATAAAGCTGAGGTTATCATGGAAGGTTATGGTTGTTGCCTCCTGTATTATTTTGTACATTTCACTTTTCATCCATGCTGACAGTTCCTTTCAATTTTTTCCCATTTAGGTGTAATATAAGTCTGTTATTCATTCATACATTTCTAGGTAAGGTGGAATTCCATTCATACCTAACTTCCAAGAGTCCCATTTGTAGTCATGCAATGTGATTTGTTTTCTAAGGTTTTCTGTTTTGTTTTGTTTTGTTGGTTTTTTTTTCCTTGTATAGGGAATGGTGACTTGTACTGGGGGAATGGTGACTTCAGAATTTAGGTTTTATTAGTAAAAAATTAGAAAGAAGTGGGTGTAGAGATGAGTACCTGTAAATCATATAATTAAAGTAGATTTTTCAGAATGACACTCTGCCTTCCTGGCACACTTTCTGCTTTGCCTTTGTAGCAACCAAACTGTATTTCATATACACATGATAAAAGATACTGAGACTTGTCAGACTTTAATTTTCCTTGTTTCTGGTTTGATGTTGCATCTCCTTACTGTTTCTAATGCACTTGCAAATTATTTCTTAAATATCTTCTCTGCTCTTCCTAAACTCTTCTAAGTCATCAGCTTACTTAGTATGCGTTTTCCAGCACCTTACTTATGCTGCCTGACAAAGGCAAGCAGTCACTCTTAGAAGCCTTTTCTTGACCTCCTGTGATTCTGCACAGGTATTGTTCTTCTGTTCATCTGTCTCTTTATTTAAAAGAAGAAAGAAAAAGTTCCTTCTGTTGTATACTGTCATCTTCACCTTTCATCCCATTCCTCACAGAGAACAACGCCTGCAACAGCTTCCATACTTTCTTTCCCCCCCATGTATTTTAGGCTCTTTATTTAAAATAAAATAATTATTTTAATTATTTAGAAGAAGCTGTAATCCTTTCAGCTCATTCCATCTGCATAGATAATGCCCTTCCTTGCCTTTGTTAAACTCAAAGTGGAGCTGTGCTTCATTGTTGGTTTTTGGTGCCTCAGCATACATGCACTGGCAGTTCACCTGCAGTAGTAGAACATCTATTTGTCACAGTAGCTTGTCTGTTACCCTGCTGCAGTTCGTTACACAGCTGTGTTCCCTCCCTACAGTTAAAAATTATCAGCCACTGGCTTGTTTTTCAAGTCAACTTGGATTTTTTTTTGTTTTGTCTTTTGACACTAATACTCCAGTCCTGTCCTGTTTTTCATTCATTCTCCTGCTTGTACTATTTTCTGATCCTCTTTTAACTGTTCCCTACCTTTCTTTGCCTTCCAGTCCCCACTCTCTGCTTTTCTTATCTTGAATAGTTTTGTTTTTCATGTACACAAGAATAAGTGGTCTGTTTTCCTTTCAAATCCAGTTTCTCCTTTTCCGTAATTTCCATATTACCTCCTTTATTGTTGTAGTACATTTGCTGCATGTCAACACTTTCTACTTTGTAAGCTTTTTCTCCTTCCTTCCTGTGAGTTTTTATTACATTTGAGTTGTTCACATACAACCAGAATCATTATCATCACACAAAGCACTTGTGCCATATATTAGTTGTGACTTTGGAAGACTGAGCAGTCAGATGATTGAAAGTAGCTTCAGAAGATGCTACAAAACTGGATAATGTAGCTGGTTTTGTCTAGTGTATATTTCTATGTGCTTGCATGTCCCATTCTTTAGCTGCCTTTATTTCACCTTGCTGAGGCTGTGCTTGAATTGAGAAGTAGCTGACAGGGAATGCAGAGTGCTGGTTTGAATCATGAGCAAAAGAGCTGCTCTGTGTGTGTGAGACTGCATGGGCTTCAAGATCCTTTTTCTTCTGAGTTCCAGTGGCAGGACCTTTCAGCAGGAAATTCATTTCTAGAACCAGCTGTGGGAGGAAGCAGGTTGGGTTAGCATTGCTTACTTAACTCCAGCTAGCTCTGGGTTTACATTCTCATATCCTTGCTTTTTCTCATTCAGTAACATAGAATAGGAAATAAAGATAAGATTCAGCTTTAGGTCCTATAGTTGGACTGTTCCATTGAAGATGTTTCAGAAAGGCTTTCTACCTTCTCCACTGGAAAGGACATCAGATGTAATGCCTGCTGCCTGCCTTGATACTGCTGTTGGCAGCAGAGTTCTTGGGGAATTAGATGAGATCTTGATAATCTGTCTGTTTCTGCATGGCCACCTTAGCAGATGGAAAGCTTCGCAAAAAGTGGATTGGAAAAGTAAGGAGATAATGACGTGATTGCTCTTTGAATCACCTAGGAATGTACCTTGCCTAGTGTGTTTAAACACTGAAGACTAACAGAAATTCAATGTTTCCTTCAGGATCTTGTTGAAAAAACAAAATTGCTAAAATAAATGGCATGGAGATTTTGAGCTTATGTCCCAATCCTCTAGGACACCAGTTTAACTGGATGGGCAGACGTGGTGGGGTTTGTGTAGGAACATCATGAAAGCAGTATTAACTCAGACCTACTTTATTCTCTGTTTTAGCTCTATGTTCTTGCAAATTTTAGGTGCAATTTTTAATTCTGAAAAAGTGGTGCAGTAAGGAGCATCAGTAAACAAAAAGCTGTATATTGCTCTTGGTTAACAAAAGAGCAAAAATAGGTGGGAGTCTCACTCAGCTTGGTCGTATCCATTGGAATGGCATCTCAAACTGAAATTAAAGGCCCAAAGTAGTTTAAACTCCTTGCTTAAAATAAATGAATATGAAATACTTTAAAGATACAAAAAATTTTAAATCCTACCAATTTTAAGATTAACTTAAATCTGCTTATGTTTACTGTAAAGAATCTGTTTACAACCAGAAAAATTATTGTCTCTGTAGCCCTGGTAGTGATCTTGAGTACATGTGTTTACTGCTAAGTTTATTTTTAAATAAAATGCAATTCCTCCTTATCTTTGCCAGTTCAAGTCTCTCTGGTCTTTATTGCCTGGCCAGTGCACTTCACTACCTTTCTAGGATATCGTGGGAAGTTAATTTAGGGAAATAAAGCATGAAGGGAAACCTTGCCAGGATGGGGTGATAAAGGGCACAGGGGCTAAGGCACATCAGTGGTAGTGGCTGGCTGACCCAGTGTCACCAAGTCTGGGCTCTGCTGGAAGAGCAGGCTCAGACTTTAAAGGCCAGCCTGAGGGAGTGTGGATGTCAGCTCTCCATCACACTCGCAGCTTAGGATCTGGACCCTGATCTTACAGGAGCCAGTAAAGGCCAGAGATGAGTTTCAGTGTGCATGTGCCTGCCGGAGCAGCTGTAACTGGAGGGGAATTGTGGTCTCTTTGTGCTGGTGTCCTCTGGGATTAGGCTGGCACGGGCTTTGCATGAGGCTGAGAGTAGCTGAAGGCAGCAGGGAGCTCACATGCTGGCTTCCTTAGCAAAGGCAATACTGTGTGTTCAAGTGGTTGGAGAGCATGGATTATGTTGGGGTCTGGATCTGAAATACTACCTTGATACTTAGGGCCTCCTTAAACATTTAGTATATATGGCCAACACGGATACACCCTCGAGTGTAACATAAAAATAGCAGTATTTGTCTCAAAATCTCCAACATCTGACTCAGATCTGGGAACCCCTCCAACTGTGTTTGGTTTTTTTTGTCTGAGAGCAGTAATCAACACTGAAAGGTCCTTTAAAAAGAACTTTGTGATCTGTGACTCAGTTTTTACAGCATAAACAGATATATGCAGTAAATGAAATTTAAGTGTTTATAGAAATAAGGAAAAGATAATGAAGTTTATTAGAAAATATAATAAGTGTTTTGGTTGATCATTAAAATTTGGCAGAAATGGTTGCAGTGGTCAACTTAAGTGTGTCTTGATCTAAATATAACAGGTGACCAGGAAGGAAGGAAGAAGGGAGGGAGATGGAAAGATTTTTTAAAGTACACTTGAAATAGCAGGTTTGTTATTTTATCATGGCTTTTATCCAGAATGCAAAGAGGAGAGGAAGTGATGCTGCCTGCACACTACTCTGGCCATATTCAAATACCAAGCAGTTAAAAGAAGAATACAAACCTTTAGGAAACTTTAGATAAAAACGCTACTAGTTTTTGCCTGCCCATGGCATGCAATGTACTACCAGTGGCAGTTAAATTTTAATTTAAGAGCAAGAATGCTCATTTTGTATTCTGTGTAAACATATCCCTTTTCCTGTATTTGGTCCCCAATCAGTGCAGTTTAATTCACATAAGTGTTATTTGGAACTTCAGGTGGATGAGAGAGAACAAAGTTAACGTTATCCAGATGTGTTGGCTGAGGAATACCACAAGGAGGAAGTCGGAAAGGTCTCTGACACATCTGTGCATTTGACTCTAATCCTGAATTGCAGTGGGAATGATAGTGACCACTCTGACCGTAAAGCAGTTTCAGTGAGGAACAGAACAGCCTGGATTTAGTGCAGATTATCAAGGGCAAAACTTCATGATAAGGCAGTTCAAATCAGTTGTACCTATTGTTCCTTGCTAGAGGCAAAACCCTTCAGTTATTTTAGCTCCTGGTTACTTGATGTATACTGAACTTGGCGTGGGTACATATTTTATAGCACATAAACCTCTTCTTTAGGATAGTAACTAAGAAACATTTTACTTTGCATCAGTGACATTCAGGGTGTTGTGTTTTATACCTGTATTTTTCTTTACTAGACTGCAGCAGGTTTCTGTGACTGCTGTTTGTGTAATAAAGTATGTTAAGAATGGTAAGGGGAGAAGCAAAGTGGTAATTCACTGAATAAATTCTCCTGCTTTCTAAGAATTCTGTGTTACAATGGAAAAAAAAAGCAAGAAGTACAGTGTAAACCTGAAGTTCTTAGTGGTTTGAGTGCTTGTTCTCATTCCCAAATTCACTTCCTTTTGCCAAAGGGGAAGTTGTTTAACTACCTAATGAAGGTATTTCTACTTTTACATATTCAGATTAACATACGGACTTCTTGCCCAATGTTAAATTGTTGAATTGTTACCTGCTGGTGATGCAGAACCTAGAAGAAATCAACACATTAATTACATTTTTATCACCTTAGCAGAAAGGGCAAGGCTCCTAAGGAAAAACTCAGACGTGCTGCAGAATAAGCAGCCTGCCTTCCTCTCTCCTCAGAGCTGGAGGAGGTGGCAGTTTATTGTTAAAATTGTTTAATAGGCTGGAATTCAAATAGAGCCTCTGGTTGAGGGGAGTAGATGGTGGTTTGCTTTCTTATTTGTGTGAACTTTAGCCTACAGGGTGCAGTGTTAACAGCACAGAAATACATAAATTATGGGATACCAAGCAGCTGGGGGCAAGGGGAAACCAAATAAATGTGGTGACTCTGTTGGACCTTTACGATGTAGTTTGAGTTTTCATGTAGCATTTTTGTACATGCTAGTGATACATGCTAATAGCATAGTGATACATGCTAATTCAGAACTGCATAGCAGTTTCTGTGTTGAAGTGTTTTCTTTTATGCCAGTTTGACTTTTAACTGTTTATTTTCTCTTTTTCACTTTATGCAGAAAGAGTCCAGCCAACCTGCTGAATGCAAACAACAGTAATAAGGAAATACCACTTGGAAGTGATATTTGAACAACTTGTAACAAATAGTTGGATACCTGGCCTGCAGTTCAGGATATTCTATCGCTGCAGCACAATCTTATTAACAATGCTTAAAATTAATTTGTTTTAAAATGCATGATTTTCACTAACTTTATTGCTTAATATGTACAGTGGCAACTTCAATGCATTTGGGAAATATGAGGTTTAAATAAAGCACACTCTACAGCCTTTGGTACACTGTAACTAAGTATGTCAATAGGCCTCTAGAGCCTTCTGCCCTATGCATAGGGGAATAGTCCAGACTACCATGTGAGGATTATCCATTTTCTTGCTCAACATTGAAAATTGTGGAATAGCAATGTGCTAAGAAGCTAAAGTAAATGGATTACATGTATGGTAGCTGAAACAGATAGAGCAATATGACTTTTTTGCTAGTTCCCTCCCCCCTTTTTTAATGTTTCTCGCAACCTACAAATTGAACTAGTGCTTGAGCAGCTTTAAATGTCATATTTATTATCTCAGTACAACCAGTTGAGTTGAAGTAATTTTACTTCATTGAAGAGGGTGTCATATTTGAGACTTAGTTGTTCATCTTACTATTTATTTATTCATGTTTGTAAGTACTTTGACAGAATTAGTGCTTTTTAATAGTTTTTAATATACTTGAAAAATCTTCTTCCTCTTTTGCATACAATATGGGTACTTGTAAAACAGGTAATTCAAAGTGGTCTCAATGTAGTAGTCTAGACAGAAGAAACAAACTCTCATCAAAATGACAACTCTTCTGGATGAAGATCAAAATGCAAAGGCCAAACTGTTGCTGTTGGTGGAAGTGGGTTGCAGCCAAAGAACCAATTTCCAGTAGTCTTATTGCTTAGTGTCCAGCATGAAAGGACCTTTCACTTTGAACACAGAAATTTATCAAAATGAATCAGTTCAATAAATCTGATGTTTGGGTGTCTTACTTGCAACACTGAAATTATTCCATTCCACAATTTGTTTTCTTTAAAGTTCTGAAGTCTTCAAAACTACCTTTTGTTGTTGTGTGGCACTTAAGGTACACATTTCTAGTTTCAGCATCCATTACCAACCTGTGGCAGCAGTTGAATAGCAGCTGTATCAACACTGTGACCAGGCATGTAGAGTGCTCCAGCCTTACCTTACACATTTGTAACTTAATACGGTGTTTTCAATTTGTACAGAATAGATAGAATATTCTATTAAAGTTGTGAAACATGACTGGTGGTGCCTGTCTGGTCCCTAATGCTTCCTAGGAGAAATGAGCATCCTGTTGTGAATGGTGGAGTGTTAAACACAGCACCTTCCAGCTGTTTGGCCATACAAAACAGCTACCTTTGCCAAAAGCCAAAACAGGAGCCCTTGTAAATGTAGCAGTGTAGAGTTCTTTGATGTAAATCAGAACAAACTTGCTCAATTTGCAAGCAAACAGTCTGGAATCTTTTGTAGGAGATAGGGCTTTTAGGGAGGCAGCATCATTAGAAGATTCCACATGATCCGTGCACTTTGGTTATGGACTGAATGAGGTGCTGGGGGCCAAACTGGGAATGTTGAGGTACTCCCACATCTGACCTCGCAGTCAGAAAATGTAACACCAATGCTCAGGTGCCATAGTGTTAAGGCAGGAATGAGGAAGGAAGGCAGGAAAAGGGATAGGTTCTGAGCTTTATTTTAAAAAATTAGATTTTGTAACCTCGTAGTCTGACTGCAGTGCACTCTGGCAGGCATGGAGAGCAGTGTGAAGGCATTTCTGACAAGGACAGGAATAGTGAATGGAGCTTGCCTGTGTACAGACTGGTTCGGCACAGTGCCAGGCCCAGCAAATAGAGAAATTTGACCTGGTTTGTTTCTCTTTATACTGGAAGAAACTGAATAATAGTTCCCCATCCTCAAGCAGTACTTTCCTCTACATGGTTAAATGGGAGTGCTGCTACCTGGAGATAAACATCTGCAAATTAGCACACCAAAGTAATTTATGTGCATGAATCTTGAAAGGCTGACTTTAATTTTGAGAAAACGGGAAATTCCAGAACATGTGGAGCAAATGTGCCAGCATCTCGGGAGCCAAATGAGCTGGGTCAGTAATGAAGCTGCTTAGCAAGATGTTCATCCTAGGGAAAGCGATGGTAAAGCTGAGCTGGGATTCGTTCAAGCAGAGTTAATGCCGGTTGACACAGCCTAATAAAAAACAGATCTTGTCAAAACCCAGCCATGCTCTTTCCATTGCAGATCTCACTGATAATGGCAGAGATGAGCAGTTCTTAGACTTCTCTGTTTTCACTTGCAGATTTTGTCTACAGGAAACGAACTGGTACCTGTACATCTCATTCCTCTAAGTATGAAGAAGTGATGAGGTGGTGGTCAGAATGTCATAGCAGATAAACCCAGGCTGGATGGAGTGTGGGTGTGCAAAAACCCACAAGTTATTTTTTGAATGATTTTTTTTTTTTTTTTTTTTTTAATATTGGTGTGTTTTGAAGACTGGGCCTTGAGAAAAATAAATTAATGCCCTATGTAAAAGCTAGTTGGAATTTTTTTTAAATGATGAGGTGATAACAAAAGGTCTGTGTGCATCCATGCCTGATTGCCATCTCAGCTGCCTGATAAAAACCCTGGTTTAGTCCGTGGGAACACACTTCAGTTATACAGCCTTCATGTTGGTGTCTTCTCATTTGAGGGAGGAAAAGAACTCCAGTTCTGGTCCTGAAAGTTGAAGCAGCTGGAAGCACTCCAAGAGAAATTCATCTGGTGTGTCGCCTGCCCAGGATGCAGCGTGATTAACAGCCTCTCAGTACCTGGGTTGTCTAGGAAGAGAGCCTTGGAGGTACTGTCCTGCTGCCCTATCTGATACAGGAACAAATGGTGAGTGCTCTGCTGCCAGCTGAAACTGCCTGTGGTTTCTCAGGAGTGCAGCACAGCATCAGGCTACCTTCCTGGAAATTTGGTATTTGGGATAACAGCTTTCAGTTCAATTTCAGTATGTTCAGTTATTTGGGGTTTGCTATTTGGTTAGGATCTGTGGTACCTGGAAAAATTAAGACGGTCTCTGTGTGTTTCCACTCTCCTCATTAAACAAGCTTTTCCTGTTTTAAAATAAAGGAGACTCGTAGTAGATTCACGCTCAGTTAAATGCTGCCTTGCCGGCAGTTCCTCAAGCAAATGAGGCCTCTGTGGGAAGCCAGCTCAGCACAGCACAGTCCGGAGGAGCCCCACACTGCAGAGGGACACATAAGAAGAGGTCAGACTAGTTCAGCACGAGAAAATGGCTCACTCCCTGCGAGCTCAGGTGAGTTCAAGATGTGAGACAGGGCCTGGCTGCCTGACATTGCATTGAGGTAGCACCGCCTTCTGAACTTGTGTTTGAAGTGTACACCTTCTGAAGCATCCTTTCTCCAGCCCTGTTGGAAGCAATTCTAGCTCAGGAATCCTTTCCAGTTGAGCTGACAGGAAAGATAAACAGGGATTATTTAGAGGACATACTCTCATAGGACAAAGGGGCTTCAAACTGAGACAGCAGGTTTAGATTAGATATTAGGAAGAAATTCTTTATTATGAGGGTGGTGTGGCACTGGCACAGGTTGCCCAGAGAAATTGTGGATGTCCTATCCCTGGCAGTGTTCAAGACCAGATGGATGGGGCTCTGAATAACCTGGTCTGATAAAGGTGTTCCTGCTCATAGCAGAGGGGTCGGAACAAGATGATCTTTAAGGTCCTTTCCCGCCCAAACAATACTGAGTCTATGACAAATGCCAATGTGTAAAAATAATGGAGTGCTGCATTCTTTATCCTCTGACTCTTCCCAAGGATAAATATCTGTATTATTCCCCAACTAAAATCCACAGGGAATTGATTTTATGTCAATATCTGTTCAGGACTCCTCCCCTGAAGCTGAAGTCCTCAGTTTTTACCCTTGCTGTACACGTTTTCCACTACAAATAGATGTAGTTGCTCCTCTGTTGCAGAAGCTGTGACCTGTGCTTGGAAAAACCTTCATCCTCCCTTTCCCAAATGGTTCATAGTCATCACACTAATAGCAGGAAGAAGTGTTTCTTTTTCTATCTGCTCATATTGATGTCCTAAATACCACCAGCCTCTCACAGGCCAGGGCTGTGAATCCTAAACAATAGATCCCCTAAGTCGCTCTGGTTTGACAAGCATCCAAGAAAAAGAAAAGGGGGAAAAAAGTTTTAAAAAATCCAAGCCTGTGCACTGTTAATGAGGCATCATGTGAATGAAGACTGAGCAGTTTGTCAAGTGCCAGCTTTTGTTTCCAGACTGGCTTTCCTCTCTGCTGGTTCACCTAGCCATTACACAAGCGAAAATGCTGGCTCCACCCAGCAGCGCTCACCTCTTGCACAAGCTGCCTTACCCTCCAGATTTTACCGTGGGAATTTGGACACCGCGTGGGGATGCCAGAGCAGGTTAATTCAACCCAGTGAGCCTGTGCTGCACTTGCCAGCTCTGCTCCACACGGCCTCCTGGCTTCTGAGCCTCCCTGCAAACAGTCCCCACTGCAAAAAAGATCCCTCCAGCAAAGTTTCCTTTCCCAAAAAAGCATCCCCAGCAATGCTGTGGCCTCTTGCTGGCTTGCCCTCGCCTCCCTTCTTTCCCCAGCATCTGCAAGGTGGACATAACCCATACTAGACCCATCCCAGCTTGAGAAAAAGGGCTGAAGAGAAGGGAAACACTAGGGAAAGGAATTGACTAATCATTCATCACAATCCAAAGGCTGGAACAAAAAAAATAACCATTTGCCCCTGTTTGGGGCGGAAACCCAACAGCATAGGATGGTTGGATCTATCATTGATGCAAGTTTTTGCACTGTGCAAATATTCCTTGTGTGCTGTTGAATTGGGTTTTTTTCAAAGTAAATTCACTCTAGCTTTTGAGTCCACCTTTTGGGGATAAGAACTCGCTTAGATGTTTATAGCTTTAATGTCTATTTGATAACTCTGTTAAGGTCACACTTAGGAGGTTGGTTTGTTTGTTTTTCCTTTTTTTAATATTGTTTTTTTACTTAATTATGTGGTGTTCCTTCTTCCTTTTCATGCTCCTAACTTAAAGCACATTCCAAACTCTGATTTGCCTGAACAGAAAGTGCATGAGAGAATGAAGGTTGGGTGAAAAATGAGCATTGGAGTTTTTACTAAAGCCAACTGCTGAAATCGGTGATGGGATATAACTTGTTAGGGGAGCTACAGCACTTGCTGTAGAGGTCATGCAGAGCTCCTGCACACGAGTGAATAGTTCAAGGCGTTTTGATGCAGAGAAAAAATAAGATTTAACTGCTGCTGACATTCTCCTGAACTGTTTCATCTCTTACCGCTTAAAAAAATCAAGGAAAAACAAATTACGTACTTTCAATCTGAGATTTATATAGGCTGAATTGTTGCTTAGCCTATGAAAAGATCAAAAAGGACATCTTTGAAGACAGATTGCCTACAAAGAACACCGGACTGTTATTACACCAAAAAAAAAAAAAAAAAAAAAGGGTTAATAAGCACAGTTCAGGTCAAAACGTAGGCAAGTGCGTGTGTGCAATAAAGTGTTTGCAAGGGCTGCTTGCTCAGGCGTTTCAAAGCCGGGCAGCACGAGGGAAAATCATGGAGCTGGCATCGGAGCAGCAGCACCGCAGCATTCCACGTGTTCCGCTCTGCACTCAGCAACTCAGTGCAGCTGCCTTGGCTGGAAACTCCTGTGGTCACAGGAATGGCCTGCCTGGTTTTGGGATCTCCTGGCCAAGGAGAAGAGGGGATGGATCCCTCTTTCCCTCTACCCCCAGCTTCATCTTGTGCCTTCTGGGGAGCAGGTGTTTCAGTCCCTTTCCCCCAGTGAGGCTGAAGAAGCTGCAAATAAATACCCTGGGACTGAAGCCCTGGGAACTGATTGCTGCTATGGCTGGGGACAGCAAACGAGCAGCACTCTGAACATTCACCCCATCTCACAGTGTGAGGTCAGCACCGTCCTCAGATCCAAGCATGGGTGGGGATCACTCGTGTGGGTGCTCCTGGCCCTGGCAAAGAGCCATCCATGACTTTGAAGCATCCCTGGGAGATGGAGAGCAAAATGCAGAGCTGCAGCAGTCATGCGGCTCCAGCAAGCCCCTGGCACAGCCTGGCACAAGAAATGCAGCCCCCAGTCTTGTTCTCTGCCCCTCATCCCCCTGAGCATCCTTCCTCCACGCCTGGCTTCATCTGCAGGCGCAGGGCAGGAGGAGGCAGCCCGGGCAGCCTCTCCCAGCACCCAGCCCGCCCAGCACGCGGGATTTTTGGGTGCGAGGAGCCCGCAGCAGCATCTCACTGCGGGTCCGATTTCAAAGGCAGCCCTGATGAAGACGTCGGGGGAAGGCAGAGCAAACAGACACCCTAACTGCGGTGTGCGCTTTCTCATCTCCGCGGCAAGTTGCAAAATGTGCCGCCTCCTCCCTTGTCAGCCGGGGCTTTAATTGGCTTTAATGAAGAGGCAATTACATGATTTCAATTTTTAATTAAAGGGGGTGTTGGTGCAGGGGAGGGGGGACCGACCCCTTCGAGCTTCTCAGTGGCACAAAGGGAGGTATCTGGGTTTTCAGGGGGCTCCTCCCTCATCCCCCTGGTCTGGGAGGCTTCAGGGGGGGCTCTGGGCTGCCTGGCAGGAGCAGATGGAAGCCAGATGCCTTCCAGCTATGCTGCTGGCAATTGTAGATCTTGTCCCGGCACCCCCAGGCGAACTGTAGTCAGCCTTTTTTTTTTTTTCCCCTTTCGTGCCAGAGCCAGCAGATCAAAGGGGCAGCAAATAGCTTACAACAAAAAGCCAAAAAACAAAAAAAAACCCAACCCCAAAAAGCCCTCCGAAGCCAAAGCAAGCCCTCTCCACACATTGCACCAGCCAGGAACGCCTCCTGGATAAAGTACTGGGTGCTTGTTGGCTGGAAGAGCTGCTGGGGTGGGGTGAGTGCCTGAAAGCTAAAGCAGTGCTACAACTGGGAGCTGATTTGATTTGATTGTATTTTTTTATGCCAAGCAGTAGGCAGCTGCCCTGTGATAGAAACACCTTCCCTGTGACCCCACACAATGAGCACCAAGGTGGGACTGACCCACCCAGCACATGTGTTCATTTTTCCTGTAGACACCACTTTGTCTGTCTGTGCTAAAGCATGACTGGAGAGGGAAAAATGGAGGCACGTGGTAGAAATCTCCCTTGGGAAGCAGTGATAATTGCAGGGCCGAGCTGCTGGCTGAGTCTCTATTTTATTGCTCTCTCTGGCAGCCAGGCAGTCGGAGCTTTGGCCTTGACTTGGTTCCATGTGCTGGGATGTCCTTCCTCATCGTGTTTCAATAAAACATAATCGCTTTATGACTTCCTCTCGGCAGAGATAAAAAATCATTAAGAAGAAAAGCTGGCGGCTCTGCGGCTGCACTGCTCCCTCGGTGTTCCCCCCGCCCCAGCCACTGCTGCCCTTGGCTTGCAGGGCCAGGTGGCCCTGGGACCACTGAGCTGGCCATGATGCCCCAGGCCACCGGTGCCCATGGAACAGCAGCCTCAGGCAGGAAGGTGCCAGGCCTGCACTATGGCCAGTTCCACTTCGCAGAGTGCAGCTCCAGGGAGGGCAAAGGCGGAAGAAAACGGAAAGAGGGCAAGGTCCAAGGTCCTTGTGAGCAAGGAGCAGTTCACCTGCTTGGCAAATATAGCTGGAGCTGGCGGCTGCTGTGTGGGCAGGCTGAGTCACCCCTGCTGCCGGCCAGCTGCCCCAGCCAGATGGGAGAACAGAGTCGCCTTTAACCAGAGAGAAGTGAAACCTGCCTCTTTAAACACCAGGGTGGGAGCTGGGACAGTCAGCACTGAGCCAGCATTCTCCTCCCTTCGAAGGCCAGGGCTGAGATTCCGCTGTGGGCTCCCTGCCAGCCCCCTACAAGCACAAACCTCCGCCCTGCCTTCCCACTTCCTTTGCCCTGGGGTCTCAGGTGCTCGACAGAAGCTCATTACCCTCGTTACCCCCTGCAATCATCAATCACAGCATGGTTTGTGGAGGGCACTGCTTTACAGTGACCCGCAATCTGTTATCTCCCAGAGAAATGCAGTCTGCTCCCACAGGGACAGCTGCTTCTCCATCCCAGTACCCAGTTTTCTCACGAGATGAAGGCCTTTTCCCCTTTCTTCCCTCATTACTGCTGGATGAGAAATCACTTGATCCAAGATGACATGCAGCAACTGCTTGTGAAGAATGAAAATAAAACTGCCTTCCTGCAGTTCAGACTGGCTGCTGTGTGCCAGCAGTGCTGAGCAGCTGCCCTCCCCTTGGGGCAGCCCCATCCCCATCGTCATCCTCATCCCCATCTGTGAGCAGCCATCACTGTTCCAGCCTGGCTTCACACCAAGCAAGGAGCAGCAGAAGCAGTGAGTGAGGCACCAAAGGACGGTAAGTGCTGGAATGGCTGTGGCTAAAGGGGATTTCTGGCTGCAGGTGTGGTTGTGCTTCTCCTGCCCCTGGTCAACACTCAAAGAGATTTCCCATGGAGGAGGCAGCCGGACCTTGACAGGCAAGTGAAACAGGAGCAGCCATGAGTCACCAAAGATAAAGGTCAAGCTTGTTATCAGCCATGGGAGAGGCTGCAGGCTGGGTGTGCTGTGAAGAAATGTGCTCAGAGGCCAGCCAGAGCCAAAAATCCCAGTGCCACCGACACCTCCACCCAGGGACCAGCCCAGGTCCCACGGGTGCTGCTTTTTTTCTCCCACTGCCCATTTCCCAGCAGCATCCGGTGGTGATGATGGGTTTCAGTGGTGCCAAGTGGCGCCGACAAGGTGGCTAAATGGGTGGTTAGATGATCTGTGGGTGCTGGAGCACCCACACAGCTCCCACGGGGTGCTTGGCTGCTGTCACACGTTGCTGGAGCACCCACAGAGAGTCCTGTCCTTCACTGCAGGAAGAAAGGAGATGTACTCACTGAAACCAAAAGATTTTTCCTCCTGCTCTCACATAGCTTCTCACTTCAAGGTTTCACGAGGAAAGTTAAGGCTGGAGATGTGTCTGTAGGAGTCCAAAAAGGCTTTTAGAAAAGACTTGGCAATGAAAGGGGGCTGGCAGTGTCTATGTTGGGACCTCCAGCCTCGTTTTCCAGTGTTTTGGCCAAATGTGTGATTTGCTATTTGTGTCCTTTGGTTACTGCTCTTGCAAACAGGCACAGCCGTGGACATGCATCTCCCTTTTGGAGTGCCCTGCCCGTGGCCTCTCACAGCCCACGACAGCTTTTGCTGCAGCCACGGATCCCGCAGTTCTGACCAGGGGTTTCCAATTATGGGAAATGTGTCCGGTTCCATGCTTGACTCCTGCTCCAGTAAGGCTGGAATAATGACTTAGTCATCTTGGCTGCCTGCCAAGCCATTTCACTCATTTTGCTCCCTTTGGAGGTCATTTCCGGGCTCCAAAGGCCAGCGGGACTCCACACTACAAAAGTCCGATAGCCGATACATGGATTGAGGAAACAAGGAATTTAAAGCAGCTTATCCTTGCTGTAGCAACCATGGTTACAACGCCTCCAGAGAAGCTCTGATAAGCCCATTCTGGGTGGTAAATGCCAGCCAGTGCCAGCTGTCCTTGGCTGAAGAAAAGATCCCTCTTTTAAAGGATATCAGTAATTTGGGGTTAATAGCTAAGATTTTGTGATATTTGTCCCAGGCAGCTCTCAGCGATTACCCCACAGAAAAGGGGTTTCTGTGTTTTAAGCTGTCACAGTGTTATCAGTGTTAGAGAGGTCCTGAGTTTTCAGATCACTGCAAATAACTTCCTCCCCACTCCTGCAGCTGTACCAGAGGCTGGGATGGAGCCCCACTGAGCTGACAGAGGATGTGCAAAGGGGAAAGTATGGGAGCCAGGTTCCAGGAGAAACCCCTGGGAAGGGAGAACAAAACTGCCCCAAATAAAGCAGCAGGATGCTCTTGGCTGAGCATAACGTCTCCTTCTGCTCCTCCCTGATCGTCTGTGCCGTGGCTGCATCTCCCTGGCTCATCATTCAGGGGCTTTACCCTGGGCTGCCCTGCCTCCAGGGAAATCTATTTTTGGCTCTTCCCGGGGGAGCAGAGCTTGGCCAAGGTTATGTGCCAAGCATCCTCATTTCCTCCTCTTAACTGCCTCCCTGCTTTATCACAAACTTTTTCACTTCATCTTTTTTTCCACTCATAAAGGCTGCAGTTGCTGGACTCCCACACTGCCCAGGGCCATCAGGCCACCAGGCTCAAACCCATCTGCTAAAACACTGGCTTTTCGCTCCCTCACAAAACACACAGAGGTTTTTTCAAACCCATTTCTCCCTGCCACCAAATTATAGTTTCTCTAACAGAGGAGAAAAAAAGAGAAATCAAACCCTCAGCTTTTTATGGCTTAGGATTTCCCTTTCACGCCTCCTGGCTCAGCCAAGTGGAACAGGGACCAACAGGAGGAGAAAAACAGCATCATGATGCTTGCCCAGCCCCAGCTCTCAGCCTGGTGGGACATGCTCTGAGCTACTCATTGCAAATATTTTCCCAGGTGGGGCCAGGTGTTTGAGTATGAGATGGGCTGAGTAACCAGCAGGAAAGAAGAAAGTTTGACTTTTACATTTTAGCCCCATTAGCAAATATTAACTCGAGGAGCAAGTGCACTCCTGCTATCCCCCACCATACGAGTCACCAGGCAAAGGACAGGTACAAATTAGGAGGCACGTGGAGTTTATAAACACTGACATCCACCCTCAGGACTACTGAACACACCCCAAACCTTTTCATTTAGCAGTAGGAGTGGGGAGACAAATCAGTGACATGTGAGGTCTGGGAAAACCAATCACAACTGGAAAAATACACATTGCTTATTTCCATTCTTCATTTTATCCAATGTTTTTAGGATTTTTTTTCTCTTCCACGTTTTCATATGTCACTGAAGGACCTGAAGCTGATGCCAAGAGTATTTTTCATTTCAATCCACCATATGAGACACCTGCTTCCCTCCAGCCTTCCTGAGCACTGCCAGCCAGGCAAAAGAGCATCCTCAGCTCCCACTGGCTGCACCAGCAGAAACCTGGCCATGGGTACAGGCTTAGTGGGGGAGCAGCAGGGTAGTGGTAGCAGGTAAAGGTCACAGCAGTGGAAACACTGGCAAGGAGGTAAAAGCCTCAGGAGAGGACAGACAGAAAAAGCATCCTAAATCCTCATCTAACTGCTTCCCTTCACACCTGCCACAAGTGCAATGTCCCGGCTTCAGGAAGAAAAATTGGCAGCCAAAGCACAATGTGAAACACAGAATCAGCTCTACCACCTGGCCTGCCACACACACCTCAGCTGTCCAGGAGGGAAAGGATGCTCTTTCCCCTCCTGCTACTTCCCACAGCCTGGCCCTGACCACTTCTGGGAATGATGCACTGGAGGAGTTTCTTTTTTATGTCTTCCCAGGCCCCCTGGAGACAGAAAACATCCCAAAGCTGGACAGTACCATGACCTTATATTCTCCCGAACTCCCTAAAGTTTGCTGATGTTGTGGTTAGGCAGTCCTGTGATCCTTTTCAGTGGATCACAAACTTTATACACTGTTAAGGAAAAAAAACAAAAAAAAACCAGGCAAATTTCAGAATGCGGGGGCAGAAGGATGTGCCCAGCAGGAAGCTCAGTCCTGTGCTGTCAGGACAGCCAGATGAGGACACAGGTCACACTGACACCTGTGTGACACAGGACATCCTGGTACTTGTCAGCACTGGACCTGCCACAGTCTCCACACAGGGATAAAGATGAGACAAAGATGGTTAAAGCCACTTCCCAGATCTTGGCAGATTTCGAAAGGACAGGTAATGTAGAGCAGTGACCTTCAGTATGCAATGTCAGCATATTTCTGCAAAGCCGGGCCCTTTACAATCCCCAGTAAAAGCACAGCAGGATAATAAAAGGCTGGCTGGCAGCAGGCAGGCAGTGTCAGGCTGAATGGCATGAGCTGAAACCACCAGGGACTTCCTATGCAAAGAGCTCAGCAGTGTCAGCCCAGGCATTTATTAATGCTGCTGAAAATAAAGTTATCCCAAATATTTGTCGCAACAGATTTAGTATGAGAAGTTGAATACTGTGAGCTGTAGCCTAAACAATCTCCTGGACATGGAGCTCACTGGACATGGGAAAATGCTGACAGCATTCAGAGGGGTCAGTAAATACCTCATAGTTCAGGGCAGTGCTTGGCTTGGGCTTTCCATTCCCTTGGCAGAAGGGGAAGTACTGAGTCACCATATGGCAGCCCTGCAATGGGGCTCTGGCCTCCCCACTGACATCTCAGGGTATTCGTGGATCCATGATGTTCAGCAAGCTGCTTTGTGAAGATAATTGTGACAACAGCCTGTATCAAGGTCCACCAGCATCTAAACAGCAGTCCTGGACCAAACCCAAACTGTAGGGTCAACACCTTCCTCAGCTGCACGAAGATGCATCCAGGCTCCTCCAAGCTAGGCCAAGCTACACAGGGATCTTGCAGCAACTTTTTACCTGTTGTATTTCCTCCAAATGGGCTTGAAATTGGGTCAAGATGCTCACAGATATGTGCATTAGGAGAGGCACTCACAGCTCAAAAGGCCAGATAACACAAGACTTCTTTTTCCATTTTTATTTTAATAAGCAAACTACACACCTATACAGCATCCTAGAGTAGGGAACACACTACACACACAGTCGTGCCTCAGGCTGCTGGGAAGAGACAGAGCAAAACAGCCCCTCTCCTCTCGGTTTTTAATCCCAGTATGGAGCTTAAGTGCCTGGAGTCCTCCTAAGCAGGTTTGATTTGGCACATTCCCACCCTTATTTGGCTGTCTGCTGCAGAGCACAGCCAAGGGCCGGCTGACGGGAAATGACATCTTTTCTTCCCAGCCCCTCACAACTGCTCCATGACTGTCTGCAGCAGTTTACAACATGTAATGGTAACACACTGACTCAGTGGGATGAGACATTTCAAGCTTCTCAGGAAAAAAGAGTCTTAGTCACATAAATATTAGTAAATTGAGCAAGCTGGGCTACGTGCTATTGCTGATTAATCCATGGCTTGCGTATGGTACAAAAAAAGAGATCTCACTGATTGAGCAAAGATGCTTCCTCTGATGCCCTTATTTAAATTAACCCAAAAGCTCCAGCCTTGCTGCTTATCATTTACTGTAACCACCTAACAAACAGTCAGGTGGCCTGAATTGATCCCCCTGGCTGAGACCTTTCCAAGTGCACTGCCCCTAGGAGAAAAGCTTCTTCACCTGAGCTTGACCATCTTGGAGCAATGTACCCAAGCTCCCCCTGTGTTCATGGAAAGATCTGAACACCCCCAAGGGAGACTGAGCCCCTCCCAGGGCATCTCCATTATGGGCAGCTGGCCCTTATGTGCTCCATTCCCCTCCAGGAGGTCCTGCTCACAGAGGGACTGGCATCCACCAGCTCACCAGTGGAGTTTGGAGGGACCCAATGGCACCGATTTGTCCCAGGACATTTCTGAAGGAAGAGAATAATAAGGAACTATAGCCAAAAACTTCCCAGAAAATACTCTGGGTCAGTCTGAAAAAAAGACCAACAAACAAAAAACCCCAAACATTTTAAGGAGTATAAAGATGTGAAAAACTGTAATAAAATGGGAAAAACATGAAAAGCTTTGCTCATCACAGACCTTCCCCAGTAACAACCCACAGTTTTAGTTTACAGCTATTTAGGGGTTTTTGAGTACAAGTTTCCTAGGAGACCCAGTGGTCACTATACTGAACTCCAGCTAAAAGTGCCTGTGGATACAGCTACGCCCTAATAAAAACATGGAGGGCAGCAATTTACAATGTAAGACCATATGTTTCTCTGTTACTAATCGACTTCAGCTGCCAGGATTACAATGTCAGTCCTGTAAACCAGCTTTTTCCCCTACAGATGTCATGCTGAAATCATTATAATAAAAGCAATTTTACAGCCTTCAGTCTCCACTTCCCTCTGCTGCTGAGAAGCCTGCATTAATGCTGGCAAAATTAGAGGTCCTTCTCCAGGGACAGACCCCTGGGAGTGGAGATGCACCGCTCCATGATTATAGAGGGTCAATGGGAATAAACCCAAGACAGCTGCAGAAATGCAGCCCTGTAATGGCTAATAGCTGCAGCAGGACCTCCTGCATCTTTTGGGAGGGAGATGCAATGTTGGGGCCAGCTGGAAACCTTGGTGGAATAAATGCATGGCTAAATCCCACAAAAAGGGCAGCAGGTCCTGCTGATGGGCACTTGGGGAGAATGGCCTGTGGAGTTAAATTGAGAAACCCCCCATTTTTGGGGGGCATTTTTCCTCGGTGTGATCCCTATGCATCCTCATCCTTGACCTTAAAGCATGGGCTGCTCCTGGCAGGGCCTGCATGGCTGCTGTGCTTTGTTACCATGACTCACGTAGCTAAGGCAACCCGATGTTGCCAGCAGCAGGGTACATGATGCCTCATACGCGGAAATGATGATCAAATCCCTCCTCTGGAGCGAGCACACATCTCACTCCAGAGACATGTGTCATGGCACAGCATGGCACACCACCAGCCCATCCATCGAGGCTGAGTGTGGCCATCCCATCCCACACCCATAAAAAATCCCCAGACACAACACACACATGTGTGTACAAGCATCCCCTCTCAGCAGCCAAATGCTGTTCTCTTCTCCTGGGAAGGGGATGAAGCCACACTTCTGTGCTAAAATGCCATTTAGGCTTTTAAAAATGACCCTTGTAGACTGGAAATTGCTCTGGGGCAAAGCAGAGGGTGGTGCCAGCATCCCTGGAGAGTGTGGGAAGAGGGAGATGGCTATGTGGGACAAAGCTCCTGTGACTGAATGCCAGTCTGCTTCCCATCATCGTCATCTGGTTCACACTCCCCACTGTGTTATTTCCCCCCTCTATCTAAGAGCAGAGCCAAATCCCTAAATTTTGAGATCCTGGAGATGTCCTGTATTTGGGGGGCAAGGAAAGGTCAGCGCCTGATGCCTTTATATTAAAGGCAGCCATGGTAGCTGTGTTTGGGAGCTCCCACCCTGTCAAGGCACAGCCACGGTGATGTGCTGGGTTGCAAGGAAAAAATCCCTTCTCTTTCTGTCCGCAGTAACACAACTAAACAAACTAAAGCCAAACTAAAGGGAGTGACAGGCTCATCCCAGCTGCCAGCCCCAGCTTGGACAGAGACAGCAGCAGCACCTGAGCTGCAATCACTCAAAGCTCCCATTAGCTGCAGCTTGGCCATGGCCCTTAATTATCAAAGCCATCCACTACCTACACGCACTCACACCACCCTGTGACACTTGTCCCTGGCTTTGGTGCCAGGGTACGATGCAGGGCTGCATCACATCATCACCCCTCTCCCCAGGTGCTGAGATGAAACCAGCACCCTGCTGTCAGCTCTTCACCGAACTTATTAACCCTTATTGTTTAAAAAATAAGGCAATATAAATATTTTTTATTTCCTCAGACAAAACTAACGCTATAGACTTGTATCAGCAGTGAACAGCTACCATGGCATGCATTAGGATTAGGGCTGTGCTACTTACTTTTACGTAATTGCCACGTTTCCTGGACCAGATTGCTCTGAGCTCCTTGCAGCTTTCCATTCCTTCCTGAGAAATGCTCCTGTAGGAGATCACTTGTGATTTGGCTCTGCTGCTCATTTTGGATTCAGCTGTCACCTTTGCTTTCTGTCTCAGTAAATGTAATTAAATTTTAAAACCTACTTTACGGAATTTCTGCATGATCACAATGGCAGAGACCCTATGGTACTTTAATGTACTGGACTTTCTTGTTTTCTTTTATCCACTTAACTAACCCATCTTGGGTAGAAAAGTGCAGCCTTCATACAATGGACATATGTTCAAAACTCAAAACTAGACTCTCTGTTCAGCAAGAACCTTTTTCCACTGTGAGCAATGCTTCCAATTTTTCCCCCCTTTTTTTTCCTAGCAGTTTTTTATTTTGGCCAGCATTAAGGCAAGTTTACTGAGGTGACAGCTGGGGGAGGCTTTGAATATTTCAAAATGATGGATAAATGCACAAGAAAAATCACCCAGATGAAAGCAAAAACAGAAAGACAGAGACCAAAGTGGTCTACTGACCCTGCATCTACAGATACAAGTTTCATTTAAAAGGAAATTCAAGTTCTCTTACTGGAACTTTTGAAGCAAGGTGTGCACAAACATGCCAAATCCTGCAGCCTTTCCACACCAGAAGCCTTCCTCCAGATGTTCCTTGTGCGCTCCTGACTTGCTGCCTGGGTGGTTTTTTTCTCTTTTTGAAGTGGCGTCCCATTTCCTGTGCACAAAGACCATTCCCTGTTCCTGTTTTTGGGCTAAATTGAAAATATCCTTGATTTCTGCTTAATATCCATCTCTGCTCCTGATTGGCTCCAGCTCCTTTATTCTTACAGGGCCTTTTGGTCAGAAACTGGTTTTGCAGAGCAGGCCATGAAAATGTAGATGTGCAGCCTAATTGTAACTCAGTCTGGGCTGTTCCCCTTTCACTGAAACAAAATAAATCACACTGAAAAGTGAGATACAGTGTTGGCTCTCAGGGAAAAGCCAGCAGCGCTTCACATGCCAGGGCACAGCTCCACATATGCTCTGCAGCCTCTGCCCTACCCCACAAGCAGTGATGGCCACCGTGGTCTTCCCAAAGGAATTCCCAGCCCACCCCCCCCGCCCCCCGAAAAGCTCAGCCAAACCATTCCTGGCTCATTCATCAACCCCGGGAACATCACACAACCCCCACCTTTTTTCTGACCCTCCCCACAGATGTGCACGCTGCAGAGAATTGTCAAAGCGTGGCCCTATACTCCGGCAGATGAGTGACTTGCAGCGGAAATGGGTTTGGCTCTGATTTGTTTCCGGGAAATGGGCTTCTGACTCCTCCGATCCCTGGGAACGCTGCCAGCCTCTTCAAAGGGGCCAAGCCTTGCTCTGTAAGCTCACCTCTGGGGTTTGGCTTGCAAACACCGATAGAGGCGCCGGCCATCCCAGGAGAGCGATGGAGGAGAGCAGGGCTCAAAGTCCAAAGGGTGATGCTGCCCATGGTACATATCTGAGCAAATACTGCTAGAGAAACAGCGTGAACAAGGTCATTAAGTACAGCCCTGCCCTTGGCTGCAGCATCAAGGTGTGACAATTGATAAAAGATTCGTGTTAATCACAAAAGCATTGGGGTTTGCATAAACCAGAATACTTAGCTCTGAGGTGAAGCATGGACACTAGATAAAGGAAATTATATGATTAAAGAATTCTGTCTAAAAACACCTTATTATGTTGTATTATGTTGTATTATGTTGTATTATGTTGTATTATGTTACATTACATTATGTTATGGTTTTTAAATAAGTTGTATCGGCTACCAGCTCGCGAAATCGAACTTCCCAAAAGCCCTTCCTGCCTTTGTCTAATCAATACTGCTTATCTCAAGGACCAGACTTCCAGAACTTCTCTGGTGGTTATCTACAAGGACCAGATGGCTATCTGTGACTGACTGTCACCCAAAGGCTTTGTGAATTTGTGTAAGGATGTTTATTCAACCACCACTGCTTACCTAGCAAAATTATGACAGCAAAAAAAAAAAAAAAAAAAAAAAAAACCCCAAACTCATTGATTACAATGAGAAACCACAGTATAAGAAGGGACTGCAAACCAAGGTTCGGTGGAGCGTGGAGTGGGCGGTGACCCCTCGCGTTCCCCAGCGCGCTGCTTGCTCTTTCTATATCAAATAAAGCAATCTAAATTTTTGCTAAATATCGAGACTCTTTGTCTCTCATTTATAACAAAGGCAATGGCTAGGAAGCTGCATCAGCCCTGTGTCAACTATCGTGAAGGAATGACAAAATGAAAGGTGTCCAAGAGGAAGGCTCACACGTGCCTCTTAAATATCACCTCCATCTGCCACAGCCTTTCCTGACTTGCCCATGGCGCTGGGCACTGCCCAGGCTATAACTGTGCTGCCTTCCCAGGAGGAGGGAATGGGTTAGGGGGGAGAAAATGGGATAAACCCTGTGATTGCAGGGGATAAAAATAAGGGGAAGCAGTGTTAATGCAAAACTGGAGAGGTGGGTTGCCCTCAGGAGAGGATGAAGGAAGGGTGATGTACAGAGCCAGTGGGATGCAGGGCTTGGTCAGGCCCTGGCTGAGTGTCTTGGGGTGACCAGGGGCTGGACTCAGACCAGATGTCCATGGGAGATGGCAAAAACCCCCCACAGGCTTGTCTCAGACCCCTCTGCCCAGATAGAGATGATGCCAGGGTAGATTCAATGCTGTGAAGAAGCCCAGATCCAGGCCCCTAGGAAGAGTGTTGGGAGCATCCTGTATCCCATGAGGGATCTGAAAAGCGGCAGGGAGTGCTCAGAGGGGCTGTCTAAGATCAGCGGCCCCATCCTCAGCGCGGGGGAGCTATCCTTGAAGGACAGAGGAAGCACGGGTGCGGAAGGGAGCGGGCAGACAGGGATGGGGTCCCCTCATACGGCAGCAGCAGACTCGAAGCACTAGGCGAGGCAGCCCGTGGGGGAGGCACCCCTCCCCAGACCCTGGCAAGCTCCGGGACCCTCGCGTGTGCCGGGACCCCCGGGCGGGCCGTGCGCGCAGCCCCGCGGGCTCGGGCGGGGAGCGCGGCCCGGGGGGCGGGCGGGAGGCGGAGCGGGAGGGGGCGGTGGGCCGGGCTCCCCGGGGGAGGCACCGGAAGGCGCCCGGCGCTGATTCATTGCAATAAATTGTTCCCATCGCGGCACGGTGCGGTCATCACCGCCCGAGCAGCAGTCGGAGCAAGAGCCAGAGCCACCGCCGGGGAACGAGGATGAAGATGCAAGCCGAGGTGATCCGCGAGGGCGAGCTGGAGAAGCGGAGCGACAGCCTTTTCCAGCTGTGGAAGAAGAAGCTGGTGGTGCTGACCAAGGACAGCCTCAGTCTCTTTCCCGACGGGCACAAGCGGGCCAAGGGCAAGGAGCTGGGCTTCGGCTCCATCCTCAAGGTGGACTGCGTGGAGCGCACGGGCAAGTACATCTACTTCACCATCGTTACCAAAGACCGCAAGGAGATTGACTTTCGGTGTCCGGACCAGAGCTGCTGGAACGCCTCCATCACCATGGCCCTCATCGACTTCCAGAACAAGCGGGCCATCCAGGACTTCAAGAGCCGCCAGGAGATGGAGCAGGCGGCGGGCACCCAGGAGCGGCGGCTGGCCCGGGCGCCCTGAGCCTCCTGCGCCCGCCCGGCCGGCCCGGCCCCAGGTGAGCCCTCCGGCCCCTCGGCGCTGCTGCCGCCGCACTTCGCGGGCTTCTCGCTTCATCTTTTGAAATTATCTCACTCCCCAGCGCCCGCTTCGGGCAGCCGGACGGGCAGGGGGCTCCTCTCCGGAGGGACCCCCCGACACCGAGCCCCGACAACGCGCTGTGCTGCCCGGCCACCCCCGTCACGGCGCGGTGCTGCCAGCGCGGGGCTCCCGGGGAGCGCTGCCCTTTCCCGGAGCCATCGCACGGGGCTCCCGGGGAGCGCTGCCCTTTCCCGGAGCCATCGCACGGGGCTCCCGGGGAGCGCTGCCCTTTCCCGGAGCCATCGCACGGGGCTCGGCTCCTTCTCTGATGCACTGCGGGGAATTTCTGCTCGGAGCCGGGCTTTGCAGTGTGCTGAGAGCACGACACGTGGGGGTGGTGGGGAATAAGAAACAGCACTTGGCAGTGCTTTCCTCACAGAATCTGCTAAAAAAAAAAAAAAAAAAAAAATCTGTGAAAAGAAATGCTTACTCCCCCTTTAAAGCCCCCCCTTTTTTCTTCCTGTGCCTTGTTCTGCGGCTTGTTTAACTAACCCACGTCCTCTTGCTACCTTTTAGAGCATACCACTGGATGATAAACCAGATCGAGTGTCTTGGACTGAAATGGGACAGGGTACCAATGAAGGAAAGCAAAGAAGAGAGCTGGAAGCAGCTTGGTTTTCTCCAAGCCCGTTGAGGCTGCTGAGCAAAGAGCCCTGAGCTTTGCCTGAGATGCATATAGAAAAACCAAAGACTTTCGTGCAGGACTTCTAGCAAAATGTCCACGTGTTTTGAGTGGCACAGCTTTGTGAACTATTATCTTCTATTTATGAGATGCAAGGAAGATTCAATACTGACTGGTGTTAAACACAGTTTAAATTATTTCTAGTATCTATATTTGTATTTATTTTGTTGAATGTCTTTCAGCAGTTACTGGTCTTAATATTGCTTTTGCATTAATGTGTCCATTCCAAATAAATTACTTGAAATGTTCACTTTTTATTACTGTACTCTGGGCTGCAGTAACTTTTGTTGAGGCATATCTGTGGATACAGCAGTGGTGAAGTGGCATAAAAAGAGTGGGTAAGGCTTGGCTTTTTTTAGTGCCCTGGACTGGGCAGTGGGAGGTGGAGAAAGCCCAGATAATCTGTTTGTGTTTGACCTTGTCACCCGACCAGGGAAGGAAAATGTGTTGAGGTTCAGTTCTGGTCAGTGGTGGAGATAGAGAAGTCTACCATAACTTGCAGAAGTGCTCCTCTAGAAGCTCTTTCCCATAAAATCGAGTAATGGCAGCAGCAGAAGGCGCATGAGCTACCTGCCACGGGAAAATGCTGATCTTTTCGTCCTCCCCCAGCCCCCATAGCTTAGTGCTATGCTAAGGCACAAAACTGGATTCTTGGTTTCGGAATAAGAGCGCCAACGCTGCATGGATTCCTCAGCTTTGTAGCAAAGCAAGCTGAACTTGCTCTCCTCTCTTCCTTCAGCTCTGCAGTCTCTAGACAGAATTAAATTTCTCCAGAATAACTGAAGAATGGAGGCAGGCTCTTTTACTATAGGATCCGGAGCAAGAAGCTTGGAGATTTTTTTTTGGATAAAAGTGCTGAAGTTTTCTTTTGTGAGGCTCAGTTCTCACTAACGAACCTGAGCTTCCTCGAGAGCAATGCTGCAGCACACGATTCAGCTCTGGCAGTCAGGACTGTGAGTGTAGTGGGCAAAGTACTCGCTCCAAACTTGGTCATTTCCAGCAGGTAATCTCCCCAATATCAGCCCAATTCCTGTGGGAGACTTTGTACTAGGGGAAGTTGCAAAGTATGTAATTACATAAGCCTGTAGTAAGAGCAAGAGAGACTCAGTACAGGGAGGGGAAAAAACCTGGAAGGAGGGTTGTCCCAGTTTCTGGAAGCAGCAGGGAGGCTCTGGCACTGCAGCCTGGTACGGCAGGGCTGTGCATCCTCCTTGCTGGCACCTCGTGCACAGGCAGGGTTGCACATGACTAAGAATGGATGTAGCAAACCTCTGGCCACAGTATTCGAAAGCCTTTGGCCTCAGTGTTCCCTCTGACCTGAGAATGCTGGAGATGCATTTAATACGGCAAAACAACACTCAAAAGCAGATGTGTTTTACCCATTTTTTCTGGGCGCTGAAATAAAAGGTCAAACCAGAGTAAAGGCACTGGCTCCTAATCCCTTCAGTTTCAGTGAATCCAAGCTGGAATGCTGTCTGACAACAGCTGAGGGTTGGGGACTGTTGCCTGCCACGACAGCCACTGCTGTGGGGAGGAATGGGAGGAACCCGATAGCTCCAGGGTTCCCGTGGCCCCCAGTTGCTCCAGCATAGCTCCAAGACCTTTGCAAACTGATCTGCCCCTTAGTCTAGATGAAAACGTAGGCAAAACGGAAGGATTGTTCAAATTGTTTTATTCTAGGCTTACGGAATCAAAAATAAAACTCAAGAATTTGTTTCTATGGAAAAAATAAGGGAGTTACTTTCTTACAACTGTATTATTGGCTTTTCACGTCTCCCAGAGGGATTTTACTCTTCAAGAGGTAAACAAACAAACCTAAATTGACCACTAGCTGTAAATAGCCGAAGGAGGAGACTCCAAATTGTTTATATAAAACTCCACCAATGGTTGGACCCACCGTCCGGGTCAAGGGCTGCACTGAGGCACAAATCCCAAGCATGGCACCTAGGAGAGATGGCAGAGACACACAGGGTGAGAACAAGTCCTGGCATGGAAAAGCAGAGAAGAGCACACAAGGTCCCCTTTGTCCCTGATGCTGCTCCCCTGCAGCAGCAAATTAGCAAATCTCTTCAAATAATTTCTTGCATTAATTTACAGTGGTCCAATTAGGGTTTGTTCTGGCTAGGGAACAGGGACCAGTGTCCACCAGGAGCAAGCTCAGCTCTTCCCTGAGTGGTATGGGCAATCACAGCACTGCCCAAAAGGCAAAGTGAGTGCTCACCACTGCTGTCACCAGGGTCCAGGGAAGCTTTAGCACCAGAAAGTGCTGCTGAGTATCACGCCTGGCAGGGCTGGTAACTATTGCATGGGATTAGGGATGGAGATGTAATTTCTAGGGTCACGTTTGAGCCTTCCTAGCAAATCACGCAGATTCTTCCAATCTCCTAATTACCTGAGTGGGCCCTGCTCCACCCAAGCTACTACTGCCATTTATTTCCTAGTCTGAAATAGAAACAGCTCTCTAGCAGGAGTGAGAGGGTTAGGCCTAACTAGGTCTTTAAGAATAAATAAATAAACCCACAGATAAAGACAGAACTGCCTTGAGATATTCCCCCCCACTTTGCGAGAAGAGCGGATATTTCCATTTGGATGGATATGCGAGCCCTTCGCCCGGCTGGGCCAGTTCCCCCTCCAGCAGCTCCCACATTTGCATCCTTAACAGGAAGACAGCGGATGGGAAAGCACCTCCAGTTTGGCAAAGGCCAGGCTTTTTTCCACGTGCGGATGGATGGCCAGGACATCCCCTGGGATACAAGGCTGTCCCACACACACCCAGAATGCTCTTTTGTCCTGCAGTCTTTGTTCCGGACAGCCGTCATGTTCAGAGGAGCAGAAAATACTCAGCCAGCTAGCAAATCATTAGCCCCCAACACTGAGAGGAACAGTAAGCTGGCAGTGTATTCAATAAACTTGTGCCCAGCTCTGAAATGATGCTTGCAATTATTTTTTTACTATCAGTATGATTATTTGGGCTGCTGGCATCAGTTTTCCACTAAGACACACGCTGAGGTGTTGTCACCACACACCCGGGAAGGATGAGGAGAATGCTGTCCTGTATGCAAGAAGAAATGGAAGTGTGATATTTAACGTCGGCAGTCATGGGGAAATGATGCCCAGCTCCCAGAGAGATCAGGCAGTCAGGTGTTCGTGTAATGCCGGGCAGAGACTGCTGGGCTTTTATCAGCGTGCTTAAAATACTTGTGCAATGAGCCCCAGCCAAGGGTGTAACCATGTGGAGAGGGAAATCTCCCGGGAAGCGCTGCCGAGTGCTCCTCCCACGCATGGGAACACAAAGGCGATGGGTGGGACCTTGCCTTGACCCTTTGCCAATGGGAACCGTCCCACAGCCTCCTAACTCTCTGGGCAGGTTTTGCAATTATTTTTTCCCCTCTAGGTATTTGAATTAAACTAATTACTACGTGCAATTGCCAAACTGGCTCTTATGATTGAGGAGGCACTTTTTTCCCTTTCCTTTTTTTTTTTTTTTTTTTTTTTTCTCGAGCAGAAATCCATCGTCTTAAAAGGCCGGGCTCTCCCTCTCACTTCTCCAACATGCTGCTGAGAAAGATAATTTCTGTTTAATGGGCTTAAATTAGATCCCTCGTGTCAGACACCCTCAGGCTTTGGGGCATTGTAAATCCCAGCTCTGCAGCGTGGCCGTAGCTCTGTGGCAGAGCCACACATGTGACAGATCTCATTTAAGGCAAGACCTCTAACTGGGACAAGTCACCGTGTCAGCAGAAAATTTCCTGCATTGCTTCGCGCAGCTCTGCCAACGCACATGCTCACCTTCTTTGTCATAGCTATCTCACCTTCTGCATCTTCCCTGCTCTTTCCTCTCCCTCCATGTTTTTTCTGTTCCTTTTTCCCATGCTTGGCATGACCTGTGCCGGCTGGGAGCCCATCCTCCCCTCGCATCCCAGATCTCCTCTGCTCCCGCAGGTTTCAGGGCTGGGCGCTGGCGGCCCTCCAAGACGGGCGACTCCTTTCCAGCTCACATCCTGTTGCCTCGCTCAGATGATGCTGCTGGCCCAGATCAGCCACACGCCCACGGGGCAATCGGGTTTAACCACTAGGTCACTGTCACTAGCGGCGGCCTTTGAACCAGCAAAGCTCAAGCAAAGCTGGGGGGTTCAGTGCCCCGAGCCCTGCCTGGCTGCAAAGTCTCCTCCTCAGGTTCTGACGCACAAATAAGATCAGGACACATGGGCCTGTTACGCACAGAAGCTCTGCTGGGCTTCCTGCTTCCCTCCCTCAGGAATGGGGGGATCTGTGCAGGAACAAGACCTCCATTCTTGGGGAAGGACCAGGCTTGACAAGGAGTACTTGTGTGAATGCAAATCCCCCTGGGCTTCGGGCTGCCCTCCCACCAGCTCACGTGTCCAGCTGAGCAGCCTGTGTGAGTGGTGCTGAATTTTCTCTTCCTGCCTTTGAAGATGAAGAGAAGGGGGAAAAAAAAAATCAAAGGGAAACTAATTAAATCATTTCTGCTACCTTTGCTTCTGCGCAAAGCCTGAGCTTTGAGAGCAAGCGCCAAACCCATCACCCTTGGAAGGAAGCGACCTTGGATCGGATCTAAAGCAGGCTGATGGGTGCAAGGGACGGTGCCGTACCGCCTCCCACCGCTCCCTTTCCTGAGACGCCTATTTAAAATACAAGGACGGGTGACTCAGTGTCTAGCAAGGGCGGACAGGCTACACTCCTACAACACCCGTGCTGAGATGGACACGTGAGCTCAGCCCAAACTCCTTCAGAAAGCCTTTTCCTGACCTAAAGAAAAACCTCCATTGGTACTACAGGCCAGAAGCTGAATAAAAACATCAGGAAAAGACAGCAGCAGGGCTCAAAAGTGATGCTTCCAAGGGCAGATTCTCAATGTGTGATCTCCTTGCATTAGCTAAAAGTTGTTGCAAGTGAGTGTTGAAGTTTTCAACACAGCGACAGCAAAGCTTTTCCTAAAACCAGATTTCCATGCTCTCAATAAGGGATTCTAACGTGCCGCCAAAAACCTCTGTCTGCAGAGCCGGTCTCGGGCTCGAAGAGGAAGGAGCAGCCTTTAGGAGCAGCCTGTATGGGTGGAGCAGCCTTTGTGGGGTGCCACCCACGGCCAGGGATGGATGGCAGGCATTTTAATGGCTGCATTTCTCTGCAGACACCCGCGCCGTCACTGCTGCAGCTGCTGTGGAAAGGCAGCCTTGCCGGCTCTGCTGTGTCAGGCATTCCTGCCTCAGCCCCGGCTCCTGCCCGGCTACATCCAAAGCAAGCACAGGACCATTAGTACCTCTTCCCCCAGAAATATTGGGAGGAAAAAGCACAATTTGAAAGGTGAAGGCCAGGGAGAAGTGGGAGAGAAAAGGTTGCCCCCAGTGCCACAATGCACTGTTGAATGCCCAGTTTTGAGCCAGCTGTAAGTCTGCACTTGTAGTAGCATTTGGCATGACATCAGCCCAGGATGGACAGGCAGGCAAAAGCTGTCAGTAGCCCATGGCATCCCCTGATGACCTGCAACCTGCTCCTGAGCATCTGCACAGCTCTGCAGACTGCCTCCATTCTCCATCCCTGCAATCCTGCTTCACCATGGGAAGACCATCCCTCCTGCCGAGGCACGGGCTGGCCTAAAAACATAGGCAAGCAGGGAGCAGGGTGAGGCAACTAAACTCATTTTCCTCTGACCAAAGCTTGCCTCTGGGCTCCAAAAGCTAAGCACTGCTCTGGTTTTTGTCACAAAACCCCTTTGAGAAGAGCCTGGATGAATTCCAACTTGGTTGTATGTCCCAAAGCCACTTGGTGCTCTTCCCCCTGGCTCTCCCTCACATGAACATTGCTCCAAGTCATGAAGCAGCAAATTTTCTTCCTGGCTGAGCAAAGGGGCTGAGACTCTTCCCAGGGAGGTGAAGACTGGGGATAAATGGTCCTCACAGGTAGAAATATCCCACTTGAAAATCACAGGCTCCCAGCATTTGTAGGGGATGTAGTGGGTCAGCTCTGATAAACTACTGAAGTGATTTTCAGAAAAGCTCTTCACCCAGAAGCATCTCAAAAGTGCTTTATAAACTTCAATAATGGGCTGTGCAAACTACAGCTCCCGTTCTTGGTAGGGTCTGCACAGAGGTATCTGCTCAGACAGCTGCTAGGGAAGATGAAGGGTGCAGACTGGCACCCCGGAAAGCCTCAGCTAAAGCAAGGACACTCTTGGGTACCTGCTCTGGGAGCAAACACTGAAAGGGCTTGAGCAAAAGACATCAAACCAGGTTAAGCCAGCTCCATCCCTGCACAAACTCAGCCAGGCTCCCATGACAATAATGTAGGCATATTTCCTTCATCAATAGAACTAAAGCCCCAGGTATAAAGACTTAAGTGTCTACCACTGCTGTCTTGCACAGAGAAATGCAAGAACTCTGACTGAAACAAGGCCAAAACAGAGAGAGGGGGCAATTATTGCATCAGTCAAAGCATGTTTGCAAAGAGTAATCCAGAATGCCTTCCTGAGATACCCCAAGTTAAAACGTGTGAACAAGCAGCCCTCTCTGACACTGCCACAGTGGAAGAGCAGTGTTTGTTGTTTTTCTTTAACATACTTTGGCTTTCCATGGAAAAGAGAGCTTAGAAAGCTCTTTCTGTGCCCACCACTATGGATGTCAGCAGGCAGCACAGGACTGAGAGCACCGGGTCGTGGGATGCTTGCTCCAGGTTGTTCAAGTCCATCCTGTATCAGCCCCACCAGTCTCGTTCATCTGCTCTGCTGACAGCCACCGTGTGCCCAGCCAGAGCTGAGTGTTCACGCAGTGCTCTTGAGGCCCCAGTGCTCCAGAGCTGTGCTGGGAGCTGGGAAGTGCCCAATGGCCTCAAAACTGAGAAAATACGAGTCTGACCTTTCTTGATGAGTCTTACCAGTGTCAGAGGAGGGCACAGCCTTGGTGAGGATGCTGTCAGTGATGGTGGCCAGCATGCTGAAGGCAAACACCAGCGGCACTGCAATGATGCAATAGTGCCACACAGTCCTCATCAGGGCCTAAGGGACAGGACACAATAGAACACACATCACTCAAGAGCACAAACAGTGACTCTGTGGCAAGAAACAACCTGGAATAAAACCACGAGTCAAACCCATGACTTAGGGAAATGATGGGAGCCACAAATGATCTGTGGTGGTGCGGCTTTGGCCATTGTGGGGTCTTTCACAGCCTGCCATTTGTCTGCAGTGAATTATTCCAAGCATGCAGAGCAAACGATACCCTACAATCTGGCAGCACGTTTCCCCAGCACTGCTGTGAGTATTTTTAGCATCTGGGAATTAGTGACGTCCCTGCACTCTTCCCCCTTCTGTCTTCTGTCCAACTCCCGAGGAAATGTTGAACAGCAGATGTATGTGGTGTACTTCAGGAAGCTTCCATTACTTATACAAAACAGCCTAGAGAAGGATTTTTGGTTCATTATCATAAATAATTAAAACTAAACAGAGCCTGTCAAAATAAATGAGCGTGGTGCGTTATGTAACACCATACCTTTGGGATTTCTAATCCTGTTCTGCTGCTTCCCTGCTAATAAATTCACCAAATTCAGTAATCTGGAATAGGTCTTCTGGCCATGAGCACACATTAGCGAGCATAATTAGGGAGAGTAATGATTTTGTTATTGCACATATTCTTAGTGGAGACATCCCTCCAGCTGTTTAATGCTGAAACAAAAGCGGTGAGGCTCCCTAAGCTGTAGGGCTGGAGCATCTTCCAGCTCATTCACAAGCCCTGCTGGTCAAATGAATGGATTTCTCTGGGGCATGGAAAGGAAATTCCCCCTTTATTGCAAGTCTCCTGCCCTAACCCATGTCTCAAGGTGTATTATTGTGGCTGGGAAATATTTCTGTCACTGGTTTAGCCAGAAGTTTCATTCTCTGGAGTTCTCTGTCCTAAGATCTGGTCCCTGCCTCTCGGCTACAGAAGATGGAGAAGCCCAGAGACATTGCTCACTAATGACTTGGAAATGTTGAGGTTTATTCCTAGTTCCTCTCTAGAGTCACACACAGCCAGGTTTTTCTCCTCAAAGGGGCTCTTTGCCTACATTTTGGTTAAGATCTAGGCACTTCTGATTAAGGAACCAGAGAACAAAGACAGAGGAACAGGTATTTGGTACATAAACAAAAGGAAGGAGACTAATTCCTTGCTAGGGCAAATGTCATTGCAGGACAACATTGAGGAGCTCATAGAAAAAATCAGTTTTAATCCCTCCTGCTTTGTACAGACTCTCTCATGGGCTGGAGCTAGTGAGCAGAAAAGAGCAGAGGCATATCTGTGTCTCCTGTAAAACAAGGGGAAATGGCTCCTCACTTCTCTGGGAAGTGAGGGAGAACTGAGCCAGGCTGAGCCCAGCCCTTGCTACTCCTCAGCTGCTGGGTGGTGACTAGTTTTTATGAGATGAGCAGATCTGAAGGCATTTTTTAGGTGAGAGGCAGAATCAGACGTCTCAGCAGACAACTTGAAAAACAAATGCCTGGGAAATGCAGGCGGTGAGGTGGGATGAGGTACAGCCGTGCCTTCAGTCAAAGGGAAAAAACTTCCCCATCGCAACTGCCAAGCCCTCCTACAGCCCTGCCCACGCTCTCCCAGCTCACATCTGCAGATCAGACTCTGCTTCTTCCCTCCTCCCTTTATCCAGGTGTTATTGCCCATCTCTCAGCCCACCCCTTCCCTTCTCCAGCTGCCTGTTGCTGGGAACATCCTGCAGCCTCTTCCCAGCTGCAGTGCTGTCTGCTGCTGCTTGTGCCAGCCTTACAAAAACACTTCAGTCCACCTCCCCTCCCTCTGATATCAGGACGGGTTCTGGAGTGTCTTTTATTAACAGCTAGCCTTTCTCCTCACTTCCATCCTTTGGGGAGGGAAACTGCTGCATTTAGAGGCCACATGCTGCAAGAGCACAGCAGGTGGGATGCTCCTCCACCAGCAGCTGTGAAGGATTAAAAGCTTCACCCAATAACTTCTGCTGAGGGGCTGCTGAGGAAACATCCGCTTCTAGGGTGGCTTTCTGTCTCAGTGGGAATGAGTGCTGTCACAGCAGCAGCCCCTTGGACAGACCGCTTTTCAACAAGTCAAAGTCCTGTGCAAAGAGGATCGCAGCTGCATTTGCCTATGAATAGTTCTCATGGGAAGCCACTGCTGACCCTGGTCCCCAGGCCCGTGCTGTCAGGATGTCCACAGCCCTCCGGGCTTGGCATAATTACTAATTCTAAGATGATTTCCCTTCCTGGCTCCTGGCTCTCCTCCCTGTGCAGCCAATGTGAGGCTTCCTGCACTGCAACATCTGTGCTGCCCCGTGTGCCCCTCCACTGCCATCGAGGCTTTCTCTCCTACCTCCACCTGACTCCAGCCTTCCCTGGAGGTCAGTGAGACCTCAGTGCACGAAAGCCATATAATTCATGGTTTTGGGACTGGGCTTCAGCACAGCACAGTCCCAGCACTACCTGCCCTGCACCTGGCTGGGGGTGCTCATCTCTCCAGACAGGCCAGGTCCACCTTGGTGTCACCTAATTGCTCCCACTCATGACCAAAAAACAATGGGGAGATCTTCAAAGTCCTTCCCAGGCCATGCTCAGGAGCACTAAACTCTGTGCAGATGTCCCATGTTAAGGGGGCATATTGATTTCAGCCAAAAGAGCATGACACCAATTGGAAGAGACCCTTCCCAAGCATTCTACACCTGACAGAACCCCTGGGAGCCTCAAAAACCCCAGGGAGAGGGACCAGGCTCCACCTGCAGAGCCAACCCTTGGTCTGCACCCATCCTCCCTTCGCAGCCTCATCCCAGACACGATTTAGCCTCAGATTAGCTAAGGTGTGTAGGTGCCTCATCTCATCCATGTAGCTGGGAACCACAAACCTCAACACCCTTCAGGACTTGGCCTGACCTCCCCATGGCTGCGGCATGGTTGTGGAAATGGCACTCATCCTACCTGCAGCAGTGAGAGCACCAGCGTCCTAGCATCAAGGCTCAAGGCCAAATCCTGCAGGGAATGTTGAAAGGCTGATGCAGCTTCATTGTCCTTTGGGTCCACTGCACTGACAGGGACTGCAAGCACCTTTCCTCCATCCCCATGGCCCAGGCAGAGCTATCAGTGCCCTGGACATGGCTTATCTGAGCAAACACAGTTCCCAGCACAGCTACCTACATCCACTCAGTTTTCCAATTAATATTTGAGATTGATCAGCTGTCACCCATATGGACACAACCAGCAACAGCTAACATCACTTATCCCAAAATGGAGGAACAAAATTACTGCCTTGCTACCTCCTTCCCCAGATACTCTCATGTTGGGGGATTAGATAAAAATAAAGCCACAGAAGGAGAGTGCACAACCTCTGCTGTCTCACTGCAATATGCAACTGCAATAATTTTTCCCCACTGTAATCTTCATTTACTTTCTGGGTAGTCCAGGAAATGCAGTCACTGACAAGACCAGGCCAGGACTTCTGTGCAAATCTGGTGACTCAGGAGGGACTTAGTGAGTTTCTGTGCAAGATTAATTTATTTTTTAATCCCCGTAACTATTACTCACACGGCTCTTTATCATGGTTTGGTGCGGTGCTGACGTTGAGCGCGGCTCTGTTTGTGCAGAGGCCCAGCAGAGCTGGTTTTCCCTGCCCTGAAGACCCCCCAAGAGAGCCAGAGGTGGCATTTCCAGGGGCAAAGCTCACAGCCAGGTCTCACAGGCCTTGTGTTTGTGACATTATTAAAGGCATTCTGGGTGATTTCCCACCCGCCTTACCATGCCTAGGCCCACGCCAGCAAAGACGAAGACGCTAAGTCGGAGCAGGGTCATCTCTGTGCAGTGACTAGCGAGCTTCCCAACCACCAAACCCTGGACAACCTGACAAAAAAACACATAAGCACCATTAGGCCTGATATAATATAATAATTTAAACAAACGCAAAAGGGAATTGCTACTTTCTTCAAGCAAACAGGTTCTTCCATCAGGGTTTCTTTGATAAAGAAGGACCTCACTGCCACAGTAAATGACTGGAAGGCGGGATCCATTATTTCAAGTGTTCTGCCTTCTAGGAGAGAGATCCATCCCATAAGCTGGAAGCTTCACTCAGGGTGCATGCCTGAGTTTACCATCACTGCCTACTCAGCAGCAGTGACTGAAACTTTCTAAAAATGCTTGCAGATACAACTTGTGATGTGTGAAATAGATGGGATATGTGTTTGTGAAATACAGTTAATACTACGGTCTTCATTCTTGGCAAGTCCTCTCAAAGAAAAACTGTACATTTGTAAGCAAAGGAAAATGCCTGTAGTACCTTCTCTTGCCATTATTTTGAACTATAAATATTCTAATTGGGCGGTTCATAATTTTTAGGCGGGAAACAAGTATGACAGAGATGCTAATATGCAGTCCCAGCAGTACACGCAGATGTAAAGGGTGGGGAACTGGTTCTACAGATTTTAAACAAAAACTAGGGGGGAGGGAAGAGGGAAGGAAGAGCAAAATATTAAAATCTCAGAAATTATTTGACTTTTCCAGAACTTTGCAGAGAAGGATTCCCTCTTTTTTTTATCTGTTCAGCATCTCCCATACTTCAGGTGAACCTGGCACAAGTGGCCATGAGAGGAGAGAGGCAGGAAGAGATCATGGTTAAAAAGTCTGACTGACTGCAATACAGATAAGAGACAGGAATCTACTGAGTTTTCCCTGCCTTAAAGGGTTTGTTTGATCCAAATGAAAACCCCTCTGACTTGAAAGAGGAGCTCTAGTTCAAAATGCTTTGTTTGGTGTTTTTGGTGGGCTTTCTTTCTGTGGCAGTCCATCTTGGAGAAAACTTCAGTGGTCTTCTTGGAGCAGGAATGATACTACACTACACTACAATACACTCAACCTTGTTGTGTTAGTCCTGAGGCAGAAACCCAAAGTCAGCTGAAAGGAAATGAGTGCAAAATAAATGAGAAAGAAAGTAAGTTGTTAAACAGAATGGAAATGTTAGTCTATAATAACCAATCAAAAAAAAAAAAAAAAAAGGCAAATAGCAATAGAATGAAAATGGAGTTGACATAAAGAACAATAGCTACAAAATTAATGTATTTCCAACAGCACACAACTGAATGGAAAACCATCAAAATTCAACTCTTCACTTTGCTTCAGAGCACAAAGGATTTTTGACATGAGGGCACATCACACCAAGAAGACATTCTAGCTCCTGCCTCTCCTTTTTTGTCATTGTCTCTGCCTTTGGCCAGGGCTGGAGAGCTTGGCTCACGTGTGCCCAGTTGCCGCGTGACACTGGCACAGGCTCTGCTGTCCTTCCCTGGCCATATCACCTGTCAAGTGGCCTCCAGGTGGACATGCTGTGGCACGAGGCTTGGACAATGCCTAGGGTGACCTGAGTCATCCTGACCAAAAGCCCTGCCACGAGAGGAGGCTGATACCAGCTCCAGCAGCTCCTACTCTGGGGGTGGGTGGGGAAGCCACTGAGTGACGCTCCATTAAGCTGAGTGCTCCAAAAAGGGAGAATCGTCATTAACTTTTTGCAACTTCCCAGTCCCTCCTACAGCTGGGGCTGTGCTGAGTCACATGGGATGGGGGTTGAGCCTTGTCATAGGGCATGGATTGACTCAAGGATGGCATCACTTGAACCCCGGTTCGGCTCTGATGAGCCATTGGAGGAAAGGAAACATTTCCCAATTTGCCCAGACTTGAATGGCATATTTTATTGGGATGCACTGTGCAGGCACAGCCCAGGCCCCGCCCTTCCTTGAGTCATTATGGTATATCATCAGCAAGGTCCCTGGTCTGATGGCCATGGGAGTGGCATTCCCAAAAACGTTACCATCACTGGACACGAACCCGTGCATGAAGGCAACAGGCACCACTGCAGCAGAGACAGGCTCTGGGCAGGCAGGACCTGGAGAGGTGCAGAATGAGCAGAGCACAGGGATGGTCCTCATGCCAGTGCTGGCATTCCCTGTGGGCTTTCCCACCACTTGGGCTGTGGAATAAAAGCGCCAGGTAAAACATCACTGCTGAATCAACCAGCTTGGCAAGGGGACTATTTCCAAGGGCAAGAATGAGCCCATGTCACCTGCTTTCCCCTTGGGGCTGGGCAGCAATCCTGAGGTTGTACAGATGGGCTACCTGGGCTGCCCGCCTTCCTCCCCAGCATGGGCACTCCTGATCCAGCAATGCCTGCCAATCCCAGGCAGGCAAGGCCCATCATCCTGAATTTGGACACAGAGCCTTGATTTAGGTGCTAGATAATATTTCCAGCCACCAGTAACTCTGACCCCACTTCCCAGTCTGAATTCAGACCTGAAAATCCATTACTTCCAGTCAGCAATTCTCCCTGAGCTCAGAGCCCCATGGCTGGCATGAGCAGCACTCACCTGCACAGGCACATCTGGGAAGGTGAAAGGTGGTTCCTGTGCACTCTCCCATGCAAGATTTTGGACACAGTTTACCAGGAGATAGCAGAAACATCCCAGGTGACTTGGCCATCAGCACTCCCATGGACAAGCTCTGGTAGCTGATAAATGGAATTTATCCTTATTTTTATTCTTACTGGTGTGTTCTGGACTTCTTCCTTGCACATAAACTCCTTTTGAGATTGACTTCGGTGGGCCTTACCCTCCTGCATTTCATTTTGCCTAGATGCTACTTGCCTTTGTAACCTGACCTCCTTTGAAGTCGGTGAAGAGCCAGTGTACCTGGCTGGAATGCCTTCTGCCATCAATAAACAAAAGAGAGAGGAAATTGTTTGCAAGTGAAATAACAGGTACTGCCTGTGGCTGTGTACATATGTCACAGGAAAAACCAACTCATCTTTCCCCCTCCCCCCCGCTTCTTTAAAGGCAAATAAGTCTCCCAGTAAATGCATAAGAACAGCCAAATCTCTGTTCATCATTTTCTGGATTCACCAAGCTGGGAATTTGTTACACTAGTCCAGCAAATCACATGGAAAAATACTATCTTGCCTCAATCACTGCATTTGGTTTCTGGGATAACAGCAGCTCCCATTTGCTCAGAAAACCCAATTACCCATTTGACTGTTAACCTCTAACAAATTCCAGGAACCCCTTGCAGGATGGAAAAGACAGTTTGTATTTGAAAGTCCAAAGTGCCAGTTTTTGGAAGACTTTTGAAGTACCAGCCTTGCTGCACAGAGCTGCTGCTGGGCTGACTGGCACCTGCAAGAAGCTGACCTCACCTGTGGAGCTTAGAGGAGTTCTGCAGATGCTCAGCTGGCCCTCTGCACTCAGAGGACATGGCACTGAAGATCCTTCCATCAGCACCGACTGAAAGCTTGACAGAGCCCAGCAACAACATAAGCTCCCTTTCACCCGACAGCTCAGAAATGAATAGCTGTGAGAAGGTCGGGAAGGCAGACACAGCAGGCCAGATAAGCTGGTACAGCCTTGTAGAGAAGATGCAGGGCCTCATCCCTAGCACAGATAGCATGATTCACATCAGAAGCAGCCTCCCACGCCCTGGACCCGTATCTCGCCTTCGAAATTGTGCTGGCTGGCAGTTCCCAGGAGAATTGTGCCGGCTGGGGAGGGACCTGCTGGGGCAACCATGGGGGTCAGCACAGACCACGGGGCTGCTCTGCACAAGCTGAAGGTGCTGCAAAGTCCATGCTGGGGGAAAAAACCAAAAAAACCAGCCCATGCTGTTCTACTGGCACAGCGATGCCTGAAATCACTCGAGTAGTTGAGGTCCTGTGGAGGAGCTGGAGGGCGGTGGGACTGGAAGGAGGGCTGATGGTGAGGACCAAACTGCTGAAGGCAGCACTTTGTCAGACAGGGGGAAGAGGATGGTGTGTTTTGCAAACTACAGCCTAATCGCTTTCTTTCCCCTCCAACCCACCCCCCTCCACAGATATAAATCCTTCAAAGTGAGGAAACTGGAGAACTTTCTGTTTGTTGTTGCAAGGTCCTTTCACTAAGTGGGTTTTCCCCCTAGGCATACCTGGCTGTAATTAAATCCCCGGCTCTTTAATCATCTCTTTTGCTGTGCAGGGGAAAAAAAAAGCGAGAGGGACAGACTGGTGATAAGATGATAGCAATGTAAATCTCTCCTCCAGGAATCTCTCTCATCTTTTCAGGATCACTCCGTACCAACTTGTCCCTCCAGAAGCTGCACAGCTAGAGGTGGAGTTTGTATAACAATACAAATTTAAATGCAGTAAATAGAACAGATGTCTTATGATTTCTTGATCCTCAGGGTTATAAATATCTACCCTTTTGTCTCACCCAGAATTCTGTTTGGTGTATTTTGCTTTGGGTTTGGGTTTTTTTTGGAGAAAAAGTTCTTAAAGAAAAGTTTCCCCCACCCCCTCCCGTGGTTTGAAATCTAAGCATCAGATGTGTCTTGAGATATCAACCAGGGACTCCAGGTATTTCACTTGCCTAATCCTCCAGCAACATTTTCCAAGTGACATACTACACCTGGAAGGTCTTCATGCTATCACATTTGCAAATTCAAAAAAAACCCAAAAAACCAAACAAAAAACCCCCAAACAAACAAACAAAAAACAAACAAAAAAATCCCAACCAAACAAAAAACACCACCTAGGCTCATTTCTGCCCATTACTCAAAATTAAATTATTTATTTATAATATTTATAATATTTATTTTAAATAAATATTTATTATTATTATGAAATTAATTATTATCTGGAGAGAGATTGAATGGCATCAGGCATTCACTATGAGGGAAATTTCATTTGCATGACTTCTCAGATGAGAGGACTCTGGAAGTCCAGCCCTGGAGGACAGAGGGATTGTGTCCTTGATGGGCTTTCATAACTCTTGCCTGGAGACCTAGCAGTGATCAGATAAAGATGCTTCAAGCACATCATGAGCAAGGGAATCTCTGCAGTGCAGGCTGCCTGGTGCAGAGGCAGCTCTCCTGCTCTCTGCCTTCCTCTCCTCATTTTGTTATCTCATCTCCCACATGACTTCTCTTCACCTGGCACAGTCCCAGCTCATCAGACAGCCCCACACTTTCAGGGTGCTTCATGAATCCCTGCAGAGACCTGGATTGCTTGAATTACCCCCATGTGCTATTTTCATTTCCCCATCAGTCCATTCCAGCCTCGGTCATATTCCATTTTCTAAGCCACAAGTCTTATTCCTCATCAGACAGTTCTTTGTCTCAGTGCTGTCTCACTAGCTTCCCACACCTCCTTTTCTGACCTTTCCTGGCTGTGTCCCGACCCAGACACGAGCCTCCCCTCCCACCCTCACTGCATTTCAACCTGCCTCGCACTTTCCTGTATCCCCTGCTGTTAGATGATGCTCACCACAGGATGAGGTGAGGCTGGGGAGCTCTGGATGGGATCCCTCAGGTGATGCCTGAATTTGTGGTGTGTCTAAACTAACAGCCTCCATCTGCAAAGAGGGTAAACACCTCACCTCCTGCAGGGTCTGTGTTTCTGTGCTGATTCCCCATGCAAAGGGCTGTTTGAGATAAAAATGACCAAGAACCTGAGTTTCCAACTTAAAATTAGGTGGACTGACTCAAAGCCTCTCAAAATCTCCTCTCTAGGTACTCTGCAGCTGGCTTGAATGATAGGAGTGAGGAAAAACAGATTCTTACAGCGCATTGGCCACTTCTCACCACAGCAGGTCAAATGAGGTTGGGAAGCTGAAAAACTAGATTAAGCAATTGGAGCATAATATCCTTGGGGTGGGAGAGGAAGGCAGGAAGACACCATCACTATTTGAGTCATCCTGGGATTGCTGATCAGGCTGGGAAAGGAAGCTGCAACATTGCCTTCTGTAAGAGGAATATATAAGTTTTGAGAATATTTAATTTAAAAAATAGAAACTACAATAACACAAAGAAATACTTTCCCCCTTAATTTCTTTGATGTCCCCTTTCAGCTATAGAAGTTCTTAAACACCATTTTTTTCAAGTCCAGGAAGAGATGCATACATGGGGGACAGATTTCCTCTAACAGGAGGGCTCAGGGCAAGTCCAAGAGGATGGGAAAATCCTCACAATGATTTACAGACAGGCAAACGAAAGAATTAAAAAAAATCAAAGTTGAGTATCTGGTTGATAAAATTAACTGAAAATTACATTATATTCCCTATGAATAAAGCTATCATTTACTCAGTGAAGTGGGGAAGCCACTCAGCAGATATTAATCATTGTTCACCTATCCAGATTAGTGGAATTCACTCACACCTTAATCTGCATTTGTACCTCAGCAGTATCAATTCACTGTACAGCAGAAACAAATGCATCTGAGGTGCCAGCTTAGGCAACACAAGCAGCTCTGGGGCTCAGCAGGACAGAGCCAGCACACTTCTATTCCCTGCCTGCTTGAGCAACCCAAACCCAAAAGAAAGCAGCCATAAAACATTAGCCCAGACACCATCCATAAGAGATATCTTTGGGTGGTTCTAGACAGATGCCTGAAAGTAAAGACATGAATTTTAATGTTTTAAAATAATTTAAAAGCCAGAGAGTGAGAGTTTAATTTGGTCCAGTTGAGGATCTTGTCCTGTATAAACCAGAGTAGAGTTTGGAACTGCCACTGATGAAGTGGAAAGAAGAAGTGACAAAGCAAAAAGCAGTGCTTTGCAAGCTCTCAGGTGAGATGGCTTTGCTGTCACCAAGAATCAGGTGTCTTGGGATTTTTTTTTTTAAATTGAATGTTTTTTCCTCTTTCCATTTTGGTGTTCTGACAGCAAACCTCAATGCACCAGCATGAAGAAAAGTTTGTACCCTATGACCACTTCACTCCTATATTTCTGATGTCCAGAGCCATGCACTGTAGAATAGGCATAGCAATATGGATAGAAACTGCACGGATCTATGAAAGAAAACTGCCTGGTGATAAAAGCCAGTTTCTGTGTCAAATGTCCCAAGGCAGACTCCCCAGCAAAGTAGATGCTGCACCTGAGCCTGGAGGGCCCTGCTGTGTTGGACTGTGGCAATGGGAATGATTTGCCTCTGGGGGATGAAACTCTGTGATTCTGGGAAGGGTCAGGTCCCTGGTTTGCACTGCCATCTGATCATCCATTCGGAAGCAGAGTGGATGCTCTAATTCCCATGTCTTCCAGGGCTGTGTCTCTGTGTGGGGTGTCCCAGCAGGGCAGAGGAGGTAACCTTATCTACAGCAGTTTCAACCAAACTAACCTGGGGAACAATGGCAGTGAAGGCAGACAGATATTCCAGACATAACAGCAGTGTCCTCATGACAGATATCCCAGCCCTAACAGCAGTGTCCAGGCTCCATCTAGCAACACAAAGCCACTCCTTACAAGAGCGGCTGCTGCCCACCTTACCCAACCTTAAACAAGCATACCACAGCCATGCTGCTGCTCCAGATTCTCTTTCTGCCTGTGTAACTGGGGTTTAACTGGTGTGTCTCAAGTTAAAAGCCCAGCTGTGGGGAGTCTTTCTGCGTTCAAATGGGGAAGAAGATATGGGACACTGACTTGGTCCCTCTAAAACCTGAGTGATTCCTGCAGATCCTGGTCTAGGAGGCAGCATACAAAGCTAACATAGGGAAAGCCTCTGATGGGTCAGAAGCTTGCTTTAGAAAGCAGCTGCTATCACCCCACTTTTCATGCTGTTTCCATACTGTGGGCCAGAAAATTGCTCTTCTTTCCAAACAAGCTGAATGGGACTGCATTCAGCTGGTTGGAGATGTTCACAGGACCAAGAGACAATGGTCCAAAGCCACCCTCACAGGAGGGACATGGCAAGGGCACCATCCCCTCAGCTCCTCAGCCTGTTTACTGTGCAGAATCCAGCTGCTGATGTACAGCCATGCCTGTCAGCTGCTCTACCAAGACACCCAGATTTGGTGAGACCCAGCCAGAGCCCAAGTGACTGGCAACACCATGCCACATCCAAATCACAAAGGAAGCAACTTCAGCTGCCATTCCCCAAATGAGAAGCTCCTCCAGATTCCACGGGAGCTCTGTGGCAATGCCCAGGAAATGAAGAGGATTTAATAACGCGACCACTCTCCTTCAGGATATTGCTTAACTTGCATTCCTACCTTGGGGCTTGGTTATAACCATCTGTTGCTCTTTCTGCAGAATCATTAAGCCTCTTCCTCCAAAAGGAACAAAAGGAACACTCTGCTATAACACAACACTGCACGTTTTTGACCCTGTTACTGTCTAATTCAGCTGACTTTCCCCTTTCATTCATTTTGGTAGTCTCCTAACCATGTTCCATCACCCACCTACCTTTTTGTTCCTCTGCTGTTCTTTTGGTGGGGTTTTTTTGGTTTGGTTTTTTCTTTTTTCTTTTTTTTTTTTTTTTTTTTGGGGGGGGGGGTTCCTTTTTTTCTTTTTTTGGAATCACAAGCTTGCTGTGCTTGTTTCCATGCAGCAGAAACAAGTTCTTCTACACTGAAAGCATCTTCAGTGAAAACATCAGTAAGATTGTCTGCTTTCCTGAGTGTACAGAGTGCTACTATTATATTAATGTAAATCAACTAACCTGCACCAGGAAAAACTTCAGCCAAGGCACTTTAGCTTTGATGTAAGTTTTGTTACAAAACCCAGGATATATCAGTCCAAGGAAATTTTATCTCTACGGCTTAAAGATTCACAAAGAGGGAAAAGGGCTTTCAGGACATTCCTTGCTCCAATTTCTTCCCATTCCAAGGAACTTGGAATTTCCAAGAAGACATTTGAAGTCACTTCTCTTTTTGAAGCTAAATGCTGTATGGCAGAGCTAGGATTGGCCTGTCAATAATACACCTGGATTTGGAAGAGCATGTGTCCAGAAGGCAGTGAATTAGGTAGCAGTGTGGCTAATCTGTCTAGGAGGGGAATTGCACTTCACTTACCATTTGAAGGACACCAAAATATGACATCAGATATCCAGACTCCACTGCTTCCAAGCCAAAGAAATCCATAGAGATGATGGAAAACATAATCATGAACAAACCTGGAAGGAGGGTTAATGCAAAGAATACATCAATACACTTGCACTGCATGTAACAGCCCCAAACCCTGCTCCCAGTCACCACCAGTCCAAGTCAGTAACTCTCCCTGGGTTTGCCAGCACTGGGTATAAACATGAGTAGAACCCCATTCAAAGTCATTGTAGTAATTTAATCTTTAAATGTTAAATTTTTTATCCCCCTTACTTTCATCTTTAAGTAATGTGACTATGTAGGCTGTAGTTTCAGCTGTTAATTATAAACTTGTAAATATTTGTATCACTGAAGCCAGGCTAACCATTAAGACAGCAAGAAAACATTTGTTCAGACAAGACTGTAACCATAAAAATAATCTGATTGGATTCCTCACCTCTCTTGCCTGACTTCAGATATTCACTGTGGGGAGTAGCCCAGTGACATCAGCCAAAATGCAGTGGTTTCACTGCACACCTCAGCAACGATGTCTGGGGCACGTGAAAAATCTCTTGTGTGGACTGATAGCGATGTCAACACAAGCAGTCAGGAAAGTATGGACAGAAAGGGCACAGACCAGGTCTGCTTTTCAATGGAGGCAATTTCTGGAAAGTGTAACAGAGAGCCTCCACTCAATCTCAAATGAAAATACAATAGTGTGCGTTTCCCCACTGCCAAACATACACAAATACAGGCGTGCTTGCACATGCTCCCATCCTACAGAGAGAGCCATCAAATTAAAAATCTTATGTCAAAACACTGTACTTGCACACTGTGGTGTGGGGTAAGAGTCTGCTGCTTCTCCTAGTGTCTTGCACCTGAGATGGACCAAGACTGTAGGAAACTGGGGCTCTCTGCATGTGAAGAACCCCACGATGTGCCTGTCAGAGATCACTGATCCTTCTGGGAGAGAAGAGACCAGATGACTTTTAGCAATCCTGCCTTTCCTTGTAAGATCCTCTGATTTATGAAGACTGGGTAAAAAGGGAGCCGTGTTCCTCTCCTTCCTGAAAAAACAGAATCCAGGAAGCAATATGTGAGGAATGAGAAGACAGCTGATGGCCTTGGCAAAGTGACATGGCATGGGGAGGATTTGCCAGCTTTTCCTGGAAGGATAAAGAGAGTGATTCCAGGTTGCTGGTTCAAACACTGTGGAGGACTCACTTCTTAATTAACAACTCCACTGCATCCAGCAGCCCAACCCCAGCACTAGCAGTGCAGCACCTGCAGCAGCCAGGACCTCCCTCCAGGCACCCAAAGCCTTTGCCTGGAGGCAGCACTGCCCTCCCACCCCAGGATCTGCCAACAAAGCTTCCTGAACCCCACTTGAGACACGTCCTCCCCTTTAACAGGAGTAGCTGCAGCCCAGCTGGCTCCATGGAGTTGGGAGAGTGGGATGGGGGCAGGAAGGGTGTCCTGCTCTTCTGCTCTCCAGCAATGTGGAGAAGGTGCCTGGGAGCTGGGGCTCACAAAGATCTATGGCTTTGCCACACCCCTCCACAGACAGCACCCCGTTGTTATCCAGTTACTTTGAAATCCCTCTCAGCTCAAGCCAGTTTAAGGATAACATGCAAATCCCAGTATTTACTCACAGCACCTAAATCAGGCAACAGGGTTGCACATGTTTATAAAAGGCACACGTGAAGAAATGAAAGAAAAACCACACTTGGTTTCACTTGTAGGCAGATGAGATTGAAGCTGGTGCTCGCCCTTCATCCTGCACCCCACTGCAGGTACCACCTAGGAGGGGCTCAGCCTTCCTACATACCTGATGCTTCTTCCTGCTTCCAGCTTCTACAGCTCCTCTCCCCTTTGAAGTCCCTCATCAAGTTAAGACAGATTTCGATCTTTCTCCTCCAAACAAGCTGGCTTATTTTGGAGCAGGGGAATAGGCTGTGCTCTTTAATTAGAATTATACATTGCACAGCTCCCCTGGAGATGCAATGCTCTCATTTTCAAATAGGTGTCACCCCCTGTGCCTGCATGGTCCCTTAAAGCTGCCTGGAGGAGGGAGACACCCTTGCCCCACTTCTCTCAGCAGCTAAGGTGGTCTCTGCCACTGGTAACACATTTCTTGATGAAACCCACAAGGCGAGCCTCAGATTGAACTGAAAAAAAGATGTTTGCGCTCATTGGAACAAGCATTTCTTACAAAGATAGCAGCAGGTTCCCAGCTGGTTAGGCTGCAGGTCAGCTGAGTGCAGCCACATAAATAATGGTAAGCCTCAGTCCACGCTGACAGGTTTTTCAATGTGAAAAAAAATGGAAAATGGCATAAAATACCCTCAGAAACCTCGCCTTTTTTGAGGATCTCTAAGAAGAGGGTGAACTCCTTAGAAAAGCTGGCATCGGTGGGATGAGTAACAAGGGTTATGCAGCAGAAAGCTGGGAAATGATTTGCGAGATGCAGTAATGATGACAAAAAGCACCAAGGAAAATCAAGAGTGCAAACCCTATTAAAAAAAAAGAAAAAAAAAAAAGAAAAAAAAGATGTGACATGTCTGAAGGCAGCCCGTGGTTTTGGAGGGCCAGTTTAGCAATCCCTGCTGCAAGATGGTATGAGAAGGCAGACACAGCCTCTGGGAGATCATCACAGCCCTCCTGCACTGGACTGGAAATGTGATGGGATGCAGAGCCCTAAGGCTCACTGCAAAACGCTGCTCCACATGTGAAAGAAAACCCTTTTAAAAATGGCATGCAGGTGCTAAAGCAATCGTGCTGAAACCAGATTTTCCAAAGGGATTAGGCAGCTAGAGATTCATACAAGCAGCTATTTATCAGTATTTTCAAGGCCCTGGTGATTTCTTGTCAGTGAGAGTTAAGTTTGATATTTTTATCCGCTTGTTTTTCTTTCTGTCTCTTATCTAGCACAATGCAGTGAGGTTCTCTTTTCCCAGGTCAGCCAGGGAGGTAACTCTGCTGTGCTGGAGCTGTCTCCTGCCTGTCCCATCCCTGGCAGCTCCTTTCCTGCAAGAGGCACAGAGCCCAGGTCTCTGCTTTTACGCAACACAGGGAGGAGGTTCCCAGCCCTGCAGCCCTCCTGGGGAGGTTCTTTTGGTCTCAAACAAGCTAATTTTAGACAACAATGAGATCCATAAGGAACAAAAGATTTTCTTTGCCGTATATCACAAACTTGTTTACAAAGTAAATAGAGAACGGTCTGTAATTTGAGCAATCTAATTAATTACACGGTTGCAGCCTGGAGATAAAAGGTAAATGAGCACATGAGGAGCTCGGCCTCCAGCTGTGAGCTGCAGAGAATTAGCGATGGCCAGGTCCCCTTTCAGCTGCCATCACCTGGTCAGTGACCTGAAGTGAAGAGAGACCTGCAAAGACAAGTCACTGGGATTTTAATCACTCCTCACTGTAGTGCAAGTGGTACGGCAAGAATGCCTGGAGTGAACCTTCTCCCACCCTTACCGAAATACTCCCAGGCACTCACTGACAGACTGCTAGCCTGCCTGAAATCCCAGCTTCACCGTCTCCATCCTCTTTGCCTAGAAATCGCCTCGCAGTTTTGGGCAGGGGATGTTTATTTTGGTTCAGTGAGCGTTTTTGCTTTGCACGGGGAAAGAAGAATGGATTCTGTAACGGGCAGGAATTTGCATTTCGGCAGGAATGTCTAAAGCTAAGTACATTTTGCCTGGCCTTTGGAAAAAGAGAGCACACAGGAAATTACTGTGGAAAGCTCACATGGATGCAGTCTCAGGCATTTTTAACAGAGAAATTAATGCTACTTTAAGATGAGAAATGAGTCAGAATCAGCTAAGAAAACCCTCTTAAAACATCTGTCTCATTCTGTGAAATGCCGTCATTTTATACACTTTTTAGAGTACAGTTTTAGAAGTTTATTGTCTTAAGAACCAAAAAATCGCACTTTTAGGTCAAGCCAGCTGTGGTTTGAGTCTGTATCCTGTCTCCAGTGGCAGGGGTAGGACCAATTGGCATTACTGATCTCAGCCAGTGCCAGCTACACACAACAAGGAAAAAAAAAATCAGAAATACTTAAGCTCCCTGCATGTTATTGTACAGCTCCAGTTGGACTCATTCCCCCAGAGGTATAGCAAGGAATAACAGATGAACCTGGCCAAGCCCAGGAATGCCACCTCCTTCTGATTCAGCCACACTCCATAGCCAAATTTACTTTCATTTGTAAACTGAATTTATAGTTTACAAATTAGCATTTAATTTTTAAATCATTGTTCACGTTCTTTAAACTTCAAGGGCTTCTCCGGACAAAAATGAATTGGGAAAAGATGCAAAGAGTAAAAGCTAGGGTGCCTTAAGTCCCCTCTTAGGATCCCTGTTTGGAAGGGAAGTGCCTTAGTTTGTTCAGATGCATGATTCACATGTTAGGATGTGCACAAAACTCAGTTATTGAAGTCATCATCAAGAGAAACTGCACTTTTTGGGTTGACTGGGAAAAGAGCTGTGAAGGCTTTGTGTGTGGAAGGGGATAGAACATCATCCTGTCCTTACACATCACTGACAAGGATGCAGCTTGTCTCTAGTCAAGTGTGTGGGGAAAGAAGTTAGAGGGTAGGCAAAACTGATGATTATTAAATTATGGCCAGGGATACATAGTCAGGCAAATATGGAGATATGAACCATGCCCAGACAGCAACTGACCCAGAGGAAGAAGAGAAACAGATGGATTTGGGAAAGGTTTGAGGTATCAGCGAGTTCCTACCATGACACAAGAAAAGCCCCAGCAGGATATATAAAGAAGAGAAGAACAAGTGCCCTCATCAATGTGCAAGTGAAGAAGCATGCTCTGGGTCTCCTGTGTGCAGCCCAACCCTCTCATCCATCAGTAATTTTTAATTGTTGGGAAAAAGGTTAGGATACACACACACCTTATAATCGCTAAGTAAAATCAAGAAGGAGCTTAATTTTTCTGGCTAAGGACAAACAATTGTCTTCTGCTCTGAAGAGCTTACAGCCCAAAGAGAAATGACAGACGAGGAAAAAACATTTGCAGTGAGGGGGATGGAGAGATTTAGCGAATTGCCAAAACTCCCACATGTATCTTATGACAAGTAGTGTGTTGGACATTAAGTCCCAGGGTTTTGACCCTGTGTAGCTGAGACTACCTGAAAGCGTCCAATATCAAATTAGGAGGTGAATCCTCACTGCTTTGTGATCAAAAGCATGTGCTTTCAGTAATTTGAGACAAGCCTTGTCTACAGATTATGTCATCCTATTTGAAATACATCAGCAATCACGGAAAATGGGTGAGATTTACCTATGGGAAGTCCGGCAAAAACCTTGACTATGAAAACTTCCATTACTCCCGGGAACTTCATCAGGCGCAGGATTTCTGTGATGCTAAACAAGCTGCCAGACCGTGATGTGCCTGCAGAAGATGACATAGGGATTAATACTCTGTTTATACAGGTTAAGGGTAGAAAGCAGGAAACTCTGAGACTGCTCAGGTTCGCCACCCAAACCCCACATCTCTGCTGCACCAGCTTTGTGCCGATGGCAGGAGGTTGGGAGCTGGTGCCAGGTCTGCATGTGGAGGAACCCTCTGGGACAGTGGGGTTTCCTCCCCTGCCAGACCAAACTCACCCCCAGAAAGGACTCCACAATCCCCTTTTCTGACACACAAGTCTGGGCTAAAAGACTGCAATTCTGCATGGCACAGTGATCAATATATTTGGAATAATACTCTTCTGCTAGCAGAGCTTAGACACTGAAGTGTCAGCATCTCAGGGTTGGGACCATTTTGCCCTTTAATGCAACTCCAAGGTACTTCAGCAGTTCTTGCAGCATGTCAATCCCCTGTCCCTTTTCATGTACTTTTATCAGAAATACAAAATACTCACTGTGCTCTGTCATGTGATGGTCTGACTTTGGTTTAGTCTGCGAAGGGATCCAAACCATTGCTATCAGGGTGTTGATGAGACTTCCCACCAGCCCAACATAGGTAGGAACATAAATGCTGCAAACAGAAAAAATAGAGGTGACTGGATAAATACCATAAACAAGATAATTATGCCTCCATCCTGCAAAAGCTTGGGCATTTGGATGAGGAACAATTCCTCTTCAAGTCGCAGTGCATGAGGCATTTGAAGAACTCACACCCTTTCACGGAGGGTTTTAGATATGACCACAGTTTGAAATTTCATTAAAAGATGGCTATTGCCACCAAGATAGTTTATAATTTTATTAATAATAGAGTATAAGACAATGCTTTTAAATCTCCAAGTGTCAGGGGAAAAGAGCTTTTCTTGGTTTAATGAAGGTTAGAAATCTTCCCAAAGAAATCACAGCATCTGCTTGTTAGAATCCATCTAATCCCTGTCTAATCCCCAATTTCATTCATCTGAGTATCATCTCACTCCTTGAAATTTCTGACTGAAATAAAATGAATTAAGGAAAGTACTCAAGATGATTAAGGATGGTAGAATACAGCCTACAAGCAGAACTAAACCCACAAGAGAGATGATACCATTTGAAAAGAAGGCATGAAAAATAAAAACACAATTGCAAAACCTCCTGAGAAGGCAAACAGCATTTTGACTTATGCACTTACTTTTCTCCAAAAGTGCCCCAAACCAAACCAATATCAACTATCAACTACCAAACCAACTTCAACTATCCCTCAGAGCTCCAAACATTGAATCTTTAACAGAAGTAGGGCCACATCCTTGGATGTAGGCACAGTGAATAGCAATTATTAACTATAGTTGTACAACGATAAAAAGGAACAATTACAATTTATCTAAAAACCACAAACATGGAAAAGTCAAGAGAGCCAGCAATTAGTCCTCAATTATCACTATTCTCTTAAAAGAGAAGATTAGGAAATGACTCCTCCTAGTCTTTAAGGGTATGTGGGAAGTTTCCACACTCTAAAGGCCTTTAATTTTGACAAATACAGTAGAGCAAAGTCCAGGGTGGGAAGACTGAAACTGAGGGAAGTCAAGCTGAAAACAAAGAGAGAAGCTTGTTTTAACAGTGAGACCAATTATCCACTAAACCAGCTCATTAAAAGTCTCCCCCATCATGACAACGCACTTAGTTGTAGGGTTTCCTAAAATATGTGCTTAAAACCAACCACAGGAAGCAGGTTTGGGCTGGAAATGCCCAGCAGAAACAACAAAAGCTGGCGTCATGTAGGGCACAAGATGAAGTGACCAGCATGGTGCCTTGGAGGCATCAAAATTTAAGCACTTTGGACTTCAGCAAAGTAACGCCTGGATTTCAGCAGGCCTTTGAATTTTTGCAGATCCATGCAGACTTGTAGGTGAGTGTGCCATCCCTGCATTCCCAGTAACCTGTGTTGCCAAAAATAAGATGCAAAAGTGAGCTGTGAGCCCCCAGTTGATGCTCCCTGTGAGCCTGCTGATGAGAGACTGCTTATTGCCTGTTTTTTTACTGCTGATTTCCTTGTCAGGATATGGTGTATGTTTTTCATGGAATAACCAGCAGCACCAATTGTAAAAGCCTCAAGTTTCCTCCATGCTAGACAAAGGCTCAGTCTGAATAATTTCTGGAGCATTATTTAAGTCATAGAGCAAGACAGCAAGGATTGAGATACAAACAAGCAAGAAAAGCATCAAAGAACAAATATAAATATATATATATATATACACACATATTCCCGCTAATAGTAACAGCAAAATTTCCAGCTGAATATTTTAATTCTCATTAATTATTATTAAAAAAACAAAGCCAGATAATATCTTTCTGCAAAAGGACTTAGCACAGTAATTTAGACCTGCTACCTTCTACCCATCAAGCTGCTTCACTAATTAACTCAGACCACAAAATTAGTCATTTACTGGATCATTACTTTTCATTTTTAGTGCAGCAGATTACTACTTTCTAAATTAAAATTATATACTAAGCAGTTCCCAAACTACTGAAATCAAATTTGTGACAAAATTTTTATCCAAGACATCCAGAATTTCTACTTTGCATGGCAACATAAAGTAAATTTACTAAGAAAATAAAAAGGACAAAATAACCAAAATAAGTATCTGCAATTGGCTAAATGTGTGTGGGTGGTTGGGGGTTTTTTTTAGTTTTTTGTTTTTGTGGTTTTTTGGTGGTGGTGGTGGTTTTTTTTGGGGAGGGTTGTTGTTTGTTTTTTTTTTTTTTCCTGGGGGTTTCTATATTTCAAGTTTTCATTCTGATATGTAAAAAACATATCTCAAAGTTTTTCATCAGCCAGAAAAACTTCCTTTCCAGTCCTACTTTTTCCTGAGGTTGTCCAGAATCCCACATACCAATGTAAATATGTTTTACTCTTCACATCCAAGAAAAATTACAGCAAGCAATGAGAGAAGGATCCCTCTGTAAAACAATAAGCAAATAATGCCCTGTGCTTACTTCACTGCAAGCATAGGACTGTTAATTCACTGCTGTGAAAGGAAGAGGAGAACTTTGACAATTTACATGTTTGAGAAAACTTGAGCTTGATAAAGTAAATTTGTGGAATTTCATATGGCTGGTTGCTGAAATCAGAGAAATCCAGTTAAATATGGAACTCAAAACTGTTTCCCAGACAAGCTTGAAGCATTCAAAGTCATCTGAACCTCCTTTTTCCTAAGCACATCTTTCTATAAGTGCTCCACCTATTTCCACACATTAAGCACTATCATTCCTTGATTTATGGAAAGGTGAGGAAGGTACACACTCCACTTAGCTGCTCTGCTATCTCATCCTTCAGCAGGGAAAGAGCTGAAATTTCACATAACTCACCTGTGTCCTGGAAACCACCTTTTGCATTTGTTTGTTGGCTCATTTAAGAGAGATGAAGTAAAACCAAAGGAGGTGGTAGGAATGCTTTGCTGGGTTAGTAGCACCTGCTGAACAAGAGCTGGCTCATGGTCACTTGTCTGTTTTTTTTATTTTAAAATTGAAACATGAACTCCCATCTCTGCTGGTATCAACCAGAGTCCTTTTGCATTCAGTTCTGTGTGTCTGGCTTATCAGGAGGAAGCCTCACCAGGAAGGGATGCAGTGGCACTATTAAGATAAATGTAGTACATCAAGCAGGTTGCTCCCGTGGGGCCTTTTCCCATCCTCTTCCCCTTCCTGCTCTCCCTCTCATCCCTCCTGGCTGTCCACAAACCAGCCATGTGGAACCAGAGTGAGCCCTGCCAAACCCAGCAGCAGATTTCCTGAGTAGGGTGGAAGAACAAAGGCTGTGGGCAGGACTAATACAATTAAATTAAATTAAATGGAGCAAAAGAGCACAGCAGCTTTGGCAGCTGAGCTCATTGCATGGCCTCTTCCAGCTTCTTGTTGATTAATGAGAGATTCAGGGCCTGTACTGTCCTGGGCTTTATGGTCAAAATAACTTGGGTAACTTTATCTGTGTACTTCAGCATGTTATTTATAATTCCTCTGCTTTTTAATCTGTAGAGAGAGCCCCTTCCTGACTTTTGTCAGCAGCCTCTTTGGTCTTCCCTGGGGACTTCTGCTAGCAAAGCTTCTTTCAGTTGTCACCTAATACTACAGCTGCCCACTATTCTTTTTGTTTTTTTCAGCCTTGCCATGAAGCAGAGGAATAAAGTGCATTTTCCTATCCTGCATGGGACTGATGTATCCCAAGCTCCTGCTGTCAGGAGGATGCAAAGATTTTGGCTGCAGGGAGCAAACACTTGAATCTAGGACTAGGAGGAACTAGGGTCAAGGAGTACTAGTTTTTGCCAACATGACTAGCTGCAGCTTGTCCCAGCTTAAAACTTTCAGAGAAACAGGAAGAGAACATGAGCAGAGGGACCTGGAGGCCAGGAGCCCGTAACATCAGCCAAGCACTGCTAAACAACCTAACAAAAGCCTCTCCTTTCCACTTCCCTGAAGCCAACAGGTAAAATGTGGTGAATGCATTAAAAGCATCCTTTCAAAAAGTTTTAAAGGGATTCAAAAAGTGGGATGGCCACTTGCCACAGGACCCGAGGTGTGGCCCAGTGCAAGGCTCATTTGGCAGCCTGTGACCACGGAGAAGGGACAAGTGTCTGGAAGCTAGGATTACCTATCTGGAAACTCCATCCTCAGTGCTGGTGGGAAAGCAGAATTGATGACAAAACCATTTATAGTAATGTACTGGTAAACAGATTGACCCCTAGAAAATCCTAGGATCCAAAGCCAGCTGGAGGAGGGTTGCATTTCTTCCCATCTAACACTTAACCAGCCCCTGTATTCACTGCCAGGTAAATCCTAACCTTCACCATACCTCCCAAGGGCAGCAAAGTGAGGAGCTACTCCATGTTCCTTCACAACCTGCTCCCATCAGGGTCAATTAGCATGAGCCAAATGAATGCAATCAGAGTTCAGTTTCTAAATTAAGAACGACAGGAACACAGTAAGGGCTCACAAAGGTTTTCCCACTCCTGTCACCTGCCCCTGAAGTCAGAGGTAGCACATGTGAAGCATCTGAGAAAACCTGGCAAACTTTAGAGCAAATGCAGCTCTTGGAAAGCAGGGCCTGGCCCAACAAGTATGCGTGGGTGTATATAGGTACATCCATATGTACAAATACGTGTGCAGAGCATTTCACAGTAGCTCTGAAGCAATGCTTTTAGCAAAACTTCCATGAAAAACTCAATCCCACAAAGTCATGTGCAGCATGCAGGCATCAGGCAGTGGACTAGGAGCAGAAGAGAGGCCACTGGCCAGGCATTTGCAGGCATATTTCCAGCTTTCAGCTGTTTTCAGCTCCCAGGCAGGGAGCCTGAGCAGAATCCCAGCTGGTACCTGCCAGCCACAGCTCCCAGGCAGTGCCAAGCAGGGATTGGGCACCAGAACCTCCTGTTTCCACCACGGGCAGCTACAACAAACCAACAGAGGCCACAGTTTTGGGCTCCAGCCCAAATTCCAGTCCTTGCTCGACTGCAATTCCCATCTTTGATGTCCTGTCTGAGAAGCCTGGGACAGACCGTGGAGGCAGGTACCTAGGGGCTGCTGCCAGCCAGGAGACTTCATTCAGGCTGTGTGTGCCACGAGATGGTATCAGTGGCTTTTCTTCCTGTTAGCATTCCAGCCACAGAGCCCTGCTCTGCAGAGCCCAGGAGAAGAACACACGCGTGTAATTGCACAATTAAAGGCTGCGTCAATACAGCGATTCTTTCAAGGAGGAAGCAGCTCCCAATGATTCCCTGAGGATTAAAGGATCAATGTGTATTTCAGCAGTGAATGGGATTGTGTTTGTTTTCTTTCTCTTTTTCTTAATAAAGTCAAAGTTGAGCATGGAGACAGCACAGATTGTTTTTTAGTGACTCACTCCTACTTCAAAACTGCGCTGCATAAAGCTGCATTCATAGCCGGCCCAGATTCCTTAAACAGCTCTGAGAGAACTCTCAAAATATTTCTTTGATTGCAGTCTGGCCACACTATCCCCTCATACCCTTAGAGGGGCAGATAAGGGTGAGTAAAAGCTGGTAAGTTAAAAAGAAAGGCAAAGCAAAAAACTGAGGTGAAAAAAAGAAAGTTCAGGTGGAATCATGACACCCAACCATGGGCTCTGGTAACCAGCTTTAGGTCTGTAAGAAAGTGAGCAGTAACCACTGTGTTCCTAATAACTTAGTGATACATAAGTTACTTATTGCGTAACTTATTGTAAATTAGTGATGGTTGTGTTCAAGGAACTTTGTTTTACCACCTTGCTGAATGCATTTCTTCTCTGACCCATTGTGGTCTGGTCTATATTGCTGAGATTCTGCCTAAATGCAGAAAAAAAAAACCAAACAAAAAAAACAAACCAAAAACCAAATCCCAAAAACCCAAGCATAAAATTTCACCAAGCCTTCTTAAAAAAGCAAACCCACAAAAGCCTCAACCAAAAAAAGACTTACTGAGCCTACAGAATTTTCCCGTTCATGCCAATGTACAGAAGTAGTCCGGCTTCCACAGCCCAGGGCAAGCAACAGCACAATAACACACATAAACTCAGACAACACAACGCTCAGCAGACTTCAAGGTAGCACTACCAGAGGAGGAGGACCACCCATCTCATTATCCATGCCTTTGAGAGGAAAACAGAACACCCCCAAGTCTTCCTTTCTGCAGTTCCTACTCCTGTCCTCATGGAAAAAACACTGCACAGAGACATGGAGAAGTGTATTCCCCTGTCTCCTGACACAGAAGTGGATAGCCACCCCTCCCATGCGTCAGCAGGAAAAGGGGGGAATTCACCGTCCTGATGCAACTGGAAACCATTACCAGGTTGTCCTTTTTACCACATATGCTTTAGATGAGGAGCAGCAGAAGTTGGCTGCTGCTGCTTTGAGCAGAGCAGGAGGCTTTTTTTCACTATGGCGAGCTTGACATCATTGCAGGCTGTCCAAGGAGGGAGTGAGATTTCACACCCACACCCTCCAGAGAGCCCCTCACAGCGTGAGAATGAGTCAAACAAGTGCTCATTCAACTGCTTATTTCTAGTAGCAGCCACATCTGGAAAATTCATGTGGTGCAGAAGGAAAAAAATATGAAGAGGGGTATGGGCAGCTTCATGACCTGTCTCCATCAGAATTGGGTGAGGGAGGGATGCTGAACATTGGCACTGGTGCATTAGCAGGGCAAAGAGACAGGAGTGGAACCACAGGGGTACATCAGAGCTGCTATGTGCTGGGGACATCAGACATGGGACAGGGACAGGTCTTCACAGACATTGGAGGCACCTGTGGATTTACTTCTCTTAAGGAGCATTTACTCCTGTGTGTGTCACTGACCCAGCACAAGGAGGGTTGCGGGTGGGTCTTGAAGAAAAGAACACTTTTAGGGCAATGCTAGGCACTGAATAAAAATAGCTGGAAGAGTATGGAAGAGCTTCTTCCATAGGGAAAATCCTCCTTTGACAAAGCTCCCTAGGTAAAGAACGTTTCATATGAATGGATAAGGCTGGCTGTCCATCAGCAGCTCTGCTGCGTGAAAGTGACGCATCCCTAGCCAGCGCCTGCTGGAGACAAAATCCCAGCAAAGAAAAGCAGCTGGAAGGAGCCAGCCCCTGCCCCGGCTCAGGCACGGCTGGAGGAGATCCCTGTGGCAGGATACTAATTCGCCGGCAGCTGGAGCAGCCTGGCCGAGCCAGCGCAGCGCTCTCCCGCCGAGCTCGCCTAATTGCCGGAACAGGGATATCAGTTACACTTCAATAAGATGTGGGCGGACCTGCATGCCTTGCCCATAATCTGCCGCTAATTTCGAGTATCATTTAGCCTCGTGTGCTTTTTTTCTGGTACGGCACCCTATTTCCAAGTACTGTGCTTTCCTAATTCAAAGCTTCACTGGTATGTGTGATTATTGGCTTTCCCAGCTGTACTGCATAAACAGTCCCACCGGCGTGTGGGTTCACTGAACACCTGCACATCTACATGAATTTATAACAAATGGGGGAATAAGCTGCGTTCCCCAAAAGATTTTAGTTATTTTAGGCATTGCTTGCCTCACACTTTATGCAGCATCACCCTGTATGCCTAGAAATGAAGAAGTCTAGACAAGGACCAGGTATGAGTTGCACTCCCTGAACGGGGGCTTGCAATGCCTGGCTTTGATCCCAGCAGTGCTAATATTGGATGAGCTGGGACAGGTCGAGATAGGCATCAGAAAGTAGGTGTTGGTGGTCAGTGCTCACATCAGAGGCACCCCACTGGTGAGGCTGGGACATGTGCTCTTCAACCTATCTGTGAACGATCTAGTACAGCAGTGAAGAAAATTTCCTTAGAATACACAGCTAAAAGAGTACTGGGGAAAAGAACAGGCAGTGGGGAATTGCATATGGCCCTCACAGAGCTGAGGGATTGGGCAATAACAGCTGAAAAAGTCAACGCAGATTAGATTTAAAATTAGATTAGATGCTTGCAGGCAAAACAGGTCTTAAATTCACATCTGAAATTATGCTTTCTGAACTGCTTATTTCTGGAGCAGGCAGTTAGGAAGTGACTGGTCGTTTCCACCACAAAACCCAGGAAGCACCAATTGAAACTGCCAGAGACTAAAAGAGACTTTCAAAAGAAAGAGAAAGGCCTAATTCTTCTTGCAACACGTAGCTGGTCAATGGAGTTTGTTGCTACCATTGTTGTGGAAGCAAAACACAGGTACAGAAGAGATTAGATAAGTACTTAGAAGAATGATACACTGAAGGTTACTAAAGCATCACGAATCATATTCACTCATTCATGTCAGGAAATCCCCCGAGCTGAATATAATTGGAGGCTGGAAAAGTAATCAGAGAAGTATTATGCAAGTCTGTCTGACTCTTGCTCTTCACTAGGATTCTTACTATGATTTTTGTCAGAGAAAGGGCAAGGATACTAGATCACATTGAGACACAAGTGCAATTTCCTTCTCTACACTGGAAATCGAAACCATGTCTCCCACCACCACGTCACAAACCAGACAGCCATATCTTTGCTCATTCCTTGGAAAACGTTGCTTTTTTTCTGCAACCCAAAACCACTCCAGAGAATAAGTAGCAGTAAGCACAACTCTCACTTTGTGTTTGGAGGACATGCAGTTGGGAAAGGGTAATGCCACATTTCAGTCCAAGAAATGTTCACGTACCTTATCAAGTGCTTGTTTAATATAACACAGAGATATAGTCTCCTATCTCTTAACCCTTTTCTTGGATACTCCAAAGAATAGAAAGTAGTATTACAAACAGATTTTTGGGGTTCTCCCCCCACCTTTTCCTTCGTGTTGAAGCTTTGTTCCCTAACAGGTAGCAAAGCCTTTAAGTATTTTTTTTTTAATTACTTAATTAAGCAACAAAAACTACTCTTCCAAGCTCAGAATGTGGTAAATTATTAAAATGCTCAGTTTGGGTGTGTTGCTGGGTAAGGACTCCCACACACAGACTGGTTGAAGGTGAGCTTGCTAGACTACTCAGTGACTCACCACCAAACACATCATTAATTATATGTTACAGCATGTCTGACTTCATAGAGTGCTGTAGGTGGTGTGAAATAATCTTTGAATGAGTTCAAGCTTTTTCCAGCTTTTATGAGGTTACAGTGCTTCAGACTCCAAAAGACTCAGCTAGGCAGGAAACTGTTGAGGATTTGCTGTAGTAACCTGAGCTGCACTCCCATCACGTCAAGTCTCGACTCACAGCAGTGGCTTTGGAAGATCTGCAAGCCTGGCATCGTTGTTACCTCTCACCCATCATGATGCACTCACTCACTCACAGCTGGCTCAAAGCAGTGTGTGGGCACAGCTGAATTTTGCTGCCCAGGGAGGAGGGGTGGGGTCCAGGTAGTTCCTGTGAGGGGAAGGGGTAGGATTTGGCTGGCAAAGTAAGCACGAAGAGAGTTCTGGCAAGCCACTGCCTTTTTTGTTAGCACTAAGGAGTGAGGCAGTGACTGCTGCTTCCAAGAAGATCTCTCTCACCTTCCAAAAGATGGAAACACAGACATCGGATGCTCTGGCTTTCTGCAAAGACCGTGCCTTCTCGATACTGGCAGGTAGACAACAGGGCTGTGGGCAGATAGTCTGATGCTGCAGGTAACAACCTATTTTGCCAATCTTGGAGGTGTCCTAAGAGACTTTAGCTTCTCCCTCTGTCAGTCCCTTTTGCAAGCAGGGCTCTGGTAATGCTATTGCAGTGATCCCTGAGAGCGACCCTTGTGTCACACAAAAGCAGAATCCCTCCACACCCCACACCCACAGGCTTTGAGCTAAATAAAGGGAGAAGTCGTTGGCTAGCCAAGTCTGACACTTAAAATTCATCTCTTAGCAAGACTGTGCTCACGTGAATGACATTTATAAGCTACGTAATCCCTGGCAAAACAAGTTAATTCTTTACCTTGAGGTAAGTAACTGTAAATGCAGCATCCTACCAGAGGTAAGGCACAGACTGATCTTGCCTTGGAACTAGTAGTGGCAGCCAACACCTCCTTCCTCGAGGTGTGAAAAACCTTGCCATGCTTCATCAAGGGCTCCAGCATCTTTTGTCTAGTAAGACCTTTTAATGAAATAGGACACATTAGGACTAATTTTGTATGGGAAGCACTGTTGAAACTCTAATACCCAAAAGTCACAAGTAAGGCATTTCAAGGGTCAGGTGTGAGACTTTCCAGCATCCCACTGCAACCTCTCTGGTTGCACAACAGGCCACTTGAAACCAATCCTTTCCCCAGCAAAGACAGAGCCTGAGGGCTGTGGGGCAGCTGATTTGATTTCACGAAGAGTTTGACCCCAAGAAGGAGGCATCTGCTTGAGACGAGTGAGTCACTCCATTTCAATAATGGGCGAAACCATTAATTGAAGGTGCACAGTTTGCCTGTTTGGGCAGGCTTCCTCTGCCCTAACCAGGAGTGGTCTCACTGCTGCTGTATTTACTGAACTCCTCCAATTATGTACTTTGTTTCCCTCATTCATAATGACAATGGTTTCTGCATGTTAAATATATTCATAAAGGAGGTTGCTCTGTGTTTCGCATTTGCAAGTTGGAGTAACTTTCTCCTCTACACAGTTGGTAGGAGAAACACTAGCCAAGGAATGGCTAAGAAACTTCTCACTGAGTGAAGTATTCTCAACTACTTTTTTTAACATAGTAGGAAATTATTTGCGTTAAAAAACACATTCAATACTAACTTAAGTTGCTTGCACATTTTGGAGCAATGAATGAAATCAAATTGACTGCATTGCATACCAGTCAAATGTAATTGCCAGGTCTTCTATTCATCCTGGGTATTTTGGTGGATTCCAGCATTGCCAAAGCCCTGAACAAGAACGTGCTTTTACTGCAGAGCTGCTGCAGCAGTTGCATCTCGAGCTCTGCCTCACCCACCTTTGCTCTCCCCTTAGGGAGAGAAAGTGCTTGGTTCTTTCTTCACACCACGTTTCATCTTGGCCCCACTACAGAGACCACCTACAGGGATGCCAGTTAGCATCAGCTGCATTATGCCGAACGGGTTTTTGTGGGAGCACTCAGTGGGAACCACATCTTAGGCAGCCTCCTGGGCAGCTCTCCACCCAGCCACTCAAAGCACAGCCCATTTCGCTCACCACCAAATGGCACCAGCAGCAAGCTACCTGATGGACTTGTATGGAAAACTGTCAGCAGAGTGTTTACTGTATTTTTAGCTGCATTTAATTGCAAATTAGCAGTTGGAAATAAGGAAGGGTGAGCAAGGTGAGCTGCCAGCTGTGCAGAGAGGAGCTTGGGAACCTCCGATTACCCATCACTGTGGCTGTGTGGGGTGAAGCACTGGCCCGCTGCATGCTTGGGGTTTGCTGTGGCTGGGAGATTTACACATTTCAAGCCAGCTGGTGGTGCAAGAGCCAGAGGCCGCACACTTCTTTGGCAGGACATGCTAGGGACCGCCTGTGTTTCAGGAGCTGTGAAGGCAGCAGGGGGCTATGCTGTTTAGCGGCCGGCAGTGCCGATGATTTTGGACTGGTGTTTGTGGTACCCTGGAGCCTTGCAGAAGGTGGCTGCTTTCCGTGCACCAAAGAGGTCCACTTAAACAGATGAACTTATTGATTAGGAAATTATTTACCTTGATATTGTTGGCTTTTTACATTTTCATTTCGCATCAATTTTATTTTCAGCAGGGCAAAACCATGGAAACAAGGACTTCAGAGTGCTGCCAAGCCTGTTGCATGTACATCTGTACAGCACCAGGAAAATACTGCGGTGCCCAAAGTACACAAATCCCCAGACCTGGGTTTGCATCAGTCCTTATAAGAGTCTTGGTATAAAGTCTTCCTTTCTTACCTACAGAAACAGATTTAATGCAATGGCAGCTGAAAAAGCTCACACTTTAAATCTAACAATTTATCTTCATAATATCCCTATGGGTAGTGCTGGTGCAGGCACCCTGGATGTACTCATAGGGAAATGAAGCACAGCAAACCTGAATGCCCTAGTAAAATCCCATCAAGACCATAGTGGAAATAAAAAGCCTTAAAAATCAGGTGTCTCGCATGCAAGTTTAGTGCTCAGACCAGAGTACCACAATTTTCCTCTCCTCTTTCTTTTTCCTGGATCCCCCAAAAGCCATTTTCTGCCCCAGCCCTAACAGTGATGCAGTGGGAACCCACAGCTTGCTGTGTCTTGCAACCCCCTGACAACACAACAGCAGCACCTACATATTACAACACCACTTATGAGAGATGCACACACATGTACATTTTGAAAATGTGTGACATCCCTATTACTGTTTCAAGAATTCCTTCCCAGAAGCCTTGATGTTGCACACTGGTGTCAGCTGGCCCAGCTCTACAAGAACCAGCTGCCCTAGGAACAGGCTTTGCCCCGGGGACACATCCTAGAGCCCTGACTCAATTTAAGCATGAATTTGAGTCAGTGGAAACTTGTATGAGGAAGGACTGAATAAAAACCACAAGGTGAGAGTAAAACAAGCAATGCAGATCCTGAGGCATTAGTAATAAAAGCTGCAGGCCTGGGGGCTGCCATAGAAAAGGGGCTGGAAAAGATCAACTCTGGGGATCATGGAAAAGATGAAAGTAATTCAAAGCTGGAAATGGTTTAAGATCAGGCCCAGCATCAGTGGCATAGATGTCATGGCTACCAATCTCCATCAAAATGGCAGCATCCAATACAAGAAGCCTAGCCAAAGCACAGAGATAGGGATTAGCAGCAGGAAAGGATCTGAAATTCACTGCTCTTCAATAAATTATCAGATAGCAGTAGCTGAGTACAAAAGGTGGTGAATTTGGTACCCACATCTTTACCTTTAATCCCTATTTCAGATCAAGTCTAGTAGTGACTTCTGACAAAACCAAATTACACAAACTAAGCACAACTTATTGTATTTACAGATATAGCCTAACAAACCCAAATTTCAACGACACTAATACTATGATATCCTAAAAGCAAAGCACTATGGAATTTGAGGGCTCTGGGGATGTTCTTTGTGGGTTGCTTTAAGTCTGGTTAATATATGCCTTTAATTTCTTCCCCAGACTTACTTCTTGTAAAATCCAAACATAACCAAAAGGGAAGAGAGTACTCAAAGATCACTAAACACGTGGAAAAAATTATCCCAGAGGGAACATGAAAGTCATCTGCCCGAGACTCCCTCTGTTCTCATCCCAGGGATGTGAGCAGGGAGAGATGGATGCTCTGGTGGCAGAGAAAAAGTGGCAAACCCTGGTCCTGTTGGCATCAAAAGAAACCACACATCCAGCCGGCCAGAGAGCTGGTTTTGCTAGGAGCAAATTAGCCCCGAGGCTAGCCAAGACTTTATCAGCTGGAAAGTCCCAGTCATGAGTGCTAGCTGCAACAGTCAAAGGGAAAAAAAAAACCAGCAGGGAAAGATCAGGCAGGACAAGCCTGAACATGTTCAGTTTGTCTTTCCTATGTTACAATTATATCCTCATTCCTCAGAGCAAAAGGCAGTTCAAAGACACAATAAATCCCTTTCTAGTCTTACGCTTCTCAGGAACGTCATGGAAACGGAACTGAAGTGGTTCCCAGAGATAAGGTGACAAAGTAAAATTAAACCTTTCCCTACAGCGACGCTTTGGTAAAATATCAGCTGAGGAACAGAGGCACCATTCAGACATAGCTATGGCATTCATCTGAGGAAACAGGACTGACCTTAGAGATCTCAAACTGATCGATTTAATGTACTGCTCCTCACACTCTGCAGCTGTTCCTTTCTTTTCATTGCCTCTAAAGCTCATACTAACTTCATTTCGTGGGCTGGATTTTATTGTCAGGAAATGGGATTCCCTTTTGGGGTACATCTTAATGAATGCTTCAGTTCAGGTCCCAAGAAATTTGGGCTTGATGGCTCTGGAGCAGGCAAAGCCTGAGTGACCAGTTAAAGCAGCCACCAAACAGGAGATTTTTTCAAAGCTTTTTCTTTCATCCCTTCAGGCCGATGGAGGGGACAAAGAAAAGAAAGAGAGCTGAAAGATAAGGCAGGAAGCACACTCAAGATGGACCTGGGAGGTCTCCAAGGGTGTTCCCACTCTCGATGTGTCCCTTGCAAACCAAACGAAGCAAAACCAAAGGGACAAGGTATAATGATGCCACAGGGACCAATTAACTGGCAAGGAGAAAATAACTGGATCTTTACCTAAAAAACATGCACTAAACAGCCCTAGACAGCAAAACATTTGATAGCTGCAAATGTAGACATGGATGGAATAGAAACAAAAGGCTCCATCATCTAGTACCAAACCACACAAACTGTCCAGCGCTTATGTTGAAAGGTAATGATTCAGTGAAATAAGAGTGGCTTTTAAAATTACTTTTTAATCTGCTTCACACCAAGACTTTGATAGAGTATGGAAATCACCCTGCCCATCATCCCAGCTCTGGGCTCTCATTGCTGACATACATTCATGTCACTGTTACAAGCTTCAGCCTCGCACTGGACAGACACCTTTCCCGACCATAGCTGGGCAGCATCAGATTTTAATTACCCTATTGAAAAACCATAAATATTTCAGACTGAGTCATTTTGGGTACACTGGATTTTTTTCCTGCCTTTCACTGCGTCAGGGAATTTCTTTCCACCCTACAGCCCTTAGGAAAGGGGCACATGGCTGAAGGAGTCAGCGGTCATGAATAATCAGGGAGGGACTTCTCCAGAACAGGGCTCCAATGTGAAAAAGTCTTTCTTCTGGGGCGACGTTTGCATGACTGAGGGATGACATAATAATTCCACAAACAGAAAAGGCTTTATACCCACACGGTGGCTTTCGAAACCTCTCTGCAGTGACTTAGTCCTTCCCTTCTGTAGCATCATATTTTGGGGGCAGGAATTCATGCCCCATTTCCATAGACATTGCTTTATCTCATTCTTTCTGGCTAATGCAATCCTACAACTGACATTAGCAATGCCATTTTATGGGGCACAGCATTTCAATGAAGTGCTGAAGGATTTATTTCTGCTCTGGTATGAGGGAATAAGAGGCAGGCAGAGCCCAGGGTGAGAGAAATGTTTGGGTAAGAGAAGCATCAACATACAGGTGGAGGTGAGGTCAGTGCCTGGACAGCAGTGATGGAGCAGAAAGAAAAGGCAGAAATGGTATTGTTAGAGAATGAAAAAGAAGTTGCATGCCAAGACCATGCCCCCACCCCTCCAAAAAAAGGAAACAACCCAAGCCTCGTTAGACACTTGGGAGCTGCTGAAAGAGCTACACTGAAAAGGAGGTGCTGAAGTGCAGCCAAAGGAGCTGCGTGCCAGGGCACATCCTTGTGAAGGCACTGTGTGTGCCGCCAGGGCACCAAACTGGTGCTGGAAACGCAGCCAGGGTGTAAACACATGGTGCAGATGATCAGACTGAAGCAGAGCTATTGTTTCACTTCCAGCATGGGCTGTTTGCCAGACATGGACCTCTGCTGAGAGATAACCGAAACGCATTTGAAATTCTGGAGAAAACCCTTTGATTTGGGACTAGCTGGTTTTTAAGAAGAGGGCTGAGCAGTGATCTATGGAGTAAGAATCAGATCGTTCAGACACCCTCCTGCCCTCCCCCAACCCAAAAAAGAAAAAAAAAAAAAGAAAAAAAAAGAAGGGTGTCTGAGGACTTTCAGAGCAGTGAAGCAGGCACTACAGGAAGGATGGATGCTGGACCAAGCCCAGCCTCCCAAGCCCAAGGGGATTTGCTCACTGCCAGGAGCGGGGAAGCCGTTTCTCACCAGTATAGGAAGTGGAGTGCTTGGCAACAGGGGAGGCAGCTCTCCCACAACTCTGGTTACGCAAACAGCTGCCTTCTGCTGGGTTTCAACATGCTTCACTGCTCCAAAAATAATTTCCTGCTTGATTTGATACCATTACCAGGAGCACAGGAGCGCAGCAGGAGCAATTGTGCCGCTGGCTGCAGGTAGCCACTGGGTTCCAGCAAAAGCCCCAATCCCTGGTTTTGGCAGATTGTGCAGGAGGGAAAGTAAGCAGGGAGATAGCACAAGCCTTCTCTTCCTCTGTGAGGGGTTTTGATGCAAGCCTGGACAAAAGTACCTGTCACCTTCATCCTTTCAGGCCCCTTTTCCAGAGCTGATATTTCCCAGTCCTTACAGCTTGTAACACTCATGGCGTGTAACCAACACTCAGCAGCCAAGCAGGAATCAATGCCAACATAAAGTTCAACGACAAAGTCACTGCTTGCTGGGTGATTAGGAGCTGTGCTGCTCCTGGGTAGAGGTGCTGGTGTTCTCCCACAGTACAAGCACCAAAAAGCTCCTATCGTGCCTTCTTGCATTCCCCAGTGGGTGACTTTGTGTCCGCTGTGGAGGTTGTTGGAGTAATAGCAGTCCAGCCCCGTGCTTTGGGAACAGCAGCACTTTCCATTCCTAGCTGGACTGGAATTTGGATATCAAATTTTGCCCTAAGGTGCACCTGATTTCCTGTTGCCTATTCCCAGCCCATTGATCTGCATGCCTCTTCCCCAGGGCCTGCCCTGGGGGGACTCCTTCAGATTTGGAAACCTTAAGCAGAGCAGAAAGTTAAAGATTCCAAGGCCCAGCTCATCAGCACTGCACTCCATGGCTGTGCCACACCAGCAGCACAGCACACCAACCTTCCCAGCTCATGGCCTTACACAGGGGTGAGCTGGTGCCTTCCAGGCAAAGTGCAAGCCATGCTCAGCAGAGACATGAAGCAGCAAAGTAAAACTCAATGTCACTCATTAAAACAGCAGCTGCAAAGCAGAATCCAGGGGTGGAGAGCACGACCACAAACATCAGAGTATTTTAAGGTAATCCTCTTATACTTTGAAAGCAAAATTGTGCAATGGCAGATGTTTATGCTTATATCTTTTAAACCGAAAGAGACCATGAGGGATGATTCTATCTGCTCTCTACCACGTAAGTCTTACCAACCTTGTTTTCCACAGTCATACTTTGAGCCACAAAATGTTTTATGAAAGATATCCCTTGCCATGACTAGAAGAGTAGAATGAGTGATGAACACACCACTGCTTTTGGCGAGCTTCAACAGAAACTAACCTTGCCATAGAAAGAGAGGAAGGGTGCCCTCAGCATCCTGCACAGGACATAACTGCAGGATGACACTCCAGCTTTCACACACAAGACAAAAAACGCATCTCAGCTGAGCCAAATGCCAGGTGGGGTGTCTCCTTTCACTGCCACAAGGAAAGGGAATAACCCTGCAAAGAAGGTGACTCCTCAGCTGCTAGAGGACCTGAGCTGGGTGGCAGGACAGGACTGGTGGGAAGAGTATACAGGCTGGTTTCTATGCTCAACTGACCCATGTCTGCAGCAGCTGCTAGTGCTGCTCCCACAGCCCCAGGGAGTGCAGATAAGCAGCAGTTCAGCTTTTCCAGACATAGCACAATTCCTGTTTACAGCCTCTGGGCTTGTCTTTTCAAAAGAAGGAGCTAGGTGTCTATTCTTGCAGGAAACCAGGTGCGTAAACAGTTCAATTAATATACCCAGCAAACCGTGCTCTAGCACAGCAAAGAGGGCTAGTGGAGACAAGCCAAGAGCACAGGAGCCAAGGAAGGAAAATACTTTTAAAGAATACACCTAATTAGAGATGGGTCTGGGCCAAAAGTTCATATTTGAACACCTGGAATAGCCCAGGGGAGCAGAACAGTAACCTGAACCCAGATCCACATTTTGTAACTCTCTCCTCTCCCAAATGAAGTAAAACCCCGGCCACAAAATCCAACCCACAGTTTGAGCTACAGGTTTCCAGAAGCCAAAGTCTGGAGATTGGGCTTTCTACTTTCAGCCTGATTTTGGCCAAGTCATCGTGCTCAGCTGCTGGTGGCCTCTGTTCCTCTGGCCCCACACCAACCAGGGCCCTGCTGTGGGCCCACTCTGCTGCACTCAAGGGCTGGCTCTTGCTCCCTGGCATCCCCAGCACTGTGACCAAGCCCAGCCTGTCTCTGCACTCCCTTCTCCCTGCCCTCACAGGCAACAGCTCCTGGTCAAAGCAACGAGCCTGCCCTAACTCAAAGCCAAATGGCTCCACTTATGCCTGTGGGACAAATATTGGCAGCAACCTCCAGTTTTGTGCCAAATCCCCTGATTCAGGGTTTGTTTCGAAGGGTACAACCTCCATGGCAGGGAGAGCCCCCCCCCTCCATGCCCTTTATGAGTGCTTGCAGAAGAAGCAGACTCCCTTTTCTCCCCTGCAGCTCAGTTCTCAAGAACAGACAACTAAACTTCTCCTGCACCTTATCAACTTTTTTGACTGTAGATTTTCTTTACAGCAGAATCACATTTGACAAAGGAAGGTCAGCCTGATCCCCATAAAATCACCCTGTCACAGGCACGTCACGCATTTCAGACAGCTTGCAAGGCTGACTAAACATTTACTTTTGGATGGCTCATTTCCAATGTCCAGAAATAGATCCCAGTTCTCAGTAAAAGAGGGCCTGAGAGTGCCATCAGATGGCTTCACTGCCCTGTCACAGTGTGCCACTTGTATTCCTGTGCTTTCCCCCTCACTGGGTGACACCACTGAGCTCCCTGCACATCCCCCGGGAGAGGTGAGGCCTTATCTCCCAGCTGGATTATTCTTGGTAGGCATTTGTCACTCCTTTTTCCATCATCTGACCTTGGGTCCTGTTAGGCTGATGTAAGTGACTAATGCACAGGGCTCTGGATTGCTTTCCCAGTGGGCACCCGGCCTCTCACCAGCATAGCTGGAGAAGAAGAAATGGGATTTGTTCACACTGGGTGCTGCAATATTCAAGAAGAGTTTGCGTTCTGAAAAACCTTGAAATTATTCAGCTCCACCGCTATTCAGAGCAGTTGTGCACCTTGGATGTACTCCTGTAGCTATTGCAAATTCTTCCCTGCTGCAGCTGAACTTTCATCTCCAAGAAATAAAAAAACAAAAACAAAACCAAAAAAAAACCTTAAAAAATACTAATCTGACAGGATACAGGGGAAAAATTATATAATCCATCAAGGGCCAAGAGTCTCTGTCTGCAAAGTGTTTGCCACACAGCACCCAGGCAAAATCAAAATGATGCAACTTTTGGTAGGGTGTACAGATTACAATCAGGCAATTACACATCCCAGACCGTGTAATCACATGCAATGAGAACACACGTGGGTGTAGTGTGAGGTGTGAGCCTGGTGTCACCAACCACAGGCTCCTCTGCTTACCCAAAAGGAGTCATTCAACAAATGGTTTAAAAATTTCTTTTCTTAAACATCAGTAGGTCCCTCCAGAAGAAGGCCTCTTTCTGTCATGAAAAGCAATTCCTAAAAGACTGGGAAACCACTGCACTGGAAAACATTAGCCAGAAGAATTGATCTATCATCTGTCTCATATCCAACTGTGTCCGGACAGTTGGAAGGGGGAGGGGGGAAAAAAGCCCCATCACACACAAGACAGAATCTGTTATACAGCTTTATATCAGAAAAGAGCCTTTCCAAGCTTCTGTAGGAAGTAAGTTTAAACATCTGATGCATGAACATCCTCAGCTTTAATAACCATTACTGTCTTTCATCTCTCCTTTTTTAAAAGTCTCAGAACAGCATTTAAGACTGGCCTCCTGTAAGCATTGCTCAGATGCTCCCCAGATGGCTTTTCCAAGGGGATTTTTAATTATTCAGGGTCTTTTAAAGAAATATCCTGCAGGAGTCTTTTAGGTTTCTGGGGCTTTCCTTCCTTCCTCTACAAATTTCTTTACCCAGAGCTTGATTTAAAACCAAACTCAAAGGAAACACTTACAATGACTTCAATATGTCTCAGATCACATACCCTGGGGTGAAAGAGAATTGAACCAAATCCCATAAAAATAAAAATGGGGCGGATTTCAAAGGGATTCACAGTGAAGTTTTGTAAAGATGTAATTAGACCAAAAGTTTTAGTTGAGAATATCATGGAATAAAGGAACATTTAGTGAGACTGAGAAAATTAATACTGCATATAGACCACAATTGACTGGATATGCAAACCCTTCTCCTCAAAGAAAAATGAATGAAAATCGAAGCAACAGTTGCTGTAATAGCAGCTAAACAAGGAAACCTCTGATTCTCAAAAACTCTCACAGTTTTCAGATCCTGAACTTCCTTAAATCAGACTTCCAAAAGTGCTAAATTCCTATCTGCTGAAAATCCACTTCAGACATCCCCAAGTGGAAGATGAAGAAAACAATTTCTGGAAAGGCTGGCAACTCCTTCTGCATAAGTGGGCAGCTGGAGAGCAGAGCCAAACCCCTTACATGATGATAAAGCAAAGCAAATCATTTGAATGAACATATAAGGCTTTTGTCTCTCTCAGGCCATCCAAGCCATAGTTAATAACGAGACATGCTACTCTTCCAAATCTGCTGCTACATATCCCCCTCAAACGGGATACAACTCTACAAGATTTTGTTCTGGCACCTGCAAACGCTGACTGGGCAAACTGGGAGTGTTCCAGCATGTGCCATGGCACAGACACACTGCTGGCTCAACACACAGTGCTAAGCCTTGTGCACTAATGGACTCTCACCATGGGTGTCTGGCCTCTCACATCCCACCATGAGCATTTCCCTCCTCTTGGGTCAGCATCTCTGTTTGCCAGCAGTGCTTATGGTAATTTCCTGCACTGCTCGGCACAGCACAATGCTCAGCCCAAGCAGTCAGGGGCTTGCAATCTGAATGCTACAGAGAACATTTGATAGAATCACAGAATGATTTGGGCTGGAAGAGGCCTTAAAGATCAGCTATTTCCAAACCCTTGCCATGGGCAGGGGCACATCCTACTAGATCAGGTTGCTCAGAGTTCCATCCAACCTGGCCTTGAACACCTCCAGGGATGGAGCACCCACAATGCCTGTGCCAGCATCTCATTCATTCTCAGTGAAGAATTTATTTCTAATATCTAATCTACGCCTGCCCTCTTTGAGTTTAAAGCATTACCTCTTGTTCTGTCCTCTTGTCCATTACCTTCATGCCCTAGTAAAAAATCCCCCTCCATCTTTCTTATAGACCCCCCCTTTATGTAGTGGAAGGTGCTTTAAGGTCTCCCCAGAGTCTTCTCTTCTCTAGGCTGAAAACCACCAGCTCTCTCAGCTGTCTTAATAGGAGAGGTGCTACAGCCCTTGTGGCCCTCCTCTGGATTCCTCCAACATCCTTCTTATGTGCTTGGGCCTCCAGAGCTGGATACAGCACTCCAGGTGGTCTTGAGAGTGGAGCAGAGGGGCAGAATCACCTCCAACCTGCTCACCACACTGCTCTTGATGCAGCCCTGGACACAGTTGGCCTTTTGGGCTGCAAGTGCACATTACCAGGTCATGTTGAGCTTCATCTTCCAGAGCAGAAGGTTCTTTTTCCCAGTTTCTGCTTTTGCCTTCTTGGCTCTGACTTGGGCAGTGTGGCTGGGGTGGTTGCCAGCGAAGACCAAGGCACATACATCATTGATACCTCAGCCTTCTCCGTATCCCATGTAACCAGGTCTTCTATTTCCTTCTGGAGAGAGTCCACACTTTCCACCATCATCCTGTTATCAACCACATGCTACAGAAGCTTTTCTTGTTGCCCTTGATGCCATTGGTCAGATTTAATTCTGTCAGGGATTTTGTTTTCCTAACCTGATCCTTGGCTACTTAAATGATCTCTCTGTATTCCTCTCAGGTTAATTGTCCATGCTCCCATCCTCAGAAGGCTTCCCTCAGACAGCCTCTGCCTGAGTCTTTCCAGGAACTGCTTGTTCATCCATGCATTTTTGCCGCACAACTTTGTTGGCATACATCTCTCCAAAGCTTGAAGGAGGTAATCCTTGAATATCAACCAGTTGCTTGCACCCCTCTTCCCTCCAGGGCTTTATCCCATGGTTCTTTACCAAGCAGATCCCTGAAGAAGCCCAAGTCTGTTCTCCTGAAGTCCAGGGCAGGAAGCTGGCATGCACCCTCCTTGCTGCACTACGGTTCTCAAACTCCACCATTCCATGGTCTCTACAGCCAAGGCTGTCCCTGGGCTTCACCTTCCCCACCAGCCTTTCCTTGTTACTGAGAAGAAGGTCCAGCATAACACCTCTCCTCATTGACTCCTGCATGACTTGGAGCAAGAAGTTCTCTCTCCTCCTGCACTGCCTATGCCCAGTTATGTTGTTCCTCCCAGGACCAGAGCTTATGAACATGAGGCCACTGCTATCTGAACAGAGGATGCCATTTGCTCAGTCACCCTGTTAGATGGCCTACAGCAGACCCAGACTATGTCACTTGTCCTGTCCTCCCTTTAATCCTGACCCATAAATCCTCGATCATCTCTTCATCCACCCCAGGCAGAGCTCCATGCACTTGAGCACCGAGAAATTTCTGGTGCTGGAAATACCATCTTGCTTGGCTGCACTATCCCATGGTTTGTCAGGTGGAAGAGATAAGCCCCAACTGGTGCCAGGGGTAGCCTGGAGATAGCCATTCAGAAATTTCTTTGCCTTCTGGCTGCATCCACTGCCCAAATGCTTCACATACCTTTGGCTCTGGTGGTGTTGCTGTGAGCAGGGTTTCATAAGGAGACTGTGAGGAAACAAAAACCCTGGGTGGGGCCATGGAAGTTGGTGTAGTTCATGAGAAGGTCACACCCATTTCATTTCATTCTAGACACCCCATTCAAGCAGTTTGGCCTTCAGCCTGGCCCAGAAGTGAACTGGCACCTTGTGACAATGGGATGTTGCATCTCTCCAGCTGTTCAGCAGCCTCCTGCTCATCCCACCAATCCAGCAGCAATGGCCAGGAAAAGCACCAGGAAGGCTAAAAAGCCAAGACCAAAGCTTTACAAAAGAGCTCTTTTTCCACCCATCCTTTACAGCAGTCACATTTCAGGCAGGGGGAAACCAGGAAAGCAGCAGCAGTGGGCGTGCTGTCCCTTCTTCCCCTGTGGCAAATGAAGGTCTGTTTTGGAAACACTCCTTCCTTGCAGCCCAAGCCCCTTGGTGTCCTAACCTTACTGCCCCAGGTGACACAATACATCTCAGATCATTAAGTCTGTCTCCTGCAGAGCTTCACTCCTCATCTCCCTAACTCCAGGACTCCTTACTCCTCCCAGCCCACCCTTCACGTGCCACATCCGCACATTTCCGTTCATCCTGACCTTCCCTCCCTCCCTTGTCTGATAGTCCTTCCCACACAAACACCACATCCTTCCTGCCCTGGCCTTGCCACAAAGCTGGGTTTGTTCACTGAAGCAGATCAGAATGAAACATAAGCATGACCCTTTGAGTCAAAAGGATTAGGAGAAGTAAAGGAGAGAGCTGCCCATTTGAATATGTACAAACACAAAGGGAGGAAGGTAGAGCCTCCTCAGGTTGCCCTGGAGGTCACTCTGCTAGGTCTTGCTGGGCTCAGCCCTGCGCTTTAGCCAACAGCCTCTGGGGCTCACCCATGACAAAAAGCAAAGCAAAACAAAACAAAAAACCAAAACCAAACCACAAAAGAACCCCAAAAAACCATCCTGGCACTGACTCTTTACAAACAAATAAGAAAAAAAGAAAAAAAAAAGAAAAAAAAAAGAGAACCCCCCCCCCCAGAATGGGATGGTAATTGGGCTTACAAAGACTCTGCCTGCCCAGGGCACCAGAGGATGAAAAAGAGAATACATCCAGGAAAAGCAGGATGTATTCCCTCAAGGTAGTAGATATTTGCATGTGCATGCCTCGTGATAGAGAAAGTCTGCATCCCAAAGGCTGTATGATCTAAATAGCAATATTGTAAATGTATTGGATGAGGGAAGGAAACACTATCTCATTGTCCTGTATTATGCATGAGAAACAGCACTGCAGAGGGATGGGATAACTTACTCTCATCACGGGAAAATCACAGCAGAGCCAAGTCCCAAATCTCAGTTCAGGGACTTAACCATAGGCTATTCTGTACTTTCTATTTTCTTTTAACAAAGAAAACAGTATTTTCCTGGATTTCAATCCCCAGTGATACTGCTGGATTTGCTGCCCAGTCGTGAAATATTCCAGGAGTGGGAAGAGCAGATGAAACTCTAGTGAGTCATGAGCAGACACTGCCTCATTGTGCAACCTGGGCTGTGCGGGTCATGTTCAGCCCTCCAACTCGACCTCTGTAGCACCAGACCCAAAATACCCTGTGCCTTTTTATAAAATTCCCATTTTGGTTCCATTGTGGGTTTTTTTGCCCCTACTTTTTACTTATTCCTTGGGGTTGTTAAGCCAGGCTGAACAAGAAAAATCAGCCATCACCTCTGCACACAGCCTAGCAGGGATAGAGTTAACAACAGACCAGGCAGGGCCCTGCACTGCACAGGAACCCAGGGGTTTCAAAGCATCAGGAGAGGGGAGCAGTGTTCAAACACCCTTAATTGTTTAGCAGAGCTGACTCCACAAACACACACGCTGTTGATTGCGATCTGGCGACCACGCACACAAACCAGGGTTTCGCTCACCCGCCGCCCCCTCACTTTCTGACTCCAGGCATGGGGCAGCCTCCCCCAGTGCACAGGCACGATGAAAGCTGGAAAAGGCAGCAGGGAAATTTCCTTAGCTCCCCTGGAGATATCCTTCCCCCTCTGCCTTTTATTTTCTCTCTGCCTGTTTGCTTGGGTAACTGCTGTCAGCCCATGGAGGGACACCAGGCAAATCCTGCCAGGAGTCCCTCTTCCCATGGCAATTTCCAGCAGCCCCAAAACCTCAGCTCTCTGTAAGCAGCATGAGCCAGTCACAGGAGGAAGCTCTGAATACTTTTTTTTTTCCTAAAATGGATTTTCACCATGGTTACTTTGGGAAAATGAAGCAGCTAACCCCTAAAGGTAGAGATGCCTGGGAGGTAGGAGGGTGCTGTGGGGAAAAGGAGCAGGTGGCCATTCCCTGTGAGCTGGCACAGCCACACTCACAGCCTTCCCAGCATAATCCCTGTACAAGGCTAAGTGGGAATGAGGGTTTTGAAGGAAAATGGAGAGCACACCTGATAAGGCTGAGGAAGGGGCTGCCAGGGAAGGGAAGACCCCCTGTTAGCTTGACCTAAGCCTAGCCCTTCCTCCCTTGGGAAAGGGCCCCACCTATGGGTAAAGGACCAAGCAGGAACTCTTGGCTCCATCATCACACATCCCTCACTCCCTCTGGAGTTCAGACCAGGGCTTGTAGGGTTGTTCAGAGCCAGGTTCACCGAAGATGGGCTAAGGGAGAACAAGGGCACCTTTGTAGTGGTGGTGCCATCTTCCAGTGGGTACACAGCAGAAAGCCAGAGGACCCAAACCTAAAAACTGGTGGCCTAGATGTGGGAGGCAGGTTAGAGGTTTGCAGGAAGGAAGAGCTGGGGAAGAGCTTAGTGCAGACCTATCTGTTGTGTGAATGCAGCACAGACAGAAAACTACTCAGGACCTGCATCTTGGTGACTTCTGGTAAGTTCACAATCCAGCATCAAATTCCAGGACCAAATCACAGGTACAGTATGCTGATGGCCAGAAATGTGTTGTGGGACTTGGGTGTCAAGCAAGAAAAAGCTTGGGAAGCAGACTGTTCCCTGCTTCAGGACTGCTTCATGAGGAGGTAAGCGATGCTGTAGAACCACCTGTGCCTCTCTGTCAACCACAAATAGCAAATTAAATGTAGTTGTCTCCCCGGTAGATGTCTAAGATTAGATGAACTCCACCCAAAGTGCACTGAGGCATTTCTTAGGCTCAAGAATAGGTTAAAAAAATCATCAGAACTAGAAAACTCTGGTGCTGGGAATAGAGGACAGATGTGCTCTAGACCTGACTTCTGAACCAACAAGTTGTTGAAGGATAATATCCATGATCCTCTATCATTTACAGATAAACTTTGGAGCCATGGCTTCCAAATTAAGACTGCCATGCAGAGTAAGTGATAAGAAAAAATCTTTAGATTCTGTTTTATTTTTTCAGAGAAGGCCACAGCTGAGGCTGTCTGCACTTTCCCCAAGCCATCAGCTCCTTGACAAACAACCCATTTCCTCTCCTGTCCCCATTCCTGCCAGAGCACCACAGAGCTCAGCCAGCAGTGACAGACCATGTTGCACATCACGGATGACTTGCTTGCTGGCAAGCAGACTCCACCTTCCTTTCTCCCAAGTGCCTGGACACAAAGAACAAAGCAATGCCTGTACAAGCGTCACCAGTCCTTGATGCTTGGCTGATCAGCATCATCCCAGGCAGAGAAATATCATAGTTTTTGCTGGAAGGGAGCAGGAGCAGCTCTCAAAAGCAGAATACCCTGCTTTGTCCTGACATGGAGCACAACCCTTTCACCCTTTGCCATGCTCTCACCCACCTTCTCAGCTCCCAGCCTTCAGTCCTTGCAACACCCACAGTTTTTCCACTCTGCCATGAAGCCATGAGAAATTCCCTGCCAGAGGAATTTGTTCAAATGGGTTTTTGAAAAAAAAAAAAAAGCAATTCCCTACTCCAGGCAAACAAGCTTCTTCTTTTCCCCATGAGGAAGAAAGATAATACCACAGCCAGGGGAAAAAAAAAAACAAAAAAACCCCAACAAACTATCCCCAAAGCCTCCTGTAATCAAAAGAATAATTGCTCCAAGAGATTTAAGCCTACAGCTGAGTCACTAAAATGAAGAAATGTCTCCGTGTCCATAGAAAGCAAACAATTCTTGGGTCATGCAGCAGAGATTCTCTACGGCCTTGTTAGAAGGAAAGAAAAAAGCAGCCAAATGTAATTAATCATAGTCCCAGAAGAAAGGATGAAATCTCTGTAATTAACTACCTAGACTCATCTTTCCACTTCTGAAAACTAATCCAGCTGCCTGCTTTCACCTTTCACCCACAGGGCTGCCACAAAAGTCTGCTGCAAATACTAAATCACCTCTCTTTAGGGGTGCACTCACCTGCAGCAAGTGGTCCCAAACAGCTTTGCAGAAAACGTACAGGGAGGGAGAATCTCTGCAGAGTGCAAGCAGAACTCCTTTTCTTAGTCACCTTTTTGGATAAACTGTTAGGGAGTTTGCACTCTCCAAGAATCTGTGTAGCCCTCAGCTGAACTACAGGAGTTATTTTCAAGCTAGGTATTTTATATCCACAATCCTGACCCAACTGCTCAATTACCAGAAAACACCAATTAAGAAAAAAAAGCATACAAAAATGAAAACACTTTTCAAATCGTGCTTGAGCTAATAAATTGGCTTATACGTCATCCTCAGGTGGTGAAATTTATCTGACCATCAAAGTTCTGGAAAACATGGGGGGAAAATGTAGCACTTTAAAGAGAAGAAGAGGAAGGGCTGGAGCTGGCGGTTCAGCTCAACAGCTGAGCTCAGGATTTAACATCCAAAAAATCCTATGCAAATCAGAACAAGACATTTGACTTCCCCAGGGCTCCCATAATAAATAAGGGTTGACAAATATTATTCCAACAATGAAAACAATAACAGACCAGTTCTTTAGGTCAAATACATCAATGGTAAATACAACACAGAAGACTAATACCAAAATGACATCAGCTGAGGAACTGAGACTGATTTCTACTCTCTTGCATACAAAGCACTGCTAACATATGAATAATGCTGTCAACAGCACATAGGGAATGCTGGCCAGCTTTGTGGTGAGGGAAAGCAAAGTACACAGAGCGGACAGCTTTGCTCTTCATGACACAGCAGAAATGCTTCTTTTCAGTGGAAGGTGATTGTGTCACTCTTCTGGGGGAAAAAAAAATGGAAGTGATTATGCAGCTCCGAGTACAGCTGGGGCCTTCCTGTACAAATGTGGGAAACAAGCGGGGAGGATTATCAAGGCCAAGGAGCCTCGGGCATGTCCACAAGGCAACACCCACTCCTTCCTGTCCAGGTGTGCGGCAGACACAGCCGGAGGGGACGGCGATGCTCCGGGGGCTGTTCCTGGCACAGAGCTGCTGTCAGCTGAATGAATCCCTGCTCCCCACCCATATCGGCCAACACACTAAAGCCAGGCGGACTGTTCCTCGAACCTTTGCACTGAAATCTGCCAGAGGAGTTGAGCACCGTGGGGTTTGGCTGCAGCAAACCTTGGTAGCAAACACCCAGAGTGGGTTCCTAAGCCTGAAAAAGCTCTTTATGAAATCCTATCGACCCTCTCTGCACATCTGGGCGCTCAGGAGGGCGCTGCCAGCACGGCAGAGCTTATCCCTTGCTAACAATTCCTATCGTCCTTGCAGGGGGATGCATAGATCCTCACGGAGAAGGCCCGGTGCTGCTTTCCCCGGTCCTGCAGAGCAGGGATGCTCGGGATGCTGCGAGGCTGGAGCAGCGGCCGAAGCTGCCCTCCGCAGGATGCCAGGGAAACAACCCCTGCCTGGGAATGCCAGAGAAAACTAAACAGCCCCCGCCTGGGAATGCCAGGGAAAACTAAGCAACCCGTGCCTGGGAATGCCACGAGTGAGGTCGTTTTCCACGTGCAGCTGCTTTACTTCCTCATAATCTCTGGCAAGGTTCGCTTTTCTCATCGATGTGCTGCAGACACAAAGTTTAAGGTCCAGAGGCTTTCCCGGGAGCCTCCCGTTGTGCATCAGCACCAAGCCCTAACATCCAAAAGCTAGACTGCCTCCAAGTCAATGTCCCTGACTAATTAAATTAAACAGGAGAATCCTTCCATGGCCGCTTTTCTATAAACCTGTGACTGATGCACACACTGCAAAGTGAAACCCCATACATTTTCGCTAGATAACAATGCTGCTTCTATGCAGATCAGTGCTGCCCTTATGCTGATGTTCAATATGGGCATATAACCAAAGCTGAGAACTGAGGTAGCCTTTATTTCAGTTAACAATAAAGGTCTACAATTACTGTATTTGATAAAAAATAATACTTATTAAAATCAGCACTCAGCCAGCAACGTCTGTAAATATTTTAAATGCCTGTCAGTTAATATTATGTATATCTCCAATTTTAATTGTATGTAATCATGTAATAACTACAAAATTAATCCTCCTGGTCAGTTTTGTGTCACTTGGCCAACACTACAAAGGTAAAGCAGCCAACAGGTTTTAGGACTGCTCCCTAAGGTTACATGGTTAAAGTGTTCTACCCAACCTATGAAAGGATTTCACACACAAAATAGCATCACTGCAGCACCTGAATGCATGTGGATGCACAACGGGGTTCAGAGAGCAACACATGGCACCCCACATCATAATCCACTGTGCCCCATGCAAAACACCCAGGAGATTAGGACCATACACAGTCCATAGATCTTATGGCACTAGGACAAGTCTGAGAGTAATTTTTACCCTCTATTCTACACTGTAGAGTTATTTTAACCTGAGTCTGCAGAAGCAAGTATCCGTAGTAAAGAGAAGTAGAGCAAAACAAAAATCTGAAAGGTCACAAGGGATTTTTTCCCCCCACCAGAGCAATGCTGGGGAATCCTCCAAGGAGATTCCGGCCACATGCCTGCAATATCATTTCCTAAAAGTGTGCTTTTCAGCACACTAAGCTTCAAAGACAAGACAATCAAGAGAAAGACTGAATCCACGTCTCAATCCAGCATGCTTTTAAACGCATTTAAGTAGGCAGGTGAGATTTTCAACAAGATCTCATTGAAAACAGTGGGAGTATTCTTTGTAGCAGCATGAAAGCAAAATTTTGAGTTCTGGTACGGTCCTCTACTGCCACCAGGAGTAAGATAGCATCAAAAGCTGCAGGGCAGCAGAATATCCCTCAGCAGCTCCCTCAGTGATTGCAACAAAATCAATACCAAACAAGCAGGCCACTCACCCGAATTTGGTGGACAGAACACCTCCCATGGCAGAGCCAGCAATGATGCCCACTCCAAAGCAAAGGCCCAGCCTCCCCAAAGCACCAGCACGTTGGGAGGGAGCAGTCATGTCTGTAATAACCTTCTGAGCACCTGCAGGGGGAAAAAATATCCCTTAAAAGAACCTCAGCACAGCGTTTGAGCAGATGCACCAGCAGCTCCCATGATTTTACTGCTAAGCCATTAAGAGTTTTTTGGGTTTGTTCGGATTTTTTCTTTTTGTTTTGTTTTTGGGGATTTTTTGTGGGATTTTTTTTTTTTGGTTTTGTGGGTTTTTTTTTATTTTTGGGGATGCTTTGTGGTTCTGTTTGTTTTTAGGTTTTTTTTGTTTTATTTTTGGGGATTTTTTTGTGGTTTTTTTGTTTTTGGTTTTTTTTGGTTTTATTTTTGGGGATTTTTTTGTGTTTTTTTTTGGTTTTGGGTTTTTTTGTTTTATTTTTGGGGATTTTTTTGTGGGTTTTTTTGTTTTGGGGTGGTTTTTTTGTTTTGTTTTTGAGGATTATTTGTGGTTTTTTGTTTGGGGTTTTTTTTGGTTTTGTTTTTGGGAATTTTTTGTGGGTTTTTTTGTTTTGGGTTTTTTTTTGTTTAGTTTTTGGGGATTTTTTTGTGCATTTTTGTTTGGTTGGTTTTGGGGTTTTTTGGTTTTGTTTTTCGGAATTTTTTGTGGGGGTTTTTTTGTTGTTGTTTTTGTCTTGGGTTTTTTTTGTTGGTGTTTTTGGTTTTGTTTATTTTCTCCCCAATTAAAACTTTTCTGGGCTGGTTTCTGGTTAGAGGCAATTTCCCCAGCTTTTAATTTTCATACTTTGCATGGAAAAAGGCCTCCAAATAAGCACTGTCACTCTCCTCTGGGAGCCCCACAGTCCATCAGGTTTGAACACAAGGGCCCACCAGTCATGAGAAACAGAACCATTCAAACCACTCAAATAAACCACTTCACAAGTAACAGGAAGCATTATCAACTTGATTCCTCTTGCATGAGTTACATGGACTTCTAGTAGCTGAAGTTTAAGTCTTTTGCATGAAAAACATAGGAAAACATCAGCCAAAACCAAACATCTTGGTGGGTAATGGAAGGTATTTTTGTAATAATATTAATTTTGACCAGCATTCTCATTTTACCAAGAGAAAGGGAAAAGCTTTCGTGTAAAACATCCTGGTTGCAAGAAGGCAGCTGAAAAATCTGGGATAGCATTGCAGCCAGGAAGTGACTTGCACCCATGTCTGGATGATCCTGGCAAAACAATTTCCTCAAGATTATACAGGAAGGTGGGCCTGGAACTCAGACTAATAAACTGCTTTCCACAGGCAGTGTACCTGCTGCTTCATGTTCCCATCATTTCATCCCTGAGGACCATTACATGTTCCTCCTTCCTTCCTTCATGCTGTTGAACCTGCTGACTTCCACTAGAACAAGCAAGAAAGGGGGAATCATGGAGCAAAAGCAGTTTGGAAAGCTGCTCATCCCTGAGTGACCTTACCTGGCATCCCATGCATGAACACTGCTGGCAGCCTGGAGAGGAAGAGGAGGGGGATGCTGGTGGAGAGGGACATAAGCAGGAAGAAGATGCTCCCAGATGCACAGGAAAGAATTAAGGCTGCTCGGGCACCAAACTGATCTGCAAACCTGGTACAGAAATGGCACAAGGTTGTCAGTTTTCTCTTCATGTTAAAAAAAAAACCAAACAGCAAACGAAACAAAACAAAGCAAAAAAAACCCCCAAACTTCTCATTAGTAAATCAATTTTGCTCCTATTTAAGGGGAAAAAACAACACCACAACTAAACACACTAACAAACAAGCACAACCCCCCCCAAGCCCCAAAACACAAACAGGCAAAAACCTCAGTCAGATCAGGTTTTGACCCAACTCTGACTCTTTGCTGTAATTCAACTCGAAAAAGCTTAAAAAGCTTAAGTTGGACAAGAGTACCACAGAAAGGGTTCTGAGCAACAGGAGCTAAGATGAACATAAAACAGGCCTTAGAGTTTCTCATTGCAATTCCTCCTTCCTTCACTTTATTGAAGCTGCATATTGCAGTTAGCAGATGAACATTACCTTGCATAGCAATTAGTTGTGCTCACATTAAGAGTGTAAAAACCCCCTAAAATGCCAGGGTTGGTCTACAAACATAACTAAGCTTAAGTAATTAAAAGGTTTTGTGTTGAGAGAGAGGTACAGGTCAAAACTTTGCTGTTTACATGTAAGCCAGGGCAGTTTACATTTGCTGTTTGTAATCTAAAGACCACAAATCATTGCACTGTTGGTAATGGGGATTTATTTGTTTTGTTACTTAGAAGTAAAAAGACAGTGTTTTATCATTTCATGTCTGTTTAGGAGCATCAAGAAAGAACAAGAAAAACTGAGCTAAGAAACACAGTCTCTCTTATCCCTTTTCTTCCTATTTTCTATTTAATCTATCCCTATGCTACCATCAAAGCAGTCTCATGTCTAGAAAAATCCTTTTTACCTCAAACTTACATTGCAAATTTTGGCTTCCATCTGGCCAAGGACAACCTCAGTCCCAGAGAGATTCTGGTTTGCCATTTTCCTTCCCTTCAGCAGTGATTCTGGATATTAGTGAATGACATGCACGGAGGAAAATCAGATTTCAGATGGCACCAGATCCAGGACAGAAGTAGGTTTGTGTCTTAATAGGAGAAGCATTAAAAGCAGACCTTTTGCACCATCTCCATTGTTAGAAATGCATTTTCTGCCAAGCAGTACTGTAGAATCAAATGTTGCTGTTATTTATTTGAAAAGGTGTCCAAGGGCTGAGATCAGATCCTCGAAGTGCCACACTCCACGTACCAGAGGATCCTGTAGAGCTCCCAATCTACCTCAGCCAGAAAAGTAAATTCCCTGCAGGCAAACTGAAGCACACAGCAGCTCCCTATCCATTTATTAATCTGTTGATCAGTAGCAAGATCAAGAAGAGAAGTTAGGTTTTCTCAGTGTCATTTTAGTTTTCTGTCACTGAATTACACATATCTTTCAGGGTTTATTTTCCCTGGTCTTTAGGAATGTATTGTCCCACCACTCAAATTTTTTAGGTCTATTTACATTTCACTAGGAACAGGAAAGTCTGTTCCATGGGGTAAAGAGGCAGAAACCCCAAGTCTTTTCCACTCTTTTCTTATTTTGATAGCTGAGTTTATAGATATTCTTAAAATATTCCTAGAAGTTCTTAAAGGTCCATGCAAGTCTAAATTCGTATTCAACATGTAGATTCAGCTGATGAAATGACACAACCTTCAATTATTGTAATTGACAGCTCTACCTACCATCAATAAATATCCTCCTTTTATTTTTTTGTTTCCCAGTCACATGACATTTCTAAGATTACACATGGCTATAAAACATTTGCAGGATTAAGCTGTTAGGACCTGGGCTCTGGTGGTTTAAACCCATTTCCAGGATATTGTTACACTTAAATGTGTGTCATTAAAATGTAGCTAAGTTAATATAAAGGCTGCTTCTATGCTGCAGTATTTCTAATAATAGCATTTATTTTTTCCTTACTCATTATGAAATCCTCAAGCATTTCAACAGGACCACAAACCAGAACTAAAGGATTTTTATGAAAGTGTAAAAATGCCTGGCCTTTTTCAGCTATGTAAAGGGTCATGAGAATCATTCTCACTTACCTTCCAAAAATGTAACCTCCCACCAGCTGGAGGACACCAAAGATGGTCTGGAGATAGCCAAATCCCACTGAATCCAAACCTAGGCTCTTTGCCAAGTACTAAAAATGAAAACAAAACACAACACCCCACCAAAATCAAAAAAACAAAACCAACAAATAAATGAAAAAGAAGCATGCTATATTTATGAATAAATATCTTAATATCTGTGTGGAGAGGATCACAGCTCCAAACAATCACTTCCTTCGATTCCCCACCCCTATAGAGAAAAATCTTCATCGGGCCAGGCACTGGCAGCTTAATAAAGACCAAATGTCTCTGTTCCACACCCTGAAGACAGGGAGATGTGATCAAAACCATCTATTTTGCACCAGGTGACAAGTTTGTATCACCATTTACCTTTGCACACGCAGCTGAACATATTCAGCAACTGCTAAGGTGGGTAAGGGAACTTTTAAATGCCTTCCTGCCTCCAGCCCCTGCACCTGAACAGCCCAGTCACCCTCTGGGAGGTGACTGTGGAAAAGTCTTGGAGCTGTTGTTTAATCAAGCAAGCCAGAATCGATGCAAGAACAACACGAGCAAATATTGCCTTTGCTGGATGGCACACCCACAGCCTGAGCTTGTAGAAAACACAGATAGACACCTTGAAGAGCCAATGGGCTGTTATTTCTGATTCATGTTTTTGTTGTGTCTTGTTTTGTTTAGCCTGGAGGTGCAGGGAGACCTCATCTCTCTCTACAACTGCCTGAAAGGGATTGGTAGCCAGGTGGGGTCAGTCTCTTCTGACAAGTAACTAGCAACAGGGGAAGAGAAAATGACCTCAGGTTGTGCCAGGGATGGTTTAGACTGAATCTTGTGAAACGTTTCTGCACTGAGAGGATTGTCAAGCACTGGAACAGAGTGCCAAGGGAAGTGGTGGAATCATCATTGCTGAAGGTATCTTAAAAATACGTAGATGTGGCACTCAGAGACATGGTTTGGTGGTGGACTTGGCAGTGTTAGGTTTATGATTGGACTCAATGACCTAAAGGGTCTTTTCGAACCAAAAGTCCTCACTGATTCTATGAAATCAGACAGAAGAGTCCAGTAAGTGAGAAGCAATTAATCCCAATGAGCTGGTTAATTATGCACTCAGAAAAACCCACCTTTGATCTGAAACCTCTGCTTCCTGATAGCTGCTGGCTGGGTCACTCACAGTCCATGCAAGAAGACACAAACCAGGCCAAGAAAGGGGTCTAGGTGCTACTGCAGCCCAAGTAATAAAGCAGCTTTTATGGCCTGGGTTTACCCTGGACAGAGACACAGCCTGCCTGCTTGGTAAGAATACTAAGTCTTCCTTTCAGTTTCAAGGATACCTTTCCCCTCTCCTGCTAAAAACTATCTTCATTCTTTGCTGGAAAACTACAGAGCCCGGCATTGAAGGAAATGTGCTGTGAAGCAAGAGAACTCATACTCACAGGCATGATTCCCATCTGCATGAAGAGGAAGGTGAGGTCTAGGGCTGCAATCACGTAGGCAACATAGATCACTTGTCGCCTTTTGGCTTCCCCCAAGGTCTCATTCCTCATTCCTGAGGCTTCTTCCTCACCTCCAGAGCTGGTTTTTGCATTCATGGTGCTCACAGAATGCCTTGTTGCAGGAGAGGCTGGCAAATGGCACGAAGGCACTTGCTGGCTGTGGACGTGAAGCGTAGATAAGGCACACGAGCTGTGTGCACAGTTCAAAGCTTACGGTGTGAAAGGTGCTAAGTCAGCATGCCACAGATTTATTCTTTCTTTCTGTCTTTCTTTTTTTCCCTCTTCCCTTTGCTTACTTGCTAAGCAGGATCAAAGGTAACCACACATCAAACCAGGGATCTGGTTCTCCAGCCTCATCCCAGGTGGGCTCAGTGCCCCAAGTGCCATCACAACAAAGATCAGCTGGAGTGTCCCAGCGAAGTGAAAGTGAACATTGCCCCAAACAAGACCACGTGAGAAGCTCTTCAACTCTCTTAACTGTTTCACCTCCTCCACTTTCATTGTCCCTAGTGGCTCAGGAGAGATGACTGTTTTAATTCTTCACAAAAGGCACTTGGCTTTTATTTTTGGAGGTTGCAAGTGAAGCTTGCAGGAGAGCAGCTATTTCCAATTCCAGTAGGTTTATACAGATCCTGGAACAAACACAGATCTTGCATGTAGTTAGAAGCCTTCTCATCACCTTTACCTGAGCCATTTTCCCTCCTTTCCAGGTGCTGCAAATTTATAGTAATTCTGAGCTAGCAAATGTTCACATGTGACTCCACTCAGACTACATATTACCAGCCAAGGTCAGAAACATTTTTTAAAAAAAGCACTAAATTCACACAAATCATGAGGCTGACTGTCAACTGAGGAATGAAATAAATAAGAGTCATTTTGGCTTTGGGGGGTTCTGTTGTTTGCTTGCTTGTTTACTTAGGGCTTTATTTGTTTGTCTGCTTGCTTATTTGCTTGGGGGTTGGTTTGTCTTTTTAACTTGTTGAAGCCTGGAAGTCTGGTTGAGGATTATCTTTATTTTGAAGAGCAAAAGAAGGCAGGAATTCCAATGCTCTGACTTTGTAGAATTATAGGACCTTTGTAATGGAGGGATCTGGGAGATCTCATCCACCCTGCTCCTTGAACACTTCAGCTTTTCTAGGCAAGCTTTGAAAATCTCAAAGAAAAGAGGTTTGCCCCTTCTCTAAGTATCTGGGAAAGAAGTTTTTCCTACTGTATAATCTGAATTTCTTGTGCTGCAGCTTGATCATGTCACCCAGCCCCTCTAATTTAGTAACACCTCAGCTTAGAAACAGAGTCTTGACTCACCACGAAGGCTGACACAGACACATCAACACAGAAACACACACAGATGTCTGCTGGCTTGGATCTGGAGCGGTTGTCAGAGCTCCAGGATTCCAACCAAGCCTAGGGAGAGTGACCTGTAAGATCTCGGGCACACCTTTTTGTTCAACATGTCACCACCAAGCCCTGGGATTTGCTGAAGGCTGCCAGGCTCTACCTCCTGGCAAAGGAGGGGGAAGTCCAAAGGTTAAATCTTTCACAGGGGTTGGGTACCATATCACTGGAGATTGCACAGAAACAACCCTTCACAAACTCAGAGCATGAGTGAAAACAGCACTTTAAAAAATTACTTTCCTACAGCAATACCAGCACTCAAGCAGATCCAACTCACAAGACCCCAGAATTTGCATTTGTTACTGAGAAAGGATGATTACCCAGCACATATCCCAACTTAGCAAAGATCAGTGCTCGACATTTGGTTCATCTCAGAGCAAAACAATGGATTTGCCTGAACTTTGAATGTCCTTCAGCCCACTGCCGACATCATCATTCCCTGGCTTGTGCTGGATAGGGACAATGTACAAATTACCATTGAATAGAAGAGTAAAATTAATGACAGAATTCTGTTTATGGAGGTTTCAAGACAACCAAAAAAGCGACTCATGCAAATGCAATGTACAACAGGGTTTACAGGAAACCTTGCTGCCTTGGACTTGGTGATTTTGTCTCAGCAGCAACTGAAAACAGATCCCAGCAAGGCGACCAGGGCAGCAAAGACTTGCAGATGCAGCCACTCTCCACCAGACAGGAGCCTTGTCCTGCCAGGGCCTGCAGTGCAGACAGCTAGCCAGACACATGCTCTCCCTTGGATTTGGCTTCTTTTTACTGGCATTGACAAGGGAAGTGGAGTAAAAAACCACAGAGTTTAATTTCCAGCCTCTGGGGCTAAAGGCACAGTTCTAAATAGCAGGAAGCTAAACTTGGTGCCTGGTGTGGAGGTATCCATGGAGTATAAGCTGTGATCATCAGTTCCTGTACACTCCTGGATGGTTTAGCACCCAAGAGTGCTCCTTAGCATCCCAGATCAGGCTACAAGCAAGAAAATGCCCTGGGCCCAACTTAGTGATCCTCTTCTAGCAGTAGTGTTCCTGAGCAGGATCATTTCTCTCTCCATCCCAGCATTTTAACCCACACAGGACAAAGGCAAGAAGGTGGCAGTTTTAAGCCACCTTTACAGCCAATGGCCAGGTCATGTCCTTGCTGCCCTGGCCCCAGGGATGCAGGGATGAGCTGTATTCTCCAAACCTGGCCAAGATGTTGGCAGCCCCAAACCATCTCAATATCCTCTTGAAGGTCTTCTGCACAGGAACTTGAACTTTCCTGACTTTCAGCGCCTGATTTTTAGCATCTTGCCCCATGAATCAATTGGCCTAAGGGCCAAATGTGACAGCAGCAGCCCTGATGGAAATACAGCCAGTGTGATCAACACAAGACAAATTCTCCTTCTCCTCCCCTGAGTGAGAAGTCTGGCTGAAAATGTCTGCAGGAGCCTAAGTGTGGTAGAAATTAACCCCATTCCCAGCTATGCTCCACTGAGCACCACGTTTGCAGCTCGGGGCCAGCTCCTTTGTACCTGTAGTGATAATGCACCACTAATGACAGATGGCATGAGCTGGCACTACACTTTTATCTAAAGGCTCCTTCTGCATCAATTGTAGACTACACCATGGGTAGCATTCGGCCACTGACAAGCCATCTTTGAAAAACAAAAATTAATTTTAAAACAGGGGAGGAACAGGTTATGAAGAGGAAATCAGTTTTCTTGGGTAGGATAAATAAACTTTGAATAGACATATATTTCAGGGAGACTACCATGAAAATGAGCCAGGAGATAAATATCTTGTGGTAAAACTGCAGATTAGTCCATTAGCTGTGCATTAAGCCTTGACACTTATTCTCAGCAGTTTTGGAGTATTTATAGTTGCCTTCCTGGTGTATCTTTCCTGAGGCCTATTTATCTAGAGATCTCTGAAAAAAATAGAGCAGGAAACCTGAGAACATCGTTAAAAAATCATAAAGGCTCACTGTTTACGTTATTTGGGCAGAAATCTTTTCTTAAATTGCTAGAATGGGAAGCAAGGCTAGCATATGGATAGGGAAGGGAAATCCACCCACAACCAGAAATTGAAAATGTTGGTTGGAAAACAATAAACTGGGGGAAATAAATCTCAAATCCTTCTCTGAACTTGTATTTTTTCACAAAGGAAGCTTAATATGATCTGGAGGAACATGAAGTACCCTTAGTGGGAGGTCAGAAGACATTTTCTGCCCCAAAGGAGCCTTGAAGAGGGATGAAAATGCAGATGTATTGCCCAGCAATGAAGGGTATCTCTCAGGTCTCAATCCTCTATGAATTTGAACTGCAGTGTCTTCAGCTACACAAAAAAATCAGAGATGGGATGAAGCAAATCCTACTCCAACATAGATCAGTCAGAAATCTTTGCCCTTGTGGGTGTGCATCCATGCCCATGGCAAGCATGACAGCTGGCTGGGAATGCCAAGGAGGGAATCACTGCCTCTTGCTGTCAGCAAAACTTTCATTTCTCCTTGCAAAGAGAAACAAGATCTCAGTGTGCTGTGTACTGGGGGTGCTAGGAGGAACACGAGGTGTGAGATGAATCATTATGAACATACCTCATTCCCCTGCCCAAGGAGCAGCAGAGATAACCTTTCCTTTCTTTAGGAGAGAATTGAGAAGCCACCAACCAACACCAGTGGGGCAGGCAGGCATTCAGACATGGAGGGGCATCACAACCCTTCACAGAGACACAGTCCTCAGCGAGCCATTGTCCTGGGCACGTTCCTTGAACTCTGTAATACGAGAAAGGAAATGGAAGAATTACCTCCAAGTGATTCCTCAATAGCGGGAATGCTGACCGGCTGTAATGAGGGAAACTGCTCAACACCAGCCATGGTCGGTGGGAGCCATCAAATTTGCAGGATCTGGCCTGATCTCTCTCTTTCCCCAACCCCAAGACTGAGGGAACAGGCCTCATTTGTATTCTGGTGAAAGATTTATACTGTTAAGCAAATAAAAGCATAGATGGCCTGGTATTGCCAAAATTATATCCCAAGTTTGATGACTGATTTATTCCTTTGTCTAATTGTGTCCATGAAAAAAGCAGCTCACTAATGAATGGAAAAAGACTCCACATGGCCAGCAAAAAAAGAAAAAAAAGCAGCCATGTTTAGTTTACAAAATAGCACAGTCTTCAGGGATTTTCATAAAAAACTGCAGAGACAGTCCAAATCGACAATGAAATCAGATTCCTCGTAGCTGCTGAACTCTTTTGGCTTTTTCTATGTGTGTATTAAATTGCAAAAAGCAATTATTTATAATTTGTTTTTATAAAAACGCTGGTTCACTTATTATGCCTGGCAAATTATTTTGTGAAATGGAAAAGTCTATTGTTCATTCTCTTGGTAAAGTCTTTGTTACTTAGCATATTAAACTGCAAATCACATTTTATCTGAAAGGTCCCTTCCAACCCAAAGCATTCTATGAAATATGGCTGGTTATTATTAACTTTTTTAATGGTAAACCCCCAAAGCTCCAGCTAATACTGAAGCCTCATTTGGTGCCCTGTAAACACAAAAAGAAGTTGAGACTCAGATGAGGGAAAAGCATTAAATCCTCCTTGTCTTACAGATGGGACTCTAACAAACAGAGGGGATAAAGGATTTCCCTGGAAACAGAGGAAGTCTGTGGAAGAGGCTGGAGTCACATTCAATCATCCTTTGGATACCAGTTCCCTTGTTTAACCACAGGGCAGTTTCTTCTCTCTAATATTCTGGAAAAATTAAAATAAAAGAGAATACTGAATACTGGAATTTGACAACAAAACATGCAGATGAGACTGAAACTGTCAATTGTAAAAGAGTTCTGGAAAAATCCCGTGGCCTGAATTCAGGAGAGTTACAACAAAAATAACATGACCAAATAGGAAGAAAAACTCAGTTCTTTGTACCCACCCAGTCTCCCGGGCTCCAGCAGGACCTCACCAGGACAGGAACCTCCTGTGCCTGCTCACACTGAGTGGCACCTTGTGTAGGATGATTTCAGCTCAGTCTGGGGACTCACCTCTGGATCACCTCCCAGGTATAGCCATGGCTGTGGCTCTCCCTACCCAGAATCTCTCCTGAGCAAACAGAAAAGAGAAACCTCTCGAGTTTCAATGAGCTGCTGCCACGCAGTGCAGAAGGGCTGCTGGGCTGCTGCTTCTTCAAGCAGGGACATCAAAAGCCAGCAAATGCCTCCAGTCTGTTCTTCCAGAACACTGAAGAATCAAGCAAAAGATGACCCTTAGTGAAAGCCCAGGTCTGCTGTATGACCTCTCTGCTGGGCAAATGGTCTCCCCTAGACTTGACATTCTTCTTCCACAAGCCACACTTGTTTTCAGCAAGACTGACCTGTCCATCTCTGTAGAAAAATGTGATTGAAGGACTGCTGAGCAGGGTCCAGGCAAAACTCCACGCACTAATAAGCTGTGGTGTGACAGCCCAGAATCAATGGATGCTTCTGCTGCCTCTGTGGTTGTGTCTTCAGCTTCTTGGCATGTTGGCATGCCCAGTCTTCAGACAACTCGCTGCTGGATAATGGATGAAGCCCTGGGCTCCAAGATACATGCAGTGCATTAGGAGTCTGAGGTTCATAGCCAAAGAATATTCTAGAAGTGACAAATCCGGATACACACACAAATGGAGCCTCATACTTCGCCTGCAATGTGCAATATTTCATTCAGCTGGTATTACACAGCCACCTTCTGGAATTGCAGGAATGTCTGGAATGCAAAAGCTGTTTATCATTTAAATAACATTTAGGCCACTATAATTTATATGAGAATTGTGACTGATTGGGGCTGTATGGAGCTTCTTGTTGTGGTTTGCTGGAGGAATGCTGCAGATTTCCTCTGCACACATAACATTCTGCACACAATGAGAGTCCCAGACATTTTCAACTAGTCTTGAGCCTTCTGCCTTTACCAAAACATTTTCCTGTGTCAGAATCAAACAATTGCCTGATTTATAAATCTCAAGCATTCAGGAGACCACCAGCAGCACAATGTAACAAGAATCTCTCTGTCATTCAGCCTTCCAACAAAGCTGTACACAGCACAAACAAAACACAGGTGTGTATCCAGTGCTCCTGCTAGCACACGTTTCTGTATAGAGCAAGCAGAAAAGGACAAAGCACGTGTCTATAAAACCTTGCACATCCCAGAGACGGCTTTCCTGCACAGAAGGGGGTCTGTGCTACATGCTGAGACAAATCCTTGCTTGTTCAGGGCCACGGGAGACATTTCCTCTCCCAGTCTTGCACAGAACCAACATGCCATGAGTGGAAAGACAGCTGACCCCATGACTTCATCCCCTACACGAGTGGGGAATAAACTATGTTGTTGATATTTGTTGCCTATGGCTGGAAGAGACAAAGATATCCAGAGTCACACAGGCTGGATTTATCAGCAGCTCAAAAATGTTGAAATCTGTAAACATGGCTTCACAGCTCCTGATCTATCTGGGCTCTAAATGACTTACAAAGCCTCATCCAAGGTTCTTATTCTTCTCCCTCTAAGTAAAACACCTCACTTCAGATGAAGACTTGAATGGTCTCGTAAAGTCAGAGAAAATTCTGGAGTTCACACTTGTAAGCTGGAGCAGAACATGTGCCACTGTGTATCAGTCAACTCACCCAGGAAAACCAAAGTTTTTAAAGATCTGGAAGACACAAACCCTTGGAGGTATCTTCTCTGCCAGCTGGGTCTGCACCCCCTGCACCAGCAATAAAGGCTGTAGCCATGGCTACTCGGGGAGAATGATTGCAATCTTGATTTTAATTAGAAATACAAGAACAATGACAGTCCTACAAATGCTGGTTGTTTTGTTCAAACTACTAGAAAGCTTTGGAGATGCTTCATTGTTTCCTCCTGGCCTGCCCATACAATCTCTGCTTGAATTTACCTGAGACAAAACGAAATCAAACCACCTTTGCTGGAAGTGGGAATTCCTCACAGACTCCTTAGCACTGAGATGGTAGGGGGGACCCACTAAGGCTCTTGAGTGGGATATGAGGAATCCTCATGGTGGTTTGGGCAAAATTTTCAAGCAAAACCAATGTTGAACAATGTTGAAACCATTGTTGAACTGAATACAGCTCTAGCATGGACAGATAGATGAGAGTGGAAAAGTTTAGAAGACACATCCCTCCGCTCAACCTACTCTATCATATAATTAAAGTCCCACTTCAAACATATCTGAAATTTTGCTGTAAGAAGACACAACCTGCATGATACCGTTCGATTCTCTTCTTTCCAGTTTCAACCTCTATAGGCACAGCCTTCCCTCAGGGCAAACAATGAGGATGCATTTCTAAGATGTTGCAGGTATGTCTGACACAAGAAAACATCAAACCTGCTCAATTGTTCTCACTTGAAAGCTCATTTCTTATAAAAATTCTTCAGAATTATTTTGGAACAACACCAGGACCTGTGAATTAAATTTGTCTCTCTTTGCAAAGAATCAGAGTAAACCTTGCACACTGTTAGGATCCAACCCTGGCAGCAGGATATGAGGGCACACACAAACTTTCCCAAGATAAAATCCCTAAGACCTATTTATTTTTAAAAAGCATTTCAAAATACTTTTTAAAGCTTGTCCCCGAGATGATTACAGGCTCACAATGCAGAAATCAAGCAAGTTCCACGAATTTTTAGACCAGCTCTGCAAAACTGCCCCAGGGAGGGTGCTGGGAAGTAATTCCCCAACTTCCAAACTTCACTGGGTCCTGAAAGCTCCTGTTAAAACCAACACAAATCTACTCAGCAGGTCTGCCCAGCCTCTCTCCTCACTACCTTCAAAACAAACCAATAAGGATTTATTCTTTTTATTTATTGCCCACTAGTGCCAGGGGAGTAGTGGGTTATATTCCTTCTAAGCCTCATCAATCAAATTGCTAAATTCAGCCATCTCTGTGCAGGTGAAGCAACAGCCACCACAAATCCCATTGGAGGTGCCCTCAGAAGCTTCAGGACTGCCAGGGCAGAACAGAGACAAATCTTGCTTAATGGCTGTGGTGCATGAAAAGAACAGACTCTATATTAAATTTGCAGCCTGCTTATTAAAAGAGAAAAAAACAAAAAAAACCAAACCAAACCAAACCAAAACAATAAAAGCCAACCTTCCATCTGCAAAGCAAGTGCATTTGATCTAGAAAGCTATGAGGTTCTGTAAACATCACACCTCCAAATGTATTTCTTTCCTTCCAGAGCAAACTCACAACCATTTGTCCATTGTCAGCTTAAATGATTTCACCTGGTTTCTATTTTCTCTTTGAATACCAACGATGACCAGCTGACTCATTTTTACTTTGAGAAGTACAGGATCTAGATTACTTGGCTTTAGACTGAAACCATGACCCCAATTCACTGGGAATTTTGCCTCTGATTTCCATGCTCCCACTATTTAACTTTTAAGTCTTTCATCCAGCTCCTCTTCTGCTTTTACTGTTAGGAAAACATTTGTTTCAGACCCATTTGGTCATGACTATGTTTGAGAATGTGTTTCATGGCTCACACTAGAAGAATTTGTACCATGTCATTTTGAAATGCCTTCATGTGCATGCCCACTGAATCTGCTATCTTGCACAGCATCAGGGTGTATCTTTAACTGCACCTTAATGGAATTAAAGTTTAATTGAGAATCAGGTACAAATTCATCTCTTTGTGTCTGATTCTCCTGTCCTAAGTCCAAAAGTAATCCTACTAGAAACCGAAAGCTGGGTACCTGGAGCTTGTTGCCCTACACACTTGTTTTAGCAACAGCTCCTGAAAGAAGTTTCAGAGCAGCTGCTAAGGGGAAATTAAAAGGCTACTGCATAACCTGATGATTTTTCAACCTGGTCACAGCACAGGATAAAACCTTTCTCCTGGTCTCCACCATCTACCAGGGGACATTACAATCACATGTAATCAGCAACATTTCCAACCATGACCTCAGGAAACAGTCCTTCCAGCCTCTGTCCAAAACTCAAGAACTGGCTCATTAGGAAATAGTTGTGTCAGTGGGTGTAATGCAAACCATTAGAAAGCCTTTAGGCCATGCTACCTGTGGTCTTCCACCTCTTCTGCTCTGTTTGGGGACGTGGCAATTGTTTTCTCTTCGGATCTGCAGAATGCTGGAGGCTAGTGGGATGTGTGCTGAGGGCTGTTCTGGATGGCACATACAAATCCCTTAATGCTGCCCCATATATAACGCAGGCTGAGCTCCCAGCAATGAGTCACAGCACTAATTGTTCTCCATTGTATAAATGTGCTCTGGCGCGCTGCTGGATCCAGGTACAATTAACTCCTCACTCTGTAGGAATACATACCTGACTGTGGGCATGGCAGCCCTAATACGGTTAAAATGCTGTAAAATGAACGTGATGGACTCCCCCAAGGGAGTTCTTTGAACCACTCCCTCTGCGGGTTCACCACTGGCTGGGTGATGTTTGGTCCACATTCAATGCTTGCAGCAAAATTAATGCTATGATTCTAGCAGAGATTATAAAGTGATTGCTTTCCAAGATTAAGAAAAAAATAAAATTTTAGTGCTGTGTCTTCAGAAAGTTACTACCCTAAAAGCAAATTTAAAGCTGTAGGCAAGAAGATAAATTAATCAAAGAACACAAACAAGAAGCCAGGGGCTGAGGAGGGAGTAAAGATTATCTCATCATGCTGCGTCATTGCAGGGTATCTCAACACCCCATCACAGGGAATGGAGGGAGCAAGCCCTGAGGGAGAGGAAGATAAGAAGAGAGAATCCAGCTTGGAGCGCAAGAGAAGGAACAGCCAGATCCCACAGCACTGCATTACTTTGCCAACTGCTCATAGAGGGGGAACCTGCCACAGGAAAACGTAAAAGAAACAAAACTCCTGGGGCTCCTTGAGACATGCCAGGCCTCCACGAAGCCAGATAAGTGTCTCAAGGTCTGCATCCTCTACCGCTGTATCTGCTTCTCTTGGAGTGCCAGGGTTAGAGCTGCCATTGAGCGAAGTCACTATTTGTCATATTTGAGAAGTGGCAATGACAGAACGAGGCCTAATGGTTTTAAACTAAAAGATCTAGAATAAGATACTATGAAGAAATTCTTTGCAGTAAGGGTGGTGAGACACTGGCACAGCTTGCCCAGAGAAGCTGGGATGCCTCATCCCTAGAGATGTTCAAGGTCAGGCTGGATGGGGGTCTGAGCAGCCTGTTCTAGTGGAAGGTGTCCCTGCTCACGGCAGGAGGATTGGAACAAGATAACCATTAATGTCCCTTGCAATGCAAGCCATTCTATGATAGCCAAGTTACACCTCAACCCTAAGTTTTCACAAACTTAAGTGAGTGTATTCTTCTATTCATAAATCTTGCCAAAGAATTGTACAAAAACTTGAGAAATCTCTAGGATGGTTATTACAGCTACATTGCATTTCCTTACTCAAGAAGCACCGTGCATACCGTATGGAACTAAAATCTGCACTTTTCCATAATCTGCTCTCCCTTGAGCTACCCAGGCTGTCTGCAGGCTGGTGGCCTGGAGAGCAGTGTCCCCAGCAAACCATGCCCGGAGAGATCTGTGGGGAAACAGGGAGCCTGTTACGGCTACAGCCAGCCCGGAGCTCCCTTAGGCGCCGCACAGCATCTCAAGTCGGCGGGTCACCCCCAGGGCTGGATGGCAGGAGGAGGTGCCAACAGCTCAGGGGCTGCTGCGGGCAGACGGGGGCTGGCAATGCGGGGAGGGTGGGGCGAGCGGGGGGCCGGGGCGGGCGAGCGCCGGCCGACATTAGAGGGCACCATTGCCCCGCGCATCGCCGCACCCTCAGAGCTCCGCGCCGCGGCCGGACAGGGGCTGCGGATGGCGACGACGGGCTGGGACCTGCGGAAACCTGCGGGAACCCTCGGGAACCTGCGGGAACCTGTGGGACGGGGTGCGGGCACGGCCCCAGCGCAAGCGCCGCTCGCCCCGGGTCTGTTTTCCGCCAGCGCCGCACGGCCCGGGCGAGTAGAACTTGGCGTTCAAACCTGAGCTCGTTTACTCTCCCTTCACTCTGTTTTTAAGGTCTTCATCGTCAGGATTCTGTAAACATCCTCCACTTCCCGAGTATGTGTTGCTTTCGTAGTCAGATTTCAAGACTTTTGTCGTGCTTTGGGGAGTTTTTTCATATTCTTTACGTTTGGTTCGTTCTAGGCACGCACTGGGATCCGTGTGAAGATGCCTCCGATGCACTTACCGCTGCTTAGGGGCTTGATTTGGGACCAGGCACCTCCTCTCAGAAAAGTCCCAGGCCATGAACGATCTCCTTCAGGACTCGTGCTAGACTACCAGCAGTAAAAAACCTGTTTATTTAAGAAACACGAAACCAAAAATAAAACCTGCGTAATGGCCCCTTCACCGCTACCTCCCCCTACATAAAGTAGAAATAACCTATGAAAAGCTACTCCAAAAATAATATTACCATGAATCAAGATGAAAGGCGAGGGGAATGTCAAAACAAGCAAAATGCAAACCTCTCATTTAATGCGAAGAGTGGCAATGAACAGGACCTGTGAGCATAGAGCATGACTTTAACAGCAATTACACCAACAGAAAAGCAGGGAATATAAATAATTGGAGCATTTAACTACTGCTCAAATACAGCTACACAGACAGCAAGCAAAAAAGAGCCACCCTCCACAGGTACATACTGCGAGCTCAAAATGCTGCTTGGTACCTGCCATTCGCAGCCTGCTTTCCCCATTAACAGCACAGCATCCTGCAAACGAGGATCCCAGTCAGGATGAAGGGCCAGATGGTGAGTGGAGTTCATCTAGTAAAACGACATGATGGCAAGAGCGAAAGAGGAGTGTGAAGAGAGAATGCAATGTCCCCTGGTGCACTGGCAGGTCCATCAATAGATTAGGCTAAATTCACTGCTACCTTTGTGCTACCCTAATGATGCACAGCAGCTGGACAGCAAGGCTGGCTCTTCTTTTAACAACTAAGAACAGAAGGAATAATAAAAAAAAGAATTAAAGGAAATTAAATTAAATGAAGCAATTTTTCCCAGAGATATTAGCTTATGCTTTTTTTTTTTTTTTTTGAGAATACAATAAAAAGCAATTCAAACAGAATTAAAGCTGCCAGAATTTTTCCAGGGTTCTGCTCAGATTTCCTTTTCCCATTTTAACCCCTGAACTAGTGTGGTTTTGACCAGCTATCAAATCTAATAATTTGACATTTTATGACCTTGTCAAGAAATGGAAAATTCTGAGTCCATACCAGTTTGAATTATTTGAATTGTCACTTTGGTGGTAGAAAAGCCTCAATGAGGAGTTTGAGCAGTCTGTCCTAACTTGAACCTTAATTGTAATCAGTTTATTTAAGCAGGATTCCAAAGTACCAAGCAAAATTGCCACTGATATAAATGCAAATTGCTTATGATCACATACATAGTAAAAGAGAAGTGCAAAGGAGATAAAATACCAATGTCTATTGGTCTGTGCCTCTGCTAAAGCAATTATGGGATACAACACATTCTCAAATGAAGCAATCATATGTGGATCACACAACGTTTGAAGAATCCTGAGTTAAACATTGCTGACTGTAGATGATAGGTGTGTACTTAAGGAAATGAGAAGAGAGCAAAGCACAAACCTCGAAGCCTCAGGGGCCCAACAACAGGTCTGCTCATCTGGCAGCATGCTGAGGACAATCCCTGCAGGAGAAGTTCACTCCAAGACTTGCCAAAAGACAGAGGAGTGCTCCTCCATGGCACCCTGTCATGGGGACTGCTTGCCCCTATACATAAGCATCTCACTAAACCCTCTCTTCTGAATAAGTTAACTTATTCTTAACTTAACTGGAGCTGCACAACAGCTAGCCCCATCACAATGACAGCACCAAGAATCTCTCTTTTGTTACCTCCATAATTTCTTATCGAATCTCCTTGGTTACTCCTTGCTCAGTTTACAGTGCAAGGACCTCTCTTCCCCTATCTGCCAAGCCAGCCCTGGCTCTGACAGTCAATCTGGACCCTTTCCAAACAGAAATAGTCAAATGCAATAAACCTCCTGCGATTGCAATCCCTTTGCAATGATCCACAGGCCATAAAGGAGTTTGCTTTTCCCTCTCTTCATCCTTTTGAAACAGAGCAGCCAGCAGGACTACACACCAGTTAAAGTCATTATTTTTTCTGACATAAGCAGATATGACTTGGATATTTTGAGCAAAAATGCTTCATTCTTATGGGGCATTGTTCTAACCATAGCAGTAATTACTCTGCTCAGTGTTCTGGAGCAGGAATTTCTAAAGAAGTTAATAGGCTTGGTGGCAGGAGCTTTTGGGTAAGATTTTGTGGCTCATGTTAGGCAAACTGCTGGTTTAGAGCATAACCTACCCCTCTGGCCTGAGAGTTCACAGATCCACTAAAATTAGAAACATCTCTGTGCATACAGTATTTCCTCCTCAAATGGGCTGGATGCTATCTCCACACATAAAAGACAGACAGTGCTAGAACTGGCAACTTGTGAGCAGAAAGCGGCCAGGACCGTCACCACCACCTTAAAACCTAAATGTATAGTGGGACGAAAAAAAATCAAGTCAAAGCATTAGGGAGCATTAATAGTGAGGAAGCTGAACTAAAAAAAGCAGGGGTGATAATCTCAAACCTGAGCTGGTTTACCTCCCAGGTGAGCTGGAAGGTGAAGTGGCCTCAAACAAAAGGCAACTCCTGAACGTTGAAACCGTCGTTCCTTGCGTCCCTCAAGCACTGCGTAAATATTGGCTAACCTCTTGAAAGGGTTTGGAAGGACAAGGACGTGGGTTTTGCACAGGGAACGCCCACATCTTGCAAATAGCGGGGGATCTTGCTCGTTCAGCCTTCATGGCAGGAATGTCTAAAGCCGAGAAGGCAGAACACAGGAAAGGCGGTCGCCGGCACGGGGGGAGGACGGCAGCAGGTTTGCGAGGACTCCTCACAAAGAGCCCCTGTCTGCAGGGACCTGGCCACTGCCTTTTGGCTCGGGTCTTGAACAGAGGGCACTTTTCCAGCAGGTTTCTTGGGGAACTCAGAGCATTTTCTCTGCATAGTACATTTATTCCTAAAACCACCACAACCTACATCCCGAGAGATGCATTTGATGGCTGCTGAGAGAAGTCCCCAAGTGAACACTGTGCCATGTTCACCACATTCTCTGACATCCCAGCTTGCGAGACCCACGCCTTCTCTCCTGGCTGAAGCTGTGCCTAACTCATGTGCATCTCCTGCTTTTTAAGATGATGTGCTCTTAGTGATGAGGAACTTTTGGTAACCTGCTCCCTAAATGATATCCTTAGGGCCAAGAAACATCCATATGGCCATCTTCAAGGGTCATTTTGGGATGGAAAGGACAGTGGGGTAATATTCACTTGAAACAGCCACATGGGTAGGGTGTCCAGCTCACCTGGGAAACTGAGAATGGCTGTTAACATAACATCTGAACAGGCATCTTTAAAAGAAAAAAGTCTTCACATTTCTTGAAACACCAGTGCTATCACCATTAGTAAAATGAAAATGGTCTGTCTGTACCACTGGTCAGCAAAATCTTCTGCCAGGTGTGACTCCATGCCTCCATCTGCACCCTGAAAGCACTTGTTGCATCTTCTCTCAGTCACCAAGCTTCAGATGCTTCCCACTGAGCACCCCACCTGTCCCCACAAACATCAGGAAATTACTTCAGGAGATCAAACTTGTTATGGATAGATCCTGCCTGTGCAGTGAGCCGGGCTCCAACATTCTCTCTGCCAGCAGCAGCCAACCCCAGGTCCATGGGTCCAAACCCACGGGCACTGCTGGTACCTCTTGGTGCTGGCAGACTGAAGCACCACTGAAGGTGCAGTACCTGGGCGGTGGCAGGGGTGTCCAGCTGCCACAAGCTCCTCACCAGCATGGCAAGTGCAGGAGTGAGGGTCCCCAGCAGTGCTGGAAGGCTGCCCTGTCACAGAGGTGGGATCAATGTGGAAACACCTCGGACTTACTGTGGTGCACTTGGCAAGGCCTTTGCATTGGATGCAAAGACAAATGCCCTTCTTCTTGCAGCAGACCTGCCTGTGGGCATTGCCCTAAGGGGCCTAAAGCTGCAACCCCTCCAGCCCTGCAGTAAGCCAGCATCTATGGCAGTCTCTGCAGAGCCAGCACATCCTAAGAATTAATATTAATTTTATTCCCTCTAGGGATTAAAACCGTCCAAGTTGTCTTTGTTCAAGGGTTTGAACTTCCCAAAGGCGAGAGCCATAGGGACATAAGGAGTGAGGGGGTCCCAAACACGCTGCATGAAAGAGGTTCATCTTTCCTCTTGTTGTCTGCAGACGAAAAAATCATTGCCATGATGACCCTCTGAGACGCACATCAACACTGTGATGATGTTCTGGGACCAATTTTAGCACGGTGTCAATTATGCTCCCCCTTCTTTTCCTTTCATACTCCTCCATCCCAAAACAACAAAAGGCAATGATTGCAGTGACCTGCAGAAAATGTAAAGCACAGGCCAGCTGATCTCTGGCAACACAATAGCGAGATTAGTTCATCTGCAGTGAACAAACACGTATTATGTGGGTTTTAAAGTCAGGAGAGGAAAATGCTGTGGTTTTCATGTACTTCTATTCACTAAGGCTGCAAGTTATTACTTCCATGCAGCTGAGAAGCCCTATTTTTAAAAATAGCCTTCAGCTTGTTTTGAAATCTGCAAACATCTCGCTTTGTTTTGCAGGAGTGTAATAAAAATCCCCGAGCCAGAAACGATCCCGTTTTCCTCCACACGCATCACCTCCCCCGCCCCAAGCCGCCGCGCTCCACGGATGCTGAAAAAACTGGCGACACTCGTCGAGGAGGAAAAAAAAATCCCAAACAAAGTAAGAGTAAAAATAATAGCAAAAACATTCTCACACGCACTCTTCACGCAGAAAAGGCAACACGGAGCGGAAAAAAAACAACCCCGAAAGTCGCCGGCTTGGAAGCGGCGGCAGAGCTGCGGCCGGCGGCAGAGCTGCGGCCGGCGGCAGACAAAGGGAGCGGAGCTGGCAGCGGGCGGGGAGCGCGGCGGCCGAGCTCCGGGGCCGGGCCAGCGCCGGGGCCGCCCCCCCGGTCCGCGGCGGGGCCGGGCCGGGCCAGTGCGGGCCAATGCGGCCGGCGGCGGAGCGGCGCTGCCCGGCGCAGCCAATGGAGGGCGCGGGCAGCAGCGCTGCCGCCGGGGGCCGGGGGGCGGCGGGGGGGGCCGCCGCCAATCGCGGCGGGCCGGCGGCAGGGAAACACTATTATGCTAATGGTGTTTTGCTCGCACTCGCGGGGAGCGGGGTTTAAAAGGCAGCCGCCGGGGGCAGGGGTTCAAAGGCGGGAGGCACGGCCGGTGTGAGCGCCAGGGAGCGAGCGGACGGGACGGGAGGAAAGGAGCGGCGGGGGGGCATCCACGCCTTCCCGGCCCGCCGCGTCCTGCCCGGCGGCGATGTCCAACGTGCACCTCTCCGGCGCCGCCGCCCTGGAGCGCCTCTCGGCCCGGCGAGCCCTGGCCGGGCACGGCCGCAGCCCCGTCTGCAGGAGCCTCTTCGGGCCGGTGGACCACGAGGAGCTGGGTCGGGAACTGCGGGAGCGCCTGCGGGAGATGGGCGAGGACGACCAGCGACGGTGGGACTACAACTTCCAAACCGACACGCCGCTGCCGGGGCCCGGCCGCCTGCGCTGGGAGGAGGTGGAGGCCGGCGCCGTGCCCGCTTTCTACCGGGAGACTCTGCAGGTGGGACGGTGCCGCGTCCCCCTCCTCCGGGCGCCCCCGTCCCCGCCGCCACCGCCCGCCGCCGGCAAGGGGCCCGGGGGGCGGCTGAGCCGGGAGAACCGCGCCGCGCCCCGCCGCCGCGGCATGCGGCTCCGCCGGAGGAGCCCGACCGCCCGCATCACAGGTGCGTGCGTGGGGAGCCGGGGGGCGCGGGGGGTGTCCCGCCACTCTGGCTGACGGACCTCTCCTTCCTCTCCGTCCCCCATCCAGATTTCTTCGCGAGGAGGAAAAGGCCGGTGGAGCCCAAGGCGGCAGCGGAACGCCCCGCCGGCTGCCCGCCGCCCCCCGCCGCCGTGCCGGCTGAGCAGACCCCCCGCAAGCGGCTCCGGTGAGCCAGGTGAGACGCGCCCCGGGAGCGGGCGAGGGTGCCCGGACGCTTTCTGCAGCGCTCTCTTCCTTACTTCCTACACCGCGACCACTTCTCTCCCCTTGCTTATTTTTTTTTTCCGTCCCCCTCCTCTTTTTTGTTCTCCTCCAGACTTTTGCACTACTGCACCCACGGGAGAGGCGCTCCGCCGCGGGAGGCGCGACGCCCCGGAGGCGCGGGCGGCGCAGCGAGCCGGGACCCCCCCGCGCCCGCCTGGCCCGGCAGCGGCAACCGGAGCGGAGCCGCAGCGCTGGCCGCGCACGGAGCAGTGTTACCGTACAACAGTGCAATGTATGACGTTCTGTATAGAAATGTATTATGCCTAATGTGAGTACACTGGCCAGAAGTGTAAAGCTTTAAAAGTCATTTATAAGAAATGTTTAATCTCTGCTGAGCTCTCAGTGCAAAAAAAAGGAAAAATTAAAAAAAACAAGTGTATATTTGTACAAAACTTTTTTAAGAGTTATACTAACTTATATTTTCTATTTATGTCAGAAACGTGGATAACTTTGACATCCAATAGTCTTTTTTTTTTTTGGTTAAGCCAAAGGGCACTATATTTGCTTTTGTTATTCACAAAATGTAAATTTATTTTTATAGTGGAATTTTTTTTTTTTATTCACAAGATGTAGCTATGAATCAAAATATTTTTTAGACTACTTGAAGACAAATCTGTTTCAATGGATCCTGAGCCGGTCTGTACCACTGCCATCGCAAATAATGCTACAACTTCAATAATAAAATTAAATAAACGTCAGGAAACGGCCGCAAGCCTGCTTGGTGTGTGCTGGAGGGGAAGTCCGGGGGGCGGGGGGGGGGGGTGGCAGGGCCAACCCCGGCGGCTTGGGTGGGGGAGCCCAGCCGAGCTCGGAGTGTCTCGCTGGAGGGGAGTGTCCCCTCGCCGCGGGGCCCCGGGTACCCCCGGAGCACGACCCGCAGCGGGAAGGGCGATTCCCTCCCCAGCGCCCCGCCGCGACAAGCGGGTGTGTGGTTCGGAGGGGAGAGGAGGGCTTCCCTTAAAAACAAGTTCAACCTCCTGAGTGCTGCCGGAGTAAACCAAGCATCAGGCGAGCACACGCCCTTCATCACACTCTGATTTCAGCCTTTGGGCGCGTTGTAATAGTTACTTTTAACAGTTCGCCCTTTCTTGGCAAGGCTGGATCTGCCCCCCTTGATGGGCCAGGGCCGCCCCCCTCACCCCATGACGGCTGGGGCCGCTGCCTGCCTGCAGGGGACAGCACCGGGGGGTGACCGGTGTTCATGGACCTCAGCGGGCTCAGCACAGGGGGGACGCCCCTGTCGTGGCTGTGCAGACCTTCCCCCTCCCTCTCTTTCGGCCGCTCGCTCCCCAGCCTGGAGCCCAGAGCCCTGGCTACTGCAGGGAAGCACTTCCTGGTACCTCTTGCCCAGCAATGATTTACAGGACAAACACACAACAGTTCTGGGAAAGGCAGCAGTTTCACTTCGCCCTAAAAGACGTAAAAAGCAAAACAACGCTCACACAAAATAAGCCTGCCCACGAGACGAAACAGCGTTTTGACAGTGCTTTGGTGACAGTGCTGTCACAACCATGCACCAGCAGCACTTTGTGGTATCACCTCGTCCCCATGGCCCGAGGGCAGGTGAAAGCCGTGGGATCTGCACGCAGCCCAGAGGGATTGGGGCACAGGCCCTGCTCTGAATCCCAGCCCTGAGCTGCCCGGGAAAGGGGGACAGACCAGGTCTGGTGCTGCCTGCAGGTGCTGCAGCTGGGGATGCTGGAGAGCGCGGATGGGGAGGAGGACCAGGACGTGGGGACTCGCTGGACTGATTTATGCCTTTCTGATTCCAGTCCCCAACTTTGCACCTCTGAAATGCTGCACCCCCACACTGAACCGAGCAGCTGGGGCGAACCAAGAAGGCGTCACTCCCTGGCTTTCTGATCTGTGTATTATACACTTCCATGGAGCGGGGAGGGAGCTGAGGGACTGGGGTTCAGGGTGAATAAGGCTCAAGGTTTGCCCACATCGTCTTCCCCCGTCACAGCGCTCCTCTCTGCCCCCACCCCTCCCCGTCTTTCCCCCCACTCTCTCCCCCCGCTGTCACGGCCGCCAAACGCTCCTGGCTGTAAAAGTAACATTGATTACCTCCAGCTCCATGATCGCTTAATCAGAACGGGATTATTTTACACGCCCGCATCAGTGGCCGCTGACTCAATACGATTTCCCCCCCCCCCCTTTGAAAAGAAAAATAGCTTTTCCCTTTCCTTATGAAAGCCAACAATACCCGGAGTGAGGCAGCTGGATCCTCCAGGATTTATGGGCTTTTCTCTCGCTTTCATGAAAGCAGGTGCCTTTGGGACCTCCATTGTCCCAGCCCGCAACTAATAATAGGACTTTTTGCAATGAAAGATCCCTGCTCCGAGCTCCCAAAATACCTCGGCCGGAGGAGGCACGAGGTGTGCCCAGCCTGGCTCCGAAGGAAAACTCTCACCGCGGGGACAGTTTAGGCTCGGGGCTATAAAGCAGATGATTCCAGGCGATGGGCAGTGCCCGAGCGGAGCCGTGGGGCTCGCAGCCCGCAGCAGGGAGGGCCGGTCCCGCAGCCCTGCGGGGCCCGGGGGTGCGGGAAGGTGTGCGGCCGCCCCCGCGCCCTGCCCCACCCAGCCCGGCCGGCCCTCCTCGCCCCGGCACAAAGCACACTGCCCCTATTCTTTCGGCCTTTGTAGCCATATGGCAAATCCATGTAGACACAGCCAACATCCATTTATTCAGGCACATAATGTCCCGCAACAGGGAACAATTGGAACTTTGTTTGCTTCTATTATTGATGCGAATGGGCGACAGAGAGAGAGGGAGAGAAAAAAAAATCATTTAACTATAAGAGATATCCAGCTAATTATGAACCATATGTGCCTATAGTTTCAAAGCAATCCAATGAAGTTCATTTTAAATCTAGACTACTTTATTAGTACGGAAGACAGATGTCTCAACAGTACATGCATCAGAGGAAACCATGTAAAGAAGTTCTTGAAATATTTAACTAGGACTCATTCATTGTCAGAGGGGCTTTAAAGTGCCCTTTATCATGAGAATGCATAGGCAGAAGCGGAGGGAGGCTGCCGGTTGTTACCGCCAACCCACTTACCCCTTAGCGCTAAATCCCGAATTCCACTTTGGATTTGACGACAGGAATATTTTTGGAAAGGATTCAAAATATCAGGGGTCTTGAAGGACCAAGCTTGCTGCTCATTACAGCTACAAAAAGTCAGGTCATTATTTGAGCTACCTTAATCCCAGACTGAAACCAGCTACGCAATTAGAGGAATAATCTACTCCAAAATCACCACTGCTCCCTCTCCCAAGGAGCAGAGCACGGCTACTGCAGTTTCTCCCCTGCTCCAAGAGAGACCAAGACAGGAGCTTTAACAATAGTGGACCTCCAGAAATTTTTCATACAAGCATCTCTCGATGTGAATCTGTGGTGTGCATCTAAAGGGAAAGGGTGCTGAAGGAAGACTGGAAGGGAAGCTTGGTGGGATGAAGTTTTTCAGATTTTTTTTTTTAATTTTTTTTAGAGGGGGGAATGCAATTATCAGCAAACAATCTTGGCAAAAAGGTATCTTTATGAGCTCAGCAACATCTACCAGTAATTAAGCCACTTCAGTTAGATGAATGCAACATATGGTTGACACTGGGAATCATTCTCCTTCCTAGCCACAACTTTTCTTTCTGGGCCAAAACTTGTTCTATTATCACTTAAAATAAACAAAAAGCTGCTTTCCACTTCTTCAGCAAATATTTGTTGCTAATGAGCAGGAGGTGTACGTAACAGAATGGAGAAAAAACCCATCACTTTAAAAGAATAATTTCTTATGTTTTGATACAGAAATAAAAAAAAAAAAGTTTGCAATGAGTTGTGATTGCTTGGTAGGATGGCTGCATAGGGAGATTCATGTGAAAGATCCATAGAGAGAAATGCAAATTGGATAGGCCATTTGAAAGCAAAGAAACAAATATGAAGAGTACCAGCATATATAAATATATATATGCATACAAGAAATAACTAACCAGGGAGTACAAAATAATTCACCAGGGAACAGGTGTTTTTTAAAGTCACCTATTGCTACAGGATAAAATTAAAATGGTTTTCCAGTGTCTTGTCCTCCTGTATCTGAAATGTTACACTTGACAATTATTTTGGGAACAGAGCGAGCCAAAACACAAACCAAAAGTCTTTACCTAAGACAAAAGGATGGGATTATATCTGACTCTCCAAGGATGGAGAAGAATCAAGTATCCTCTTCCCACACACACACTATCCAATACTGAAGACCACACAATCTCTTTTGGTGTCAGTGGTGAAATTCCCAATTGAAAGTTCTTCATGTTTTGGTTTATTCTGTTGTTTTTAAACCAAGGGGGATTTTTAGCCCCCTTTAGTGTTTCCAAGAAACCTTGGTTGGAACAGTTTTTTTGGGGAAAAAGAGAATGAAAGATGCCAAAACAGTTAGATGAGTGGCATAGAACGGAAAAGCCCTGAAACAGGCCCTGCTGAGACCAAAAATAACTCAAACTCTTTTGAACACAGAACAAACTAAATTTTGGATCCACTTTCCACAATCCACACGGCCAGGCCTCTCCTCCAGGAAAACCAATAGCCTCACATCTGCATCTGTGGTGTCATGTGAGCCCCAGTCTGGGGGATGGGGATGCAGGGAGAGGGAACAGGAGGATGAGGAGGAGGCAGTGCCAGAAGACACCTAGGATGGGGATAGCAAGGCATGGGTGGAGCAGAGGCATGGCTGAGGTACACTGGAAGAGGTTGGGCAGAGGACACAAATTCTACTGGTGTGTACCAAGGGAGGGAGAGAAGGGAACAGGCCACAACAGTTATACCCTGTACATTCCTTCAGAGGCTGCCTGGCCCGAACACATCTCTGCTGTCAGCAAATACTCATCCAGTAACATCCTCTCTCTCCCCTCAACTCATTCACAGATGGCTGCTAACAATAATCTCCTCTTTTCAGTCCCTGTATCTCAGGTCAGTGTGGGATCTAAAATTGCCCCAGATCTGCTGAGGAGTCAGTAGATTTCATTCACATCATCACAGGACTACTCACTCTCCCCTACCAGATTTGCTTTAGCCTACGTGATACTCCCTGTCACACAGATTACGCCTCTATTACACAGAAAAGGAGGATTCGGGAAAAATCCTCAAGTTCTGGAGGTACCCAAGTTGTCTGTATGATTTCAGCCCAGATCTTTTTCTCCCAATGCATTTTCACAGCCATGCACACCATTTCTTCCCTCAGGACACACAATACCCAATTTACCCAGTGCTTTACCTTTCAGAATGAATCTAGGCTGTGCAGCAAAGGTGAAACTTCTGGATAAACTCCTGCCAGAGAAACCAAAGCAACAGGCTAAAGGATGCTTTCATATTTAATCCAGTGCAAACACTTGAATGCAGGCCTTTATTCTTCAGAAAACAGCTGGCTCCTCCTGATCTGTTCCTGCAACAGAGACTTTGTGCAGTTCAGGGCCAGGTGCTTCAAGTGTTCATAAGCAGACACTAATTGTGCCCAGGTTTGTTGGGCAGCTGATAGGAGCTGCTGCGGTCTGACTTGTGAAAGTGCTGTGCATCCACAGCTGCAGCCAGGGTCACAGTGCCTAGCTCTGCATGTGGTTTTGGCCAGACAAGCTCATGGTTTGAAAAGGAATAGCTATGGGGTACCTTGGACCAACACTCCAAATTAATTATTAGCTCCCATCTCTTTTTAGTTGTCTCCCCGTCGTTAAATGGGGATAATAACACTCATCACTTATATGCTGATCCATTCATGTCTGAAAAGTGCTGGATTACTACCGTGTGCAGCACTGTATAAATCTGGTGGGGACATTAATAAAGTCTTTGAGCAGGGTTTGAATAGTGCCCAGTTAATAAGACGTAGCACCGTCCATTGAACATCGAGAAAAACAAAATTGAGCAACTGCTCATTAAAGTGAGCACCGTTCTCTCTGTGCACTCAATGCGATCATTTAATTAAAAGATTTTATCATCATGCACAGACACAAGGGGGCAGAGCCAAGGCCCCGTCTTCCCTCATCCTCGCCTGCTCCGCATCAATCACACCAGAGCGTTTCTTGGATGTAACCTACAATAAGAACCTAAAAAAAATATTCAATTGCTTTTTTCCAAGCCCCTGCACTAACAGAAATCACTGCCTGAGCTTTGACAAGTCTTTCCACCTCGCCAGATCTTTTTTTCCCTGCTTGTCACTCCTCGGTCCCACCCTCAGCCTGCTGACCACTCGATGGGCTCCTGCAGGCGCAGTCACTCGGCCCCAGCCTGTGGTCTCCAGCATCCTTGACATCACAGCAGGGCTAGGAAGGCTAGGAAATCACCTCTGTGCCTGGCTATGACGTGGGGGGAAGGAGAAGAGTTTGTCAGAACTGGAAGGTGCTGTGTTTGGGGCTGTTCTTGACTGATACTGGATTAGAGGCACATAAGTATGCAGCTCCTCTTGCATGCTGTTCTCTTGTGGGGGGGCTGGTATCAATAAATGCACAAACTAGCCACCTCAAAAACCAACAAATGAAACCAAAAACACCTTTCCCCAAGAGTACATCCCCACCACTGCATGTGTTTTTACATGAAAGCTCTGAGGAAAAGTCCCTGTTTGGGTCACATCAAACAGGTTTAGAACTGAGGTTTAGAGCAATTTATTCTGGAAAACAATGAGCACGAATTAAGCTGTTTTCATACATTTGGTAATTGGTTTAGCAAAGCCAGCTTTTCTTAGGACCTTCAGTCAAGATGTTTTCAAACATGAATCTTGTTAATATCATTTCAGTTTTGCCGGTGCAGCACAGCATTCCATCTGCTGACTGGTCATCCCAAAAGCTTTGGATTTGTTTGTTTGTTTGTTTTTGGTTTTGTTTATCTCTCACCCAGATAGGTGAGCAGGACTGGGAATACTGGCCCCTGGTTCTCTATTTTATTCTGCACATCAGGAAGCAAAACCTGTTTCTTTTTCCTGCTGACTGAGGGACTCCAGACACATATCCCTTCAAAAGTGGAAGCCCAACTTTTATACCAAGAAAGAACTATTAGGAGCTGATATGACCATGCTTTTCTGGTTGGAGAGCTGTAGGAGAGGGTGCAGTGGTACCCACACCTCGGCCTTGCTAGATTCTCACCTCTCTCCAAAATGTCAAGGATTTCCACACTACCCTCTGCAGCACGAGTGAGGAACCCAGGGATTGCAGCTGTTACGGGGGAACACAGGTTTAATTTGAATTGAGATGGCAAAAGGCACCTGCCTGATACAAAATCTGGTCCCCTGCCAAATTGCACATTGCCCCTCCAGCTCCCAGTCCATGAGTGGTGGGGCAGGGGGTACATCCTGCAGGTTTATCCCTACCAGCTGGACTGGGTGCTCCCCGGAGACACGGCCAGGCACAGCCTTTCTGCTGCAGAAATAAAAATAAAATAAAATAAAATAAGCAGCCGTCCGTGTTTGCTCTTGGGTGTGCAGCACACAGCCCCAAGCAGCAGCAGTCACCTCTTCGGGGGGATACAACAGGAGATTTGGGCATCATTTCCATAACAATCGCTGTTAGCAAACACCCATAAAACACAGCGGGCAAAGACACCTTACCAGAAGGAGTTAGCTGCAAGTTTAAAAGACCTGCTTGTTGGTTTGGCTTTTGTGCCTGTCTGCAGGATTTCGAGGACTTGGTGCAAAAATTCTCTTTAACTGCACTAGGTTAAAAATAATAATCCCAATTTCATTTAACAGCTATTAACAAGCAGAGAGAAAATACAGAATTTATATATGAAGCTTGATCAAAGCTCACTGAACTATTCTATCAGAAGAAGGACAGCGGGGGGCAGTGGCGGAGGGGGAGGAAAAGAAAAAGGAAGAAAATAAAACTTTCCCAATTATCATATTTCCCCGAAATTCAGCTATGCACAAGTGGATTAATTACAGACTTAGAAATATTGCAAAATGTCGGCACGGAAGGGGCTTTTTCTTGACCCTGTGGATTATAAAGGGAGATAAAGAGATTGACCATTTTGGGAGGAGGATGCCTTCATTTCTCGACGTGACTGTAGATTATTTCGGCTTCAGGAGACAAGAATGTCCCTTTAACATCTGACCTGGCCTTTATTTAAGAGCAGCACTTCACGGTTCAGGAAAGACAGACAATTTTCTAATTCCCAGCTCTGCTGGAGGCTGAGGCAGCAACTTCCAGACAGGACACCTGCTAACACTAGAGAAATGGCATTATTATGTCTACAAGTTTACAAATCTGAGGATCAAAAAGCCTTTGCTTCTGCTGCTACTCCACAGGCCAAGGACGACGACTTCTTCAAAACAGAGTTTCACAGAGTTTTTTTCTTCCCCCCCTCCAAGAAATGGTTTCTTTTCACTTTGAGCAGATCGGTTTCCACGTGAAAAAGTCAATAGTCAAAGAGTTTCCTAAGTTTCATTGGTGTGTAGCAGAAAGGGGATTAGACCTGGGGCCTTTTTACTGGCAAGCCTTTAAGCAAATAAATGTTCTTGAATTCTTAGAGAAACAAACCTAACTTAAACAAAAATCCAGAATATATGGGATTTGCCCCTCCCCAACACAAATTTAAGAGAGAGAGAAATAAGTAAGTACTAAAGATTTAAGAGATACTAGGGTTAAATCCTTTTCTACTGTAATTTTTCTTTTGTTTTTGCTAGCTAGCCCAAAGAGGATGCTTCCATACACTCACAACGAGCTATTAATAGTAACTAGTGTAATACAGTATCAGAAATAATAGAATCATTAGGGTAATGCAATATAATAAATAAATATTAGAATAATGCAATAATTCATTTTTAACAGATCAGTTGTGCTTTCCCAGCAATGAGAGAGGTAAAAAGCAGATGGTATGCACATTACCTACCTTCCCTCAGAACCCTACCTGGTAGGCAATGGCACTACTTAATTCCTTCACACTTCAAAGTCCTAAAATTGAAGCTGTGGTTTTTCTCTTGGGGCACAATCAGTCACATATATGCATATAAATATACACACACACACACATATATATACACACACATACATATATACATATATATCTATATATATATGTATATAAATTTGTACTGACAGCCAACTGCTGCTGCAGAGCTGTTCCCCCAGCCTGCAGACACATATCCAGGTGTCTGTGCCAGCCATTTGCCAGGCATGGATAACACCTGGATCAGTGTTTGCAGGCTGGCTTTAATAAAGCCAGAAAAACTAAGGAGAACTCAAGCAATGCAGCTGATTAACATGATCAACATCAGCGAGTAAACGTCAGCATCTTGCTATAACAAAATAAATAATTTGGGAAAAATCAAGTGTAGGTTTGTGACTGCACAGAAAATGATAAGCTGTCTGTTAAATTTGCCTCTCTGCATCATTAAATAGTTTTAAAACTTTTCAGACATTAATCTCCTTTTCCCACCGTGTAACTTCTCGAGCCCAGATTGCAATGCTCACTTGCCAAGCTACTCCAGCTCTGTGGAGGTGCCACCTCTGATTTCACTGTGAGCCATCCTACAGCTCTGCCTGTGTACACCCCCAGCCTTGGTCCATCTGGAAATCTTGGTGGTGCCTTAAACCACATGAACCTCACCGGCAACTGAGGCAGATCCTTAGACCTTTCCTACTGCTGAGGGATTTGCTGCAGAGCAAACCCAGTACTACCCAAAACGCAGAAGTGCCTTAAAATTCTTATTTGGCTGACCTGCCTTGAACAAGGCTCCTTCTTGCTGAAAGTTCAGGAGCCAAACCCACGCCTATCCCAGGGGCAAAATCACCTTGCCGTTGTGTGAAGAAGAACAGCATCCCCCCCACATTACATGTACCCACAAAATACCCACAAAAGGGAGTAGCCCAGACCCAGAGCTTGCCCCGTGCAGCAGCAGCAACCGTGAGAAGGACTCTGGGTTGCATCTTGACTAGTTGCTGCAAGCACGGTGTAGCTGTCTTTAAGGTCAGGAAAAAAACCCACTTTTGCTCTTTTGGCACTCTTTTCCTTGTTGAGAGAAAGCATTTCAGCGCGTTTTTAAGGCATTTCAAAGTCCACAGACCCCATTTGAGAGCAAGTTCATCCTACTAAAACTGAGTGACGCCCCTGAAGAAGAAGGCACACCTCTCTCAGCATCTCCTGCCTACCTGTTTTGGTGGCTCTCCCGTCCCCATCACAGGTTCGGAGGTAGCTGGGCTCCCCGGGGGGTTTTCCAGGCTGTGGTGCCAGCAGGTGCCCTCCTGTACCCTACAATCCCCATCCCCACCCTCCCAGACTCAGAGCTGTGGTGGCACCCACTCCACACCTCCCATCAACACCAACGCTTGCCTTTCGAAAGAAAGTTTGAAAAAGAGAGAAAACATTTTATTTTCATAAGGCAAATCCAGCCGATGACCCTATCGATGGCAAGATGCTCAGGAAGAATTTGCCTTTTTCCTGAGAGGAAAGCGGCGGGGAAGGAGGAGAGCTTTAAAGGGAGGGAGGGAGGAGGCCGAGCTCATGCACGGATTTTAATCTGATCACTTCCCTGTCAAGCTAATCCCTGCCTGACTCAGATCGGACTTTTAGAAACGTGCCTGGAAACCAAAAAGCAAACCTCATTTGAATGAAGCACACACTCCGCAGCCCCCATCTGCAAAGGGCTGCAATTAAATGCAAAAAAAAAAAAAAAAAAAAAAAAAAAAAAAAAGAAAAACGGGGCGGGGGGGGAGAGAGAAAATTAGCATTTTCCGCGGCCATCTGGCATGAGGAGCAGGCGATGGGGAACAAAAGGAGATTTAGGCAAAGGGGAGAGGCGAGTGTGCCATGGCATTGACCTGCAAATGAGCCTTTGTGAGCGAATTAAAGCTTCCCGGACCCCCCGGGACACCCCAAAACAGGCACCATTACAAACCATCCGGACAAAAACCCACTCATCAAAATTGTCTGCGTTTGAAGGGAGGGGGGAGAGGCCATTTAAATCTGCACCTTCCCTGCCCCCACCCGCAGTAATAGGCTGTTAATAGAGGCTTGGCGGGGGGAGTCGGCCCCCTGCACCCCCGACCCTACACCCCGCTCTGACGCTGTAGCGGGGGGGACACCTTAGAAACGTGGCTCGTCCATAAAACGCACCCGACACGTTATTTACAGCCCTAATCCTAAACAATAGGGAAGAAATGGAAAAAAAAAAAAAAAAAAAAAAAAAAGAGGGGGGCATTTGGTGATATATCAGCTTCCAGATGCTGTTTATTTAATTCGAGGGGAGGGGGTCGGAGAGTTGTTCCAAAGTAGATTTCTAAAGCAATTATTAATAATTTTGGCTTTCTTTTTTTTTTTTTTTTTTTTTTTTTTAATGGAGATGATAAAGAGGAAAGGGATAATCAGGGATGCCATGGCCGCAAAAGAAATGGAAAACTGTGCGGGTTAGAGTTTTTATCTCCTGCCCCCCCTTCCCCCATGACTCTTGCCTTTAAACTGGGAAAGCTTGAGGATTTGGAAGTGAAAGCAAAGATTTTGGCCTGGGGTAGATAGATACATGAAAAGAGAGCGCGGGGGGGGGAAGGGGGGAAGCTATGTCCCCCCCATCCCCTCTCCAGAAAGGGAATAAGGACTAAAGTCGGGGGCCAGCTGGGGGAAGCATGTAAATGAAACGTGTTTCTTTTATGGCGCTCCCCCCGGGGGACAGCCTCGTTATAACCCACCAGCTATATGGACTCAGCTGCCGCTCCGGCCCGCCGCAGGTACGGGGCCGGACGGCCGGGGGGCTGTGCAGGGCCGGGGCTGGGCATGCACGTGTGTGTGAGCACGGCAGGACATGCATGGGTGTGTGAGCACGGCAGGACATGCATGCATGTGTGAACATGCACGGCTGGGCATGCACGGGTGTGTGACCACGGCAGGACATGCATGGGTGTGTGAGCATGCACGGCTGGGCATGCATGGGTGTGAGAGCATGCACGGCAGGACATGCATGGGTGTGAGAGCATGCACGGCAGGACATGCATGGGTGTGTGAGCATGCACGGCTGGGCATGCATGGGTGTGAGAGCATGCACGGCAGGACATGCACGGGTGTGTGACCACGGCAGGACATGCATGGGTGTGTGAGCATGCACGGCTGGGCATGCATGGGTGTGTGAGCATGCACGGCAGGACATGCACGGTCGGACGTGCACGCGCGTGCAGGTGAGCGCGCTCCCGCGGGCCGTGGGGGGAGCAGCTCTCGCAGCCCCCCAGGTGCCGCTCCCCCGGGGTTTGTTTGCAGTCAATATTCATGTGTTTCTGTCACCGGGGCGGCTCTTTTCACAGTGATCAGCCGGGCAGAAGGCTGAATGACAGGAGACTCGTGGCTCGGCTGCTTTGGCGAGGGGGAAGGGATGGATTCCAGCCGCCCAGCCCGCTGCCGTTGCCGGGTTTTTTGGGGGGCCCAGCCCCTGGGGGAGGGGTTGCCCGGCTGGGGGTCCTGGTCCTGCCCTGGGTGGGCACAAGGCAGCGGCGCTGGGCACTGGGAGCCTCCCGCTGCGAGCGAACAGCTGTGGCTTCGGGTAGCCCCCACCCCAAACACACGCACACACACACACGGCCCGTGGGCTAACAGGGCCATAGGCCTGGCTGGTCACCCCCCATTCCCTGGGTGAGCCGGGGGTGACGCGGGGGTACCCAGGCATGGGGTACTCCAGGGTGGCTGGAGATTCGCGGGGTCCCGCAGAGCCGCAGTGCAGAGGGAAAACCCAGGATGGCCTGGGCAGGCAGAGCGGCAGCAGGGCTGCAGGATGGGCTACCGAAGCATTTTTGATTTTTCTGCACATTGAGCAACAGGAGACGAGCAGCAGCCTGCACCTCACCCCCCTGACGCTCAGGGCACTGCGGTGCTGCGATGCTCCCTGGGGGTTCACAGCTTCCCTCGGCCCGTCCAGCGTAATTCCACGGCTGCAAGGGCAGGAGCTCTGCTCCCAGCCGGGCATCCCAGGGGCTGCCCAACGGAGTGAGCCCCGCGTCGCAGGAGCTGCGTTTTGTTCCCTCCCGCTTGCCCAGACGCCTTCCCCTCGCCTCACAGCGCTGCTCTGTGCGTGCATGTTTTGTTTTTTCAAAGTCCACAAACTTGTGGTTTTCTGTGCAACTTGTGGGGAGCGAATCAGTATGAGGGAGCACCCTTCGCATTGAAACCGGAGGTGAATAAATTATGAGCAGGCGAAAATTGGAACAATGTCTCTGAGCGAGTGTTTTCTAGAGAGTTACTATTCCAGGCTTTGAAATCAATTGATACATAATTAGATTCCTCAAGAGAGGACAAACAAGGGCTGCCATTCACCCCTCCTTCTCCCACATGCATCCCAAAGAGAGACTGGAGGCTTTAGCAGAAACCAGACAGCCAGCATTCTCCAGCACTAAAAACATATTCTGGCTTTGGGTGTTCATTTAACAAACAGATCCTTGAACCTTGCTTCTGTTTTCAGTTTATTTCGACCATGTTTCTTTGTGTTCAGTTCATTAAAACATGTCTCTTTTGAGATCTATTTTTACATTTCAAGAATCCAGTATTGTACTTCTGTGGTGGCAGATGGCCCTAGACATCCAAGCATAAGCTCTTTCCTGCTTTTTTCCCCCCCTCTTTCTTAGGTCCTTTCTGTGCTGCACTTGAAGCTGTGAGCAGCAACCATCCTTTTTCTCAAGGTTTAGGGCTGGCTCTGGATTCAGCACAGGGTTCTAACATGTTACAGTCCCTGCTGTGCCCTCGAGGTGTATTTTAAGCACAGCGGGTGCTACTGCCTGTAAAATAAGAGCCCTCCACAGCTGGATAGATCCTTGTCACATGGGTGGCACGCAGGCTGATTTTGCATCTTTGCCTCATGTTAATGTTCTGTGGTCCCCAAATGAATTTATTAGTGGTTAAGGTTGAGTTTTTTTCTCGAGGGAGACAGAAAATATGGATTTGGGTTTGTAAAAGGCGGGAAAAAGCATGTGATGATTAGAAAAAATATCATAAAGGTTACTGAATAAAGCAGCAGCACCCCTTGCCAAGTGGGCCACCTAATTGAAGGCAATGGCTTGGCTCCTCCGGCTATCCTTGGGACTGATGTACTAGCCACAGTCACTTCCAAACCTGGTATCAAACATGGATCAGAGTGCTGCAGCCATGAGCATAATTTTTGTCACATATCAATAGGACTAAAAAGACCTGTACCAGCAACAAGAAAAGTCTGCCTGAGCAGCTGTAGTCCCATTTCTTAGATAAGGCAGCAATACTGTAGACTACAGTAAGTTGAGTGTCTTGAAGACATTACGAACAGAATGACAATTCCTACATCTTATTAAGTCACGGGATCTTTAGGAGAGGGTAAGGTAAATCTGACTTATGTATTATTTGGAAGCATAGGCACAGGTAAATCTATGTCCTCTCTAGTAAAAAGATGAAAAGACTGAGAGGTTTTTGTCTAATAATATTTGTTGGGATAATAGCCAAAGCAGAAGTGCTCGAACATATGTCTAAGAAGAGGCTATTTTTTTCTATGTTTGCTGCATAGATGGTATCTATTTATGTCTTCTTGTGTGTATGTGGCTATTTCAGTATCTGATTTTCTGTGGTTCACTGTCTTACCTGAGTTAACAACAGTCTAGGGGCAGAGCCAGCTGGAAGATCTTGGTCAGTGCAGGCAAGACAGCTTTTTGCTACTGCATGGACACTGCACAAATATGCTGACAGAGTCTACCCCCTGATGGGAAAAGGGACAATTCCAGAAGCACACAGTACTACCTACCTCTGCAAGGCAGTGCTCTTCCTTGATGCCCACTGCTGCATGCCAGCCTTGAGCACAGCAGCCCCACTGCCCTGGAATTGCTGAACAGACTGCAGGCTGGTTTGCTGCCTCAGGCAGTCCCTTGCTTTGAGTGATTGCCCACCTTGTGTCCTGATACAGCCCTGTCTACTGACAAACTCTGGAGAATAATATGGATTTGACTTAGCCTCAAAGGTTTTTTTCCTACCCTCCAGCCTTAGCACAGAAATCCCAGGGTACATATTTATACCTTTCCGTGGATTTGGACAGGAGATTAATACGTGTTCAGCTCAGTGGAACAAGTTTCCATCACTGCTGCAATTCCTCTTGTGTTGCTGGTCCCAGTCACAGCATGGAGTGAGTGCAGCTGGGACCACCAGGGACTCCATGCTTAGGGTAGGAAATGCTTCGGCCCCACCAGGGGAATGTAAGAGAGGATGGCACAATCTGTGATTGCACAGGTTGTGCTGGCAATCACAGACTCCTCCAGGATGAGCTTGTTTCAGATGTGCCTTGTGTCACCCTACAAAGAGCCCCAGGTTTCTGAGAGTGCACAGGAGAGAAATAACACAAGCTTCTTCTTTTTCCTTTCACATGGATCACCTCCATCTTCTTCTGATAGAGCTGCACTCAGAAATGAGAAGTGGAGGAATAAATCACTATGTTAGAAGGCATTGCCACATCACTAAACACCTGGGACTTCTGCAAGCCAGAGACCATTCTTTTCACCTCCTTTTGAGAGTCTCTCCAAAATCAGAAGTTGCAGTTGAAGACAGTTTGGGAGTGAAACAGCCCGCAGACTCACAGCCTGGATGGAGGGGAAACCTTGGCAAGCTGCAAGCCTCTTAGAGAGGTCAGAGAAAGATAGTAAGAACACAAACATAGAGAGCAGGAAACATTCACAGGGCAGGGAATGTTTGGGGCTTGACAGGAAAGGAAAGAAGGAAAAAAAAGCTCTGCAGATCAAAGCTTGATTAGTCTTAATCCTTCACAAAAATGCCCAGATCCTTCCAACATTTGCTTTTTTCCCTTCCCCATCATCCCTGCTATTGCTTGTCTTGGTGATTTGCTTGCAAATGTACTAGACAGCTCCAGATCTTTCACTGTTAGAAGCATGAAAATAGAGGATAGGTACTATTAGCCCCTAAGCAACACTCCCACAGTTAGCACAGTTCTCTAGAGAGACCTGCCAGATAATGGCTTTTGAGGGGAGCTTAGAGACATCTGGAGTAGCCATTTTCTCTCTTTGTACATGGAAAATAAAGATTAGCTAGGGCACGGGAAGAAGGGGGCTAAGAATATAATGAAGGGCAATGGATAAACCAATGTCACATTGCCCATCTGTGTGACTGGCTTCCTGCAAAACGGTTCGTGCAGGCTCTCCTGAAATCTGTGGATTTCTGTGCAGGTGGAAGAGCTCCTCGTTGGTTTGTGAGTCTGGGGTCTCCCATCACAGGCTCTTTGGGGTGGATTTGGTATAAAGCAGCTGCTGCTTTCCGAGTAGCAGATGCAGATTTTTTTTTTTTTTTATGACTAAGTATTTCCAAGAGTTTTCTTTCCTTTGTATGACCTGTTTTTCTTTTTAAATTTTGATCATTTTCATGCAAAAGACTTATTCCAAGCACTTCTGCATCTAGGGCCATTAGAGTTTGAGGCTGAGCTCAGTTGTCACTCTCTGGGCTGCATATCCCATCAGAGTGTGAAAGCTCCAGCACTTGTAATCAGAGATGCTCACAAGGGCTACAGAGGTGATGGTCACATTTAAAGCATCAATGTCACACTGGGAATGACATTCCTAGATATGATGCCTGCTTAAAAAGGTATTTGTGGATTTTGTAGTGTGGTTAGAGAAGAGATGCTGTGGAGGACGAAGCCCAAACTCACAACCCTTAGGGCGCGGGTTCAGCCCCGCAACAGGAACTGCCCAGACTGCCTTGCAGCGTAAAAACAACGGGAAAAAAACCCCCACATTCGCGCGGGCTGCGGCCAGGATGGGGAAAGGACGAGACGGGGAGGCTTGCGGAATTCTTTCCTTTCCGAGCACCCCCAGCCCCCGCCGGGAGCCGCAACAGCACCGCGTCGTGTGCGCTCCCTCTGCTGGCCCCGCTGAGCCCCGCACGCCGGGAGGGGACAGAGCCTGCCCAGGGTCCCCGCCAGCGCCACGGCAGCGCTGAGAGCCCCGGCAATCCCTCCCGACAAGGGCGAGTGGCCCCAGCGCAGCCCCCGCCCGGCTGCTGCTGCTGCTGGAGCGGAGAGCGGGACAGCCCCAAAGGTGGAGGAGGAGGAGGGTGGGAGCGCTCCACGCATCCCTCGCATCCAGGCATTCCAGGGGAAAAAAAAAAAATAGTCGTTTGAGCCATTTTCCAAAAATCCGCGTTGGAATGGACTCATCGCAGACAGTCGCCGCTCAAAGCTACTGAGCATCCACCCGGGCAAAGACAGCAGAAGAACAAAGGTGTAAGGTGGCACCATGTCTCACTACAATTCCACCTCCCAGTTTTGGGGGATAAACCCAAAGGCAGTGAGGGCAGGACAGAGGCATTGACAACATTTTCTCACATGCTGCTGCGTTTCCGGGTGAAGAGGTGTGTGAGGAGTTCCACTTAGGCTCCTGCCGCGAAGACCTTAACCTTGAGCAAGAAATGAAGCTGCTACCCCAGACTCGTTAAACAGGGGTGTGGAGATAACCTGTGCTGTCTCTGGTTACGAGGGAAGAGCTGCAGGTGGAAAAGGGGCAACAAATAAGTCTATTTTGGGACAGAGCCACCTGTCCATAGCCACCCAACAGAGCTAAAGTCACTTGTTCAACCCCAGTGAGATACAACTCATGTGATGCTTAAGGCAGCAGGTGTTAGCAGTACCTGCAGGATGCTAAGGAAGGTGTGTGTGGGGCAGCTAATCGTGCTGGAGTGAGAAAACAGAGATCTCTGTACTGCTCCTATTCTCATAGCAGCTGGACTTCTCAAACAAGGTGGTCTTCACTGGAACGGTTTGTACCTGACAGCTTTCTAATGCAGGGAGCAAATTTCTAATAAAGGGAGCAAATTGCACGGACTTTAAAATTATTAGCTGAGATCATCAGGTGCACTTCCAAAGCCTTGACTGCTTTGTCTGCTTTTTAAGACTAGTGAAGGCAATAATAAAGTTTTGACTCCTTTGATACTTATCCATGTGGTTGGGCCAGAAGGTTTGATTTTTTAAAGCTTAATTTCCATTTCACTGAAACATATTCCTGTATTTAATCTGTGAATTAACAAAGTTTGACCCTTGTTGCCATCCTGCTTCCCACCTGCTCCATTCTTCCTAAACTCCTGCAGACCCAGACTCCAATCTGACTGCAGCAATTAGAATAGAAATCACAGAGCAAGTGTTTTAATTGGCCACAGGGCACAGAGCACATTTAAATCTCCAGCAATAACATTGAGAATACAATGAGTAACCCTGATGATTTTTCAGACAAGTATGTGCAATTTTAATTTCATTACACAAAAACACCTGAAGAGATTTTAAAATGAGGGTAATGCTTTTTCACAATAGTTTTGCTATCACTCACCTGGCTAAAGTACTTAAATGTTGATTTTTGGATCGATTAAAAAAACTCCAAGTGTCATGTTAGATTATATTTCGTTAATAACTGACACACATGTAATTTGGCCAAAGAAAGGTGGCAGAGTTGTTCCAGGAGCAAAATCTACCATTATGCAAAATCAAATGCAGTATTTTTTAAGGGGAGTATTTAGTAAAAAGAAGAGGTATCAAAACATACAGAATCCCAGAAAGATAAGTGGGCAAAAAAGGGACAGACCTAGTATTCAAACACGGGAGATAAGGCTCAAATCTTAACAAATGCTGTTTGAATAAACACATTAGAGGTCCAAAAAATATAGGACAACTAGTGAGGCCAACACTAAGAGTGCAAAGAGAAAAAGAAAAAAGTTTAATCTAAATAGTGCAGAATTAAAGGACAGGATTGTGAGTGGATTTGGAAAATGTTGTTTCTTTTTGGAGGGGACCTCAACTCCTCCATAGTTTGGGCTGCCTGGTGCTTCATTCTTGCCAGAATCCATCTTCAGGAGGGTTCAGGCTGGGTCCATTGAAACACAGGGACCTGACATTGCTGATCAGATACGAGAAACTTGCCTTAACATGTTTTTGTGCATGGGTCTGTGAGAGCGGGAGCATTTCCAGGGTAAGTGGGGAGCCCTGAGATGGAGAAGGAGCACACAGGTGGATAGATCTGGGATCAAGACATTGCACTTTGAAGAAGGACGTGCCAAAAACCTGTCCCAGTCTGATCTGCCATGGCTCCTTCTTAGAGGCCCCTGAGCTGAGCAACTGCTGAGACCCCAAGAGCTGAAATTATTCTCTCTCAGCAGCATTTACACAGCTGCCAAATGGAACATTGCATTGCTTCCTTGTAGAGCACACCTAGTTAAACCCTAGCTGTGTACCTGAGAGTATCATCACAGATGATGGGGGCTTTTTGGCAGCTCAGTGCACATTTTCTGCTCTTGATCTTTTCCTGATAAACAGCACAGAGCAAGTTTCTCTACTAGAGGCAAACCTACTTAGCTAACAACTCCAAAATACACCACAAGAAAAATACTATCCTAAGCTTTCCTTACCTGTGTTTAACAGAGAAAGGAGATGATGAAGCATTTTGTTGACTCCTCTATAGATAAGCACGGAAGGATTAAAACATTACCCATAGATGTTGCCCCTCCATCCTCCTTGACAACACACTGGTAGTGCTACTCACCCAGAACAAGGTATTTTCCAAGGCTCTGTGCAGAAGGAATTGGGTAAGGAGGGCAGCAAAGAGCCAGCAGGGAGGAGTTTTATTCATGGGGGTATTCCTGCTTGGCTGTCCCACACCCGTGAACATCATGGATCTGGCAAAGGGCACAACACTGCTCAGAGGCTGCAAGCTGAAGTCAATTATGTGCCAGGTGCATACAAACCGGGTTTTGTCCACTTTCAGGATGCTTTGCAATCTGATCACACTTCCCACCTCCACTCCACCTCAAATAAAGAGCTGAAAAGCTCCTTTTTGCAACAAAGAAACCCAAAAACTTTTGGGTAACCCTATGCGTTCAGAAGCTGCTACTCAGAAAACAAATTACCAGATCACAATTGGTGAAGTAATAGCTGCTGTTTTAAGCCACTGTCTTGCCTGTTAATAGCCTAAATACCATTCATTTCAAGCCACAGTGTGGTATCTAGCAGCAAATTGCTGTGGCAGCCTGGTTTCCTCGGAGACATCCACCTTCATCCTATGGTCTGTGTAACCAGGAGAGTGCTAAGCCTGGCTCAGCTCCCACTGCATCTCCTTACAGTATTTTCACCACTTGAACAGGAGGTATTCAAGGCTTGGATTTATGCAATCTTAATGAATCCTCGTTTTGATGATGGCAAAAATTGCCTTCTTATTTGACCTGTGAGCAGTGAATTTGCCAGAGAGGAGGCACAAGGCAGCTGGAGGTAAAACAGTCCTTGTTTTGCAAAATAAACATGTTGGCAGTTCCTAACTTTCTACTCTAATCTTTTAGGCAGGGTAAAGCTCGAAGTGCCACCAATATTCCCAAATCCACAGGGAACTACCATCTGGATAATTCCCTGGTGTATTCTCAGCATGCTCAGTATATGCCAACAATTTTTACCTGTGAGGTGTGTGACAAAAAGTCCATCTCTTATATACAAATCTCAGATTTGTAAAATATGTGAATTGGAGTCTTTTCAGATTAAAAAAGAGCTCCTGAGAGGAGCCATTGGCATTCATCTCCCCCCTTTGCAGAGGACAGGAATGATGCGGTCACTGACCCTGCCGCATAAAGGTTTGAAGAAATACAAGTTTCTCTCCTGATAAACCTGCATTTTTCCACGCACAACTGGCTTTGAAGGCATCTACCCTTATCAGTTGGTTACTCATCAATTTCTCAAGAACCCAAAATAGTATGAGTCCATTAAACACTTTGCTGTTTTCTTGATGACAAGATCTTAGGAGGAACAAGACACTAACATTTTGAGTTCAGTTCAGTTGTTAGATAATTCTTCTAAACACGTGAAAGGATATTAACCAACGCAGAAATAAGAAATTCTAGCAGACACCTTTGCCCAGTTAGAAATGGTATGGTTTTGTGTGATTTCCGCTCCCGTAAATATGAGCCATTTTCTCCCACAGAGGTGATGGACAACAGTCTGACTCTTCCTGGCATTTACTCTTTTCCTCTAGAGACGTTTTGAAGGCTAGAGCCTGATCCATTCGCCATCAGATGCTGGATTTTATACTGTATTAAATGTTTTATTTTACAGAGATATTACTTACACAAGCTTCATTGGCACAGGGAAACTGTTGCCATACATTCCAAACTAAGAACAGTTTCCAGGAATCATCCCTTCAAGTAATTTTGCTGCTAGAACTGTCTTGTGTAGTAGTCTTTCCTCATGCTCCCTTACAAATGCAAGCCAAACCTGTGTTGCTGTAATCCATTCCAAATAGTGATGCACTTCAGACTTGTCCAGTGGGTTTATCTCACAGTGCTCACAATCTGTGTCTGCTCCCTTCATAAAAATCCTTTCCATTCCTGGAATTGTGATATGAGCTCCACTCTTTCCTGGAATACCTGTCTTGGTAGGCTTATCCAGCAAACTTTAAATAAATGCTGTCATTTTGATTATTAGGCAACTTACTCCTCCCCAGCAGAGCAAATTCTATCCCTTTTCCAGTTGTTTTTCTTCTTAAGGTGTATGGGTTACCTTGTCATAACTTGTTTAGTCACTGACAGCTCGTCACAACCAGAGCAAAACCATCATTCTCCTCTTGGGTATATTAATTTAAGCCAGGCTTTTGACCAGTACTTTAGACAGAACAGCTTCTGTAGGCCAAGGGCAGGAGGATGCAGAGATTAGGAGTTCAGCAGGGGGCTGAACTCCTTCTGCAGGTAAAATCTCCCCCAAGCTCTCTCCCACATTGCACTGGTAAACACAGCTATACTAAATACAAAAATACAGGTTAAAACAGCGTGAAGGCTCTTCCAATTCAGAATAGATTTTGTTCTTAATGTTCAATTTCCAGTTTTGGCTGCACACTTTCTGAAGCAATAGAAAACACTTGTTCTGCATGTCTCCCTTTCTGCTCATTTATCTCCTTGCCTGAGCACACAGATCTAGAATCCCTTGTCCCAGAATTCTACCTTGACCCTAAAAATATATCTTAAAAGTTACATAATTTGGGCTCCTATTTTTTTGGTGTAGGTTACATGATGGTGTTACAGTGTCATCACCAACACCACAGTCCAGCAGCACAAACACACGTGCCAGAAGGAGTTAGTTACTTCTTACCAAACATTTCCTCTCTCTGCCTCCTCCTTCCCCCATCTGCTGCTCATTTTCTTATCCAGCCTGGCTCATATCTTGTAAATGGCATCCCATTTGGTGGGACACACTCAGAGTGAAGCCAGACACGTTTGCCCAGTCACGCAGGCTTTACAAAAGCATCTATAGTGATGCAATAATATAATAATTAAAAATAACGTTTACAAGCTCAGTCCAAAGCTTCCATGATGGGAGGGGAGCTGATGCCAATAATCTGCATGTGAAAATGTGTAATTAAAGAGGATGATGGTTGCAGCTGTGGAGTTGACAAGGCTGATGCAGTTCAGGCTGTTGATTTTCTTCGAACAAACCTAGAAACCGAACTTTGGAGAAACTGTCCCATTTGGTTCTGCAGAAATATCTTCCATTAGCTGCCACAAAAAATGACCCCTACAGATCCCCTCTTGCAGCTGGCTGTTGCACACAGGTTCTGACAGCATCTGTGTGGGCTTTGAAGGCCCTAGACATGCCAGCTGACACATGGATAGCATGGACTGGAGAGTGATTAACCATGGTGTAAACTAGAGATCAGAGCCCAGGCTGGAGCACAGCTGGAAATGGTGCCAGTGGCATTTCTGTGCTATTTTACTGACTGTAGATGCTGTTTTGTGCAGACATTGTTTGTAGTAAAACACACACAAACTGTGTATTGCAAATGGTGCTGGGTTTAAAAGTTTCCTGGAGAAGCAGTGCAAGTTTGCAAATCCAGAAAGAATATTACTGGGACTTGTTGAAGTGCTCAATATAAACTGTAACACACAAGCCATTAAAATGAGGATATTTGGCATTCAGAGTCACACATATGGGCCTTTCAAAACCATTCTTCTCGTTTGGCAGCTCCTACGGTCCTTGAATGATGCACAACCTCCTTTTATATGTTCCTGTAAGATGCTTCTGCAAAGTTGGCATTTTTAAAAATAAATTGTGGAGGAGAAATCTTACCAAGAAACACTGATCTGATTTAAGGGAAGCTTTGGAAAATGACTTCATTTGCACGATTCCTTTTGCAAATCCTAGCTGATATCTGTGCTTTGTGCTCGGTTTTTCGTTTGGCTGCTTCTAGACGTGCAAATCTGGAAGCCTACTTGTTCGAAGCAGCCCTGAGCCAGGCTTTGCAAGCAAAATGTCAGCGCTGTCCGAGGCTGGGGACACTTTCTGTGCTGATAAGCACCTCCTCTGAGTGGCCAAACTGATCCATCTCCCGCTCTGACAGTGCCATTGTCTAACCTGACTGTTGAGCGAGGCTTTAAGGCTAAGCAAAGGATAAAACCCTACAATTGACCATGTCCAATGACTGCCTCCATCATGTGACATTTCCTCCACGTACATAAAGGCATAATTGACACTTTGGACCTTGCAGATGTTTTGCAATTCATTTGGTTCCCACAAAGATACCAGAAAGTAAGTCTCGTGAACTGGCAATACTGTGTTTTCCTCTGAACACGTTCTTATCTCTAAAAGGCATTTAGATGCAAATTGCTTCATGTCTCACGGTCCCACTTGTTTTGTTTTGCTTTTTCCTCTAAACAGTCTGTGCCATGATTTTTTTTCTTTTTTTATACGAAAGTATTCAGATATTCCTGGAAAAACTGAGTACCTTTGACTTCTTAGATCACACACAAACAGCAGTATATTCTTCTGCCCTCTGCCCATGGCACTCTGCTTTATGCTTCTTAATTTAATTTGCTTTTCTGACTCTTCAGTGATCCTTTCCAAAGAGGACCTCTTTGCTAAGAGGCCATTTACTATGCTGTCAATGAAACACATTATATGAAAAACTGGTTGGCTTCATCTGACTCTCAGAGGTTTTGACAAAGGCAGAACAGCATGGTCAAGTGTGGCCCTCAAGCACTACACATTTATCTTTGTGCAATCCCAGAAAAATGCTCACTTCTTCATATAATTGAGCAAAGCTTTATACTCTGTGGCTTGTCCTTCCTCTACGTAAAATGGGAAAGATGAAAGTTCCCTCCTGGTTGAGCTGAAATTTTTCCTGTAAGCAGCCTTTGCTTTCACAGATGGAGATCCCTTGAGCTTTCTTTTCACCCCGTATTTGCTCCTCATTAGTGCCCTTGAAGTGACAAGACAGTAAAGGCAGGGACATTGCAATGTGCAGTGTCTGCCTGGCTCACCTTCCTCACTCTGGATTGATCAGAGGCAAGAAAATGGCAGCTCCTCTTTTCCTCAAGGGAAATAAAACCAGCTCCTTTGGACAAACCCTTCTAGGCTGAAGTCTGCAGGCAAGAACTTCTAGAGGTAAAATGAGTTCTCTCATCTGCTTCCATACTGCATGTATCACTTGTGCCTCTGTGTGCCTTCACTTCTCTTTAAATTGTGATAAAAATTATATCTATTTAAATATATATATATATAATGTTTCTTTCTCTGGTGATGGGAAGGTAATGCCTAAGTCAGACAAATTGCTGGGTTCAGCAAAGTGTAACTGGATGAGATCTATGGCCTGTATCATACAGAAATTCAGGCCAGATGATCTAATGGGCTCTTCTGGCTTTAAATCTGATGAAATATTGGAGAGGGAGAGATGTTCTGGGTCACAAGGACCAGTTCCCTGCCTTTGCAGGCAATCACAACCTATCACCTCTCACAAATTGATCAAGTGGCACCTTAAAGCTCCCAGGTTTGGTTCCCCGTATTTTCACCAGAGTGCTGTTGCAGAAAGCCCCTTCTCTGATGTTTAGAAACCTTCAAAAATCTATCTGCGGACAACTTACATGTTCAACTTACATGTTCAACTTACTTCTTCTCATGCCAGCATTGCCTTTTGGGTGAAACAGCAATTCTCCTTCCTGTATGTTTTTGAGGCCAACCTTAGGCTTTTCTTTCATTGGGTTAGACAGAGAAACTCCCAACACAAGCCCTTATTTCCTCTGACCACCCCTATTACCCTTCTTCTGCTCCATGCCACTTTCAGGAAAAACTCATCCAGCTCAAGTAACCAGACTGCTACACAGTGTTCCAGTTGAAGGCTCAACACTGGGTGCAGCTTCCACAATTCTTAAAGAAACACCTCACCTGATACTGCATGGAGAGCAGAGCACCTTCTGCAGAGGGATGGCCTGCTCTGGTACACTTTCAGCTGTTCCCTTGCTCTGAAGTTGCAGAGATGCTCAGGTACCTCAGGGCTGCAGACCCCATCCCTGCAGTGGGCAGAGTGGAGGGAGGAGGGCTGTGGGAAGTGGAAAAAGGCTGCACTACTGACCCCCCTTTTGCAGTCCGTGTGTCAGACCTGGGTATTTGGACCTCCCCTGAACACTCACAAACACCTGAAGCCCAGGTGTTTCACCTGTGTCTTCCCAGCTGGCCCTGGTTGGCTGAGTGGAGGGTTTTGCACCTACAGAGGTAATGCAGAGGCTCTGATGGAGCAAATTGCTGACAACTTTCAACACTTAGACAGGAAAATAGGAACTATGGCCCTTCCTCCCCACTGCTGAAAGCTGCCAAGCAAAACATAACTAAGCCAGGCTTGCCCACCATCAGCTCCTCCTCCTCTTGCACATGCACCCTTATGTGCTCTGGTTTTATCATCGGGACCAACTCAAGCATGTGATGAAGCAAATGCATTTACCATGGCACACCTCACAAGCAGGTCAGGGGCAGAACGTGCTGCAACTCAAAACTGAATTTCATTAGAGTATTTAAAACCAGGCTCAGGGTTGCATCTCACCATTATTTCCTGCCACCGGTCTACAAAAAAGATGTTGTTTCATGAGGGGGAAAACCCCAATTCTTTTTTCCTCTTTTCCTCATAGTAGCTCTGAAACATTTTAGGCAAATGATTTAAACATTGCCTTAAGGTCATATATCTGTATTTTACAAACGTTACTTTGAAAGCAAAATCTCCATTTAGAAATGTGTGAAAACAATGTATCAGACTCTATGTTATGGCAAATTTTTCACAATATCAGTATATATAGTTGTTATTATTATTTCTTACATGTATACAGAACCTCGCTTAACTGTTTTTTCTGGCTCTCTAATACTTGACCTGAACCTGACATGCAATGCAGTATTTTAAAATTACTCTTGCCTTAACTGAGGCCTGCCACCAGAGCCAGCCAAAAGCCTTCCTGCCTCCTGCTGGCCTTGGAGTGAGACCTGAATCGAGTTGTGGAAGTGGGAGAACCAGATGGAAATTAAGGTTCAGGTTCAGTTAAGCAAATTTTACTTAGGCATCAGTTGTACTTTCTTAGTTGTGTATTTTTAATGCTTAGACCTCATGCCTGATGTCTTACATTTTTGGACAGGTATTTTCCACTCCACTGAATGACCAGTCTACTTCATGCAGATGTAAGAAGAATTTGGGGAGATTTGGGCTGACTGTGACAATTACAGATATGTGAGGAAGGTAACACTGCTGGTATAATTGTTCTGTAATGGAGTAAATGGTTCAGTGGGGCACGTGTCTTTTATTTGTGGAGAAAACACCTACTGCTTCTTTTTGCTGATTAAGTTTATCTTGCTGAAATGTAATTTTAGAGTACTGTGCATAGTGCTTGGTCATGGTCATAAGTCAGACCTTGTCTCTTCGAATAAGTGGAGAAAATGAAAACTCAAACTCCAAAGTTGCTTCAAAACAAACCCCACAGAAAATTAAAAGGAAGGTGAACCCCTCATCCTTTGTTTTTTTTCCAATCCCAAATAGTTTCCCGCAAGAAAACATCCAGAGGCCTCCAGTCAATGAACAGAGCTACTTCTTCATTGCTGACTTATCTACAGGAGCTTTAAGCTTTTTTGGGATCTGGATTAAAAGATGCAAGCACCTAAAAAAACCTGAAACAGAGAAATAAAGTCACCTCAGTGCTTCACGGATACCCTGCCTTTTGCAAATGCTTGTCCAACCACAACCTAAATAATTCAAACCATCGTTGTCAGGCAGCAGCTCAGCTCTCCTCAATAGGCACTTGCCTTATCACTCTACAACAGATGCTTCAGTCAACCATTGGATATTGAAAACATAAATAATGAAACAAAATTTGGAGACAATGGTTTCTGGGCCGGGGACAAAATACTGATGGATATTGTCAGTCTCGGTGTAACCAAGCAGCAAAAGCTCAAGTGACAACAATAGGGAGGAGAAGAATAGGGACAAGTGAGGAGCCCTGAATCTCAATAAGGCCTGGAGCTGCACATGCTGCTGTTACCCTAGAAACTAACCTCTCCCCTGAAGAGGTTTGCTGGGGCATTGTCCGGGGGACACAAGATGTGTCATACACCAGATGGTCGTGTGCTGTATAACTCAGTTATCTGAGTGCTGCAGTGGAGGAATGCACGCTGCCGAGCGCTCCGGAGGGCCGCCCAGGGCACCATCTGTTCTTTCAGACCCAAGGCACTGCTTTGGCGTTGGCTTTTTTTTTTTCTCCTTCCAAGAAAGGAGGGGAAAACAAAATTAAAATGATTCACCATTCAGCAGGGAAGGGAGAGAGAGAAAAAAAAAAGCAGCTTAATACAGTTGCCATATCTTGCTTTCATTTAGCTAATTTTATCCCTGGGTTTTATGTCAGGTGAATTGCTTTTTTACGCCTGGGAGAGCAGCAATTATTTCTCTCTCAGGAGTCTATCATTTATAAATAAAACCCCTTTGAGACCTCATCGGTCATTTACCATCTGAAAACACCCAAATGCTTTTAGCCATATGTTCTCCAAAGTCTACTCTCTCCTCCCTAGAACTCCCTGCAAAGGTTTCGGCAATGCAGGAGAAAGAGCATTTTTCTTTTCCAGGAATTGTTCTCCCCTTTGGCTGGGAAGGGGGGAAGGAGGAAAACAAAAAGTCAGAGCTGAAGCGGCGGCATGAAGGACTGGCGTAGGAAGGAAATGCTAATCATGGGCTGTGCCGTGCCAGGGAGCAGTGACTAACGTGCCTGAGAGGGGCAAACTTCCCGGGGCTCCAGCCCCAGCACCACCAGAGCCAGCCAAAAGCCGTCCTGCCTCCTGCTGGCCTTGGGGTGAGACCTGAATCGAGTTGTGGAACTGGGAGAACCAGATGGAAATTAAAGTTCAGGACACTTTAGGGTACTTCTAAGATGTATTAATACGTTGGGGTGCAAGAAGATGAAGCCAGGGCAGTAAAAGTGATGCTCAGACTGCAAGAAACAGAGACTGAAATGTGTGTACTTGGGGCAATACATTTTGCTTAATGACAAGACCTGTCTTTTGGTGCACCTTTCTGCTTCCCAGCTTCTGGTTTCTGACTTGTGGCTGCAGAGTATTCTCCCACTCTGCTGCATCGGAGAGAAAATAAATGGAAAATAAAGTACTGGCTTGATTGCCAACTGAAATAACAGGGAAACATTTGCAACTGTTTAAGCAGAGGCACTATTTCAAATCTGCTCCATAATGTCTGCAAGTGAGCACACGTGGTGGTGGCTGTGAGTCTGCAGCTCCTGCAGCACAGGAAGAGGAGGGATTCAGCAAGGAAGCACATCTTCTGTCGTTCAAGCTTTACAGGACAAACTATGATTAAAAAGACATTGTGGCTTGCAGAAGACTTCCTAGTGTAGTTGCTACCAGTCCTCATGGGGGTAACTCTTACCTGATAGCTCCCAAAAGTGATCTGAAGGGCATGAATCCCTCTGCCGATCAGACCTGCATACAATGTTTCAATGAACAGAAGGAATTAGGAAACAGGACATAATCAAAGCAAATTTAAAAGCAGCATTACAGCCAAGGATGCAAAAGGAGTAAAACATGAATCCCATTTACTTTTAGGTTCCATGTATAAACGTTAAAAGTCCAATTAGGCAACCGTTAGGAGTAAAAAATTATTAGGTAATGCTTAAACAACAGATGATAGCATCTCACAAACTGCTTGTAACCCTAATCCTTCACATGTGATTATCAGTCTTACAGAACTGGTACTGCTTGCATCAACTCTAGCATATTGATGCTTAAAAATTAATGATTAATATAATCCTAAAGACCTAACATATAGCAGAACTGAAAACTGAAGTTATTTTCCTCCTTGCATTCTTGTTTTTTTATTTCCCTGTAAGATTGTCTGCACAAAAAGCAGCAGTGATGAATTTCAGCACAGCTGGCTTTAAAGACTGTGTGAAATGCACAGGCATGGGGGTTTCAGTGTGCGAGGCTCCCAGACTTGGCAAATTATAGCAAGAAAATCTCTATAGATTTGTCTACACACTCCTGCTGGGAATTTGGCCCTCTCTGATCCAAGAGAGTTCACAGAAGGCTCCCTTGCCCACTTTCTGCACCTGGCTGAGAGATTGACCAGCAGCTCGATGGGGTCGTGGAAGCTTTATTCCCTTTGTTCCATGGGTGTCTGCCCTGGAGAGCCAAGCTTGGATTAACCGAGCCTAAATCCCTGGGCAGCCTGCCAGAGCAACGCTAGCTCTGACGCAAACGGAGCTCCTAGATGGCTTCAAGACTGGCTTTGTAGACCAGCTCTTCTTAGGTGCAAATGCACAGGCAGAGAGCACAATGCTCATGTCAGATCCCCGGGAAGTCTCTCCCAGAGGCAGCAGTTGCCAGCTCACGCAGCAGCCATGTGAACTTGGACAATGCCACTTTTTGGGGCCAGCCCTTCCCCAGCAGTGCTCCCCTGCCCTCGGTGCAGACAATTTGGACGCTGTGCTACGTTACAGCAGCACACATGGGCATGGCTCATAATGTGCCCATCCGGCACCTGCGTGTTCTTGGTTGCAGCACTGAGCATTTTGATCTTTTAAGTCACTGTCATTGGAAGCAGTGTGAGGAAAAAGCTATTTTCCAGCATCTTTCAATAGCTGATCCAAAGGCAAGGTGCATCAGGAGCCAACAACTCCTGCAACATGTCTCCTGCATGTCTCCTCCTCACCCCAGGAGTTAGAAGTGGTCTTCTACTCCAAAGTGAGGGGTTACATTTCGTCCAGACCTCTGTGTTTGGGTAGGGAGAGAGAGGACTTTCAGCCCAGTTCCTGTGAAAACAAGGTTAATGCACTCATGCTGTGTTTGTTTTGCCTCCCCTAATAACTTTTGAACCTGTTGGCCTTGTTCAATTCAACTTGACAGAAGGGTAGAGATCTAGAAAATAATTAAGTTCTCATAAGTTTTGTAAAATAGGCTCTGATGTAGAAGACAGAGGGTCCTGGTGTTGTCAGCATCCTCACTGAGGAAAGGCTGAACATGAACGCACATCTTGTTTGGCATTAGGGGAACGACACAAAAAACAAACCTGCAGCCACAAAACAAAGCTTCAGCCGAAATTCACACTTAGACATCAAAGTCAGACCACAGACAAGACCAAAAAAAGCCAGTGTTCATAGAAATCCTTGCTAGTTTCAACCTGAACTCAACACCTTCTGGCAATTCCACAGCTGTATCTTGGGATGTAGCTGTATCACCTCCACATCGTACTGGCATAAGAACCTGCTTCCTTCCTCACAGCTGCTGCCACTGCTCAGGAGACCCAAGATGCAAAACATTACAGCAGCTATTTTAAATGAAATTGGAGGTCATTTTAAAGGCTGCTCTGTGTTGTGTGTGTGTGCAGTAGGATTCATTTCGCTGAAGTGGAAGGAAATGCCTCTAATCGTTGTGGCTTGAAAACACAAGTGGCATGCAGGAATATTAGAAACTAATAATTTGAGGACAGAAATGGGAAGCAGAAACTTGTGAATTCGCATGGTTCTTTGGCACTGTGACCATGAAGAAAGCAATGCTGCCTACGGAGCTGAGCCCAGCTTCTCTGAAAGGCCATGGAAAGGCATCTTTACTGCACATTTTCAACTCCCAAAGGCTTACATTGACCTTCATGGACTGAGAAATCCCACTGCAGACTATACCCAAGTCCAAGCCAACATAAATCAAGTGCACAAGTACATTTTCATGGGAGCTGCATCATACCTTCAATCTTTTTCCTTTTCTTCCCAATGCCTCTCCTCCTCCCAAACCACCATCCCAGCAGCAAAAGGATTAGTTTAAAGCTAATGAGGATTAGCTTAAAGCTATTTTAACCTTTTCTCTTTTAAACTCCCAGAAAAGAAGATCTTCCTGTGTTTTACTTTTTCATTTTTCAAAAAAGCAGTTTGTTTCTTGCCCAGACCTTTGAAGATCACCAGCCTGGAATATTTCCAGCTTCCTCAGAACTGAGGGGTGCTAAATCAGCTCAGAGGCATCTGCTAGCAACAACAAACTTTAATTTGCTGTAGTAAAATGTCTGTTTAATCCACTGACGTCCAAAGACTTCTGCCTTAGCTAGTATTTGAGCATAGCAGTGGCCCATTGTGTTATTTGAAATGAACCTGCTTTAAAGCAGAAGAATGAAAATGAGAGATGGCCAGGCTCCTGACCAGGAGATCAGGATAAGATGCTATGTCGAAGGGGACCTAAAACCCAGCCTCTCTAACTGCTGGTTTGGCATCAGGCACTTTCAACTGAAACTCCTTTGGCTTGGAATAATTAAGGGTTTGCCTGTAGCAGGACTCCGGGGTGAGTAATTATTTATCTGAGAGTGGTACCTCCAGTCCCCAGAGGGCAGGTCCCTTTGTGTAGGCACTGAGCAAACACACAGAAAGGGGCCCTCCCTTCCTGAGGAATTTGTGGTCTAAACAAACAAGTGGGCTGAGTGCAGGAGAGGGGGCAGCAGATGTGGCCAAGCAGGTGAGACGACTCGCCCTGAGGTCACACTGCAGATTAATGCTGATGCTAGTCTTTTGAATCCCAATACAGTCCCCTGATCAGGAGCCCAAGCTTCTGCTCATGGACTGAAACTCCTCCCCTGCACAAATCGTCTCCACCTCCCGTGGATCTTCCTTTTTGCAAACCTGCACATCGTCTGCCTCTGCTGCAGGCTGAGGCAGAGCAAGCTTTCATCACCACCATCAGCTGGGCAGCTGCATGTTCTGCCTCCTCCTCTATTGCCTGGCTTCCTACCTTCCAGATTTGGCATACATCTGGCATCCCCCCGGTAGGCTGGGGAAGCTAAGCCAGCTAACATTCTTTCAGATGACTGTTTTTTAACTAGCCTTTATTTTTTTCAGCAGGGATGAGGTTCTAGGCCTAAATAATACCAGTCTTGAAATGCAAACTGATACAGAGCTGATCTAAGAAAGAGGCTTCTTTTGCAGCTTCAGATGCATTTATTTTAACACAGCTCACAAAAATGGGGCAGAAAGTTTTAAAGTCAAGGTTTGGCCTACCCTACAGTTTCCTTTGCTCCCCTTCAAGATACTTACAAACATTTCCTACCCACTTAAAAGACCCCCACTCTGGACAGTTTGGCTGAACAGGTGACACCAGTAGGAAAGGTTTTAGCAGAAACACATACTCACTGCATGCTGGTCACTTCAGGCTGCTGCAGTGTTGGACTGCTCATCTCATCTTCCCACTGCTGCTGTTCTACAGTGCTCTGTGCAAGAAAGATGCTGAGGCATCTGCTTCCAGGAGAAGTTATTGAGCTAGGAAGCCCCAGCAGGGCAGATAATTCCAGTCAGTCCTCCAAGCAGGGAGGTCAGATCTGTGGTGAGCCCTTGGCTGGCTCCAGGCAGCTGCATGGAAAATTTGCATGGCTTATTTTATAACATCCCTCTTCAACAGGGAAAATGGACCTGGTCTTCTTTTCCTTACGGCAAGGTGGATTATAAGGTTTGAAGTAGTAGATCTCAGAGCTCTGTACTTTCTGAAAGGATCAGCTGGGCTCGGGTGAGGAAGCACTGACCTCACAACTGGCCATCAGCCTCAAAAACCTGTGATTCCAACCTAAAATCCAGTGATTCCAATGAATCTGGTCCCAACGGAGGCTTTCAGATGGTTACAGACCAACTGACAAGAAAGGGAAATGATGTTTTGCATTAAGTGTTTGCTGTGCCAGACTGCTCTCACCAAGATTAGGTGTCAAAAGAGAATGAAGGTATGGTATAGAGAACAAACAGGCAGGAATGGACACATTTTCTGTTTAAAGCAATGCCCCTAGAAATGCACAGACCTATCTGTTTTCAGCCAGGGCTACATGACACACCTTTCTCTCCAGTCATCCCAGCTGAAAAAGTTGGCATTTTCTTTCATTTCTCTAGTGAAGAACCAGCAGAAAGCTTACAGTCATGCATTGCAAATAAGGCATATTTACACGTACAGTGGGCTAAGAGAGAAAAAAAAAGAAAAGCCATCTGCTTTCTTGTGTATATCAAGTGTCTGGATTTTAGAATAACCAAAAGACATAGCACTCTTGTCCTGTATTTTATTAGGAAATTAACAGGCTGATTGATAACCTGAAAATTACATAGTGAATCTCATTTTAAAATGTTCAAAATCATGAGAATAATTTTGATTTCTACAAAACATAATGCCCTGATACAAATCTTCTTTATGCCTGTAAATTTCTACACCCTTATCATTTATCTACTGTACAACAGAGAGGATGGATAACTGTAACAGAATCTGGAAAGTTAAATACAGGATATTTAATACAGGACTTTTTCTGCAGTACAAGTCAAACAGATGAAATGTTGGAAAGAAAGCTCAGAATGGGAGAGTTCCCTATGAGAAGGTTCCCTGTGATCTCATTCATTATGCATCAGTATTTCAGATGGGTAATATTGGTCAAAAGACTGGTAATATATTAACTGCTGTGCCAAGGGATGAGGCTTTAGGGCATCCCCCAGGAGAGAGAGACCACTGTGGGGTACAGGCTCTGCAGTAAGGGTGCACTGGATGTGGAGGATGATCAAAGTGCAAGAGCTGATCAATCTGTCTACATCTTGTTTCCCCAGCAGTTTGAGCTACCACTAGCAGCACGTTGGACTAAAGAGCTTTTCCTGAGGCTGTCAGTTTTAAAGACTGGTAGGATTCAGGTGCTGAGTCCTACCAAGGCCTTAGTAATTTCAGCCTTAGTAATCAAAGCCCAACTCCTGCTCACGTTGTGTGAGAACTCACACTGATCCAACACTGTTGGTTTCATTGCAGTCATCATGTGGGGCAGTGTGGTTCAGCCCCATGGGGTGCAGCAGAGGCCCTCAATTCTCTAAATAAAGAGCAGCACTTGTCAATACCAACTGACTCTTGTGGGGAGTTTCTCAAGGCATTATCCATGAAAACATTAACATTGTCATATGTGCTGTGTGGATTAGAAATGCTTTCCTGAACTGAAGCCTCGACTCCTGCAAGGATTATGGATGTTCTGTGAGTGGCCAGCTCAAACACTTGACCAGTGAAGTCCAGCCATTTCAGCCTCTTGTATTATTCGTGGCATCTGTGAGCTAAAAACCAATAGATTTAAGAAGTAGAAAGCCTTCCTTTTAAAATGTTCAGGACAAGTACATTCAGAACACTGTTTTCTATTTATATATAAATTCTTTGGCAACAATTTTCTAGAAAGCAGAATGGTTTTTTGCTATATAATACTTTACTGAAAAACCCATGAAAAACCGATATCTTAGAAAATCTATAGCGCTTTCCACTATAAATAGTATTGTTCCAGATTAAGGATTAGTTCCTCCCTGAAGAAAAACAGATTTTAAAAATCTGGTCATTATCTGATAACTGTTTATGTAATAACACTAAAAGAAAACAGAAAAAGAAAATCATTCAGTATGTGGTTTGTTATTGTCTAGAATGTTAGTGTATGTTTATACAATAAAAACAACATAAGTTATCCTAGTTTGTTTTAAAAACCTTAGTAGTAGAAATAAATTGCTATCTGCAGATTCATAAACAGAATGCATTTTTTTCTCCATCTAAGTTCAAGTATTATTAGAATATTATTATTACTATTATTATCATTATTATTATTACAGGAGCTCTAAATCCTTGCCATTTTGCCTGTCTTGACATCATTTTGGTCTTTTTGAGAAATAATAAGTTGTGATCATTTGTTCAGGAACAAAATCAACGTGGAGCTTCTGGAAGTTTTGCCTAGTGGAAGACAGCCTGGCAATCCTTTGGCTACTGTGGGTAACTTCAGAAGAGCATGTTTGAGACTAGTGGTATGGATACAGCAGTTGCACGATTTCTTGGTTGGCTGATGAACTTCATTTCCCCCAGGTTCTCAACACTCAGTCCTGTCCAGAGGAGAAAAGTAGGAACAACCCAACCCAGGCTGGCACCACGTCAGGATATGTCATCTTCATTCCCTCCCGGGACTGTCAGCTGCTCGTAGGTGGGCAGAGTGTTGTTGGGGTGGAAAAGCTCTGAGCTGATGTTGCTGTTGGCTCTCTGGGATGATCTGTTGCTGCCCTGATCCCCCTGCTGACGGGAAACCAGGTGATGCAGCATGTCCGTGATGAGGTTCAGCTTCTGATCCATTTGTGTGACCTGCAAAGGCAAAGGGGAGAGTTGTTGAAAATTGCAACAAACTAGGTGACATATGTATAATATTAATTAGCATCACAACAACCTCTGAAGACACCATAGATTCGCAGTTCATCAAACAGATCATTAGAAATTTAATGCAATGGATCAGGGTTGGACGGGGACAAGCTTGTTAATACTCACCTCTGGTGTGTGCTTTGACACACATTTTATATCTGGGTGAACACATGACAAATGGGATTTTAAAGAGGTCTGCTGGAATAGAGAACTAAATTTCTGTGTGGAGTTATTTTTTTTTTTTTTGGGTTATTATTGTATCCATATTTTTTAAAAAGAAATTATAAACTTCTATGCTCTAAAAATACCAATATGCTCTAGTAAATAACTGCTTGACTTGCAGTGATCTAATCAGCTCTTAAGCTGGGACTGAGTGATGCTCATTTCTAGGTTTGGGCCCAATTAACAACTCAACACAAAATGCCCATAGGTACTTTTGCTGCCATGAGTGAAGAGCAGCTGGGAGTGGGACACGAGTCAGTTTTATGCTCTCAAAACCCAGTGACACAGCATTCCCTAGGACTGCCATCTGAATGACATGATCTCTAGCAAGACAGAAACTAAGAATTTCAAAATGGTTGAAAATTAATTTCTTGACTGGGAGACTCCAGGGGTTCAGCCTGAATCCATAATGCTAATTTTCTTCTTTAGACAAGAGCTCCTAAAATTATTTAATTTCTCTTCCCCCCTCTTTTGTCCTGCTCTTTCTTCTAATTTTTAGGAGAAAATATAATGAAAAAGCTGATACCTAAGAGAAGTTAGGTTATGGATGTTCTTTTTGGCATATATTTGTGGTACTCAGAGGAAAATCGAGCACCACAGATCCAGCATCTGGTTTCTTGCATCTCTAAGTCAAGAAGTAACCAATGTGACCACTGAGAGGGGGCACAGATGTGACAATGTGCCACTGTGAGGCACTGGGAGCCTCCTCTCTGCACTGAATCCAAAGTACTGAGCAAGACATCCCAAGGGGAAGATGGGCATTTCCAGCTTCCAAGTCCTGCCCACTCTCTGACCCTTGGTGTGCTAAAAGCATTGAAATTAGGCAGTAAGACTCTGCCTTGTGGCCTCCTACTCCCTTCTTCAAGCATAATAAGAAAGCCTCGATTTTGTCTTTGCAGTCTCTGATCCATTGATCCACAGGGATCTTAAAACACTGAGTAAATTCTAGGCAAAGAAGATGTAATACTTTTTAGAAAGGGAAAAGAAAGCAAGCAGAAAAAAAACATGATAGGAATAAATTGTTGCCTAAAATATCTGCTAGAAGTAGTGAAAGGCACATAAAACTGCCAGAGAGAGCATGAGTGGGAGCAATTCATATGTGCCTGGCTGTCATCCAAGTATCACACAGGATAGTAAAAGACAGTAAGGCTGAGCAGAACATCAACAAACCTGGAGGATTTCAGCAGAGACTAAAATGTTTTTCTACCATAGAGAAAATGCTGTTTTTTTTCAAACACTTTGTACAACTGGTAGGGAAGCAGATACAGTGATTTAAAAATATGAGGTGCCAGAGATTTATACTTTGCAGCTGGTTTTGAAAACATTAGGCAAAGCACCCTAGATGGTACATGAAACACTAGTAATTCTGGATGGAAATGGCTGTTGAAAGATGAGATTCTCTGAAATGAGGAAGCTGAAGAACAGATAAGTTCAAGATTTCTAGAAGGAAATACAGATTGAAAACTGAGCAGATCATCAGGTTCTCATTTCATCGCTACTTATTCCCTCCCTTAAAAAGAGACACATTTTGCCCAAATGGTCCCATTGCAGATGGCAAACTTGTGATTCTCCAAGAGTCACAGTAAAATCAGTGGTACTGAAACGTACAAAAATACCTCGTTCCTGCATCCCCCACTGCCCAGGTGTTGTTTGTTTTCTGAGACAACTGTGCTGGAAGGACTGCAGTGAAAGCCTCCAGACAAACAGTTATCTTCAAATCCAAAAGACAACTTTTCCTTCTATAAGAAATGTCTATTTGCTAACTATTCTAAATGAACTGGGGGATTTTTATATGTATATATTTCTTAATTTGTGATTCCAGGCAGGGATTACCAGAGGAAACAGAGACTGGAGATATATCTGGAAAACGTGCATTCATGAAACTCTTGTAGTGCTGAACTATTGAAGATGACAGTAGGTTGGACTGAGATCTGGATAGTCCTTCAACAGCTGTGCATCCTGGTGATGAAGTACTGGGGAGAAGTGAGAAGTGAATATTCTTGCTGGGAAATAAATTCCCAGAGATAATTGTCTAATTTTTTCTAGGCTACAAGGTCTGGCTGCTGCAGCTGTGGAGTGTAGGAGGCCCACAGAAGCAGAGGCAGGAGCTAATTGCTATTGAGTCATATGAGATTAAGAGTGAAGACCTTTCTCATCCATGTTCCTGCTTTTTTGGGGTCGGGCTCTAAAGCCACAAACCTTTTGTGGAGGGAGGTCCAGAAAGCCGGTTGTGTTCCGTTGTTGTTTAATCAGTTTTGCTTTCCATTTCCCAGAGGGTTCTGTGCCTCTGAAGGGCTTGCTCCAAGACACACTGGACTCAGTGGTAGATTTTGGCAAGCACAGACTCTCAGTGGCTTCAGTGGGCTCTGTACCAATCTTGGACTGAATCATCAATCCCAAATAGTAAAATTTTCTTTGGATATTACAAGAGAAGGAGCAGTCTGGATTTCTGCACATGGATCTTCTCCTTGGGGCTCTATCAGAAAAGATGACATTGGCAAATGAGGCAGCAGTGGGACAATGGGGCCCATTCTTGATTCTGCCAAAGGAGTATCTGCTTAAAGTATGAGATATTTTAAAAGGAGAAGTAAAAGCCACCAGAAGGCAACTTCTACTGTCATCACAGGCCTCTGATGTACCAGAAAAAAAGGCTTGCTGGTGAACAGCCTGGCTTATTATCGTGCCCAATCTGCCTGTTGTCATCCAAACACACATCCTGAAATACATCATTCACTCGCTTGATGCAGAGATAATTATACCTACTAGAAAAATGTCACTGTGTGCAATATCCTTTTTATTAAGCCAACTTTAGGCAGTTAGCATGGAGAAATGTATCATCTCCCCTGAATCATACTTTCAAACACATTTACTTGATTAGAAATTAGCTCTGATGCCAGAACGAATAAAAGTAAAGCAAACAGAAAAACTGCTGATGTTGCTCTAATCTTAACCGCTTTGAACAACTCTGATCTCTCTACTTAAAACAGCAAACATGGTTAATTACATAGAAAAATAACTCAGACTGATTTGTTTCCTTTAGGAAAAACTAAGTAAGCTCTTTGTAGCTAATTTATGTTTCATTAGAAGCATGATGTTTGGATGATCAGATTCTTTATATGCAAATAATTTCCTTTGTATTTCACAGTTGTTGGGAAGAGGAAGCAGTGTTTGAAACTTCAGAAATTACACACCATAGTTATTCCTAAGTCATACAGAAATATTGTATGAATACAAAATTTTTCCACCCTCTGAGTTAAGTTAAAAAAAAAATAAACCCAAGGATCATAGATTGAGCACAGATGGAGAGAAGATTTAAACAAGTTTTGAATCTCTCTCTTAGAAATTAATAAAATCCTATCCATGCAGTGCACTGAGAAAAAAACCAACCCAAAACCAAATAGTTACTCCTGAAGGCTGAAAGGTTAGCACACCAATCTTAAATGGCGTATCATGAATCAAAGTTATAAAATGCTATTATAACAGTCTCTCTCCATCTTTCCTTTAGGCTCCCTTCAGGTACTGGAAGGCCACAAGTAGGTCACTCCAAAGCCTTTTCTTTTCCAGGCTGAGCAATCCCAATTCTCATAGTCTTAGTGAAATGCATTTATAAAGGTAATAATATTTGTAAAGGGATCAAAGGCATCCTAGGAGGTGCTACTGAACAAGACAGAGACTGTTCTTGCTGAAAGGACAAAATAATTTTCAATAAAAATTGTCTATTATTTTTATCTATTAAAATTCTGCAAATCTTCACACTGTATTAACTTGCAACACTTTGTAATTTTAAGCTTTCATAAAAAGTTCATGGTATGATCTGGAACATGAAGTGTAACAATGAATTTATTTCCTTGCTTTTAAAAACAAAACAAACAAAACAAAACAAAACAAAACAAAACAAAACAAAACAAAACACAGAAGCCTGTTTGGCTCCAGGGACAGAACAGTCTCTTTTAAGCTCCCCTGTAATGGAGAACTAAAGGGCAGCACTTTGGAGACTGACTCCCAAAACTAATTATAGGGATTTACCAGGAAAAGGCAATGACAGACACAATTACAGAGCTAAGTGGAACAGTATTTTCAGCCATGGGAAGCTGAAGGATAAAATTTTGAGTTTGGCATAATTTTGTCCACAAAGACCACGAATTATTAATAAGTTATTCCAAGTATTGCTCCATGATCTGGAGAGATCAAGATTGATTAATGCTGTTGATTAAAGCTGTGTCATCTGCCCATCATTCTCATCCTCAGAGATATTAAAAGTAAATATTAAGGGTAAAAATCATAATTCCTTTGAACAGAGTGGTTTTATAACTACCTATGTTCTTAACATGGTTGACTGATCAAACAGATTTTTTTGTCCATAATGAAGAGAATTTTTATCAGCTCATTGCTCACTCAGTGGATTCTGGGGAGCTGTCCTTGCTCTCAGTAAAGAAAAGCATGAAGTGGCTAAAGGAGAAGAGGGAAACCAAGATTCAAGCAACACTTGGCTGAATTAAAATGTGATAAAGGAAGATTTCAGCTGCTTTTACAACACTAAACTCTCAAGTCTGCTACCCTGACTTCAGTAGCATTCATTACTGGGGGTGCAGCTTTTCAGCTCAAAGTAAACGAATTCTTTAAGGCACTTTTTCAAAATAACCAAAGAGGATTGGGGAGACCTTCATGTATTTATCAGTTCTGGTGGCCTGTTATTGAGGAGAATCCTATTGCTCTGCAGGGTAGAAAACTTCTAAGGAAATAAAAACCGATGCTTTCTTTAAGCATCTCTCCATGTTGTACCAAATCTCTAATGTGTTTGCTGTTCAGTACCACACTCAGTAATAAGCTATCTTTCATAAAAAACCACAAAAAGGTGATTTCCTTTCTGCTAACAAAATAATCACCAATGATTCAGCTGGAGAGAGGATGAAAGGCAAAAAATATTCTAGAACTTATGATACCTGTTAATGGCAATGTTATGAAGGAATGCATCAGTATCCATTGTGCTACTTAACAACAGTGAGTCTGTTCTGGAAGAAAACGGGGTTAAAAATGACATTTGTCTTCAGTGGGATTCTTCGGATTTAAGTTCTTCAGAATATTTGAGGAAGCTTCAGAGAGAAGCTCCCCTGGCTTCTCTTCTTGCTAAGTCCTCTGACTTGTTAGTATCTCAGCATTTCTACAAGTTAATGCTTAATCCTGGAGGGCTCTGAGGACAGAACAGGCACGATGTTAGGAGTGGCTTCCTAGAGGAGCTCAGGGATAGGTATGGGAATTCCCAGAGAATTTATTTTAAAGATTTAGATTTTTCTACAATAGAGGCAGGACAGACCAAGAGTTTCAGGATTATTAAGGAACGTTTATTCAGGTGTATGGTTCTTCAAAAATCACGGAATGTTCCTCCCTTCCATTTGCAATACCCAAGATCCCAGATTCTTGCAAAACCTCCTATCAGAACTTCTGGCTTTGATGTGTTTATTTTGTTGCCCGAGATGAGGCAGCAGTTTTGCTGGAGGTTATATTCCCTCCACTGAGGTGTTCAAAGGAGAATGTAATCTGCATGAAGGAGGATTTGCTCTCCAGACTGTCTGTACTTTCTCTTGAGAGCTGGCCAAAGAAGGAAGCATGTGTGTGGTGTTCAGGGGAAGGACAGAAGAAGTGGAGCCAGTGAAAAAACACTCTGCTGTAAGATTGATCATTGCTTGGAAAACAGGAGGGCTGAGCTTCTGAGGAGCAAAATTGACAAGTTTTGAAGGTCAGATGGACAAGTCTCTTCCAGTCAATGAAAACATGAACACTCTAAGCACTGTCTTAGCTGACAAATAAAAAGGATACTTTTCAGATAAAAAGCATCTTTGGAGAGAAAGGCACTTGCTACACCCTGAGTTCTAAAATCAGCTCTCTTGCTTAAAGCTGTAAGTGACAATCTCGCCTTTGGGACAGTAAAAATTGTTCTGTTTTTCCAATAAACTGAGACTGTTGCTGCTCTCGTCTTGCTGTGTATTTTTATAGGAAAATATTTATCTTACATTTCTCAAAAGCATAAAAACCACTTTTATTTTTTTGTAGTAAGAGCCCCTGAACAGCTGCTGAGAATCCACCATTGATGAGGGTGCATTCAACAGAGGGTGATGACCCTGGGGAGAAAATTCTGAGCCACTGAGTCAGGATCGGAGCTGGGCAACAACTAGGATTTATAAACCATGTGCTGGCTCTGATTCTCCAGAAGTTACCTTGATAGCAGTGAACTATTACAAAGGGCTTGACTTCTACAGTAAATTCCTAATGCACTGTAAAGAAACTCAGTTTTGTCACACATTTTTTAAAAATTGTTTTGGGAGTTAAAAGAAACTGGCAACACCAGCATGTAGCCATTTGTTTACTGACTGTAACACTTGTGGCACTTTAAGGTAATTTTTGTTTGTTTGAAGAATTTTTTTCTGGTTGTGTAGCACAAGATCTAGGATAGCAAATGCTCAAGCTATAGGAAATGGGAGAAATTACATGGTTGATTTATGCGTCTGTTCTTTCCATTAGGATTGGGAAAGCAATTTTGATTAGCAAATAACTAAACTGCAGAGAATTATTTTTCTTTTCCAAATGTTCTTTTTCTCAAACAAAAGGATATTTTTCTAAAAGTTTCTGGAAATATGACATCTCTGGTTAACTATTCATTCAGCTCCATTTCTTTCATGATTCCTAGAAGAGTGTAGGTTACAACTATAATGTAATTTTTCAGATTAGGTGTCTCCCCTGAATTACATTTGAAGCCAATGGTAGTAAGAGACATGCTCTAACGGGTCAAAAACTAAAAACTGATACAAAAAAGCCACTTCAGTAATATGTGATGGAATAAATAATATAAAATACCGCAGACCAAATACAGAATATTAGCAGCATGTTATCAAAACTCTCTTCTCTGATACCACCACTTTTCCCTACAAAGAGACAAGCAGCAACAACAGACGTTGTGCTTATGTAAGCTTATGTAAAAGACCAATTCCTTTAAGATCTGTAAAAAAATTGAGGAATAAATAGAAATCAAAAGTTACAAACAAGTTGGTTTGCTTTTTTACAGGCCAGCTCCATAAGATTATTTGTCTATAGCTTGCTGCTTGACTAACAGAAGCAAGCTAAGATGAATAGAAACCACTCCTTCTAACAAAGAGGTTGGTAGGATGCTGGCAGTTGAGAGAATTAAATTACAGGAGAGTGAAATACATTTGGTCATGGACTGTTAGGGAGTATAAAACCATGAAAGGTGGAAAGATTTTGGAACAGCACTTCTTTTAAGAAGTTTTTTTTTCTGGGTTCAAACTAAGACGGAAAATTTAATCTAGATGTAAGGAAGAAATTTTTTGCTGTGAGACACTGGAACGAGCTGCAGAGAGAAGTTATGGGTTCCCTATCCCTGGAAGTGTTTGAGGTTAGATGGGGCTCTGAGCAGCCTGGTGTAGTGGAAGGTGTCCCCATGGCAGGGGGTTGGAGCTGCAGGATCTTTAGGGCCCCTTCCAACCCAGGCCATTCTATGATGATCCTATGATTCTTTTAGAAGTGGAAAGGATTCAGAAAGGCTTGAGGATAAAAATGTTGAGAAGGGATGACCTAAAATTCTAGTAAGTCAGGACAGAAATGAGGACAATGATGGATATGTCTGCAGGAGATGGTCAGAAGCAGGACTGGAAACAGCTGCCACTGAAGAAGAGCGAGCAGAGAACTGTCGTCTCAGTTCAGCACTTTTGTTGCTGTTATTAACAACTTGCAGAAATATTTGGCTTCTTTCAAGCACCCAAACAGTTGGAAATCAGCTTTTCCTGAGAGCCTTTCTTTAGTTCTGGATGTAGTCTTGGGCCATGAGGCCAGTCCTGCTGGCCTCCTAGCCCTCACTCCATGCCCAGATGTGTGCAGCACTCGCAGATCTCTCTGGCATCCAAGAGGCTATAGCCAAGCAATTAAAATTCGTGGTTGACTCTTGTTTTAGATAAATCAGACAAGACTTAAAACACATGGAAATTTTCAAGTTAGAACAGCATCCAAAATCTACAGTCTTTGGCCCAGTGCTGCCTCAGGATACAGCATATTTTTTCTCTAAAATATTACAAAGGTCAGATATTTATTTTTTTAACCCTTTCCTCTAAGTTAACAGCGTATCAGTAGATAAAGAAGGGAGTTTGGAATATTTTTTCTCCTTGGCATGAAGCCAGGAAAGTGAGGGTCTTGCCTCTAAATATAACTTTTATCAGAAACTACCAAAGATGATCAAATCCCCCTATCCTATTAACTGAATACTCCCATATTTTCAAGGATTATCTTATCTTCATTAACTGTAGCCCCACCTTTAAGAAACAGTATCTCTTTGACCAGACACAACTTTCCTCTTCTCTGTTTAAAAATAAGATGTGAGTTGGCAAGAAGGGAGGGATTCTTTCTTTACAAGTGAATCAATGATACCAGAAGTATTAGAAGTTAATGTATCTGCAAAAATCGCTGGCTATCCATCCAGCACTATAATCATAAACAGCTTCCCATATTATGTTTAAATTGAAATTCAGCCTTATGGAGAATGGGAAACAGGCTTGAGATAACAAGAAATATAGTGGAAATATTGATCAAAGAAACTAGGAAAAATTGGTTTTAATGTGTAATTATTTCAATAGAGTTGTAGAATAAATGATGGTCATCTGCAGGGCCAGGAGTTGGACTTTGAGGACCCTTGTGGGTCCCTTCCCACTCAGGATATTCTATGGTTCCATGTTTAGAGCATCTATAGCACTGTGCAAACATGGGTGCACCCCAGCACAGCTTAAGTCCTGTTAAGGTAAGTCCTGTTATTGCCAGCACAATGTGGGGTAAACTGAGGCAGCACAGTCAGCGGCCCACCCTCAAATACAATAAACATTCTTAACATCAGCTTGGATCAGTGGCTCTAACAAAACCTTAAAAATACTCTCCCTGTCCCGGGCACATCTTCCAGTCTCAAGGAAAACTTTGCAGCACCTTTCTGGTTTTTATTATTGAGACAGGAGGTTGTTTTCTCATTCTCTATCACATTCTTGTTCAGCAAAACATTTCTTTGTGGGGTCCTTCTGGTTGAGCACCCTGGTACCTATCTGCAGAGGAAAGAAAGGCTCTCTCCGTGTAGCTAACAGGCACTTGTATTTCAGATGCTTCACTTCCACAGATGTGAAGAAAACTCCCCGTGGTTCTTGCCTCTGGAGGACCCTTTCTGCTGGCTTAACCACGGCAGTACAGCCTCTGAATATCACTCCATATTTTTGTTGTCAGAAGTTTGGCTGTCAGACAACAGCTTTTCCCTAGCTGTAGATTCCTGTTCCCCGTGTGGAACAGTGGCATATTTACAGCACTTTAGGGTTAAAAAGCGAAGAGTACAAGACCCAACTGGCATAAACATTTGTCCAAAACTCTTCTCCACAACAAAATAAACCCCAAATCAAACCAACACCCACTGTCCCCCTCCCCCTATTGAAGAAAATAAAAGTGACTAATCTTGACCTCTCTCCAAAGGGGAATGTTTTGCTTCTTGAATCCTTTGCTCTGGCTCTTGTATGATACTGGGACTATGACTAATAACCTCTTGCCAGAGTACTGCTGAAAATTTCACCATTGAGTAGCTGTTCTCATGCTGGGCCATCATAGCATGCAACTTAAGTTGCCAAGATTTTATTTTTAAAAAAACAAAGAATAAGATATACACTCATAATCCCCAGTGTTAGAAATAGATTTTTCAGCTTTAACTGTAAAGTTTTGCCTGACAATTCTTCCTCCTTCCTCCAAACTGTAATTTTTCAGATGCCTGCTACGAAATGGTTCCCTTTTTTCCTTTATTATCCTCAGACACTTTTTGTAATTCAAAACAGATTTGAGACTGCTGCTCTTTTTAAAGCAAATCTGCCATGTATCATGTTGTGTTCGGTCAGCACTGCTTATGTTATGTTTTGCACTTCATCCAAATGAGGCATCCATGCCGCTTTTCAAAGGGAATAAAGCCAGACTAGGTGCAGTGGCTTTTATGGCTGGAACAGATTCACAGGTTATGGATCTGATCTCATGGCATGGCACTGGGAAGGACACTCCTATCTTTTTGCTTAAAAAGTTAAAAACAAGATAACTTCAACTGTTATCTCAAAAACATGTTTGTTTTTTTTTTTTGCCAGCTCCTTTTTCAGCATCCATAATCTACTAATTATTTATAATTTGATGGTTACTATAAGAGCAAAAAATGGGCCTAAACCCCTTAGTACCTAAAATGAGCTTAAAAAAAATGAACAACCATATGAAGACTTCTGCAGCAATCAAAAATGGAAAGGGAAAAAGAGTGGGGGAGAGAAAGGGAGAGAAGCAATTACAACTATAGTGAGTTTTGAGTGAGTTTTCCCTGAGGGCTGCTGGTAATTAAACTAACAGCAACATGAATCTCTGTTTGATGTGGTCATGAATTTGTTTTCAAAAGAAAAATCTTTAAAAAGATTCTTTCAAGAGAAATTTTTAGAGAACAAGCTCAGCATGAATAATTAGACCAGAAATACTTTGATAAATATTATTATGGAGAAGTCATTTATGGGCCATGGCACCTGAAGGTTAGAAATCCTGGTGATAAATAAGGTGGTAAGTTTGCCCATTTTGAACACACAAAACCAGGGCTGTGCTCCTGTTTGCCTTAGCCTGCTCCTCAGAAAGGAGGCAGCCTCTTGTTTTGCCATTGCATTAAGCTTTACAAAGACACAGATGCAAGACAGAAAATTTCAGTGGGAAAGCTCAGTGGAACGAAAGAAAACCACACACAATTTCAAAGGCACTTTTCATTCCCAGGGGCTGCACAGAGATCAGAGGTGAAATTCAGTGGTGATAAAAGTCTGTGAGCCCACTCTACTCCCCCAGCCTTTCTAATCATCATTCAATTCTGCTGAAATCATATCCCCGGAAATATCTCCTTCGGAATCCTCTAAGAATAAAACCACTTTCATTTTGTAGAAATTTAAGCATCCAGCAAAACCCCACTGAAATCCAGAGAAGATGTAGGTGCTCTGCACCCTCTAAAATCAATGAGCATCCCAAAAGCACATTTCTTTTGTTTACTGAGCACTTCAAAAAGTGGAGGCAGATACAATCAATCACAAGCCAGCAAATAACCAATGAGTGAAGTAGAATGTAATATATTTACCAGTGGAAACCCATGTTTACAAGGAAAAGAAACTGCTTGTTGGCTGTCATGGTGTTATTCATAAAGGCAAACTAGGAGATCTTATGGATACCAGCAGCAAAACTACAACAAAGGCAACCAACTGCTAATGAAGAAGGGTTTTCAGTCAAATTTCATGGGTCATACAAAGTCATTACCATGCCTGCAGGAGTTCAACAACTCTGCCAGTTGAATTCGGGGGGAATGAAGTGATTATTTTGTTATGCATTTTGTAGTTTTAGACATTTTTGCTTAAAGTTTCAAATTCTGAAAGCCAACCAGCTATGCAAGAATACCAACTTCAATTTCCAGAGTTAGCTTCTGACCAACTTTCTTGCAGAGGAAACCCCGAAAACAGGTCTTCTGTACACATCAAGGTCTCAAAAACTAGATTTTAAAGACTCATATCTGTTCTGTTTTTTTTCCCTTCTGCTTAAACACTGCTTAACCTTATGGTGTTAAGCCAATTTCCCAACACTTTGGAGGCTTCATATATTTGAAAACTAAAAGACAGATAATTTGGATGCTACTGGTAACAAGTTCTGCATGGGTTAACTTTCCCAATTACTCCCATTGCAGGTTTCCCTCTGGTTTTGAGTCAGTTAAAATATCAAGGCTCTTTTCCATAACATTTTAAGCTATAATGCCTTCAAAAGTAAGCAAATGTTCCTGATAAAATAACATGCTTGAAAAAATTTAATGGATGACAAAGATAACAAAAAATCCTTAGTGCATTTCTTTGTCAGTAACTTCTAGGAATACAGCCAGGCTGGGCATTTGTTTGGACTGGTAAACCATGACTCAAAAGTGGATCTCTTGGCAGCACAAGCAACTGCTCTGTGGTGGAAGCAAAAAGCTCACAGTCTTTCCTAGCTGATTAATCATTATGACAGGCTTGAAGACTAAATGATCTGCCCAGCTTCAGATGTTACATGTGCATCCACCTTTTATTTTTCTGGTTCTCAAGCAGTAGCCTGAATTGTTCATTCTGAAGATAACAATGACCATTTATGGTTCAAAACTAAAGAGGGCTTTGGGCTTTGTAATATTATATTCTGATAGAGGAGGCTACTACACCAGATCACACAGCACATATAGTCTAGACATGATGAAATGCTGGAAGACTCTTCAGGCAGAGGTGGTGACAGTCTTGAACATAAAGCTCTGTGACGTTTCCCTTCTCCATTTCCACCTCCAACCAAGACTGTTATCAATTGCACGAAGGCAGAGCATGAACACGTGGCTGGCTCTCTCCCATCCAGCCCCTGCCATCGAGGGCTGCACTAACCCCTGTTAAATCAGTAACAAAATGTAGTTTCTCAGTGATGGGAGACAGCATCTGTTCCACAGCACAGGGTAACTCCCCTCAGCACTTACAGACAGCAACAAAAAAGCAGTGATACAATGAAAGCAGGGGAAAGCACCATAGTGGAAGAAAGAAAGTACTGGATCCTGTCTGAGACAGCCAAAGAGCTCTACAGGATCTCCAGCAGTCATGAGAGACACCACTTCAATTGTCACACAAAGGGTGCTCCTCCACAAAGATCAGCTTTGCCTTGGGCATCTGCCAGGGAGTCTTCAGTGACAGGGGCACTCCAGGAAGGGACCACCAGAGGATGAGCACCCTGTGTCTGCATGCAGCCAGCTGCAGCCTGCTCCTCCTGAGATGGATCACTGGTGCTCACAGGAGCCAGACCACGCGTCCCTTGGAAGGTCTGGGTATCACCACACAAACTGGTTTAGTCGCAGCCATTCCCTATTTTCTCTTTGCATATTTTCCTTGAATGAGTGAAAGAGGTTACTCTGGAGTAATTTGTTTTCTTTTTTCTGCTAATCTCTTTTGTTAAGTAGTATTTTTGCCCTAGTCCAACAGAGAGAGCAATCAGCTACTCAGGAGAAATTCATTCACCCCTAATCATGCAACATTCGAAAAAAAGTTGTCACATAGTGCCTACTAAGGACTTTACAGATTCAAATGCTAACATAATTCAGAATTAAAAAAGATTTTTTCATCCATTTTCATGGATGGCTTTATATGATTTGACTAACAGCTTTAGCTCTGACACATCTGCTCTGAAATGTGAAAGGGCTTTACTTCAGTCTCAAACATCACAGCTCCTTTAGGGTGTAAGATGCTTCTGCTCATAGTACCTGAACTGTTCATTTATATTTTCATGGAATCATAGAATGTCCCGAGTTGGAAGGGACCCTAAATATCATCTTGTAGTTTCAACATCTCTGCCATGGGCAGGGACACCTTCCACTAGACCAGGTTGCTCAGAACCCCATCCAGCTTGGACTTGAAAAATACCAGGACCATCAAGAAATGAACTTTTCAAGTTTTATCTAAGTTTTAAGATAAATCCAGAACAGCAGTGGGAATAACCAAAATTATAAACATGATCAAGTGTTTCTGTTTTAATTTTTGACCTCCAAGCCTCAAAATGTTTATCATACCCAGTGCTCATGGCTGAGGAAATGGAAACAACAGAAAGTGAAATGACTTGCCTCAGGTTCTGCAGAAAACAATGTCTGAGCCAGGAACGGCACTTACACTGCCCGAAACCCCCCCAATAACCACACCAGTGCATCTTTCTAGATGGGACATGGTGACAAAAGTGTCTGACACTGCCTTTTAGAAGCTGATTTTCAAAGAGGATAGAGGAGGTCTGGCTGCACTTACTCCTCTCTGGCTCAGGGAGTACTCACAGTGTACATGTGCAAGTGAACAGACCATGTGGGACCAGCTCTGATATGCATTATTTACACAACAGTTCTACTGACCTAAAAACTAATAAATCCACAGCCTGCAGATGATGTGCAGACACATAGACACATCATCACAAATATAACTTTATCTTGATTCGTTGTGTTTCTTCCCCCTGCTGCTGCACAACAGAGCATCCAGTACAATAGCAAAATAAGCCTCTGGCTAAAGCATGAGCTTACTTAAATCACAGCATTTCTCCAATGCAACCGACACATAGAAATAAGTCAATTTTTTTTTGCCATTTTCCAGGCAACCATTTCTACAGGAATATTTCACACAGAGGAAACGCTGTCAAGCTTGTTTGCAATGCATTGCTGCAAAATGCTCCACACTTCCCTTACTCTCTGAGTGCCCTCGACTCCTGGTGAGCTTTTCACCGAGGAAGATCCATGTATTTGGATAGAAGTGAAACACATAGTCTGTAACTTTGCACAATACAAGTGAAAGCACAATACAAGAGGTCAAAATGAGGTTTCTCTCCTTATGTATTGTAATTATGGTCTGTTTATAATTCTACAGTTAATTTAGGGCTTGTATGTCCCCGCTGGACAAAGCAGCTTGCCCTGTGTGGAAAATGACATTAACTCAATCTTTGCAGACTGTCCTTGAGCCTACAAATGCTTTTGTTAGTACAGTGAACACCTGTACTAATTACGCACTTCACTCACTCGGGGGTCACTGCTCATGGCAAAGGTTTTAAATCAGCCACCCCAGGAGACAGACATCATTATATTCCTGGAGCAGTCATTCCAGTGCTGTGAAACTAGGCAACCCTGGAAACAGATTCACACTGAAGTCTCTAAAGGTGAAAGACTGGGATACCCCATAGCTGGACACAGAATACTGGAATGAATCGAGAAAATGAAGAGAGTAATCAGGAACTGCTGTTGAAATCTTAAGTTCAGCCCTATTTTTAGGGATTCCGTGATTCTTCTGACTTTCATGTTAATAATTTTTTTTCCCATCTCTCATTATATACCAATACCTGATGCAGTAAAACTCGTAAGCACGTGAGAAGTGTGCTATAATTTAATTTTACTCACTCCGAGATTTGCATGTGCTATTTATGCACCTACAGTTATGCTGGAACTCAATGCCAAGGACAGCATTCATTTCTTCCACTGATGTAGTTCCCCATGAAATCATGTTCAGTTCTTCCCAGAGAGTCCCTGTTCACACTGATGCTAATCAGCAGTGCTACTTCCCCTTAGCTCAATATGCAAAACTGGCAGAATCAATGGCATATTATGTGAAAACCAGCATCTAAGTGGCTGTAGGGGGCAGAGATATCTGCATTTCACATTACTCTTCTCCTAATCACTGCATGTAAAAGCTGTCAGCGGGTTTGTCACTGGGAAATCCCAGAGCAGAAGGTTACTTTAGCTAGGTGCTGCCTTCAATTAAACACACCCCAAGGTGTCATGCTGCCCTCAGTATACAAGTAACAACATCACCAAAGGCAAGCAGCACTGAGGGCATGAGCAGAGCTCTCCATCCAACTTTCTGCAGCTGCTCTGTGCCCCAGTGCCATGTATGGGGTAAATAAAAGGGAAGCAGAGGCAGGATTTGTTCAGGAATAGCAAAGAACAGGAGCCAGGGCAGAAAAATAATGGAGCCAGGGCAGAGAAGGGATCCTTGAAGTATTTGGCATTTTCACAACTGCCTCTTATGTGAATGCTAAAAAGGTTTTCAAGGATGCAAATGACCAAATACACAAATACTTCCTAAGATGCCTAGGAACTCTAACATTCAAGCTAAAGGCAATGAATCAATATATTTTCTATCAAATTATCTCCAAAATATTTAATCTGCATTTCATCTTTACAAGCACGCAGCATAAATTTTCATGGATATGTAGATGCAAATTTTTTCTATCGTTTGTGCGACCCTTTTCAGCCAGATTCATTAGGCAACGTTAGAAAAACAATAATGCCTTGAGCTCTGTGTACTGCGTGAACCTCTCTCTCTCCCTCCGCTGACTCAGGAACGGGACATGTTTTGCAACAATGTCGCCTAAATATACAATAGTCCCAGTTCACTCCTCTTTCATTCCAGAGTAAATGAGGAGTAAACTTATTGATGTCAATGGGATTAAGGTAATATAAATGCCCTGAAAAGATGGATCACAGTTAGCACTCAGAAGAGCACACTCCAAAGGTTTGTCCACTTGCATGCAACATATCCCCTACAGTAATAGAATTTAGTAAATGACACATGTCATTGCAAAGAACTCCTGTGACTAAATGGTGCATTGTGTAAAGCAGACCTTTCTTCAGTGCACAGAGACAGTCTTTTCTTTTACTTTTTAAAACCCAAGCCTGTCATGCAAATTCTAGCCAAGCCTTCGCTGTTCTGTTATTTAAATGTCTTAAAACTTCACAGCTTCATAGAAAACATACTATTAAAAAAAAAAAAATCCAACTTAAACAGAAAACACCAAACTTGGCAGGGAATATTCAGACCAACTATAGTTTTGGAGAAGAAATTGCAAAGTTTCTAGCATACACTGTAAAAGCAATGAAAACCAAAAGGTTATCTGAAATGTAATTTAAAGAAATGTGTTTGCATTGTTTTCAGATAAAACAATCCTGAGGCCATGTGTAAAAGTCCTGAACTGCAGGACAGTAATGAGTTTGTGAATCAGGACTGTAAATTCCCTTGCTGTGAATGTGGGAGCCATCAGGAGCACACAGGATTGAGTCAGCAGTTACCAAGGCACATACATACAGCACAGGCCACTCAAGTCTCCCAACTGCCATTTATCATTTCCTGACAGAACAGTTTCTTGGCAAGCCTCCTTTAAAAACAATTTTTTTCCAAAACAACCAACCATTCCAGCAGGCTATGAATACCACTATAATTTGGTCTATTTTTCATATCAAGTAGACTATGGGCTCTGGTTTTCAGTTAATTAAAGAAACTCTCTTTTCAGATTTCCAAACGTTGTTTGCAGCAGGGTAGAACCCACAGCGAACCAGCCCTAAAACAGTGCCAGTTGCAGACTGAACCATATGGAAATGGCAGGAAAATCCCCCAAAACATAAATAAACCCAGGGTTTGAAGTTGCAAAGCCCAGCTTACGTAACACCAAATTTAGTTGCCCTGCCAAACTGTTAAATTTGGTCTCGGATGAAAATTGCTGTCTTGGGCTTGACTGTGTTTCATTCTCTTGAATGTATAATGGCTCTGAGCTGTCTGCCAGAATTTGAGCTCCATATGTTGTTGTTGTTGTTATTACTATTCCTACTACACAATAATAGCACTTGAGGAGCCTTGTCTGAGGTCCACACATACGCAGAGGAACAGCCCTTGCCTTGAAAAATGCATGATCTAAAGAGATGAGATAAAAACAAGGGGTGGGACAAAGATCAGATTTTCATTCCTGTTTTATACATACGCAACTGAGATATGGAGGGATTAAATGTCTTTCCTGTGCTCATACATAAAATATCTGGGGCTAAACCTAGGAACTGAACCAATGTTTTTCAGTTCAAATCAACTTCATTTTCCTTCATTAACCCTTTACTTACTAACTACAAGTCCACTCCAAGCTGTGTTTATAAGCTGAGGTCTCAGAGCTGTGTTCAGCCTTTGGGCACACAGGCTCCAAGCACAGGAGGGGAACAGCACCCCTCTAACCTCTTGCAAGAATATATCTGCTCATATAGCAGTAGTTACTCAGGAACTTATCACTTGAAGCTTTAGAAAAATCCAGCCTAGGAAATAAAGTCTCATATTTTGATTTCTTATTTGCTGAAGGAAGTCTGGATTCTGCTGTTTCTCTGCAGAGTCCTCTGTGCAAGCAGCCACAGAAACAATAAACTGTGCCATGCTTCAGGGAAAAAGTAAATAATCACTTAAGGGATTTCTCTAAACATCTGACCTGCAGCTCACACATTCTTACCAAAAAAAAAAAAAAAAAGAAATGAAAGAAAGAGTAGTTATGCATGTTTCAGTAAAGAATTGTATTACTTTGTCTTCTGAAGAGTTTTGTCAGACTTAGTGCAGTGACCGTTTATCTGGGGAGCCTGTTCCAGTGCTCAATCACGCCCTGGGTGAGGAACCTTTCCCTGACGTCCCACTCGAACTTCCCTTGATGCAGCTTCATTCCATTTCCTTGTGTTCTGACACTGGTGGTCAGAGAGAGGTGATCAGCACCTCCTCATCTGCTACCCCCCTTACCCTAAGAATACATGATTTTAGATGCTCTTAGTTTGGTCGAATAAAAAGTCAAGGTTTTGTTTTGTTGTTGGTTGGTTGTTTTGTGGGGTTTTTTTTGTATTTTTTAATAGAAAGAATAAATGTACCTAGGATTCAACTTCCAGATGAATTTCAAATCTTCATTCCAAAATACGGATATAGGAGAGCATCACAAAACACTTACTAGGCTTAAAATAACCACAATAATGTGTGGAAAATGATGTGTCTCTTCCTGTCTTTTTGCTTGGAATAGCTGAAGCTTTTCAGCTGAAACATTCCTATAAATTTTAGTCTGAGATGCCCAAAATGGAAATCTTCAGGTCAGGTGGCTAAATATGCACATGCTTAAAACAAAGTCTTATAGCAGGCAATGTCTTACAAAGTTTTGGTAAGGATCTGAAGCACTCTTGATGGCCAAAACCAAGAGGTGTGTATGCATAATAAGCCCCAAAATACAGTTAATGGAAGACAAACTGCTTCACTACTTGGCTTCAGTACCCCACTTTTGATTACTTTTACAGAAAAAAGGGCTGCCATTACATGCCTTGGTCAGAAAACAGAATTTCTGTTGTATGGGAAATTGTGGCATATCACAGTTTTTTTAACCTCTAAAAATACTGAGATATTTCAAGGAGTGGAACTGGCAAATTATTTTAATTTGGAAACACATAAATGACTTTAGCTTAATAATGATGTTGACAGTACTGAAATGTTTCATTAAAAAAGTAAAAACTATCACTATTCCAAAGGGCCTGAAGGGAATAAAAAGACAACAAAGCAGACTAAGTACAGTCTTTCAGTGTCCTTGGATTAAAATGCTGAACACAATGAAAAAGTCTAAATCGATGATTCCAAGAAAATTTGATGGAAAATGTTATTCAAGTGGTCTTCTTCACATAAGACAACATAGAGATTTCTAATGGAACTTCTTTTCCCAAAAAGGCTGATTTTTAACTAAAATAAGGTATCTTACCTATTTCAATAACATCTCTTCTCCATGACAAAGCCATCCATTTCTCAGTCCTCACCTGCCACCAGCTTGGCCTCCTGACATGTTACCCCAAGTATCTGCACACTGGGGAAGCACTTTGGAGAGGCTTCTGAAGAACCACCTGACACGAGGGCTATGAATTGGGAAATAATTTACAGAACTGCCGAATTTCCTGTTTCTCTAAGTGCCTCTAACTAGCTCTTTCCAGCAGAAATTCCTGAGAAGACAAATTGGTTTTCCCTGTACAGAACTGCAACTGCTAATGCTGCAGAGTAATAAGATTGCCAAAAACCTTTGAATGGTTTTTGGATGGTTGAAGTGCACCTTCCAGTCTCCAGCTTTGCTCAAGGTGAATAGTAGCTAGCATGTTTTACCTGGGAGTCTGACATGCAGACTGTGTTTTGGGATCACTGTGTGAAAATACCATGGGATGGAGGTCCTCTAAAGCTAGCCAGACATTCGCCATTGACTTTAAAAGCAGCAGAACCACAGTCAAGAATAATTAATTTTTATCAACAACACACTTCAGGATTACTCCCAGGAGCATTCAGGTCAGGGCTGGTTCTGGAGGTGCTTCAATCTGCCCAGTCAATTAGTGTCAGTGCTAGTCTACTTTTCCAAATTTTGACTAAAAAAAGGTCTCTCTAAGACTTTTAGTTGTATGAAAATAGAAATCCATCTAGTGATTAGAGGTGAAAATTTTCCATTAATCTCTGGTTTTACTCAGTTTCAGTGATACAAGAAACCATATTGACCCTATAGCCCACTTTGTTAAGCCACTTCTTGTACACATTGATCTGATTACCAGGGAAAATACAGAGGGAAAAAAAAAACAGTAAGAGCTGGTCATGTGGTTTTTATGAGACATGGAGCAAAAATCTTAGCCCTGGTTGCCTCTTGAGGATGGTAAGAAACTTGGGTTTATGAAGGATACCCCTGATAAGGAAGGAATGCAGAGAAATCTACAGGCTGCACAGGGAAACTCCACGCTCCATGACACACCTGGCAATACCAATGGAAAAATCTCAACTGCTCCTGACAAGACCAGCGTACCACCAGAAACACCATGTAAAAAGAATTTAACATAGGCAAGGAAGATGTTGAGGATCACTGCATGGAAAATCCACTTGCACGGGGTAATTGTGGAAAACATGGAGAGGCACTGCCCTTGGAAGGAACTTTACTTGTGTTCCAGTGTGTTCTGGGTGCTTCCCAGGAATAGTTGCACCTTGACTTGCATTCAGAGAGTTAATAAGGATTATATCTATTTCCTGGAAATCAGGGTGTGCCTTCTAACTGTCTGAAAGGCTTTCTGAATGAAACCTTCACCTCTGCTTCCAGGAGGACTCTTGTACCAGGCTGCTGACCTGGCTGCTGGACACCCTCCTCAACCATCCACAGGAATCTCCCTCTTTGGCTATAAAGATTACTGTATAATTTTTCAAATCCTGTTTTCTAGACAGGCCTTCTAACTCTGTGTGATTATGACATTGCTTCTGATATGAATGGTTCTCCTTGCCACCAACCTCCTCCCTGCTTTTCCCCCAAAATAAAAAATCCTGGTTGGAAACCAAAACAAATAGTAGATTTTTATCATGCAGAATTTGTTAATAATACTTTCCCTGAAATAGTTCCCAGGCCTTTTTTAATGCTCAAATAAAGGCCCAAACATTTACAGCCAGCACTCTAAGCCAACAAATAATTTATTTGAGCCATACTGTAAAGCTCAAGAGGGATTTTGAATGAAAAATCTAGTGAATAAACTGATAGCCAAATACTGCCTTGGAGTCCTGCCACTGTAATACACAGGATGCACAGAGCTCTGTCAGTGACAGAGACATAAACTGAAAAACAGTCAATGAGATGGTAGTTAAGCCTTGTCAATCTAAAGCAAAAAGATAATGTCTTTGAGTAAACCATGAGCTTTAATACTCCCCAACTTCAGTGGCACAGATATGATTAGGTGATAAATGCCTACTGCTTTAAAATCTTAAAAAAAAAAAAAGATATATATATATATATTTAATCATTTGACAATAAGATAAGAAAGGCAAAACTCTGCTTTCAGAACTTCATGGGAAACTTAATACATGGAGAATTCCCAAAGATTCTACTGAGTGTTACAGAATCTGCATGTACAAACCAGGACTAGAGCTCACAGAATTAGAAAAAAGGCAGATTTTTTTTCAAAGTAATTTCAGAACTATAAAATTGCTTTGAAGTATCTAAGCCAAGCTGATTTTCAGGACTCAGCTGCCATCTTGCCAAATGTAAAATTAAATATATATCAAGAAATAAAGAATTTTAGGGCACATAAATAAACGACCTTCTCAAGTTATTACTTTGCAACATGAACTTAAGAACACGAAAAGGTTTGTTCTGTAACTGAAAAAGTTTTCCTTCCTCCTTTTGTTTTGTCTCATATTTTTCACCCAAGTTCATAGCCGAAATAAAATGAATTCATATAAGAGTAGCAACATGAAAAAACAGTCTTCACAATTTACTGCACAGTAGTTCGTTTCCAGTATTGCAATAGATGGGAGCTTGAAGCACCCTGTGGCTTTGGCTGGAGCAAGAGCACTGGTTTAGCCTTGATTTGAACCTGCTGTTTACAACACACTGTAAGTCCTTCCCATATGGCTGACTTTTAGTGAGATTCATGTGAAAAAAAATCCCAGTGCCAGCCAAACACAGGAAAAAGGAAAATATTTTGGATGTGTATATTTATCTTTACAATTACTTCGGAGTGCAAAATGAATGAATTTATATCACAGAAAATGTACATTTTACTCTGACAAAAGAATTGTGCTGCACTTTTGCTTGTTACTTGGCTTGCATGCAACACACAGAAGATGTGGGACGTTCCAGTTGCAGCCTCTGAAGAGACTGGATGTCCAAACTGCTGTGGTTTTTGCAGCTTTCCTGAACTAGGCTCCTGGTGCCTTTTAAACATTTTGCCCCATCAACTACCTTGGGGATATTCTGTGCATGTGAGTATGCACATGGGTGTATTTAATTGATTGTTTCACCTTCTGAACTACTCAGAGATCTCGAAATTACTTTCAACGAGCAAACAAACCATTGGAATAATCTCTGGAACTTATCTCAACCTCTGGAGACTCCAACATTGAGCTAAATACACCAGGAAGCCTGGATTTGTATTTCAGCACTTCTGTTTCCAGCTACGACCCAGAATCAGAGATGAAATTTAAGAGGAAAAGCAATTTATAGCTAGAAACAACTCAAAGCTAATTTAGCAAGGCTCACTTGTATAACATTTCATGTGTCCCAACTGTCCCTTTGCTGCACACACTTGAGCCCTAAGCAAGACTTATGGCTATGAGCAAATTCATGCACTGAGAACATTCTTCATCCCATTTCTCAGGGAGCAGGGGGACAGGCACAAAGATATGTCTTGGTGATGCCTGGGCTCTAGAGCACACTCCATCTCACAGCTGCAAAACAACCCAAAGAAGAAAGATGCTGTCATAATTAAAAGTGTACAGCACGGGCTCACGAGATTTGGGTCTTGAGTGGATTGTTTGAGAGAGAGCGCTCTGAAGTATGTTAAGAATTTAACTACTAGTCCCATGGTTTCTGTTCCATTTTTCATCCCTAACTGTGCACGTTTTTCCTGTTGCCACAGCTCGCAAAGTGTGACACACCTCTCCAACCCACAAGTGACATTGTTGTGGACACAAATGCATCTTCATACAAGACAAACACATTCAAAACCAGCTACAGAGCTGGGAGAACAGATTTACAACTGCAGAAGTGGAGTTGAGCCTCCCAAATAGAAATGAAGGGGATGCAAACTTCTGAACTTTGGGAAAGTTTAAATCTGTCTTTTCTCAACTCGCAGCACTCTGACTCAGTACTCATCTCAATGCCTCACTGCAGTTTGGGGAGACAGGGAATAATATTTTTATTATTTCCATTCTACAGATGGTCGAGCTGAAGCACTGCAAGGTTTATTGACTTACTCAGAGTTGCACAGCATGCTTGAATGGAAGCAGAACCCCAGCTGGCCTGATTCCCACTCCCGGGCTTTTAGCCCTTACACTCTCCTGTATTTGCTCCTCTTAACATCTGATTACTTTACTGCTCTAATCAGCTCCTCATTTTATACTCAAATTATTTCCTTAGGTTACATTAAGCCCTTTTGTCACATTTACCCAGACAAGACTATAGATACATTTTTTCAGCCATGCATAGGTAGAAATTTCGTTTCTTTTGTTTAAATGCAAACATGTACAGGGTCACTGAAAGGATCCAGACTCAGAAATTATTCTTCTGCTCACTTTCATGTTCACAACATGAATTACATTAAGAGCAGAAATTAGTCTTTAGCATCTCCCTGTATTTACTGAAAAACTAATAAAACATCACATTTTAAATGCTTGTTACTGCATACTTCTGTTACATATCACCTCTCCCAGCACCAATGACTAAACAACTGACATAGCTGGATCTTGGCTGAGACTGCTACAGAACAGCAGGAACACTGGTGAAGCATCTTCCAAAAGTGAGTTATTTATCTGGCCAGGGAGATTTCCCCCGCCCCCCCTTCTCTCTCTCTTTCTGTGCGTGCTCATGAACCTGACCCAACACGTTTCCAGAAGAGACTCTGCGGTTGTTGTTGCCAGACAATGCCTGCAATCATTTTTCTCCAGCTCTACATCCAAACTAGGGGGAGGGCGGTGGCGGGGAGGAAGAGAGAAAAGCTCTTTTGTTTGGAAGTGTGAAGAGCTCTGTCGAAACACGTCTCTTCAGGGTAGTTTTAAGTTGCAGAACTGATAACAAAAAAAAAAAAAAATCCAACATAATGATTTCCTTCTGCTTGCTGTGCCTACCCTCCAAGCACTCCCCTCTGCTTCTGGTGCCCATTAGGAATGAGATAACTTCAAGAAAAGACCCTTCCTATAGGAATACATTCACTAAATTTCTTTTTTTTTCCCCTAGGTTTCATAGAATCATAGAACCATTTGGGTTGGAAGATGACCTCTAAGATCATTGAGCCCAGAAATCTGGTCTCTGTAATTCTCCCCCACACCACCACCAGGTACTCCCAAAGGGGCTTCTGTCTCCACATTAAATTGATGGAGTGTCCCAGTGCTGCTGATCAGGCTGTTGTGTTCAAAACTGATGGACTGTGGGGCTCCCAGAGGGGAGGGCCAGTGCTTATTTGGAGGCTCTCTTCCATGCAAAGTATGAAACTTATGAGCTGGGGAAACTGCCTCTGGCCAGAACCCAGTCCAGGGAAGGTTTAAGTGAAAAGAAAAAAACAAGTCTCTTAATGGCTTAGCAATAAAACCATGGGATCTGCTAGAGCATCTGATAGTCAGAGAGAGTTAGTTTACTCATGATTTAACTTGGTTCACAAAATTGAAAGGAAGGACATCGTGCATTAACTTAAAGTAGGTTGCAAAAGTGGTATGTAAGAAGCGATGGAGCATCCAGCAGGGAAAAGCTCTTGATTGTAAAGAGAGCAGGAAACAAGCCAAACTGTTCTTTTCACACTAATTAATTAAATAAATAATATTCCTGCCAAAAAGTTGCCAACCGCCTTCAAACTGCAGAGCAACGTGTTCACACTGGATTAGCCCAGGAACGTAGCAGTTCCTGTCCATTCCTGCTTACAAATTTTTCAATTTTTAAAAAATAGAATAAAAAAGGTACCTTTGCTTTGGAAAGAATTTTTTAATGTGTGACTACTGTAATGCAGAATGAAGCAGTCTGCTTAATCTTTTTATGAAAGATGAACAAAATAGATTGGTCTTTGTTCAAGTTTGTTCTAGAAACAAGCTGGACTTAATCCTTTCAATAAAAATCCCTGAATCTGTTCCTACACTGCTTTAGACATTTTTCCAAGGAAAAAAAATACATACCTAATCTCCATGCTGCTAATCTGGATCCTGTTGTGCTAGGCTATTCTGTTTTACTCAGGTTTCTTTTCTCTTTAAGACATATAAGAAGAGAAAAAAACAAAAAAACAAAACCAAAACCAAATCCAATCCAAACCAATCCAATCCAAACCAAAAAACAATCAGGAAAACTACAGTTAGCTTAGGGAAAAAGGGAATTTTCCAGTTTAAATGGATGTGCAGGCAATAACAAGCATAAGCCGTTTATGCAATGAGCTTCACTGTTTTACCAGACCTCTGCCAGGTTGCACTGTCTCACTGTCTAAAATTGAAATTTATTCTATGGGTGTGTGTGTGTGTTACTCTGTCTCTCTGGTGAGCTGAAAGAAGAATATGTTCAGATCCTCTCTGCTCTTTATCTTACGGACAGAGGTTTGCATTTCTACATGGTTAAAACCAGGTATGAGTTAAACTCATGTGGTAGAGAGGAAAATAAATCTAGAAAATATATCTTTCACCAATGCTAATCAAATTAATCAGTTATTTCTGTGGATTAGTGATTTAAGGAAAAATAGCCAGGCTGAGATAGGGCCTCATAGACAAAATTATCTACCACGTGATGAAGAAACTTCACACATTCTTCCTTTAAAAACATATGTCCCAATAGTCTGGGGCCATCTGGAAATTCACAACACCCCTTTTGAAAAGCTTTTCCTTTCATTTTCTTCAAAATTACTAACAATTCTTATGTGCCTTTTTAATTTTTTCTTTTAAATTCTTTTTACTTTCCCAACTCATTAAAAAGCCCATCCAAAACCCAGAAAAAAAATCATGGCTTTAAGGAACAGCCACATAAAACTTCAGGGGCATTTTCTGGACACCTGATGCACACAAACCTTTCTCCACAAACAGAGGCAGTGACAGTAACAAGGACCTTTGGCATTGATCACAGAATTATAGAAGGGTTTGGATTGAAAGGGACAATAAAGGTCATCCAGTTCCAACCCCTTTGCCTTGGGCATGGAACCTTCCACTAGACCAGGCTGCTCAGAGCCCCATCCAACCTGACCTCGAAGACTTCCAGGGATGGAGCATCCACAGCTTCTCTGGGCAACCTCTGCCAGTGCCTCACAGTAAACAATTTCTCCCTAATATCTAATCTAAACCTATTCTCTTTCAGTTTGAAGCCATATATCCTTGCCCTGTCACTACATGTCCTTGTAAATAGTCCCTCTCCATCTTGTAGGCTCCCTTCAGGTCCTGGAAGGCCATACTTAGGTCTCCCTGAGCCTTCTGTTTTCATTGCGGAACAATCCCAACTCTCTCAGCCTTTCCTCACAGGAGAGGTGCTCCATCCCCCTGATCATCTTGGTGGCCTCCTCTGCAGTTGCTGCAGGAGGTTGATTGTCCTTTTTGGGCGGGGGACCCCAGAACTGGATGCAGTGCTTCAGGGGGTTTCAGCAGGACAGAGCAGAGGGCCAGAGAAGCAGAGGGGCAGAGAAGCAGAGGGCAAAATCCCTTCCCTTGCCCTGTTGCCCACACTGCTTTGGATGCAGCCCAGGATACAACTGGCTTTTTGGGCTGTGAGAGCACATTGCTGGCTCATGTTCAGCTGGAGCCAAAGGAATGCATCAGTTTGTACTGCTGCTGATAGCAGCTTCCTGTTCACAACTTCTGTAAAGAAGTTGGGGGAGGATTAATGTCCCTATCCCTTTATGCTGATCCAAAGAGCAGATCAGACACTATGCAGCTGACAAACATTTCTTGAGGGCGGGGAAGATTGCTTTTGTTTCCACATGCAGCCCAGGGTCCTGGCTTCTGACCAGACCTCCCTCCTGTGACATCTCTTGGGCCAGCAGATTCCTTGCTTACCTAGATATGAGTCAGAGGCAAGCAGAACTCAACTAGAGATCAATATTTTCTTATTCTTAGGTTTTCTGGGAAAAATTATTCAACAGCTTTGTATGTCAGGCTCTGCAGATGTGTCAACATGCTGCTGTTTTTACACAACATGCAATGATAAATCACTGATCCCAAACTAACTTCTGTCCTTCGCAGAAGTTTCTTGCTCTGAGAGCCGTCCTGTGCTGATAGGTTCATCAGCTGCTGGAGAGATTGTGAATAAACTATTCTTTATTTATGATATCTTCTCTGGAGATGTGTCCTGCTTCGTTCTACAGCTCTAGGAATCCGTCAGCAAACAGATTCCTGTTTAATCACAGCACAGGACAAGAGAGTCAGAAAATACTTCAACTCCAGGAGCAGAGAAGTGACATACAGGGCCTGAGTCCTGAGGCTTCTGGACTGTATACCACTCCAAACAATGCTCACGTATTTCACACCAAATACTGCCTTCAACATACTTACAAGTTGTGAACAAGCCACTTTGTGAATTTTTGCATTAACTAAATTAACACTGTAAGTTCCCTGCTCACAAAGCTAATGGCTAGGCATTATGGAGTTTTTCAGATAAGTAATAGCCTCCAGCCAATCTTTTCCTTAAACCATACAGAAGGCAATAAGCTCGTACAAGCCTGAGCATGCTGTCCCTTCCACTTAGATCTTCAACTCGCCTGACAGTAAATTTTTTTTTCTTTAATCAAAGCACCCCTGACTGACCATTTCATAGGGTCTAATCCAGCTACCAGTGAAGTATATGGAAATTAAATTGTAGCCCCACACTTAGAGTAAGAATTGAAAATTAATAATTGAAAACCCCATATAAGAAGACAACTTTGCAGAGAGTACATACATTAAGCAATGTAACAGACACATACATCAGGGTATATGATTTCCAAAGGACAGAGAGACAGGTTCAGAAGTTGTTCTGGTTTCCACATGATAACTCAGACCAAAGGTACATTTACTTTCATCTTAGTTAAAAGACACAGAGGAAAACCCCTTCTTAATCATAAATGAATAACTACAAGATGCTGTCAGTGACAAATATTTTAGATTTCAAATACTTCCCTAAAAGTTAATTTCACAAATATGACTATGTGTCAACGTCTAGCCTAGCTCTCTTTTGAACTTAGTTTCTTGTGACTGCAATGACCTCTTATTTTGGCAGGCCCGTTCCCAACAACTGTAAACCTGGAGAAGCTGGAGAAGCCACAGAAAAAATGCTGTATGGAAACAGAGTGTGAATGTACACTGGAGGAGTCCTTTACACACTTGTGCCACATGCATGAGCAACCACAACCATTACAACCACTTGGATGATGTATTCATTATCACAGTTTCAGGAGAGGCTAGTCTGATCAGGATTTAATGCACGCTAGACTCCGTACTAAAAAGGGAAAGAGAACAAGGGAAAAGAGAGACTCTGCTTCAGGTGTCTTCTAGTCCAAGTAGCACAGAGTGACAACAAATGGGGGACAAGAAGGACACAATAGGCAGCATGATGGGTACTTTATCCTGGCACCAGCTTTACAGAAGGATCTACAAAAGCAGAAAACCTTTAAGACATTTATGGAGACTCACTCTGAGCAGATATACACGTATATGTTTGTGTGTATATATATTTTTTATAGTGTGTGGGATGAAGTATAAATGGCTTCTCTAGGAAGCAGGTGATACAAGCTTGTGTAAGCCATAAGCCAACAAGGTGAGATACAGGAAGGATCATGAAAGATCTTTGAAACTAATCTAAGGGCCATACACTCAGTATGATGGCCAAAGTATTAGAAGGATGAAAAGAGAATGATGAAACCTGAAAGCTGAGGACTTGGAAACTTGGAAACAGCAACAGATACCTCAGTGAAATTATTGCATTTATCATCAGATAAAATAATGTTGCAATAACGGAAATTTTGATGGCAACAACCTAAACAAGTCTTAATATTAATTAAGAACAATAATTAATATGGTTTTACCCAAGTGAAAACAAAATGCTATTTCCAAATATTATTTCCACTGATTAAACAGTGTAACAGCAATAACCTGTGTCCTCACAATTCAACAAAAAAAGAACATTTCAGAAAAGGTATCAAGCTTTCGAAGAAGTTACTCTGTCTTGCTTGGAAGTGGATAGGCTGAGTATGCTTTCAACATTGTGGAAGAGAAGTCGTATGAGTTTCTATGCTGTTACTCAGTTTTGCAGTATTAAGTTCTGTACTGTAAAAACATACTCTTTAATGATTACAAATTCTGGAATCCCATGTCTATAACTCATGTTACAAATGTTTACAGTTACAGCTGTATTTACTTTTCCTCTTTTTTCCCCCCTTCTTACAGTGAAACTGATTTATGTTACCACTGACAATAAGATGTAGAAAGAAAAATAAAATTTTAATCATTAGTTTATCCAGTTTGTGATGACTATTAGTAAGGGAGATGAAAGCATGAAAGAATCACCCATAGATTCTTCAAAATGAATTGGATTTGAATAGGAAATGGCACAGGTACTCTCCAGTAACCTGAAAGCTCAGTTGTAAAAGATTTGAAACTGAAGAAGATTTCACCATCTTCTTCATGGCTTATGCTCTGTGACAGGTTAAGCACAGTCTTTAAAATCATCTATACTTGTGTCTCAGGACAATATATTCCATAAGAAAGACTGGATTGAATGCATTAGAGTGAATTAGTATTGGCCTTTAAAGGTACATTTTAACAAATATTTGTGTCCACATGCAAGAATTTAATGCTTTGAGAAATATCTATTTTACTTTAAAAAAACAACAAAATGTATCCTTTTTTATACTTAGAAAACACCAATAGTCAAACCAAATTAACTGAGAAAGCTCCACAAGTGAAATAGCTATTAAAAACCCCAGACATGATGTTTCTTAAATGCAGAACAAATTTCTCACATCCAAACTTTACAAACTAGCAAGTAAGTTATGGAGAGTCGTCCCATAAAGCCTTACTTTTCAAATCTAAGAAACACTTCTTAAATTCTTAACAAAGATGTACTCAAATTCTTAAGAAAAATACCCAGAGAGGTTGCATGTCTTCATTTTATATAAATTAAAAAGTATTACATGTTAAATATAAATTTAAAAAAATCTACAGTTCTGAATGTTGCACAGTGCATGCTTTTAGTAAAATATTTTGTTTCCACACTTTTGAGGACACTGAAAGCTTCATCTGTCAGATAAAAATGTGGTAGATTCTACTTGGTACATTCTGAATTTTTCCTGAATCTGCCATAATTCAGCACCTCTGGGGCAGTGCTATGTGAATTGTCTAGATTACTGGCAAAGTTGTATAAGCAAGAGAGAATGATTTGCCAAGACCAAATTGGAGCATAACCTTCTTCTGAATGACCCAGCATTCGAGAATGTAAAGCTGTGCCCTGAGTAAGCCCAAATTTAACTAAAAAAAGGTTAATATTATAACTCATAGCACAAGCTATGCAACTTCTTGCATGGTGGAACTTGTTTTAAAATGGAGATTACCTTGAAGTAACCTCTGTTGCTTTTACAAGATCATGTTTCCAGCCACATTGGCTACTACAGCTCACATGGAAAATCAGTACTGGAACGGTAAGTGAAGACTTGAAAATCTGTGTGACTGCTTACAGGGTAAAGCATCATCATTTGAACAGGCTATTTTACATGCCTTATTTACAATACTTGGCCATTCATACAGACAAGTCACATAATTATCTACCCAAGAAATCCAATCTTCTGACAGTTTGAGTTTCTATACCTTTACCATCTGAAAGATATTGATTGTGATGCATCCTTCAAATTCTTGCTGTAAAATTAGGGCTTAGCACTGTAAAATGTCACAGGTCTTTACACCAGAGACTCTAAAGCAGACTTTGGAGCTGAACAACAGAGATTTCTTGAATTTAAGGCTCTAGAGTAATATGTTATTCATGGCTCTTAACTACATCTTATCTCAACTGATTTCCAAATTCTGAGAGAGTTCAGGCCCAAGTTTGGCTTGTCACCAATTCATACTTAAAGAATAAAGAACATTTATTAAAATCATTGAAGATCTCTCCTTTGACTTCAATGAATTTTGAGTCAGACCTATAATCCATCAATCTCTGGTCTTCCCCCTAATCACAAAATTACCTGCAGGAATACATTTTTGCATTACAGGCCTCTATTTAGCAGAACACTGGCATGGCTCCACAAAGCTCACCTCAGAGATGACACAAGTTCTTACCTTTTTCCATCCTTTTATGTTAGAAGAGAAAAATTACTGAGTTCATGGCCCTCAGTATATTTACTTTGGGTATTGCAGACACTTTGAATGTCAGACTGTGAGAGAGACCGGGAGTGGGAGAGGGGAAGAGAAAAAAAACCTCCACTGGGCTGAAATATATGCAGAAATACAGTATTAACAGTGGGCTCTGAAAGTTAGTGTCTATCATGGTGGAAGAGTCTAAAGGTTACATGTTTACAGGGATTAAACAAAACCAGCTTCTCTTCTCAAGCTTGGAGTTTTTGGGGTTTTTTTGGAACCTGTGAAAAGCTGGATTTGACAATCAGTCAGTCAATACAATTGAATTGAGTTTCTGAAGTCAAATAGGTAGTGTCAGTACTGCACCATCTTTATGCAATAAACCATTACCAAATCTGTCACACGACATGTCACAAACCAAAAGCCAAATCAAACCCTTGGGTAAAATTGACTTTTCTTCAGTCACATTTTGTGATAAGTTTCTCCTTTCTTGGAATGTCAGTTAAGCCTTATAAACACTCCAGAGCAGAAAGAGTTGCAATTAATTACTGGGAAATGGGGATCTGCATAATTAATTCTTTTAATGACAAAAACATACTAAATGCTTTCCTACACCTCATATGAATATATAACAGCAGTCAATTACACCATGACAGGCACTATGACTTATTTTGGAGGATTTCATTCCTGTTTATCTGTTTCTCAAGACTCCTGCTTTGGGGCTGGAAAACAGTGCTCTGTTATCTTTACGTTACTTGACATTTTTACAGATTTACTTTTAATTTCACCTGTTTCTTCCTGGAGTTACAGCTGCAGGCTCACAAACTGTGTGAGCCTAGAGAGATAAAAATCAAAAACTCAAACCCCAAAACAAACAACTCCCCCATCTTTGCCTCATCCTGAAATATCTCAGTTTGATAATAATGCAAATAAAGGGAGATAAATCTCTCCCATGAATACATTTTTTCTTTTACTCTCTGTGCAAACATTGGCAGTAGTGACAGATTTTATTAAACCATGTCTTACAAGATTCAGTGAACAAAGTGACTCGAGCATCATCGCAGCTCAAGGTTTTGAGTCTTTTCAGAGATAAAGGTTTGGAAAAGGTCCTCAAGATCATTGAATCTAAATCTTGAACAAGGCTCTCAAGATCATTAAATCTAACTTTTGCTCAAACACCATTTTATCAACCAAACTATAGCACTCACATCCAGTAATTTCTTGAACTTTTCCAGGGATGGCGAGTCCACCACTTCCCTTGGCAGCACGTTCCAACCCTTGACAAGTCTTTCAGTGAAGAAATGGAGGTAATGAGCGTGCTTTCCTCTTGGCTAGAAGGAACAGATGCAAAATCCTCTTCCTCCAGCTCCTGAAGAAATGCCAGATCCGAGCTAGGAAATGAGCTCAGTTCTGCTCCGGCATGCTCCACCTAAGTCCAGACACTAACCTCCTTTGTGGCTGCAACCCCTGAAGTTGAAAAGTTTCATTTCAACCATGGTAGCCATTCCAGTCGTCATAAAATTCAGGGCACTGACTCATTCAAGCAGCCAATGGCAGCTCCATGTGGCAACATATGGCTCTTGGTTTTGGAAAGGAAATTTTAACATTATGACCCTCGAGAGGGAAATCAGTCTGGCAGTCGAGAGCACCATTTCCTATCATTATGGGGTTAAGGACATACTAAGTGGGTCTCATGATCTATAGAAATCTCATTAAGTGGAGATAGACATAAACAGAGTAGTAATGAAATACTTTTGGTGGAAATGTGACAGTTCCAAGCCACCCTAAGTTTCCACGCTGATTATGATCTTGAAAAGAAACACCTGCTTGTCAAAGAAACCTCTTCCAAGAAAAGTGGAATAAAAGCATAGAAATAATCTAGTAATTCAGTGGTTTGATTAGCACAACAATCACCATCACCAGTCTTTGTCCCACCTGGTATGTCAGACAAAAGCTCAAACACGGTAGGTTTATTACTAAATGTAGACTTCCCATGATCAATTTGTTTCAGTCCTCTGGATGATATAATTTCCAAGAAATAATGAGGAATTACTAAACAGAAGCCAAGAACAATTTGACTTATAGCAGGGTATATTTTAAAATTTCCAGTGTAAATAAATAATCTCATTCATAGGATTTCAGAATATTCCATCCTGACAGAATTAAATTCTGGAGCAGTGGTGTATACTTGCTTGCTGCTTGCATTCCCTGTCCAGCTGGAGGATTCCCTTTCCCCAGGAGAGTCCTGGGAGGTGCAGAAAGTTGCTGTAGCTGATTGTATCACTGCAAGGAAATGCTGTGTGGAAGAAGCACAACCAAATTCTAATTATTATCTGTGGAGCAAACAGCTCCATAGCTGCTGCTGCAGCTGAGGTTGGAGGAAGCTGCTGATGGCTCTTTGTGATGCCCTCAGCTCCAGGGCACGAAGCACCTTCATGCAGCTGCCTTTCCACACTTCCAGTCAGATCAGAGCGAGTACCAGCCCCAAAGGAGAACTGATAACGGATTAAACATCACAAAAGATGTTACAGTAGTTATTTAAAAGCAACAGAGTACCCACTTACTAGAGGACACACAAAGACAGTAAGAAACTACACTGCTTTTAGAAGGAGCTGTGCAGCAAATGGCTTTCCTGTCTGTTTCAGGACTTATAATATTTTTTCTTTTTTCCTTTCTGCTGAGAACAACCTCTAAACCTTGCAAATTTGTGGCGTAAAGCCACAGAGAGAATCCCAATCTCTTTCTCCCTGGGACAGCCGAGTCTACTGGTGGGGAAATTATCAACAAGTGGGGAAGCTAGGCCCCCATCTGTGTTCTGTTCAGTCCCAAGCAAGAACCAACCTTTTGGCACCCCAAGGGATGGTCCCAGTCATCGTGACATTACCCAGTAGCACAAGCTAACCTTTATGCAAAACTTTTGCTGGAGCAGAGATTTCAGCTACAGCCTCCTCCAGCACATGAGAACAGTACTGGCTCTTCTAGAAGAGATCAGAAAAGGAGGTCACTTGCTTTCTGTTTTTCCAGTAATTCCAATCTGGGCCCCTGAATCATCTTCCCAGTAAAGCTTTGTCAAAACTGGCATGCTCTTGGCTTTTTTTTTTTTCTCTCCTTATTTTCAGTTTTAACTAATTTGACACTCTCTAAGGAAGAAAAATCAACAGTATGTTGCTGGAAAATTTTTAAACAGCTCTTGTTACAAAGCACGGCGGTGCCAAAGGCAGGAGCAGGACCTGGGAATGGTCACAGCTCTAATCACTCAGCCGTGTGCTTTCCTACTACTAATTTGTCATAGGAAAACAGATGGTGATGTTGGTGCACGGGGCCAGATTCTTACACCTCTTTAACATTTACAACTTGCATTACAACAGCATCTTTGGGACCTCAGGAAGCCTGGGGCCCTGTTATGTTAGGCACTGTACAAACAGAGAGTAAGATACAGTCTCTGCTCTTGGGAGCTTCCTGAGAGACTAAATAGACAAGACAGATAAAGGAGGGAGAAAAAGCAGAGAAGTGATTTGCCCAAGGTCACACAGGAAGAACTCGCAGAGCTCGGAGTAGGTCTCACATCACAGGTCAGTGTATTTCCACTCGTCCAAATCCTGTCTGCAAACAAACAGCTGTGACCACTAAATCACTTGCTGAGCCTCCAACAACTTCAGTGCAACTCACTGCTTCCTAACTACTCTGTGCATGTTTCCTACAAGGATACCAGGAGGAGTTCACCAGCATGGCACAGATGGGTGTCACTGCTGCTGGACTCACTGAGGACATAATCAGTCCCAGGACAGCAGCAAAATGCTAGGCAAAGGGATTTTTTTTCTTTTTTTCGCATCAGAACAGCTTTGGATAGAAAGTTACATTAAAATACACTTGAGACTGAGCATTAGAGAAAATGCCTGCTTCCAGCAGACCCCAAATACTGTATAATCTCATCTGGCCAAAGGCTGAGGCACCCTTTGCCTTCTTGTGTTTTGCTCTTATACCAGGTCCACTGGAGAGGCCAAATGCACTTCTACCCTTTCTATATCATGCATTCATAAAAATACTCAGCAGATACAGAAGCGTGTGCACAAAGCCTCTATCTTTTAAAGGTTAAAAGGACTGTTTTACAATTAAGGCATTCTTTTTCATGTGGAATAACTGAACTGTAATCTGATGTGAAGTCACAAATTCCAAACTGCAAGGATGTCCATTGTATTCCATGATAAATGTGCTCTACTCAGGCTGACAAAAATTATTATTTTATATCAGCATTTTAGTAGAGGTCATTTAATAACTGTTCTTCCAGAACCTCATGAAAAATTATATATATTCTAATGAATTAAAGTGTAGTTTAAATGTTTCACTGTAGGCTTGCTCTGTTCCATGCTGCTCCTGCTGCAGGCAGGACTGTCAGCTGGATGGATTTCCTTTCTGATCAATCCATCCTCTCTCATGTCTCAGGGTAAATAGGGACCTGAAGAGTGATGGCAGCAAGGTGTGGACTCATCCTACCTGTGGGAGTGTATGCTGGGCTTTGCACCACTTATTAGTGGTTTGTTATTAGTCTTGTCTGGTTTTTTTCAGAGCTAGGATTAATAGAAACACGATTGAGGCAATTCTTGTGTTTGGGCTTGGATGTTTATTACATCATCAGAAATTACAGAAAGTATGACAGCACTTCTATCTCCTTGCTAGAAGTAGGAAAAATGGTTACAGCTGAGCCTGCTTCAAGGCCTATTAAAGCTAAACAAACCAATAAAAGTTTAACATCTACATTATTTAGCCTTTTGACTCAATAATAGATTCCCATAACCTTTAGAGTGACATTAGAACCAGAGGTTACTGCCTGAGTTCCGTGAAGAAGACAGAAGAAGATGAAAAAAGAGAAAAATCCTCCATCTTGTCCCATATCCACGACTATACTATAAAAACCTCAAATTTAAAACCCATCACCCAGTGAAAATACACACATCTAACCCACTACACATTTATGATTTCTATCTCACTATTCATATTTCCAAGCCTTCTCCAAGGTTTCAGCTCCAGAGCAGTGTTTTCCAGGGGGTCTGTGCCTGGAAGCACAAAAAGGTCAAAAACTCCAGATTCCTGAGATCCAACACTACCCAGAAGTGGAACTGGTTTAGATGCCCAATGTGGTCGATGACCTGAAAAAACAGGACACAGATATGCTCACCCTCTCTCTTACAGTTCAGAGTGAGTTTCGTGAATTTGAGAACCAGGGTTTGTCTCTGCCTCAGCAAGTGCGGCAGTGCAGCTGAGGAAGATCCCTGCAGGACAGCTGCTGGTGAGGCAGAGCCACCCTCATGCCCACGTCCCTCGGGAGCTGTGTTTGCTCCACACCAGCTCAGCTCCAGACCCAAGGAGGGAATGTCACTCAGGGGCAGGAACGTGCTAAGTGCACTCCTGCGGCATATCTGCACAGTTTGATTTCATTCACAACTCTCTCATGTTCCAAGTCTGCTCTCAACAAAAACAAAGCCCTAATAAATGGGGATTGTCAGATGATTGTTTCAAAAGTGCATTCCTGCTCTGAGCTAAAGCACCAAGGCAACTCCACTAGAACCATTAATTTTTAAAAACCAAACAATATCAAGTAATTTAGCACTCAGATTGACAGTAGGTTTTTGTTAAAAGCAGAAAGCAAACAAAATCCAAATTCTTAATTTCCTTAGGAGTGTTTTCATTGCTCATTTAATTGACGTTTTCCCTAGAGCTTTTGCAATGCCACTGCAGTAAATTGTGAAGCAGGAAAGAAGATCTTCACTGTAATAACGCCTGACAACTTAAATTCTCCTAAACTGAGCAAGCACAAAAACTTAAACAAGATTTCAAACCACTGTATTAACCCAGGATATGACAAGAAAAAACCTCCAGTTTTGGGTACTGGTAGCACGTCTTGCAGGGAAGTTGATGTCTCTGTGTCCTATACACTGCACTGCCCATCCTAATGTTCCACTCAGCAAAGTGTCAAAAGCAACAGCAAGAGTTTACAAAAGATCTTTGGCTCTCAGTTAACAGTATTTTATTTCTTCTACGTTGTGCCAGTTAGTGTTGCAATCCTTGCAGTGTATTAGGCTATCACTAGACATTCCTGAATTCTTTTAGAAAGGACTGTTCTTGGCACTTGCTAGAAGGCAGCAAGGCCCTTCTCTTCACATAAGGACACTGCCACACATGTAGTGCGACTGCTGCACTTGCAGGCTGGATATTCACCCTGTGCTCCACCTTAGGTGCACTTTTATAGCCTCTGGGTACCTCTAGCAATGCAGAAAATAACTGGCTGTGCATTGAACAGCTTTTCATAGAGCAAAACATTAAATATACAGATTTTAATCTATAAATTGCTATGCAGCCAGGAGAAAAAGGGGAGGAACGACCATATTCCATAATTGCCTGCAGCCCAAAAGGCAGCTGGCATCTGAGTCCTAGCAAGAAACATTGAGCAGATTGTGGGTGCTGGTTGTGGGGGAGCATTTTCTTGCTGGCATGGAAGCCGGGTGTTGATTCAGTGCTGGCAAAAGCTTTCCTCTGCACCCACAGAAGTTAAATCCTCTATCACCTCTCAACAAGTACATTTTGATGGCAGAAGGCTTTTTCTATCTAGCTGATGACAAGGAAGCCTGTGAGGCTTTTTGAGGATCAGAGTTAAAAAAACACAACCTGATAATGCCTTCTGTTTCTTTAAGGTGATCCTCAATTTCACTTAATCTTGTTTGGGGAGTGGCTGAGATATGATGGAGGGCTGGCAGGGAGCTATGCAGAGCTCCTCAGAGTGGGAGCAGGGAGAGGATGGGTGGGCAGGATGTCAGATGGGAGGCACTATTACAGACCATGCCTGAATGACTCTACTTCCATGTTGTGCCACTGAAACCAGGAAAGGGCCAGTATGGATTTCAGAATTTATGACGTGTTTCAAATTGAGGGAGGTAACAGAGAGATGGAGAAGAACCATCCTTTGTAATAAAGCATGGCAAGTCTCTGCAAGAGCAGTCACCTTGTGCTGGCTTAGAGAATACCTGGCAGACTACCCGATATTTATGTGTCTTGGTTTGGTCAGAAGAGATGATTTGGGGACACAGGCATCATACAGTCACTCCAAGACCTTACATTAGAACATATAAAAAGTCACTGCAGAGTTGAATTTGATACACGCACACACACACCATACTGGGAGCTGTGCTTCTTTGTCCACTGCTGTTGGGACCCAGTGAAACTACTTTCTGCAATGTGTGGTTAAACTCAATAACCAGAAAGACAGACCTTGCAGGGGCAGAGCTGGGACCAAGAGAAAGATCACGTAGCAAAATGATGCCTAAAGGAACAAATTAGCCAACAGAAGAGGATATTATTTTCAGTTTCCTCTGCTACAGTTTAACATTTTCACCACGTCTATGGATGATGTAAGAAGACATTAACTGTATTTCAAAGATTCAGTATAATTTTTTGACCAAAAAAATCAATAATTAGATTGTTGTAATTAAAAATTGATGCTTTCACGGAAATATAGTTGTCTGCCAAATTCAGCATGGAGGGACACAGCCTTTGTGTAAATCTGCTTTGGTTGGGTCTGTGGGCTGAGGGCTGGGTGTCACTTGTTTCAGTGTGAGATTTTGACCCACAAACCACGTGGGACCTGGATTTTCCTCATGGTGCCATGTGAATCCAGAAATCAGCCCCAGTCTGAGTGCAAGAGTTTTGCTGAGCAGCCTGGAGAACAGTCACAAATCTTTCCACACACCTGGACTGTGCTTTGAGTCTGTAACAAAGCTGAAAGCTGGCCAAGTTTCTCCTGGCTTTTACTGGGCTTTTTGCACAGATCTATTATTCTCTGCATTATTTTTTTTTTCTTTCTTTCAAAACCGAACCATTAGGGGGAAAAAGGGTTTGTGGAGGGGGAGGAGAGAATGAAGAAGAAACAAGAGTGTGCGTTTGATTGCAAGAGGGGGATGCAGCACCACAGCAATCGCTATCACTGCATGCACCAGCAGCTACAAACAGGCTGAGAGCTTCAAATGTAGGACAGCTCAGGCGAATGGGAAAAAAAAAAAGAAAAGGAAAGGAAAAAAAGAAAGATAGAAGACAGCAGGAGTGCTGTTTGTCTTGGCTGGTTAGCACTCAGTCCCCACCTGCATTTGATTCTGCTCAGCCTCTGGACTCCTCCCCTCCCTTTGGAGGCATGGCAATACAGGAAGGCAGGAGGGGAAGGGAGACAGAACACTTTGTACTAGCAGCCAGACCACTGTTTAACTTCTTCAGCCAAAAAACAAATATGAATATGGAAAGATTTTATGGTGAGATACATCAACAGACTGAAGCAGTTCTGAAAATCCTTCTACAGTTGCTCATTCAAGGTTTTCAACCTGCAGACTTTCCTTGTGATTAATCCCAGTGTTTGTTTTGTAGTAGTAGTGCTAAGTATTTACCAAGTGATGTGAACTGTCAGCTCTGCCACAGAGAGTTCTGTCTGCTGGGAGTATTTTATGGCCTTCATAATTTGCACTTATATCCAGCCCGTGTTGCTTTTTTAGTTTCATTATGGTTTGAAAATGAAACCCAGAAAATAACCACTGTGCTTACTAGCAAAGAAGCCTGGGTGCTGAGCAGTAGGAATACAGCAGCCATGAGCATTTCAAAATGCACAGAGCAAGGAAAAATTCTGTTGCAAACTATACTTCCCTTTGCATAGTAAAATTTAAATCACTCATGTATTTACTTAGAAAAATTCTTTTATGTCAGACTGCTTTTGCAGATATTCTCCCTCTAAATTCAGAGCATATTTTAGCAGCCCAAATGCTGTGCATAGGCCTTAAGCATGCTGAACCTGGCAGTATGCCCCCAAATTAGGCTGTGCTGAGCAGACAGAACAACAGGCATCTTCCTCCCTTGTGCCATAAGAGATCTCAGAAACAAAAGTTCTTTTTTTTTTTTTTTTCATTGGAGATGCTTCACATAAAGAGACATCAGAAAGTAAACTGCTGATAGCACCTGATGGTGCTATCCTGACGGCAAGCACTTCTTGTCAACCAGAAATTCTCAGAAACTGACAATAACAGCTAGAGAATAACAAGGTACCTCTCCATCTACAGGCATTACATCAGGGAACTATCCTGATGTCTTCTAAAGCCTTGGGGATGGTGAAGCACACAGAAAAAAAATTACAGCCTTTTGGAAAGCTTGAGCAAAACTGAATTTGCAATGTAAAAAGCACTATTTTAATTTTGTAAAAAAGTCTGTCACTGTAAAACCATGATACCTAAAAGCAACTGCTTAAAAACTGTTGACAGTGAATATCTAAATAGGTATTCTACTACAACTTTTCAGCTATTCTGCATTATAATTATTAATTAAATTAATTAAAGTGTTTTCATTATTTTACTCAGAAGTGAGGCAGGGAATGGCATTCTTCATTGGAAGTTGCAATGTTAAATTCTGAACATTTGGAAATGGGGAAACGCAACACTAAGATAAGAGTTAAATGAAAGCAAAAAGAGGAGGAAACAGCAAGACCAATTCACTGCTTTTCTCTTTCCCATCCCTGCTTCTTTTCCAGCACAGGGGAGATTGCAAATGGAGGGGTTAGGAACTACAAAAAGTCACTCCTGATCTCTGAGTCACTCCTGGGTCTCACAGAGGAGTATTGCAGAATATTGCTGTATGTACTGAGTTGTTGTCCATAAGATAACAACACTGGTAAGGTGGATTTCCACCCAAATACCATGGATTTTTTTCCATGTCATTTCAGTTCTCTCCAGAAAATGATCTTTTTGTAAGTGTCAACACAGATGTGTGTTTTGGAGCCAGTCATAATAATGCTTTTTATAGTCAGTGGAGAGAAATGGGCATTGTAGTGCACATGATTTATTTTAGATGTCTATTTAGGATGAGATGCATCATGTTCTCAATGTGACTTTTCTCCTGCCCCTCCTCCCAAAAACATTGAGTCTACATGGTAAGATCAGAGATCAGCACTTAGAGTAAAATACCCAGAGTCAAGATGAGACACTTCCCTCTGGTTGAATCCATTGCCCTGCTGCAGTGAATGAGATTCTGACAGTGACTTTGTTAGGAAACCAGGACCACACTTATTGCTCTGTCTCCATTTCAGCCACCATGCCACACCATGCCACATCATAGTCACCAGGCCAAGAGTCAACAACCTTTGGAAGCTGTGCTTTACCATTTGGGAAGATGAGCATGTTGTCCTAACCTGGATGGAAACAAGGATGAGCTGCTGGCAATAATAACTTGCCTTGGCTAAGGCAGTGGCTCCTACGGACCTGGACCTCAAAGGGAGACAACAACAGGGGGTCAATGCCAAGGCTGAAACATCCCAAGTCTCAAAAACAATAATCCAACACCTTTCACCTCAGCTGAAACTGAAGAAGTTTACAGTGCTCACCCTTTTTTCTTCTCCATTACAGGAACATTCACTGACACAACTTTCTAATACCTCCAAGAATCCAGCTTTTGGTAGTTCTTTAACTGGAGCAGATTAAGCACAACAGTGAAAGACACAAATGTGGACTTTCAAAGGACAGCCATTTTTGTGACAGCTTTCCAAAAAACCGCGAAGACTAATTTTTCTCCAATCAAAATATCTATTCTTATTCTCCTCAAAAATCATTGTCTAAACTTTTGTGGATGGAACTGAGCGTAAGAAATTTGTAAAGACTGAAGTTAAGAAAAACCTAAGGAGAGCTACAAGAAAAAAAATGGTTTTCCAATGAAAAAGTTTGACACAGTATTCAGGAAAGAAAGTGAGGGGATCACAGTAATAGACCATTTTCGGTCAAAATTTCATTGCCTTTCACTCTGCTAATTATGCTTTAAATTGCCATAGATGGTGCCAGAAGCAGTCACAGAAGTAGAATAAAGGCTGATAATAACAGCAGCTTGGTTTTGTGGAGCCTCCATAGCTGGGTGGCACCTAAATAAAAGCATTGAAAGTGCCAGAAGCCAATTTGAGGTTTGGTTTTGGATTCATTTACAATTTGGTTTGGCTTTCAATCAGGTCTAAGTATGATTGGGGTAGGGTATGAGAACACAGAACTCTCTTATATCTGTGAGGTGGGCAAGGCTTATGTTTCACCATCACTGATTTGTGGTTAGCCTCTTCTTTTGGCTATTAAATTTAATCAAGATTATAGGACTGCTGTTTGCTCAAGGCACTACTAGAGTCAAAGATGCGCTGCAGATGTACACATCTAGGCTTGTGCAGATCTGACTGCAGAATCAGGCACAGAATTTGGACAGCCTTTAAGTATAGAACAGAATATAGTGATACTTAGTAACATACAAGACTGGTACCTCAAGTGAGTGCTGACTGCTTTAAAACGGTGATCCAGGAGGAGTCATTCAAAATACTCTTTTAAGTTCTCCACAACACAGCAGTTTCAGTGCACAGCTTTCTATCGTGAATTTGCAGGTAATGCAATCGGGGGCAGTACTGACAGCTATATGAGCATTTAAGCCGTATGCATTTATAAGAGGCTTAAATACTGAAAATTAAGATTAGAATGGCATAACAGAGTTAAGTGCTTTTGACAATGTTTTAAGTATGAGTAAGATCCTTATGATTTATGAAATCCCTTAAGATGACTGGAGTATGAAAAGTGACATGATAACAACATGCCTGGTTCTAGGGTTTCTGCAAGCACATGTAGGGGCACATACCAACTTTCTAAAAACATAACTAGGGAAAGTTACACAGTTCCGAGAAGAAGAGAGGAGGTAGCTATTTTTGATTGCATTTAGATCTGCTCTGATTGTCTTTGTGCTGCATCTTCTTCCTCTTGCTACTTAAACTGAGAAGGACTCCAAGAGGTCTTTTGAGCACAAGGAAAAGATTTTGGCAAGAACCTGAACGTTGATTTTTTTTTTTTTTTGTTTCAAAATACTTGTGTAGAGATACGTATGAGAGTGCATAATTTTTATGTTATAACACTTGCACACAGACAACTTATTGCATGTTCATGGTCTCAAGTTTCCCAGATACCTTTTTTCTAAATATCTTAATGACAACCAGCACTGAAACGAAGTTTCAAAGAAGGATCACAGAATTTATTAAGGGAGAGAGAATGCATCCTGTGATAGGAAAATAGGAGAAGTTGACTTGTTCAGCCTCATAAAGGAAAGGCAAAGAAAAGATATCATGGCCCTGTGTAACTGTGACCATAGAGCATAAGATCAAATTGCAATAAACTGGTCATGAATAAATGTAGTTAAAGTTAGAAAAAGGTTTTTAGCTGTCTGAAGAGTGAAATTCTGTAAGCTGCTTACACGAGGCTCATGGTGACAAGTTGCCCAAATGACTTTCAGATGGATTTTGAGGAGATTAGGGAAGGGAATGATTAATTTATACAGAGAAATTCCCAGAAAGTGTGTTCTGATGCAGATCTGTAGGTATCCAGTGTATGGGTACATACAAGGGAGTCTGAAAGGGGACTATATCTCTGTTTGTAGTGCAGTTATACCAAATTAACTTCAAGCTTTCACACCTTGTGAAGAATTGATCACCCTGCTGCCCTTGTTTCTGATATTTTCCTCCCTCTGCTGAACAACTGAATACTACAATAAGATGCAGACACACTCATGCTTCAAGGCTTCACATTCCCTTCAGCATCTAGTTGGCACATCCCACTGGCACGCAATGGAACAGCACACGTTTTTACTTCAGGTCATACCAGCAGGTACTTTACTGGGTTTCCCTATTTCCTCAGAAGCAATGGTTATTAGTCAACTTTTTTTCCCACCTGGGAGCTGTATTTTGCACGTTTTGCAATGCCCTTGATCTCTCCTGTTATACTCCTATGGCACATTATAGCATGACTTTTGACCTTCCACTATAAATATGTATTTTTGAAGGCTAAGAAGTAGTGTTTCGTGTGCTGTGATTGCAGGAATGAAAGATCTGTGCACTCCTGAACTGGACATCTACAGTTGCAACTGTGGGAGATCAGTCTCAAAGGCAGAAGGTGGTTCTTTCTAACCTGATGTTCCTGAATACCATTTACTATAAAAGTCCTGCATGCTCATGAGCACAGGAACTGGAAAAAAAAAGTCAGCAGACAAGTTCTTTTTGGCATAGATAACATTTGGTAATTGCATTTGAGAAAACAGTTGAGAACAGGTTTAGCATGGATTCATCTGAATTAAGTAGAACATTCAGTTCCTTCCTCACTTTGGCCTCTTGGAGGGCAATTTTCATCCCAGACATTTCAGAGCCTCAGTTTTGAAATTCATATAAAGGGAGATAAAACAGACAGCTCTCTGGCAGGAAAGAAATACAAGTGGAACAGTGATAGGAAGTAGAAGAAGGAGAGAGAAGTCTGGTTTGGGAAGAGAAGAAATTATGTTGGAACTGCAGTACCCTAAGGAATGGAAAAGCAGGAGGGGCCTGGCATTTTGTGACGTAACTATAATACAAAAATACCCTTCCTGAATCTTCAAAGAAACAGAGAAGCTGCAACTAGTTATATTCAGAGATATGCTTTGAAACAGGTATGCTCATTTTAGTGTTAGAAGAAAGCAATCGAGAGATTTTCCTACCAAGACATGAAAACATACCTAAAGCAAAGATCAGAACTCTAAACCTTTTTCTCTCAATCCCACATTTACTCCTCTAGTGGACACTGTTTAATAAGAGCAGATGCACGGTAAATGCACAGTAAAAACACCTTTCATATATATATATTTTTTTTTTTAAGAGTCAAGACCTATGAACATTTGTATTCAAGGAAAGTATCACTCTGGGTAGGCACTATGAGAGTTTCCCTCTCTGTGACAGCACTGTCATTGCCATCAATAAACCACCCATGGACCTGCCACAAATACAACAGTGCCTTCTGCCTTCAGAGCACCACCTTGGCATCCTTGTCTTTTTTGAGGGAAATTGGGTTGGGTGAAATGGTCAATCCTTTCTCTGTGCTTCCCTTTCTAATTTAAAACTCAGCACAAAGACCACCTAACTGCACCGTGGAAGGAAATGGGTAGAATTTATTAATGGGGAAAGAAAAATGAAAGAAAAAGCTTGCAGCTTCCTCAAGTATTAGGGTGGAAATGGGGTGGCTGCTAACTTGGGTACAGCTTTTTAATGACTGAATAAATGGCAGTAATGAGGCAGTTCCAAGGTTTATCAGATGACTGCATTCATTTGCTCTAAATATCATATTTAGTGATTTGTGCTGATTCGTCAGTTTGTGGGATTAGTTACAGTTCATTGTAAGTTCTAACTGTATTTCCATGTATTGTGTTAAGACCTGATTCAAGAGTAGTTTTATTTGATAAAAACCAGATGTTCTTAAAAGAGACTCTCTCCTTCACAGTACAAAACATTATTCTTAGCAATTGTATGTACCTTACAAAATTAATAAGCACAGCATCTCCCTGCATGACATATGACATTATTATATTTTTCCCTGTTGAGGGACTTTTAAGCCGTTGGGGTCATGACCTCTGTGCCTTATGAGAAATGGAAAAGCACATGGTTCCAATTTTATCTTCAACCCTGCCCTGCTGCTGACATGTATGTTTACAATACGGTTCATCTGTTGACCTTTCACTCACATTTAAAATATTAGCTAACATTTTTTGGTCCCAATCTCAATGGTGCATGGCGATTAGCTTTTAAGACCAGTTGTTTTCTTTATTGCCTTTTGACATGCACATCTTACCCGAAAGCCTTTGACTGTTTTTCTAATTTGAAAACAGCACCAACCACAAAACCAACTCTGGCTTGTCTGGATGCTCCTGCTCTCGTTGTGACGCTGGGCGCTTCAGATCTTTAAATACACAATATTGCCCCGCTTGCAGAGGAGATGGGAAACATCCTGCACTGCTCTGGGATATCTCTGAGGAGCTGCCTGGCTCTCACCCCACTCTTGGCTGCCCTTCAGCCCTGGCTGGGGTGGGTCAGGGTGAGCTCAGCCTGAGGAGTCTCCCGGGGGACATGGTCTGTCCCCCAAATTCCCCAGCACAAGACTCCCGGGACACAGCAGCTGGATCATGCTACAGGGGAGTGAAGAAGAAAACTCTTCCAGAGAAACCACCCCTTTTCCCAATCAAGGCTGGGTGCTGAAAGAACATACTTTCACTTTTCAGCATGGAGAGAAAGAAAGAGCAGTCAGCTAAGACTGACTTTTTGAAAGGGAGGGGCTAAAACCTGAGAAAGCTGCTTATTCTCCACTCCATTTTCCCTTACATCAAAAGAAAGGTGAAGGAAAAAGGAAAGAAGTGGGGAGGAGGTATCTCATTTTCATTTCTTTTTAATAAAGGGGAAAATTTAAACCAGAAAAATAAGAGGTATTGTCCTTCTAAGTTAAAATGAGAGATAGTTTAGAAAGATACCTTTAGCATTTGAATTTCTTCAAATTTTCCCCTTTATTTTAAATTTTATTTTTAAATTTTAAACAACAACATAAAATGTGCTCTGATAGCATGATTGTGAAAAGAAAAAAGAGTACTTTCATTATACAAAAGAAAATTACTTACTTGGTTATTTTCACCATACTGTATTAAATGATACCTTATTAAGTGAGCTCATATAAATGGATGCCTTAGCTCAAAGTGCATAATAGGGCATCACATTCATCATTTGCACGAGTTCAAAATATTTTCCTAATTCTGAAGCTTGGCACTCTCAGTTTTCCAATAATCCACTGTCCCGGTAGATATTTTCAATGTGCTTATTGATGTATTTGGCTTCCCATAAAAATTCTGTAAATAACTCCCAGACCTGAAATGTACTAAGTTTATTATGCTGCTAAAGAGACCTTCAGAAGTGTTAATGCTTTCTTTTCAGGGAGTGAGAGCAGGGTCTCTTTTCAGTGGTTGTTATGGGAAGATATTTAAATGACAACCAGGCAAATTCAGAGTCACTGTTTATTAGAAGAATAGGCTCTGAAAACACGCCCTTCCTTCAGGTTTCAACCATCATGTATGTCCTCAAAAACCTGGAGAAGGGCTGAATAATGTCAGGGAGATAAAAGCTTCTGACATCCGTAGGCTAGAGCCATTGCTTTGCACTGTGGAAAGAGCTGGCAGAGAAAGCTGAAGTGAGATGCTGTCCTTCCCCTAATGAGCACAGGAGTGCCCCTCAACACCACAGAGACACTGTTGTGTACAGCTATAAGCTCATGATAACTGCAGAGGGATTTCCTACTCTCTGTGTTTGGGTAATCCCATGCACTCCCAGGTAATTTGGCTACACTCAAATACAACTATCCACATGTATATTTGTTTAATAGCAAACCGATGTATTCCCAAGCTATCCTGTAAGAGTCCAGTCCATAAATAATTTTGTTAAAGTGTTGAAGTCTTTGCTGTTCACAGGGACTTGATACTAGCTGGAGAACCAGACCCTAAAATTGTCTTCCTTCATCTCTCTTATAATTCCTTTAATTGTCTTCTTTCTTCTTGTTTTTTCTGGTTTTTTTTTTCCTCCTTTTCATTTTTCTGGATGGTTCCAATTGCCAGAACAGCAGATATTGGCCAAGAGACTTGGCAACCCCATGTGTCAGGAGCTGATGCCAATGGCAGCTGGGGGAACAGCACCGGTGTTCAGCATAATTGGCTTTTTTGCTCTGGGTAATGAAGACATCATACTGCTTGTGCCCTGCCATCCCTATAACCTCTGATCCGGGATGTGGAGTCTCTGGGAATGAAACATGGATCCTCTCACTGCTGAATAAAATCAGTGAAAGCCAATGCCACCAGGGAAGCTGTTACTTGCCATGGTGGCAATTCACTAATCGCCTCCATTATCACGCCTGCAAAGCAGACAGATGGAGGCAGCACTCCTGAATCATCTGCAAACTGTGGTCCATCTCCACATACAACTACTTCTAAAAGCTTCTAACATAGCCCATCTCTACTTATTTGCATCTTTGACTCGTGCAGGATTTAAAACTGTATCATTAGCACGTTGGATCTGTGCCAGTTAGGCAGGACAAAGCTGCATTTTCCCCTTCAGCAGTTGTGTGCAAGTCAGATTCTGAAGGGAAAAAATCCGACTCATAAATTCACCAGCTCAAAATTATGCTGTAGTTTATTAATATGTAATTTTAGGAGGTTGGATTTCCTGCCTTCCACTCTACCAGTACGTAGCAGTGCAAACAGAATACTTAAAGCTTTCTTAATGCCTGCTTGCCCACAATTCCTGTAGCCTTGAGACAAAGAAGAGCAGGGATATTTCTTTCACAACACTATCAGTACTGGTCAAACTATTAAAACATGGCCATACAATTATTCCTTACATCCCTAAAAAAAGACTCAGCAGCAGTGAGGCATAGTGATCAAACAGCAAAGCCTTTGTTTTTGTACCTTTTCCATTATTTCTGACTTCACTGTGGAAATACTCATATTTTATCAATAAAGAAAAAGACAATAACTTTTTCCAGTGTGACAACTTCTGCAACATGACAATGAATGACTTAGTACAAGAAAATCTGTTATGTCTCAGCTTCAGTTTTCTGCTATGTGCTTTCCACTCCACTCCCTTAACCATAATTTAATGCTCCAACCTGTGCAAGAGCACTGAAATGTATGTGACCATCCAAATCAATTAAACTTGATGATTATTTCTGATTCCTCTCACACACGTGGCATCATCACCATTACTTCAGATCTTCTTCTGACCTGCTCCAGCTCCATGCCTGATTTTCTCCCTCTCCATGTCTGATTTTCAACTGATCTTCTGTCTAGAAAAGGACCCTCCCTTTACTTTATTTTGTAAAAACTTAGTGAGAAGAGGGCTGGGCCTTGAGGTACTACCGTAACTCAAATATTATGATTACTATTAATAACAACAAGAGCAACAAGAATAGGCATATATGTCACATTAATATTTGAAGCGCTGTGTTGACAGCTTCACTTATGCAGAGGTAAACACTGATGTTTAAAACCATAAAAAGCAAGGGAATGTCAGAGTGTACACTGACTTAAAAGAAGCTTTAGCTGTTACAGCATTGTGGAAGACATAATAAGAAATGCTTCAGATACTGCATACATACAGATTTATGCACACATGTACTTCATCCTTTTTCATGTGAACGATTTTCACACAAATCCTTTGCTGAAGATCAGAAAACCATTGAGTTTTCTGTTTACCCAGATAGAACACTTACAAAACAGTAACTCCACTGAGGGTGACTTCAGCAGAGAAAGGAACTCTACAAAGCAAAAAAGCACTTTCAAATTTTAACTGTACCAGATGTTGTTTTGGTCATTTCTAGCTGGCTGTGAAGTTAGAGCCTCAGAACTGTGGTTTCATGTGTGGTTCAAGTATTGGCTGCATTTACGCTGGGAGAAAAAAAAAAGGATTGCTGCATGCAGGATCTGGCATGCATTGTTTAAAAAAACCCCACCAAAACAAAACTCCAAACCGTGTCTGTCTTCAATTATTTTCCATTACAGCATTGTCTGCATGTAATTGCTCCATGTTTTCCATTAAGAAGTGCCAAATAAATGAGCATGTTAGAGTATAGGATGCACAAATTCCTGTGGTGATGCTGCCTTGTATCAGTAAATAAGACGAAACACAATCCTCCTTGACCTGTGTGACATTTTCATACAATTAATATGTGTTTTTCAAGTGTCCAGCATTATTTACCATATCTTCCCCAGCTGAGAGTGGGGACTCAGAGAGAATCCAGGCAATGCAAACTTATACAGTGCCTTCAAAGAGGTCTTAGCTGAGGCTAAATAGTCAAATGCTGTTGCCAGAATATGCAAACAGGATTTTGGAGTTTGTCTTTTTGGTCTTGTTTCTAAAATTTGAGAGAATATTTTTTGTGAATGTAAGAGAAGCACTTTCACAGGTTTCCACCAAGATGAGGCCCCACATGGCAATTTGGATGCTCCCCAAACCCATCCTTTTTTATCATTAGTCTTTCAGCAAAAGGCTTTGTCTGCTCCCATATCCTGGCTGTGTGGATCAGACTCATTAGGCTGGGGACAAGAGGAGCCTCCAGGAGTTGGCACCTGGGGATCCTGAGCAGCCTCCCATCTGAGCAGGGCTTGGGCATCCCTTCCTAGGAGCAGAAGGATGCAGAGGCAGTGCCCACCAGGAAGCAGCTAATGCCAAACAAGATGCAAGGTCATTTCTAAGATGTAAGAACTCAGGAGGCACATTGTGACTTGCCAGCTTATGCCAGTTAATGTCGTCCTGCACAGAGCTGGTCCTGGGCTCAGCTCAGCTACAGTGGAAGCTTGTCTTTTTACATCAATATTTATCAACACCTTTAATCAGAAAAAGTAGTACAGTACTCCCCAGAATAATTCCATTGTACAGCAGGAGTTGACATAACTGGCCTATAACACCCACGTGGCTATTTCTGCCAAGGGGTCTCAGTGAGCAAATTGGTCAGGTTTGGCAGTTCATAAATAAGCTGTAATTATCCACTGGAAACAGCATAGTTACACCTTAACTACAACGCAGCATTACCATTCCCTTATTAGTCTGACCAAGCTATTGAGATATGTACATCTAAACAGAATAAATCCGTGATCTTCTCATTGCTAGGGCTGTGCTCCTGCCTCCTTTCCCTTTTCCTCATCAGTGCACTGCCCCCACCTCAGCAGTGCTAGCTGTAAACTCGAGACTGCACACTCTTGGGTATAGCCAGCTGTGCTGCTAGAGGGGAAATCTGAGCATATGCACACTCCAAAATGAAACTCAAATAACAGCAGAGAAAACAAAACAAAGCTGCTTGTGTAGGAGAAGACAGTCACACTCTTTCACATTAATGAGGGAATGATGCCCAAGTGGAGTCTGACACTCCACCACAAGAACATCTGCAGAAGAAGTTTTGAAAAGGTCAAGAAGTTATGATTTGCAATGGAAAAATACTCAACTGCTATCTGAGCTATTCTTAATTGAACTTGACAGAAGACGTGTGCACTGACACTATGAGGATATTCAGAAACTGAAGCTGGATCAGCTTCCTAATGGAGCAAGAGAGAAATATATCAACTGTTAAAGAGGCTGAACTTCCACTGGAATGGTTGTTTTTTTAAAAAAGACTTGATACGATGAAGAACAAAAGCAATTACAGCACACATTGAATAGAATATATTTTAAGTACAGCTGCTAGCTCTTACTCATTTCGAGGGGAAAAATCACTTCTTTTGAGCGGACAAAACCAAAAATACAAAATAAATGGAGTTTTAAACCTAGTTAATGATTGTAGCTGAGTATTTGGCTAATAAAAGCAATTGATTTTTTTGTTCAGACTACATCCAAAAATAAGTGACAAGTCTGAAAGCAAAAAGCCATTGTGCTAAGAGAGCAGACTTTTTCTGTTACCAGTACAACAGCTTTCTGTGTGCTCTGGGCTTCTTCAGGCAGGGTGACTGCCTTCTATGCCTTTGAGTAACTCCTAATGGGCTCCTAGATGCTGATCCTAGAAAAAAGAAACTACACAGTCTCCCATCCTTCCCTCATTTAAAAAAAAAAAATATATATATATATATGAATCTATCTGATTACAAGAATCTACTTCAAAAACACACCCTGCAAAATGGAACCAAGCCCTATTATCCTGCCCATTTCACATACAGCTTGCATCTAGTTAGCAGCTAATACCACAGTCCTTAAATATTTTCCCTTCCAGAAAGAAGACACCTCCAGCATCAACTTTCTTTAGCCCATACCATGGTGAAGTTAGCCTCTCCCAGAGCCTTTAATTCTACCTCAAATACTATATTCTGTGAGCAATCTTTCCCACCAGAGAGGAAAACCACTGGTACTGCTCAGCATGTTGGGATGCATGCCAAGTGCTTGGTAGCTGTGGGCCTTTGGTGGTAGATGCTTACACCTGCACAAACTTGTAATAATTTGTTCTGAGAAAGGGGTAAGAGTAAAACCCTGGTCTAACTGAAGTTAAAGGAATTTTTTTTAAGTTAATTTACTTACATTTGGATCTCCCAGTCACAAAATGAGAGTAAGATAAATCAAAGTGTGGAAGTGTGACTGACATGTTTTGCTGAACAGCACATGTAAATGAGTCCAAATGAAATGCAGAAATGGTTCCACAAGCAGCATTTCCTGACATGTGTGAGCTCAAACCTGAATATGGGACTGGAAAACAGGAAATAAGGAACTATATAATCCATAGTGACCTAAAGAAGAATAAAAGTTTCCCCGAGTTTCCTACATCAGGTGGGAAAGAAGGGAAGTAAAACATGTGCTTCCTTTTACCCTTAGCTTGATCAGTGCCTTTCCATGTCTTTTCTGCATGTAGGAACTGCATGTGTAACTGGGAAGTAGTAATTTTCTAGTGCATGCCTTTTCAGCAGCTGTTAGGACATCTGGATAGAAATCCATCTGGTGCTTAGCATAGCAAACACCACCATAAACTTTCAGAGTCCCCTTCCTTTTGCAGTTACATGAACATGAAACAACAGTGGGGCTCGGAAGTAAGTATTGCTTCCACAATGGGCAGTGGGGAGATGCGAAAAGAAGGAAGATTTTTCAACATGGAGCTTCAGAAAATGTCCTGACTCCCTTCAAAGTCTCAGGGACAAACTTTTGACTCCCCAAAGACAGCAGCACCTCCAAAGAGCTGCAGAGAGTTTCATTTCATCCCATCCCATCCCATCCCATCCCATCCCATCCCATCCCATCCCATCCCATCCCATCCCATCCCATCCCGGTTATTTATCCGTTCCAGTTTGCACAGAGCCTGCAGGGTTAGGGAAGTGCCAGCTCTGAGTCTGTCAAGTTCTGATTCTGTTTTCAGTAGTTATATATATTGTGCTCTGTGTTGAATTAAAACTACAATAAAAGTCCTCTCACTTGTTACTGTATTTGTGTTACGCTCAAATTAGATGGGAAGAATTATTTGAGAGAAACTAATCCAATGCAATCCAAAATCACATCAGGTTTTAATAGAGCAGCTATCTACTAACACACTGCATGGTCAAGTGGGGAAATTCAGCCAGATCTGTGTTGCTCAATGTCAAAAACAGGCAGAAATTGTGTTTCTCACTTAGCAACTCACCCTCTGCCCAGGACAATGAGAACTCGTTAAAAAAAAAGTGTGAAAATCTTCTTAGTAGGATGATATCTTAACATGATTTTGTGCTTCAAACAATCATTTGCTGTCTCTACATTTCCAATGGAAATCCCTGGCACCTGAGAAGTGAAATGTTGGGAGGTTGCTGGGCTACATAAAAGCTACAGAGGTGTGTCACTAGAAGAAGGAGGATCCTGTTTCAGGTTCCTCACCTGTGAAAGAGCCATGGGTAGAAGATATGCAGAGGAGTTTTTAGGCTTCTTGAAATGTTTTGGCCCTTCTTTTTCTGTGTATGTGTAGCCTGACCAGTGTAATTGTATGATGTGCAGAGTACCATGTAAATTGCTGCTGCAAAAGATGCTTCCAACACAGGATCTGTTAATCAATTTACTATTTTAAGCTAAAAAAAGATTTGCTACCTTTTTTCCAAGACCAATGTGGATTGCCTCATGTACACACAAAGGATTTGCACTGCACTCAGGGGTCAGGTATGCAGTGTTAAAAATTTATCCTTCATTTTTACATTGTATCTATTACAACAGTTTTTGGTATTTCAATTGGTACTAAATTACCTTTCATCTTTCATCATTCATAAGGAAGTGGAATGGCAAATCTACCTCGACCCTAGAGGCATGGATATGTGAGTTTCAAGGCAAAACACCTCAAAAGGGGGTTCTTCCATGAAAATTGCTGCTCATTGGACCAAAGGGCATGGCACTGGGTGGGTCCACTGCATCCCCTGTCGTGCACCATCCTCTGGGAAAATGGAATGATATAACGGACTGTTAAAGACTATACTGAGAGCAATGGGTGTGGGGACATTCAAACATTGGGGTACACATTTAGGGAAAGCCAACTGCTCAGTCAATACTAGGGGATCTCCCAGTTGGGCTGGCCATGCCAAATCCAATTTATTACATAATAAAAAAAGGGACAAACATTAGAAAAAAAATAGTGCACACAAAAATATGCCGGAGAGGACAGGCTGGGTTATTCCTGTCTGGCAAAGGCAAACCCATCCATGGGATTGCTTTTGCTCAGGGACCCAGAGTCAGATCATGGGTGATGTGGGACAGTGAGGAAGTCTGATATGTTCCTCCAGGGGATTTGATTCTAGGTGAGAATAGCCAATGATTTGAATTGTATGCTGCTAATTCTAGACAACACTATATGTAATCCCTACTATGGCTGCTATATGCAGTATCAACAGCATTACAGTAACAACTGCCCACATTAATGAAGAATGAAATTTGAAGAAACCCTACAATAATAGAAACAGACAAGCACAATGTTGATGCAACCAGAACTGGCTTTGGTCTGCAACGATCCAACACCACAGACCATTTCTCCTGCCCTTTGGACTGCCATGACAGATAGATTCCAAAATCATTGACTAAATAAACTCAACAGAAATTTTAAAGGGATGGCACATAGACAAAGGGAATGATTCTTGTGTGTATATATCCAAAGACAGGAAAGGATGCACTGGAAAGTGTGGGGCCTGGCCATGACATAAATGGTATATAGAATTAGGGTGCTTTGATGGTTTCAGTTCAGGTAGAGTTAATTTTTTCTAGTAGCTGCTCTAGTGCTGTGTTTGGGATTTAGGAGGAGAATAACATTGACACACTAATGTTTTAGTTGTTGCTAAGCAGTGTTTACACTAAGTCAAACACTTTTCAGCTTCCTGCACCACTCCACCAGTGAATGGGCTGGGAGGCATAAGAAGCTGAGAGAAGACACAGCCAGGACAGCTGGCCCAACTGGCCAAAGGGATATTCCATAGCATAGAATGCACACTCAGTAAATAAACTGGGAGGAGCCAATCTCTGCTTGGGAACTGGCTGGACTGCAGCTGGCAGATAGTGAGCAACTGCACTATGCATCACTTATCTCTTTCTCAGCTCATGGATTTCACTTCTGTTTTTTTAACCCAATGCTCTCCCCCATCCCACTGGGGTTGGAGGGTGAGTGAATGAATACAATTTGAGGGGGACATATTCAGAGTCCCACATAGCTGGTTGCTACAAGGGATGCTTCTGACACAGGATCTGTTAATCTGGTTTTGAGTTCAGCTACGTTAAACAACTGACTATTTTAACCTACAAAACATTTGCTAATATTTTCAAGAGCAATGTGGACTGCCTTGTGCACACACACTGGATTTGCACTGCACTCAAAGAAGTCAAGTATGCGATTAAAAAAAAAATCCTTTATATTTACATAATATTAATAGTTTTTGAAGTTCAGATTGATACTAAATTACCTTTTATTAATAAGCTGTTCAATACAAGCAGTAAGAACAGAAATACTAATTGAAGTGGGAAGTTACAGATTATTGGGGGAAAGTCCATAAAGTTTAAAACTGAAACTGAACTGCAAAAATTAGGAATATACATGAACTGAGCTTTGGTTCAACCAGAAGGTTGATAAAGACTGAGAGGTGTTTGTATTGGCAATTAACTGTGGACTGGTACACTTGTAAAGTTGGATCAGAACTTCAGTAAATTACTGACATACCTAAAAATACACACATACGTATACATATTCTGTCTAAATAGTAACATCTCCAACCTGAACAAGCCTTTTGGCAAATCAAGACTGGGAGGGTGTTGTTTTTAGAAAGAGAGAATTAAAACAAGGGCTGCCCAGGACTAGATTCTGCCTTGAAGCGCTGACTGAATTTTTTCTCATGTTATGTAGCTTATCAGGATCTTATCCATGGAATAGTTTGCTAAATTAGCAGCTCAAACAGAATAGATTGCATTAAATGTTGTGGGTCAGGGGAAAATTAATTCCAAAGTTTTAAACTCCCAAGCCTAAATCCTGCACTTACATTACTGTGGATTTACGCCAGTGTAAATGAGAGAAGAATTTGGCCCCTGACCTTCTCCAAGCAGGTCATTATAGTTGAAATAGTAACTGATCTTAGAAAAACATTTTTGCTGCGAGGTATTTATTTCTGTATAAAGGTTTATGGAACATCATATTCTTTGCCCTTTAAGACTGATACTCACATATGTAAACACCACTGGGCCATAGCTTAATCCAGCTTCTCTAAATCTGGCTAAAACAATGGAAATATCTTCTGAAACCATTGTGGGTTATATCCAATTTAGTTAAAAACATCTGACTGCAACCGCAAATATGCTGGTATTTGGTTGTGCTATAAAAACATTTTTATGTCAAATACAACAGGGACTAATACAGTAAACTACAAGTATGGTTAACCCTTGGAATGAACCACATTTAGACACTTGAAAGTTAAGCTAATCTGCACTGATTATATTTTCTTATCAAGAGCATAAAGTGAATGTAGGGTATAAAAACCTAATTACTAGTATTAATAGAGTAATTGGCACTTACATAGCACCTTCCATGCTATACTATAAACATATCAGCAGTGTGATCAACTCTGCAGCTACCTGCTCTCCTGAGTGCTCAAGATAAAGTTGAGCCCAAATTCTGCTTGTTAAGTGAACAAACCCTTCGCACATACACAAGGAACCATTTCAGTGCTCACCAAACCTGGTGTTACCAGAGGGCTCTAATCAGTGCTCAGAGAAGCACCAAGGAGAGAAAAGGAAAGCTGAGTTAGGTGGAGCTGCAAGGGGAGTGTTTAGCTGGCACAGAATGGTATTACACAGAAAGGCAGGTTGGACACTTGGTTACTACAAACAAAAACCCAACCCCCCAAAACATATAAATAGAAGTAATTGAGAATTTTTGCTGAGAAAAACGTTTTCCAAGTAAGTGGTGTTCCAGGGTAAGACAGAATAGCATTGAGTATAGTGCAGGGCCTTGGGTTTGCTGCCTGGGCTCTTGTGACAGAGCTGCTCAGTCCATCACGTGTTCAATACACAAATAATGGAAATGTTTGTGGTGCACGTGTAAAATGTAAGTGTAAAATAATGTATATCTTTAAATAAAACTGGTATATGAGAGTTAAACTTATATAAATGATAATGTAAAATAACAAGAGATGCTCAGAAACCCACATACCATTACATAAAAGGACTCAAGAACTGCAAATTCTACATCTCATGAAAAACCTTTTGGACAGAGGTTGCTGACAAGTCTTGCTATGGTGATGAAGATACTACTTACACCTAACTGCCCCCTCTGCTGACACTGCTGGACTTAGAACAAAATAGGCAGAAGGGAGCACTGTGCCACTCCAGGGACATTTGCCTATAAGTACAGGCACCATGGCTCAAAGCCCTGATTCTTTCTTCAGGGCAGATTCTCAAATACTTGATTAAGCAAGGCTTACATGCTTGCATCATGTCATTGCTTTGGAAATCTATATTTGTTCTGTATTACATTAATAAAATATTTATTATGTACAAGATGTTTGTTTCTCTGTGCCATTCCTGATTCTTTTCTATACAGCATCTGGGGAATGAATGGAAGCTTTCATCCATAGGGACTCCATATCTCTTCCCTGAGTGGTAACAGCTAATTCAGTGCACACCTTGTATAGAGCAAGAAGGCTTCTCTCTGTATGCATTGCTTCTCATTTACTGGCACTGAATTTCACCTGCCATTCAGTATCATGCACACAACTAACTTTAAATGCCATTAGCTAAAATAATCTTGGATCACTGGCAAATACTGTCATCTCACCGTTGTGCAGATCACTCATGAATATGTTGAACAGCTCAAGCTCCAGGCCAGATCCCTGTGGGAGTACACCATTACCTTCTTAGCCATCTACTCACAGCCATTGCTTCCCATCCTTCAAATCCATGGGGGATCCATGAGACTATTCTGAGAGGGTTTAAGAGTCCTTTAGCAGAGAACTTGTCCAGCCCCTCTGGCAATCCATACCCATCATATCAAATAGGTCACTCTTGTCCATGTGAGTAGTGGCTCCTGTATGTCCAATAATTACACCATTCCCTGACTGGGAAGTCATTAAAATATTTTTCCTACTATAATATAAATGTCAGTTTTACACTTCTAAAATAAATAAACAGGGCTGCTATGGATTTCAGCAGTAGTCATTTTACAATTATGTGTGGAAACAGTGCAAATAAGATAACCTTCTCCAGCTGCTGGATAATCCAAACCTGCCTAAGTTTCCTTGACCTTCAGGAGAAAGTCATCGTCAACTTATTTCAATTAATTTACAAATATTAGTGCCATCTGTTGTTGTAGGAAGCAGGCAGTGCTTTTTATTTGTACATTCACTTCAAATCTCTTTATTCTCACAGTCTAATTACTTGCATAATTTTAGTAAGAGCATATATATGTGGCTGAATATACTAAATACTTGCAGCAGGTCATCCAAACAGGTACACAAGTAGGTTCCTCACTTGAGTGCTATCCCCATCCAGCCACACACCAAGTCTCACTGACTTTCTCACATGCCTTCCTGTGAAGACTGTGGACAGCATCCAAACTTGGACCTGATCCTGCTCTGTTCAGTTCAAGGGTAGTGTTTTCAGCAGTACTACAGAAGTATAAATGTAGTACTGTGAAACTTTTCAGCTGCTCAGCTACAGCTCTCAGCACCTTTCAGAGCTAAGCCAACATCTTAACAGTCACGCAATGAACTTGTATTCTTATAACTCAAATTGCCATATCTGAAAAGATTAAAAGCAAACACAGTTAATTGCTACTTAGTTTAGCTCAACATTCAATCTTTTCCTTCCACAACAACACTGTGATCACATGGTGAGCACTGAGCTCCTGTCTTAGATTAATGGTCAATATCCACCACAGCAAGATAACAAATAATATCCCTTAATCTACTTCATAATTAAGCATCCTTTTAAAATGAGCTGCCAGCATTGTTAAACTTTCCAACTCTTTGATACCAGATTGGTTGATCTTTATTTTCCAGGTGGATAAAGTAGAATAGATCCAATGAAAAATGTTCTGTTATTGGTTCACATCTTGGTTTATCAATAACTTTAGCTGCATTTTGTTAGTCAAGAATATGAACCTCTGGTTTAATACACAATATTGAAGAGCTAAAGTCGTCCTCTACAAAATGAACAACAAAGTTTTAGTAGCTTATTACAGTGATGCATTTGCTTGCTCCATGTTTTGATTTGAGTTCTTAAACTTAGATTTATATATTCCAGTATAGAAAAGCTTTGCGAATTAGGTAAGAAAGCATAATGTGTATTTTACTTTTGGCTATCAATAAAATATGGAAGGCTACTTAATCATGTAACTCCTCTGATCTTCATAATTGAGACCATCCCATTTATACTCTATCTCATATGCAACTGATGAAAGAAAATGTGTGGGAGTAAATGTGTGGGAGGTGAATTTATTTGTTTTTCAGATCTACAACAGCAGCTGGTCAGCAGGTTCAGTCCAGTTCTCTCTAGTCAAAATAGCTCAGGACTAGTCAGATTGAGATCTTTTACTAGGAGAGGTTTGAGAGGAAATGCAAATTGTTATTCAAAAGCAGACAGCTGGAGGGCAGGAAAAGTGGGGAGCAGCCATGAACCATTAATATCTACTCGCTAGTCTCATTAGTTTACCAATGAGAAAAGAGTGGGACATGTTGTGTCTCTTACTCTTTACCTACATATATTTTAGTAGAGTATATAAGTACACTGTCCTATACCCATGCACGTTTTAAGAAAGGGACAAATTACACCAAAATAAAATTCTTGCCAAGTTGTGATGAGAAATCCTCCCCCTTCCTGCTCCTCTTCCTTTCCTCACATGGCAACTGCCAGCACATTAGTGCTGAGCAACAGCTGAGAGGAGGACAAAGAGAGCTCCAAACGAGCTCAGTGCAAGAGCAGTCAGGCACTCCGATACAGGAGTGACCCCCACAATAAATATCCTGCTGGCTTCTAGGAAGAAATTCGGAGGATAAGCTAGCTCAGCTGAGCTCAGGTACATAGAGCACAACACCACATATCTCTGTAGGAATGGAAAGAGCATAGCAAAAGCCTTTCTGCACTCATCTGATTGCCAAATGCCTCAGCTGCGCGGGGGTAAAACCTTTGGTTTTTGCCCAGGCAGAGGGGAGGAAGCCCACAGCCATCTGCGGCACCTGAAGAGAACTTAAAAGCAGACTGTGATTTTCAAAGCTGAAGGTAATTTGTCCTGCATTATCTCTAGGCTGCCTTCTTGGCGAGTATGTACAGAAAATAAGCTGCACAGTGGAGGAATACCTTTCATGCCTTCCATACTGGAGCACACAAAGGCTCCAAAGATTTTATTAATTCAATTCATCCGCACTCTCAAACCTTTAGGCAGTGGGGAGTAAGCTATTTATCTTTTGGTTTCTTGTAAGGAATTCACACTAGACTCACTGCTAAATCATTTTCCCTGTACTACTAGTACAGGAAATTAACTATAAATGAGCTATGAAAACAAATAATTCTGCTGCAATTTTCCACCGATATTACTTTACAGTTTTAGTACATTTAGGAAAAGCAATATAGATTCAAAAAAAAGAGTTACAACTTATTTATATACTGATCCTTAAATTATGCCCTTTCCTCTTTTAACAAGCCCTACCTATATTTCTTGCTTATTCTGCAGAGGTATACTGAAGGTGGAACCATCCTTACAACTACAGCATCATAACATGGTTTCATAGCTGATGCTGAAGATAATTTCATTCTGAGACTACTATTTACTGAAATCTGTGAGGGAGGAAATAAAAGTCAGTTTCTTGTATTCTTTCCTATAAAGCAAACAGCTTCTGATGTTTATATAAATGGTGATATTGAGATATTCTGTGCTTTTTCAGTAGTTACTGAGTTTTTTTCATAATTTTTGCCCTGTGCAAACACTGCTGCATTTCTTTAGAAAGATTAAGCACTAAGGATTTATGCCTTCATTAAGCTCCATGTTTTGAAGAAATAAGAGATGGTGTGCTTTAAAGACGGACTACACAGTTTGTTCTGAAAATGTTTTTAAGCAACACACAGGGGTAATTGTGGAGAAGGCCTGCAGTTTGGGGGGATCTACTCCATACTGTTTGAAACTCCCTTGATGAAGTCTTACATCAACAGATTGTCAAATTACTTGACATAGAAAATCTGCTGAGAGAAATTTATTGAATTATGGGAACTAAGGGTATGTATTCTGCAAGTTGGGGGTTTTTAATACATATTTACAGGGCAAAGAAATTAGAAATTATGCTGCTCTGAGCTAAACACAAACAGCAAAACTTCAATTTTGCCCCACTGTAATGTGTTTATTGTAAGAAATATAAATCCTTTAGCAAATCAATGATGTGCATTCACATCAGGGCTGGGTTGTGAAGCACTAAGTGGGAGCTGGAGTGGGCAGCAAACAGTGTCTGACTTGATGGCAAGGGCAAGTCTGCTGTGCTACAAAAAGCAGGCAGTAAACATCTTGTTTGTCACACTTTACAGCAGAAGAGCCACGTGGAAATGAGGTTTTCTACCACTACAGATTGCAGGCTACAACCCATCAATTTTAATGCAGTTTACCATTTAAATAGCTGGGGCCAAAATCTACAGTAAGGATCTGAAGTCTTTATAGGCTGAGTGGGAGTAGAGTGTGCTCCTGGTTTTTTTGTAGCAGTACAGTAGTAGGTGTTAGAAGTGAAGAAACCAATTTTCTTTTGTCATGGAAAACATGTAAATCTACAAATTGAAATCTCAATTCGAAGGAATTTTCTCTGAGAAATCTCGAGCCAGATGTTTTTGCATCAAATCTCAGCTTCACTGAATTCAGCAGATAAAACATCAGCTCCTTCACTAGAGGCACCACTTCACTTTCTGTTCAAATTTCTTGCAAATTAGTATTTCCTTACAGAAAATATTTAAAACGACTCTTTTCCCCCTCCTTTTTTTTTTAAATTATTATTTACCCCCCTCCCCAGTAGGAATCACTTTTTTTTTTTTTTGCCAGAAGCACTTTCGTCAGACCTACAAAGGAGCTGCAGACAGAAGCCATGAACAGATGTCCTCTTTGGGACCCTGCTGTGAGTTGGAAGGGGTTGCTACTCTCAGTTGCTCAGCACCATTCCATGCTCTCCTCATTAAGGATCACCCCCACTGATGTGCTCATTGAACAGTTTGTATGAACACTTCCTACATGGCACAGCTTCAGGCTGAGCCTGTTATCTTGGTACACACCAATGATGAGCAAAACAAACGGAGCTGAGTTTTGCTTAAAACAAATGAGGAAGCTCCTGCACAAGTGGTGCAAGTGCATGAACAAGGCAGCAGCAAGTAGCTAAAGATGGGAACTTACTCTGGTGACATAGCTAGATTTGGAGAAGTTTCCCCATGGCTCAAACTAGCAGTCCCTCCAGTATGTAATGGATGTAGACTTACCCAGACATCAGAAGGAATCTGACTCCAAGATGTTCAACTAAAAAGAGCATTTGTCCCCAAAGTAGTATCACAGACACTGCAAGTTACTAGGAATTACAGAAAACAACTACCCACGCTGCAGCTCAATATGAATCACAAGCAAATTAATGAAAATGTAACTCCCCTACAAAATACACGTTCTTGTAAATTCCTGAGCAATCAGCATCCTCTGACTACTTTACAACTCTTGGGTGTATTTTGGCCCGTGAAATTCGCCTGATGTGCTGGAACCCAACTGCCCTCACCAGACAAGCAAACAAGCAAACCTCCTTGGCCACACAATTCTTTCAGGAATTAAGAAACATTCATAGGGGTTCTCACATCTTCCTAACGACAACAAACAGTTAGTCAAGTTACCTTTGTTAAGCAAACCAATTTTCATTGCTTTCATTCAAACGGCCTTAAAATAGAATTCTTGCCTGCTTTATTTTGTCAGATGCAAAGAAAACTGAGAAACTGTATCCATTGTTCCTTAAAAGAGCTTATTAGTGAAACAAAGACCTTTTTTTTCCAGTGAGTGCTGTTTGTGCAGTTACTTCATGACATTTATTTGGATTCTGTCCCAGGGGAAAAAGGCCAAATTCAGTTTCAGCACTTGCCTACTACAGCATAAACAGTCATTAGTTAACAGATCTTTTTTGGCGGTCTTTATGTAGCCTCCAACATCAAAGCACGTGATATCCATGAAATAATCAAAGCAACATATGTACACTGAAGCACTGTACGTACATTATTTTTCAGTAGCCTAGCAATCCTCAGAAATTTGAAGAGGTTCTCCTAGGCCTTGAGCCAAAGCCCTTGGAAGCTGATGCGTTTTTTTCTTTCCTTTGACTTCAATAGATGCCGAGTCTGGTTGTCAGATAATCACTGCCATGTTAATGGCAAACTACTTTCCATTTTTGTATTAATTTCTTGCTCAAGGAAGATACAGGATCAAAAGCTCTGGAGAATTAAATCATTTGCCCTGTTTCTACACAGGGCAGAGAAAGCCTGGTAATAGCAGCCAGATCCCCTCTTAAGAGCTTCACTGATTCATCCTAAACACGGCATGGAAGCTTTGCCAGCTTTTCCCCTGATGAAGGGCAGTACAAAAACCTACAAAAATTATGGTGGTTTTTGTGCCGTGTCCACTAGAATTGGCAACAAGGCAATTTTATTTTTTCCTCTAGCACCAAGCTGCTGGCAGTCATTTCTCCTCTAAGTGCAAGTTTTTAGGGGAATGCTGGTTATCTCACTACTGGCTGTCTCATACCTTGGCTTTGCCTCCCATTTTTCTAAATCCTGCCAAATTACTGGCACTGCCTACAATTTCAGGCCTTGTGTAACATCACAGTTTTTCTCCAAGTCTTTCAAAGAAAAAAAAAAAAAGAAAAAAAAATCCAACCAAAACTAACACAGTAATGCATATTCCAACCCCTCCTAACACGAACAAGTGACATTGTATAACATGAGTCAGGAGGAATAACCTTTTCCTGCTGTTAGCAGCAGAGTCCTTCTGCCCTTGCTCTGCATTTGGTCTGGGGCACTCTGAGATCTGGCTTTTAAACAACAGAGAAATGCATCTATAAAGCAGCAGGCCAGCAGGTCAAGGGAGGTGATCCTGTCCCCCTGCTCTGCCCTGGTGAGAGCCCACCTGGAGCACTGCATCCAGCCCTGGGGTCCCCAGCATGGGAAGGACACCAGCCTGTACGAAGGAGTCCACAGCAGGTCCACCAAGATGGTCAGAGGGATGGAGCACCTCTTCTGTGAGGAAAGGCTGAGAGAGTCGGAATTGTTCAGCCTGAAGGAGAAAAGGCTTTGGGGTGACCTAACAGTGGCCTTCCAGGACCTGAAGGGAACCCACAGGAAACATGGAGAGGGACTATTTACAAGGACATGTAGTGCCAGGACAAGGAGGAATGGCTTCAAACTGAAAGAGAATAGGTTTAGATTAGATATTAGGGAGAAATTGTTTACTGTGAGGCACTGGCAGAAGTTGACCAGAAAAGCTGTGGATGCTCCATCCCTGGCAGTGTTCAAGGCCAGGTTGGATGGGGCTCCGAGCAGCCTGGAACTGGATGATCTTTAAGGTCTCTTTAAACCCTGGCCATTATATAATCCTGTGATTCTGTGAAAAGTTCACTGTCAGAAATGGTTGTGAATACACACTCTGATTTGATTAAATGAAATCTATTTTCATGAGAGAAGTTTGCAATGTGTACTGGCAAAGAGGCACAGTAAAGAAAAAGTTTTGTTGAAGCTGAAAGAGGTGGTGGAGTTGGCTTGGGGGGAACATAGATCTGGAGAGTGAAACCTAAAATGAAATCCTCATAAGAAGAGGCCTTAAGTAGTTTCTTGTTAGCTGAGTAAAAACAGAATTCTGAAAAAGAGTGTGAGAGAGCAGGAGAATTAGAATTAGCATGGGTAAAGGACTGCAACAGGGTTTAGATTTTACAAGAAGCAACTTGGAATGGAATAAAGACAGTATTCAAACATATATAAAATCCATGGAGGTCAAATTAGTTTTAAAATAAAATAAATTTGAGACATACTTGAAGGTTGAAAATAAAATTAATTTAGTAGAACTATTAAAGGCAAGATCCAAATCCCATTGAAGCTGGTGGAAAGACAATCATCGACTCCTACAGTGTTGGAGCAGGACCAAAGAGGACAACAAAGAAATTTCCAATGACTGAAAAAGTATCAAGAAAATCTCAGTGGTTTCTTCACATCTGTGTTTGATAACAAAGAACACTGGTGACATTCATGAAGGATGTGTTTCTGGGTACTAATGAGGACAAAGTGAAGGAATCTGTGAAGTAACCAAGTACAGGAACAAAATAAAGACAGATAAGTAGTAATGGATAATACCCACAGATGAAGCACAATATTTTTTGAGTTTATCTGTGCACAGTAAATTTTTTCCTGCCATGTTGAGGAAATTGGTACTCTAGAGCATTTCTCAGTACACTGGGAACCAAATAATTGGATGTCAGTTGCTAAAAATAAAATAACAGGCTAATATTTTAAATTATTTTCTCTTTTTAAAGGACTTTTATATATTTTGGCCAACTATCAGTAAATGAAATTGACAATTTTGTTAACACTCCCTTCACAAAAAACAAGCCATGACATGATTTGCAATGAGACACAGAGTATTTGGACCGAAGGTCTGGACTCTCTTGTTTCTGGTTACTTTCATAAATAAAGAAACAAAAACATACCAACAATAAGCAAACTAAAATATTTCTGAATATTAAATACCATGGGTATTGGACATAGAGAACATTCACTAGATTTAAATATGTCATTATCAGTATGAGTTTAGGCATGTCTGAACAAAATACTCGGTATCTTTGTGTATGAACCTGCCTGCTGGCAATCTGTGGTTCCTTGTCTCAACACATCCTTAGGAATTGCAATGAATTGGGAAAGTGTAATTTTCTAGGATATCACCTTAATCATTCTTTCTTGTATACTCGACTATTTCTTTGTTCCCACAGGACACTGTCACAGCTGAATGCAGAAGTCTGGACTGGTGAATAACTGGGGGTTAACTGCAAGTTGCTAAGGGTGTTCTGTACACTACTTTGCTGTTAATTGTTTTTTACCTGCCATGCCTGTTCCAGCCGGAGAAGTTGAGAAAGACAGGACAGACATCAGAGAAGCTGCATATGTACTGCAGTGGAAGAAATAAAGTGGCATTTGCTAAGGCTATTTAGAAGAAAACCTTCAGTATGTTATTCCTTTGGGTAAAGCAGATAAAACCAGACCATGCAGAGCTACTCCACGAGCCCAAACTGGCTGCAATTCTTCCATCAGTCAGTTTCTGAAATCTGCTGTAATCTCATGACCCAGTTGTGAACTGTTCCCTTAAAAAGCAATTCCTCTGGGTATTGGGTTTCTGATTATCCAAGACAGCCAGATGCAAACAGAAGACCTGCAACACATTTCAGGTGCTATTGAAATGCAAATACATATAAGGTATATTCTTTCTACTTCTCCTGGACATACATATTTCAAGCAGTTTCATTTGCAATGCAAATTTCTTAGGGGAAAATATTGTGCCCTACAGTTAGAAAGAGGTAACTTACTCTTAAAGGTCTACAGACTTTATCCTGATTTCTGCCTGCTAAGAACCAGGAAGACTTTATACCTCCGTGGTTGCACAGATAGCATGGCAAAAATGCCCTGCAGTACAAGCTCCTACACTTCAGTCTGAGCGGCTTTAAATGTCCAAAAAGATGTAGCCTCTGGCTCTCCACTGTTTCCTCTGGGAGACAAGTTCTATTATGTCAGAGCTTTTCTCCCTGTTCTGTAATACACAGCCCCTACTGATATTTAATAATATAAACCACAACAGATGGCTGGCAGAGCATTGTGGTAAGTTAATAGCAACTCTTGTAGGCATTTAGAAGCTTGAAAACCCTTGGAAGAATCCTCTAGTGTGGATTGTAACTAAAAGAAAAGGGAACCACAGAGATAACATTAGAGATATTTTTGTCCTACATGAAAAGTAGGACCTGTCACTGGTACTAAAAAACTAAGAAGGATTTTATTAATGAACTGAGAGTCATGGAAAACCTCTCCCTACACATAAACTTCTGGCTTGCTTTCACAAAAAACTCACAAAAACAAAACCAACCTCTCTCCCTACAATATTTTTGTATATGCTGTTTTTTTAAGGAAAGGCACAGTAGCAGGTGATGGTATTTCATGGTGTCACATGTCCTGTGTGCAAATTCCTGAGGGAGCCTCCCAGTTTGGGATTCCAACAGGGAGCACCAGCCCAGTGGCTATTAGCCACTAGCTGACTGTGCAGATTTGGCAGGTGCCAGGTACAGGTGTGGGGCTGGATGCCTGACTGAAGAGGCGCCTCACTCAATTTGACCTCAAGACAAAAGCTTCCAACTCATTTGATCCACAGAGGTGAAGTTCAATGTCTCTGAAATCCTTCTCTTGAACTCTGACATTAACCTCTGAAAGGTATTTAAGTGTTCCACTCCCACCGACTACAACAGCATTTAAATACCTCTCAGTACCTGCCTGACATGAACAACAACTACTTGCTTGAATAATTTTAAACCCAATACCAAGCACCATTTATGCCCTTCCATCTTCCCAGCCATTCCAAAATCCTGATATTTCACATTCTTTAGGCCACAGCTACCAAAAGTCAAGCACAGCTTTTGCAAATCCCTTGCCCTTTGCTGCTCACGTTCGCTGGCTGTCAGCGAGGACAGTGATGTACGACGTGCTTTGGCTGCCCCAGCAGCCACCACTGCCCCAGCTCAGCCCACTGCAGGGAATGCTGTGGGATTTTCCAACATGGAAAACAAACAGTGTCCCTGAGCTGCACCCCGATCCCCAGCAGCGATGCTGGTGAAATCCAAAGTAACACCAAAGCTCAAGCGATGGGAGCTGGAGGCTGGGCTTTTGTCATTACTTGCATGGTATAACGGGGTCTGGAGAGCTGCTGATTTCTGAGCAAGAGGGGATTAAATGGAACTTTACAGGGCCAGGAGACTTCTGTGAGATTTTAATGAATAGACATTATGGCTCAGACCATAAATAAGTCATTTAGAGGATTTGTATGTACACACACTCGTGTACCATTCCTATTGATTTTATTTCCTGCAGTTATGGCCTCTGGGTGAAATAACAGCTCCCAGTAATGGGGTGGGGACTGGGTTGGCCACCTCTCTTCAAGGTGGCAGCTCTACTCCACACAGGCTTGGCACACAAAAAGGGATGGGCTAAATTCAAGTACATGGAAGTTTAAAAAAAACACCCCACTCTAATACTTCAGTACTTTCAAAATTTCACAGGGTTCATAAGGGGAAATATGAAATGCTTGTCTATATTTAGGTCACTTATACAGGGCTGCATTTACATTGCAAACCTATCACCTCTCTTTTTTTCCCCCTAGTCCTCTCCATTCAAGCCAGAGGCCTTTCATTTTTTCCTGTGTAGACTTAAAAGCACTGTTTTGGTGTCTGGCATAATCTTCTGGCACTTCATCCTACCTTCAAGTTTTAGTAGAGGAAGCTGGAAGGATTTCCAGGTAAAAAAGCAAGAAAGTTCCCTTCTACAAAAATCTCCTTTAAAATTCAAAATTTCAGAAAAGTAGCAAAGCTTGTATCATATGGGTTTAATCCCAGGTCCACACTAATGGCTGGAGGACCACTGGATCTGAACCTTCTCCTTGGAGCCTCTTCTTTCCCAAGTTACCAGCTGGGCTAGAAGAATGTTCCAGACATGAGGGGGGAAAGCTGGTGTACCCGTATACTTTGATAGAGATTTCTTCCTTTTTTGTGTTTGCTGAACCCAAAAATCTAGGTCATGGAAGAACACCAAAATCAAATAGCAAACTGTAGCAAGAGAATAGCAAAGTTGGCAAGAGAATCTAGAAATGACCACACCAGGGAAAAAAGATGTGACTTTAACACACCAGTTAGTTTTATGATTTTCTTGTTCCTGGGAACACCACGGTACACACAAAATACTTGTTCTGGGAGAGATTTGAAACATGGATAGATCAGCAAATACACAGTACTTAATATAAAGTATGCTAGAGTGCTTTTCCAAAATATGCCTGAATTTTTACATGCTCAGCTTTGAGATCTATTTTAAGGAGTTGAATTAAACAGGAGTTTTGCCAGTGACATCTGACTGACTAGGGCTTGACCATAGCTTTGTCACACATTATTAAAGTCCAAGTTTCTAAAATATAGTTTCTTGTGCCTTTCAACATCCATGTAGCCTAAAGGAGTTCCCTTGTACTGTCATTATTTTTGCCTGCTCCTGTCTTCTAATAATTTCCTGGTTTTCTAAAACTTTTTGGAGAATATGTACTGGAGTATCTCTGCATCTTCCTAGAGCTCTACAAAGACATGACAAATCTACAGGGAAGTCTAAAATCAGCCAGGACTCCATGAGAATTACACACTAGCTGGGAAGTTTCTTTGTGTCTTGCTATTGCCAAATAGGTGTAGTGCTACAAAATATTTAGTCTCTTTCATTTTTACGTTCATCTAATAGATGCCAGCACCCATTTAGTCTTAATCTAAAAATAAAACTCACACACAACAAAAGTATTCCTCACTATTTTCATGATGTAAAATGCCTTTGTCTTCAGAAACTCTGAGCTGCTGATGAATGTAGTGGTGTAGTTTTAAAGCTAGATTAAAAAAAAAAGAACAGCATCAAGCATTTCGCTTTACTTTAGTTTTAGCAAGGAACGTTTTGTTTTCTTGGTTGCACAGACAGGCAAAATAAAGAAAAGGGAGGTCATCCTCCTGGAGAGTGAAGACATGCTTGGCACACTGCACAGCAGGGTTCTTCTATAAGAAGGTAACAAAGCTAAAAGTACAGAATAATGTTCATTTTTTCCCTATTTTAAGCAAGAAAGTGAACTGTGTCAAGCTAGGATATTGGTGAAAATTTATTTTTCTTTTTTAATAACACACAAAAATCACTCAGGTAAATTAAAAATCTTTCAGAACTAAGGATTATTCTGGTCAGAGAAACTGTGAGCTGAGGCAGACTCTCTGAAGCAAACTCAGCATTGCCACCTGAAGCTAGATTTAACAGAAACACAACCTCTGCATGCGGTAGGTAGGGCCAGCCTTAGATTCCTGAGTGGTCTCTTTGATGTTACTAATTTTATGTTGTATTTTAGAATTCAGAATAAAATGGTGGCCAGTTGGCTCTTTGATGAGGTATTATTCATAAGCAAATGGGGAGGTTACTGTGAGGACGTGCTGTGTGTGGCTGAGGTTAAACACACCAAAACAACTGTTCTGGTTTCTAATTTGAGCAACACAGCAATTACTTCTCTCTGACCTACCTGGAAACCAAACAGAAGGGTTCATCCCTTCCTTTTTTTGACCAGACAAGTTTAGTCACACATTTTACTTATCCTATCATCACCACCTAATTGCTTCCAAATTTTCAAAATTAGCCCGATACGCCGAGAGACTTAATGTGGAAATGTTAACAAAAATGCATTATAGAGTTGCTGTCTTCATCCAAACTAAACGAAACATAACCTCACTTTAGGGTCTTCATATTCCCCTAATGTTAATGCAAAATTGCATTTGAAAACAAGATTTTATTCAATTGACTGCTATATTTTTTGAGTGCAGGACAAGCAGGAACAATCCAGGAGGCAGGTGATCCCACACTGGGAACCTGATCTAGGAGCTGGTAACTATATGCTCCAGATAGGCAGGATGCCAAAGAAACTACTTATTTGTGTTATTGTATTGAATTGTACTTACACAGTTCGCTTATTCCAGAGCCCAGAAAAATCATATTTTCTAAAGAAAGGCAAGACTGTGAAAACGAGTGGCTAGCATGGAAGGCAAAGAGAGCAGAAATCAAAGAACCAAAGCATACCCTTGGGTGAGAAGATCACAAGTAGCCCTACTCGTTTGCTGGACCTTGCTCATTCATTGGTGACATCAGGGTCAGTCAAGCCTTGCTACCTCCGGTCTTTGCTCTTGCTGTTATGATAAATCCTGAGCCCATTATTGTGAATGGTTTTGTGAATGACAGACACCTGTGAGCAATGCATTCACAAAAACCTGTATTTGTTTTTGAGAGTGCACTGCCCACAGGCACATGTATAAGTTTTGGCCCACTTTGCAGCACTTGCTGCTAAATGCAGAAAACATGTCAGCTTAATTCAGTTTCTACCATGAACATTACATGTTTGCTCCTGAAATAAACAATGTTGATGCCAAGGTATGCAACTCTGACATCCCAAGCCTGGAGCTTGAAAAGTACCCAGAGATACTGAATAACCTCTTCTTGAGGTACTCTTGCCTCAGAAAGCAGGCTGACATTTTTTCTAGCATTCCCACTCACTACTCTCTTCAAGTTTTAACTCTTCCACAAGCAGCATAACTCCAGAAAGTGAGCAGCAAATGGATCTGCAGACGTGATGATGTTGGCCCTGGAACAAATGCGACTCCTTCAAACTGCAGCTATCAGCCACTGGGGCCAGGAAACAGAGTTCTCTCTACTGCAACCTGCCCTGGCTTGCCCAAAGTGGAAGTATGCCAGAGAGCCTCTGCTGAGTGCTAGGGAAGGGTGAGTGGTGTGCAGGCCCGTGTTTCATTTTGAAATTACACGTGGCACTTCCAATGCAAAGCACAGATGTCATCATAGCCTGTGAGGTGGTGCTCAGATCCCTGTCTCACACACACTTCTGCCCTCAGAGGCCATTAACAAGCCAAGCCCTTTCGATTTCTTTGGAAATCCAGCCCATAATACACAGATTGACATTTATTGCCTATTTCTGACCATATTTTCTGCCATTGTATGGCTTGCTTCCAGCCTAGCAGGTACCTGTGTTAAAATGCTGTTCACCCAGCAATTCACACACTATGGTGAACTCCCTATGGTGTGGATATTGTCCAAAGGTCTTTCCATAAAACATACTCACTGCAGTGGGTCTCATTGGTAAAAACTGTGAACTGTGTTACCATCTGACCAGTTGCTGATGTGCATATCTGATTTTCATGGCATTAAGTAAATTTAAGTACTCAATTAAGCATCAACATTCTGACAATTTTCTTATACTTTGGCTTTCTTAAGGACAAAAGTAGAAGCATACAGAAACTGCTTCATGGACAGTCACCTTGGATTCAGTTCAGCAGGTTCAGATGGTATTAACACAACTAATAAAACAGGAAACCTTTTCATACCAGTATTTCAGTAAATGCTTTTCTTTTTGTAATGTTATTTTCATCCTGTGCCAGACAAAAATTTACTGCAATTCTGAAATGCTGAAAATCTTTTCAGAAGATGTGATTAAACAGAAAAAACCCGAAACCAAACAGAAAATAAAATCCACAGAATGATAAATAAGACAGTATTCCTCATGGTAGACTTGGCTGAGCTGGGTTAATGATTGGACTTGATGATCTTAAAGGTCTTTTCCAACCCTAAATGATCCTGTGGTTCTATGAAGAAAAATCTTCTTCACCTAGACATGCAGAGCTGAAGCTTTACAAACTAAGGGAATGTCTGCACCTTTTAAAGCCTCTCTTATAAACATCCTTTTCTAATACTGTCAAAACACAAAACAGACTCCAATTTTTAAATTGTCAGCATTTGTGAGATGCTAAGATAAAGAGAAAAATGCAGAAGCTGTATGTGGCCACATACACAGATTTTGTGTATTCATTAGGTTTTCTTTTGCTATGTTGACAACCTCAGTACTTAACTCCTAGTAACCACAAGAGATACACCTGTAGCAACTCAGAGCCTGGAAATCAATCCTTTAAAATTCAACTTCAATTAACGTGCCTCCGTGTCACCTGATGTACCTTGGAGGCGAAAAAAGTGGATATGAAAGTGTGTTTGTTTTCCTTTGCCATGCCTTGCAATAAGAAATTTCATTCAATATTTATCTAAGGATTTCAGTAGTAAGTAGAGAGTTTGTGGCAATCCAGCGAATGTTTTCACAGCGCTGTTGTTACTGCAGTTGTAAAGTTTCACTTATGATTGAACGTTCAGGGCTGGTAAAACCCTGTGTCTCTTTACTGCTCACAGATGTGTCAGAAAAAAATTTACTAAATGCCTGGTTTTTATTACTGCTCTGCTGATCCTTTTTCTGTGGACATTCCAAAATGCAAGTTAAATCCGACGGTGAATGTATCTTCCAGATATTCACATTAAAGAGCGTAATTCATGTAACATAAAACACACTACCATAACAAAGCTGTAAGATTTAAAAACAGATTTTTTTGGAAGCAAGATCCAATTTCATCCCTCGCAAATGTTCTCAATTCAATTACTGAGATAAATACATATGTGTGTGTGTGTATATATGTTTTTTAATATATTTACTTTATAAAAATACATGCAGGTAAATGCAGCTATCTGCAAAAGGTACCCCTAAGTTCTGCCAGCTGGATGCAGATGTAGATACCTGAAGGAGTGTGCTACAAATTTTACATAGACATTGAAGTCTATTTTGGCATTTCGTTCTTTATTAATCTGGATCCTCTACGCAGTAACTCCTGGTATTTCTGGGTATCACAGCTCAATCTCGTACACCCAGTGTAAACAGTCCTTTGGTTGTACAAAGCTGCCAGGAATTCTCTGGAAGTCAAAAGGTCAAACACACACTGACTGTTCAAGGTCCTATTTTCATAAACATTGGTGACCAGTGAATACTGTGAATTTCTTTTCCTCTTCCAGGCTGATAACACACTGTTCTGGATAATAAGTTTTAGTAGGATATCAGAGCCTGCCATCCCATCCTGAAGGATTCCAGAGTTTATTCCACCAGTGACACACCTTGGGTTACATATGTTGGGTTTTTTAATCCCATTAGAACTTCTGTGGCCAACTGCACAAAACAGATACAAGTGGATATGTTTTTTTTATTCTGCAAACAGATTAGGCAGGAAAGAAAGGCATTTTTCTGATAATCAGAGAGAAGAAATGATTAGCACCTTGCAAGACCAGTTAATGTACCATACTCATACATATACTGGTAGAAAAATGGTTTTAGCAGTCAATACAAATTCTTGGGTTTCTTAATTTTTATATAATTGAGATGACGTAACTGCACCAAAAACTGCAATGCGTTTCATCTAATGAAGTACATGTAAGACTGAAACTAAAAAAATGCCAGTACCTCCATTCAGACCGGAAAACATGTTAGATGTACCACAGAGCAATGCTACAGCCAACATCTTGATTTTATAACTTTACTCTGCTTTTGTGAACGTACAACCAGTTATTTACATTACCAAAATGGATTTTCCTGTGATGTATGAGTAATAAACACTGACGCTCAAGCACCTGCAAAAGAAATGTCGCTGCTTTGTAGTCTCTGCCATGAACATTTCACCTTCTATCGTCTGAAATGATCTCAAATTCTTCTCATCAAAGTATATGTTACTGAGGCAAGGAGCCTACTTTAGTACTTTAAACACATGTTGTAACATCCACTCTATTTAATCTTCCTGCCTTTTCCCTCTGAAAAGGATGTTGTCATGCATGAATATACTGTTCCTTTACGTAACTCCCGCCACAAAGCCAACCATGTCTTCCACGCAAGCCTTTGCCTTTGTTGTGGTTCACTGTCTTTTAAAATCATCTTTTCAGCTGCACTGGAATTAGTCGTCATCCATCATGCTGCAAACCCAAATAACAGATTTAATGAAAACAAAGTCTAATTTTATAGATTTTGCCCGGTGGAAACAAATCTGCTTTATGCTGGTACTGTTGCTAACCAGATGGTAATGCAGGTTCCCAACATCTACTGAGGTACCAGAAGGGGAGAGAAGCAGCATCTCCCTCCAATTCTCACTAAGACATTCTGTGGTGGGATTATGGGAAGAAAGTAATGCTAACTATACTGAAGTAAACACCATTTTTATAGTGATAGCATAAGACAGAGCTGTCTTATCTTATTGAGTCTCTGTGATGGAGTACCTGCTTCTTTCAGAGTGCACTCACTGTCCTACAACAAAACCAGTTGTGAAATCCATCATGAGTTACGAGATGAGATCCACCATATACAAAAAAAGTGCTGCAGCAGTTCAGTATTAACTGGTTTTGACACAAATTACATGTGGCGTGCACCATCTGGCTTCCAAAAAAAAAAAAAAAAAAGAAAAAAGCAGACAAGGCAAGGAACAAGCAGGGAGACCACTGCCTTTCGTGACTGAGTAGGATCAGAGAAAAGCAAGCTTGAGCAGCAGATATTTGCTGCAGGTAATGGTATCAAGGTATAAAAAATGGCAGCTGTCAGAGAGATCCTGAACTTATTTCAAAAGGCTCAGAAACAGGAGGACCTTTGCTAATTAAATATTCTATAAAGCAAAGAAAATGTACAGGATGAACAATAAATCACACAGCTCCTTAGAAGTGATGGTGCTTTGAAAAAAAACACAACATAAGAACAAACCCGGTGATTTTTATGCAAGGAAAAATATTTCAAAGTGAGTATTCTGTGCAAAGCCATATGCAGAAAGTGTTTCTGTGTCATGTAAACTTCATAGAGTTCCTCTGTTCTCTGTTCTGTGCCTCTGGGACCCTGTCTGGCACTGTTTGACCTCCAAGGAGCTTTAATGAAAAGCACATAAAGCCCAAGTGAGGGACTTTTTGATGTTAGCACTGCACATCACTAAAGAAACCAATACTTTTCAAGTGGTGTTGCACCTCCTCCAGTAAAAGCAGCTTGTCCTCAAGACAGCAGTGTAAGAGTTTGAAAAGGCAGCATCTAACTTTTGCAGCTCTCCCACTTGCACAAAAATGGCCATGAGTCCACTCATGGCAATTCCCATGGGAAAAGAGATTGTCATTGCATTTATCTTGCAGGCAAAATATGCACCAGTGCCGAGCAGAAAGTGCCACAGTGTCATATTTGAACACAAACTCCTTTTTGAATGAGAAGAATAGACGCTATCGGGATACTGTTTCTGGGATTGGCAGGATATTACACAATGTGCACCTGGAGCAGCAAGCTGTCCTTGGCAAAAGCAGTTCCAAGGCTCAGCTCCCCCCATCACCTTAGACAGACCAGGCTCTTTAGTTGAAATATATTCCCCTTAATGCACCTGACCAACCAGGCCTACAGCACAAAAATTCATAGGGTCAACCTGATGGGCTGGGAGAATGCAGATGTGCCTTCCTAACTGCAATTAATAAGGCAGCAGCTCACCAGCACAAACTGAGCTGATCTCTGGACACATACTAAATGGCACTTCAGCAGCAGGCAGAGTTGCCTGGTCAACAGAATCTTAGACTGATCCCTCAAATGAAATTTAAGTTCTTTAACAAGAATGCATTTTTACAAATATGAAATATGTGTTGCAAAATGGGATTTCACTTTTTTTTTCTAATGGGAAAAGTACCATATTAAAAATTCTTGGCAACAAATTCTCAAAGAGCTTTAGAAAACAAATATAAAAATAATTTAAAGTCTGAAAAATGTACTGAGACATTTAAAATCAGTGACCAGTTCCCCTCAGAGCTGAATACAAGCACTGAAATTTACTGGCTTTATAGGTGCTACTGTCCTGAAGTGCAACATTGCCTAACTTGCTACTTGTGATCCTACTTCTGATCTTAGAAGCAAGGTCACGATCCTACAACCTTAAAGTTAATTGCCAGTTTTTCTACACACTTTGATGTGAGCTGAAGTAGGGCTCAAAGCAATCATGGATATACTTAAGCTACTTTAAATCAAAGTGACTAAGGGAAGGGGAAAATGGCAGAAGCGGTGCCCTTGGAAACACCCTGCAACAATGGAAATTCTCCCTTCCTGAAGCAACTCCCATTCTCAGCATATCTGGAGGCTTTGTCAGCCGTTAGTAAATTAGCTGTACTTTTTCTCCCATCTTTCTCTTTTGACTCTAAGACAGCTATAAAAGACCAGAGGTTGAGCTATGAAAATGTTCATGTAATACTATTCAGTGAAAAATACTGAACATCATAAGCTCCTACTCAGTATGTATTTAACAAAACTATTCTTGATAGACAAGGAATTACTACATTTAGGAAAAAAAAAAATCCCAACTCATTATCCAGAGAACAGATGGGAGAAATGCCAGACTTCATACAAGCACTCAGATGAGTGCTTTCACTGGAAAACTATAGAAAGAGATGTCACGGTTGACTTAGGAAGAAGTAACAGATATTGATATAATCACATTAAATCCAGAATTTCCCATTTCATAGTAATTATTATTGTTTTCAGTTTTCAGTATTTCAAGTCTTTGTGGATTGTATCTTTAGGAAGAAGCTGCTGAAGGAACCTCATATTTTCAGTAAAATAGGGATTTCATTTTAAATTAAAGACTTTTGACGTTAAAAAATAAAGCTCACAATAATTTAACTCATGGGCTTCCCCCCCCCCCCCCCACTGTAAACTTACATTGATTCATTGATTGCACATAACCAAACAACTTAATTCTACAACATTCCCATGAATTTGATGCATCTGGGTTGGGACAACCTCAAGCTCAAATACAGGCTGGGCAGAGACTGGATCAAGACCAGCTCTGGAGAAAAAGACCTGGGGCTGTGGATGAAAAGCTCAATATGATCCAGCAGTGTATGCTTCTAGCCCAGAATGCTAACTATAGCCAGGGCTGTATCCAAAGAATTGTGGCCAGCAGGTCGGGGGAGGTGATTCTGCCCCTCTATTTCATTCTTCTGGGACCCCATCTGGGGCTCTGGGGCCACCAACACAAAAACGACATGGACCTGTTGGAGCAGGACCAGAGGGAAGCCACTGGGTCGATCAGAGGTCTGAAGCACCTCCCCTGTGAAGACAGGCTGAGAGAGCTGGGGATGTTCAGCCTGGAGAAGAGAGGGCTCCAGGACGACCTTACAGCACCATCTTGATGCCTAAAACTCACCTTCTTCTAAAGCTTACACACCCCAAAATAGTGGATTGCTTACTTTTGTAATGAATTTCTTTCTAAGTAGAACTTCACAATTATTTTCATCATGAGGGATCTGGTCCTAAGACTAAGATGTGACAAAACTTTTTCATTACATAAAATAAGAGAAGAATTACACATGGATGCACCTTGCACACACCTTAAAAGCACTTGCAGCTTTGACCATACACCATTCTCATCAACCTGTACTGCTATGTGAGATTTATCAGTGGCTTCCTAAATCCTATACAACAGTGCTGATTTGTGAGTAAAGGATTAGAAGGAAATCTCATGAGTCCTGCATAAATGAATGGGACACAGGAGACTGCTGCTTTTTACCAGTCAACACTATAAGACTTAACTTATTGGCACATAAAGTGAAGTTGTTTAGCCCTGATTTCATTGCAATGACCTGATCTCTGGGAATGTGAAGTTTTTGTCCTGGCAAATTGTCTGGTCCTTATCACCAGAGATAAGAAAGTTAAAAATTTCTAGACATACATGGGTTTTTGGGCATGTGGTGAGGGTCCTCTGCTTCACACACTAAGCAGGATTTATAGATACAGGGACAAAAGGCCACGGCAGTTGTGATTCCATTCTCCTTATAAAAGCTGGAAGCTTTTTAAAAACAGTAAAGTCAGAGCTGTTTATAAAGTTAGCAGGGAAAAAACCTAACTACAAATGAGGACCTTTGTTCAACAAGCTACTCAAGCAGAGAATAAATCTAAAGCAACAGTACTTCCAACTGAAGTGGACAGTAATCATTTATACTTACACATGGCACATACTTAAGTACCTTGATGTATTAAAGCCAAGTGTGAAACACTAAATTTGGGAATAATCTCTTTCAAACAAAATCTAAAAAGAAATTAACAAATAACCTTTAAATGTACTACACGTTAAATGTACTACACCTTATACTTAAATGTACTACACCTGTTGGAGAAAGCAACCTGCTGCAGGGAAGGTCAGTGGAGTCTGGGTGGGTTAAAGCAGCCTAAATAAACAGATTTGTAATTGTTCACTTGTGCTTCAGCCAAACTTGTAAGCAAAAGTCAAGCAATTCTGTATTATGCTGATATCCATTCTCTACCTTCGTTAAATTTTGCCATTCATGTGTGTTTTTTTTTTTTTCATGTTCCAGGGAAGTATGTCAAGAAGAGCATGTCTCCATTAGATTAAGGGTTAAATACAGATATTGCTGCTCACTTCCTGGTGCTTTTCAGAGCCAGTTCCAGAAAATTACTGCCTTTTTCTTGAGCCTGCTTGTAATCATATTAAGATTAATGAGATTTCCACACGACAATTTGGAGTGAAAACAATCTTGAAAACAGCTGACTGATTATCAAGCACCACTGCATTGCATCATCCTTAATTCCAGAGGGTTGGAATCAATAGCACAGGGTCTAGCTGGAGGCCTGTCACTAGTGGTGTCCTCCAAGGTTCAATACTGGGTCATGTCTTGTTTAACTTATTCATCAGGGGATGAGCTGGATGAAGGGACAGGTGACTGAGCCCTGGAACAGGTTACCCAGAGAGGCTGTGGATTCTCCCTCACTGGTGATATTCAAGAATTGTTTGGACACAATCCTGTGCCATGTGCTCTGGGATGGCCCTGCTTGAGCAGGGAGGTTGGACCAGGTCACTCACTGTGGTCCCTTCCAACCTTAACCATTCTGGGATTCTATGAACACTGAAGAAAAAGCCTGGCAGTTTTACTCAGCTGAATTGTTGCAAAAGTACCCACAACAGTAGCTCGTGGCAAGTTTGTTTTTATCTCTTTTATGTCCTGGCTTCCCCTTTGCTTTTTAATTTGCACTGTATCTCACCCTCATGTGCAGATGCTATCTGGCTTATTACAAGCAGGCAAACCCTTTGCTGCGCTTAGGACAGGGATATACTGTCCGTCACAGCCCAAGACGACCAGGATAAATTCAAGGGACTCACAGCTATATTTATTTACTTATTTATGTGTTTTTCCTGCCCAAACCAAATTCACACTTAGTTAGACATGTATACACACACACACACTCTTAGCAGAGAGCTGCTTTTTCATTTCACTAAAACTTCCTAATATTTGAGCTTTCCTGGAATTATATCCCTATTTACCCAAAGCAGCAAACTGCTTGTTCACAGATAAGTAATATCACCTCACCAACAGTGCATTTATGGAAGCAGAAATTATTACAGGACAAAACAGACAAGAAAACTCACTTTCTATGCTCATAAAATGAAAGCTTTCAGAGGGCATTGTGTTTCCTAATTCAGTCAGCATTTGACATGTGCTTAATGGCAAAAGGTTTTATAATACTGATCAAAATGTATATTTAAAATTGCAGAATGGATCAGATGTTCTCTCAGATAAAAAGAGAAGTCGTAGCAAATACATTAGGAGTTGTGTAGTCTATCCCATGCTTCCTGTGAAATGATAACTCTTCAGTAGTTGTGCCAAAGTTCAACCCTTAGGCCTGATTTCCTTAATGCTGAATATCAAAGTTTTTTCGAAACCTCAGACAAATTAATTGCCTTTTCTAAGAGCAATGTCAACAAAAAATGAATTTCAGTCCAAAGTAAACAACAAAAACCAGACTTTTTAGGAAAAGCTCTAGCCCTCCATCTTCCGAGGCAGAAAACTTAGTTCTGATAAGACAAGATCTTGGGCAAAGGATGTGATTTCTTGCCAATTATGTGAGATCCACAGTGTAACTGTCTGGAAAATTATGTGTTTTACCTTCCCAGTACAGAGATGCCAGCAGCAAATATCCCTTAGCAGTGATTTAGCCCATGCTCCCAAGCAGCAAAACCCCAGGACTTTCACTCGGTGTGATATTCAGGCCTGGTGGGGGTGATGCCAAGACTGAGATCAATGCAAGTGAGTGCAGGAGTCCTTCCCAGCGCTGCTAATTAATCCTGCCTGAGCCCAGACAAGGCAGAAAAAAGCCTCCCATTCAAATGTAAACAAGAGAAAAACAAGAGAAAAAAGATGAGTGGGAAACACCTGGAAAAAAATGTTATGGCTGAGGTAAGCTGGAGAATGCCTCACAGATCTCTGTAAGAAGGTTACTGTATTCTCTTTACTGAAGCCTTTATGTTGCATTTAATGCACTTTGGGAGCAGGAATAATTGCATAGTCTGAAAGAACTCAGCATTTTTCAAAATTCTACTATATCAAGCAAGTTATTCAAAATAAACCCTTAGAAAGGCAGAATGATTATCAATCAAGGACTTTCTTTACCCAACAAAAGAACTTTATTAGTCACCCATATCCCAGAAGATTTATTTAGGAAAATCAGAGAACCCCAAATCTAGGCACGTCTAGATATTAACTGCAGTAGGCTTTGCAAAATTAAGAAGGAAATGTTTCTTCAATGGGTGGTATTAAGTTATTTCCTTGAGAAGTCTATTAAGATCCTGGACAACATGATAGTAGGAGGTGACATAATGGAAGAAAAGGTCAGGCCTGTGGTGCCTGCACATGATGTGCTGTGTCCCCAAATGAAGAATCTGGAGCTAAACATGGCACAGTCTGCATATTGCCTGGCTATTCCCACACATCCCTGTCAGCAGCAGGAATGCCTCACCTGTACTTTCCACCCCACTTGTGATCACGTGCATTAATCCCTCCTGTTGGTATCATTTATCCCCAATCTGGTTACTCTGCACCAACTGCCTACAAGATGTAATAAAATACCGACTCAGTAATAAAGAAGCTGTTTATGTGCTTACACTTCTTTTTATCTATGCATTCACAAACCAGAAGAAAAGCTTAAAGAGCCTGAACTGTGTGACTGTTCCTGATCTCAACTGGACCTGAGCATAATCCACAGGCTGCCTTCTAGAAATTGGTGTTATACAGTGTGAAGCTCAAAACTGGTAAAATATTTCATTATGTTATTACCTCAGAACAGAAAAAAACTTGTTCTAGACAAATCAAACACTGAGGGGCCTCGCAAAACTAAAAAAAAAAAAAAATCAATCTCAAAAACATTCAGATAAAGGCTGAAGATACAAATCTCATGAATTCTATATTTGTGTAGTTTTTATCAGGATTTTTGCCCAAGAAGAGAACAACAATAAGAAACAGATGGAGGACAAATTATATATAAGCCAAGGTAGGGCAGAGCTTCTTTATTTCCTGGAGGACAGAGGGAAAGGTAGAAATAAGGTGTCAAGAATGATACTCCAGGAAATCAACATTTTAATGCAAATTCTGCTAAATGCAGATCAAAGGCCTTTTTTTCTTCAATTTGGAAAAGTCATGTCTTTCAAACATAGCAGAAGCTCTGTACTGATGACAAATAATAACTGTATAATAGTTTCTGCATAAGTGAATTCTGAGCTGCTTCTCTAATCCCATTATATGTGCTTTATTGAGACAAGTTGTGTCATTGCAGAATCAGAATTCCTTGCCTCTTTCCCTCTCAGGGAACTCCTCCTAGCAAGGCATTTGCAACATAGGATCAATATAATTAATTTCATTCATTTCCCAGGGCTCTTCTGACTAGAACAGTTTTGATATTTGTATAGACACTAAATTTTCAACCAGAGATGTAGGTAGATACATTACTGCTGAATAAACATCACTCAAGTGCAAAGAAAAACAGGATGAATTCTAGAACTGGGCCACAATTCCCTGCTATAAATACGTATATTAAGTGTGTGTATATCTAAGAAACTGCTGACACAGCACTGTGGAAAGCACTGCTAGAGGGCTTTCTGCTGCTGCCAACAATGTCATCATAAATCAGAAGGATTCTCAGGAGCAGCTCTGTGGTTAACCTGCGTGAGGATACTGAACAACAGCCCATTGTTGCCAGAAAAGAACTCTTTGACACTGCTTGGCATCACCTCACACACTTACTGAACCAGACTTCATACCTGCTTCTTGCTCAGTTTAAGCAGAGAACAAAAAAAAGTAATTAGTATTCCATAAAAATCACAACAAAACAGGCACCAGTCAATATCAGGAAAACCCAGCGCTCTCTCCCCAGTGTTGAGCACTTGTCCAGCCCATTTGTTTAAAGACAAATATTTGAACAGCTTTGTATCAGATGTACCTTTAGAAAACCAGAAACTGAGAGGGAAAAGAGCACAAAAAACGCTTACTTCTGGAAAATTTTCATTGCAAGAGCGACCATCTATGGAGATCCCTGCAAAAATGCAGCTCACAGTGGAGCTGCTTGTAACATGAGCAAAAGCAGAAAATTGCCAGGACCTCACAGAGACACCCAGAAATTGCTGCTCCCCAGTGCACACTGCAGCAGGATTGGGTTCACCCCACCTTCTCTGCTGTTTTGGGGATAAAGACTTTCTCAGCTGCCCAGAAAGGGATGTTAGTGTTATGGTTCAGTGTGCCTAAGATTACATGAAATTAACTCAGGCCTCACCCTCATGGTTTCACCAAAAATAAGGTCCAACAAACACTCCAGAAATACTGGGGCTTTCATAAGTTTTCTAAATGAATCATCACTGCTTCGGTGATATTTCTGCTCAGGTACAGTTTTATGATTATTTTTTTTTCTAATGTTTCTCAACATGAAGTTTTCTAATATTTTAAAGCTACATACTCAAAGTGACAAAGTTCACACTGCTGTGCTGGGGGAGTGAACTTGCTGATATTCAAGGATGGACTTTTACACACATCGAGACGATTTGCAAACTTCCCTACACCACGTGGAAAGATGGTGAAAATCAGATGCCTAACATTTTCTTTTCTCCTTGATGGAATTTACCCTGTAAATTACTGCAAAAGAAAATAATCAAATAGCACGCTACTGGAAAGGCAACAGTACATCAAGAGATAAGTGAGCAAAGCAAACAAGTGATGCATTTCCTCGCTAAACTGATGAAATCAGGAAAGAGATTATAAAAACACGAAGCTTCACTACTGCATATCTCATAATGCTGTCAAGTCTGCTGTTACTTGAACTCAATATTTCTAAGAGTCTGTTTCTTTTCTTCCTGTCTTTTTTTTTCTGCCTGAGAGCTCTAGAGTAATGTGTGAATATGATTTACTAATTGTATAGTGACACCTTCAGCATCAGGAAGAAGGGAGCAAGGTGAATCCTCTGTTTGCAGGAATGGCTATTTAAGATCCCTAATCCTCAAACTTGAGGTGCATTGGTGCATTTGCTCCCAGAACAACACTGCACCAAGATATTTGCATGAGATACCATTTGCCATGGGTATGCATGTGAACAGCCAAAGCACACAGGACTCACTGGGAAGGAAATGAAGACATGAGTAGCTCTCACCTCCTCTGATTTCCCAAGAGTCAGAGAACTTCATAAGGATTATCAGATATGTAGGAATTTTTTTGCTGTTTAGTATTTTCTGAAGTTTTGTTTTGTTTCCTCAAGGGTGATTATTTTGGCCCTCTGAGGGTTTTATGAATTTTGCCTGCTCAACACTGTCTTGAGACAACTCAGTGCTGGGATCTTAAAGACCCCAATCAGATTTCATTGTTGAAAGAGCCATTCACCCTGCAGCCTTCATGTACCTTGCCTGGTTACCTTCTAACTGAGTACAGATCTCTCTTTATACAGGAAACTCGAGACTCCATGGCCCTGTTCCAGGGACTAAACAAAAAGAGGTTGTAAACTTTAACCAATCTGTCTCCCTACAACTAGCCAGAGAGACTAATTTTCTGAAATCAAATCCTCTTGCCTGGAAACAAAACACACTTTTGGAACAGCTTTGGGTCTACGGACTACCATGAACCAAAACCGAGCTATCCTCCTCTTCTTGCCTCTGGAAAGCCTTTGACAGAAGCAGTCAAACCTGAATGCTAAGGGAAAGCATCAGCACCAGCAGTCACAGGAAACAGACAAATCTAAGGTAAAAAGGAAGAAGAGAAAAAATGGGTTCCACATACCATGGTACCATTCCTATGGTAGGGAAGAGCCCTTTCCTCAGAGTTGAGAAATAAAAAATCACTGAGAAAATAGGGACACTTTTGATCACAGCAATTCTTCAATATTATGTTTAAGAGTAGTTGGTTACTGATACATAGGAAATAGTTAGAGAGGGCCAAAAAAATCCATGCACGAAAAGTTCTTATTTTTAATACTCCAATACTACTGTGGTAGATCTCTAGCAAAAAAAACCCAAACAAAACGAAAACAAAACCAAAACCAGCTCAGTAGCTCAGCCATTCTCTTTTTTTACTTTGTATTCGGAAGTTGTTCTTCCTCAGCCTCATCCCTAATAGCACAGGTAAGTACCATTTACCAATTTCATACAATGAACAGAAAACAGGAACAGAAAGGTCCCTCTTGGTTATTTAGCAGTTGAAGTTGGGTCTTCTGTGTGTACTTGAATGGAGACCCATCCGTGCTTATCCATTTCATGCTATTATCATGATATTAGTTACACCATTATCCTAAATCACATATTATTTGAGAACCTTGCTGAACTCCAGTCTTCCTGTTTTCATAGAGATTAGCAAGGGTAGGTTTAGCTTTTCAGGTGCTCAGTGTCCTCGCTGTGAAAAGCAGCTGCCTCTTCAGCCCTGTACAGGCAATATGGCATCAAATTCCTTTCCAGAGCAGAGGTGGAGGCTGACTTTTCAGCGATGCTGAGCCCCCACCGTGTCTGCCACCACCTTTAAAACCAGGCTGCTGGGACATGAAGTGGCGAGTAACAGAACTAGATCCTCCTGTCTTACTTTTACTTTCTTGAACAGCACAAAAAAATGGAAATCTACATGGAATAAACTGTGACCATCAGACAATTCTCTTAGACTAAGTCAGCCAAAACCATGGTAGAAAAAAATCACTAACAAAACACCTAGATAGTCTTGCCAAAAAAGCCTCAAAACATTTCCCACAATCACGAAGTTTCTTTTCCCTTTTTTTCTTTCCCCAGTAAATTTCTTTGTCCTTAAACATGTATAGCCGTTGAAAGGAATATTATCAATCTAAAAACAAAGAATGTGTTTATTGTTGTGTTTTTCTTTTGAAAAAAAAATTCTTATATATTGAGTGGAGCTTTTTGATTCTGTGCCCAGATACCAACATTACAAAACATAAGACAAAATTATAGGTACACAGCGTGCCAAGAAAATCAACTCAGCGTGGCTTGCCCAGACTCTTTGAAAGCAGGCATGCACACTGTGTCACTATTATGATTTAAAATAGCTGGGCCTCCGGAGCCAGCACACTACTGTAGCACAGCTCAAGGTGCCTGCAGATGCCTGCAGCAGCAAGCCAAGTGATTAGCTTCAGCACTGCCATGAAAGCACCACTTTGATTCCTGTTCAATGTGTATCTCGCAGCTTCATTTGAGTACAAAACAAACCTCCAAAGAAATGAAAGAAAGCTTAGGAGGGGGGAGGAAATAAACTGAGTCTTTTACAGTAAACCTCATTATTATTTACTACAGAGTGCAAGTTTCTTGGGTTCAATGGAGAGAGGGATTTTCTACAGCAAAGGAGAAGAAAATGGCGTTTCTCATTGTAAAAGGACTTCTGCTTCTTTTGGGTATAAAATGGGTCACAAAAGCTTACAATTCCCTGAGCTAAAAGTTTGCTAGAGGCAAGTAAGAGTCTGTACATACATGCACATGCATCACCCTGCCAGAGAGAGCCCTCTCAAATGCTTTCCATGTTACTTTCTCCCTTCTGCATCACTAAGGATCAGGAAAACGCCCAGGGAGATTTTGGATGTGCTCTGACACCTCCCCTGACAAATTTTTTTGAAGCTGGAAAGGATTTCTTTTATTCGTTGGCACCAGTTGTTGAGTTTTTTTCCAGTGCCCTCCAGGTGCTCTGGTATCCAGGCTGGAATCAAGGTTCAAGCTGCTGCAAGTTCACAGATGTCACAGGGTTCAGTACACGTGTCACAGCGAGGAGACACACTGGCCCCAGCTCCCTCAGCCTTATGTGAAGCAGAAGGAGGGAAGATTCCCCTTCCATAAGTCATTGCCTGATAATTGCCAGCTCAGCTAATACAATTTCATTCTTAATTAAATCTCTATTTAAACCTGTCTTTGCCCTTACTTTCAAACCACCTTCATGTTAAATTTCATAGATAATTTCAAAGAGATATCTAGTCCCTTAAACTAATGTATACCATATTCTTCTAGGAGCTTCCTTGATACTTTGCTGACTAAAAATATTGGTCCTGTTCCTACACTTTTCCACCCATGTCCTAAAAAGTAAGCAATTCTGAGTGTGACCAGTATGTACCTACTCGGCAGGCATCCCTTAAGTTATTCAAAGTATTCACTTTTATTGAGAATTAATAATAGACTTAAGAACTTTTTACTAGAAGGAATCTCAACTTAAAGTTAACCTGCCTGCCTTTTCCAAGGTTAGCAATAGCTTCCTCCAGAAGAAACTGTGCTCAAAACATCACACAAAATGTTTAAAATAATACTGTACATGTAGAGATTATATGCTTCTGGACTTACATTTAACCCAATTTACCTCTAATAACTCATCTTGGTAACTGGTTTCCTTTCCTCCTCACCCCCTCCTACAATCATACTGCAAAAATGAATGAATCCACATTTTTCTACAACAGTTTTGGAAGTTCTTTACTTTTTTTTAGAGTTCTCCTATCTATCTACTAATAATATATCTAGCATAGAAAATACCTGTTTCATTACCACTCTATTTATATTGCTTTTATTTTATGTTTAAAAGCCTAGGAATCTGTAACACACAAATCTTCTGCTCTACTGTTTCATTATTTGTGATTGATAGTATCCAAATCCCAGCACCACTGGAAATCAGAATAGTCCCACCCACATACATGAAAAGGCTGGAGCTCTGAGCTTTCAGCCTAGATGAGCATCCCAGGTTTTACTCAGGAGCTGGAGCTGAGATGTTTGAAGATGTCTTTTTAAGGTTACAACACAGGTCAAAGTTTGGGGGGAAACACAGGGCAGTTGGGGAGAAAAATTAACTTGAATTATTATCAAGTGAGAGCTGGATTAATTCCATTACATTATGATGATGCACTGCAAAGAGGCCATAGATCCTAAAGACTTCAACTCCCTGAGTGCATCTCTGTGTCTCTGAAGACAGAACAATTAATTTTTTCTAAAGTTTTTCTGCTGCACTTATGAAATTAACCCTTATTTGCTTCACAGTTATTAATCAGCACAAGCCTCTCTCAGGAAGGGTATGTGGAGGGTACAGATGAGGAACTTCACTGCATCAAAATCTAGGTCAGTTGTTTTAGGGCTTTGTTTCACAATATAATTTACACTCCTCTAATATGTAGTTCTTTGAATAATAGAAATGTAGCAGTCACTGATGCTTCTAATGAATTTGCTTGTGTCGTAATTTAATTATACCTTCAGATATGCCATACAGAAATACTGACCTTCTAGAGGCTGTGGCTTTCCTACTCTTTTCTCACAGCCCTTCCACTGGCAGTGGAAAAAAAGGAGCCATCAAAATCACTGAATCACTGCACTTGGTCAGTTTTTATTAAAGCAGCCATCTAAGGACTGAACAGGGACAAAAATTGGATAAAAAAAAAGGAAAATATTTGTTTGGTCTTAGACAAATGACTATGCACTAGTCTGGACTCTCTTCATTTACCACAACTACTCATGACCAAAAAAAACCCCAGTCCAAACCACCAACAAAAGTAGTTCTCATTTTGTTTCAGGTCTGGTGTGATGTTCTTCAACTGATTTTTCACCGAAATTGTACAGCCAGTGCACAGAAAACAAAATGTAGGTGACCTTGGAATCACTGTCCTTTCATTCTCAAGTGTAGCACCACTGATAATCCTCCTCCTCCTCCCCTTTCTCTATTCAAAGGAAATTACTTCCCAGTGACCTTTTTTCTAGCTGCCATGAGATTTATAAATTCCTCTGCACAGAGATTCAGAAGGCTTGGATTCAAAACCAGCTTTGTCAACTGCTATCTTGGAGCAGCTTTCGAATGAGCCGTTCATTGTGAGCGTTGTGTCTAGTCAGCTGTAGTCACAACTGAGCTGCAAAGACAGCAGGACCAGCGCTGCCTGTGCTAAGTGCAGAAACAGCTGGATGTTTGCAGAGCATCATGCCCACACCAATAAGCCATGTGTGGATGCAGTGCCACCCAAATGCTACTCGATGGATCCCTGGGCCCCAGGCTAATGTGCCTGGGGTACTGTGCTATCCAAAAGAGTATGAACTCTGGGCTGTAGCAGAAACTACAGCTCTTTTGCGTGAGTGAAAGGCACTGTGTTCCTCCCCACCCACTTCTGATACCAGAATTCTGCTGAGAGATTATGGTGAAATCTCTGTGGGCCTGGCTGGTTGATCTCAAAGTTTGGCCAAAATTCCTTGCTGTAACATGGAGCAAACACAGAGGATCTGTGATTATGGCTCAGCCAGCCTCCTTTTGAGAAGAAGCAAAACTCCCCCTCAACCATTCCCTTTCTAAGGTGTTCTGCTGTAACACTTCTCTGGTTGAAGGTCTCTAGAAACTTGGGATAGAAGCAGAATAAAGGCTTCCTTCAGTTCCTTGACAACCACATCATGCAGTCACAGACACTGGTGGCACAACTGGAAAGCTTCCAGACAACTTCAGCTATAATGAATCAAGGACCCCATCGCCATTCAAGCTGACATTTTGAATGTATTTTACTCTTGGGGTTTTTGTTTTGACTGCCTCATTTGGCAGGAGTATCCTACATGATGGTCAAGCCAAGTCAGATATCCCTGTTGCCAGCATTAACTGGAGTGGCAAAACTGGCGCTCACACATCCCTCTACCCCAGGACAGATAAGCTATGACAACCAGAGTCAAAGAACTGTCAAAAGAATCTACCTCAGGTGCAAGTGAACAGGAGGAAAATCATACACGAGTGGTGGCTGCATCATGAAATGATAAAGCAGAAAAGGACAGCCCAGGCAGGGCAAAGAGCCAAAGCACACTGGGATTGGCAGACATGTACAAACACAGACAGAGATGTAGATGTAACTCCTATTGTCAACATATATTTTTATAGGGATAATTTTAGAATACTTAACAAGGCTGTGCACATTTTCTGTTTGGAATCACAATCTATTTGTTCACTCTTTTTCTGTGACTGGACAAAGGGCAGTATTTATTAGGTGAAGTGTTTGACAAAGCCTTTAGTGCTGTTAATCACACCAGCTTCCTTGATATATTAAGGCTATTAAGACTTAACTAGATAAAGATGCACATGTTACTAAGTGAATCACCTTCTATCTGTCTAATGGAAACCAAGTGTTGATTTAAGTGGAATCATCTGTTTAAAAAAGAGAGAGAGAAATTGAAAGAAATCCAAGATTAACAGATGTCACAGAAGGGTCAATGGCGAGCAATGTTGGATCCAAGGCTTTTAAAATAAAAACTTACATGAATAAGTTCATATTTGAACTCACTCAAATATTGCTCTATGCTTGACTGTGAAAATACAGCATTTAATATAATTTGTTTAGCTTTTAAAACTACATGCATAATAATCTATATGTATGACAGTTTTTGTGCCATTTAAGCATGTTCAGTCCTCTCCACCCCTAGGTTCCCGGGCTACAAAATGATGTTAGTAGATTAATTTGTAGATGATTTAAAATGCACTGTCTAAAATAGTCCCAGTACACTTATATTGGCTGGGTTGGTGTGGTTTATGTGTTTATATATGCTGTTCTCAAGTACTGGATGATTTTAGTATTACTGGGATATGGTTATATTGAACCCTGTACTGGCCAATGTAACTATTCAAAACTAGAGGGGTGTTTCAACATAACAACAAAAAGGAATGCTGATTTGTGGTTAAGCCCCAGACATGGCTTAAGCTGAATTTCTGGCTGTGCCACAGATGCCACTGTGATACCTCAGGCAAGTCACTTCCTGCACCTTAGCTGTAAAAGAGGGAAACCGTATTTTTCTTTCTCCCTTCCCTTCTCTATTTTGTGTGCTTAACCTGTCAGAGCAGGAGCTTTCATGCCATGATGGAAATAACAAATCTGCCACAGAGGTACATCCAGAGGGAGGAAGGTGATTAGACTTACACCCATGGCATACAAGGTCAATCACACTGCGCCAGGTGGGGCTGCTGGATGGAATACCAAGTGGAGGATCACTTAGTTTGGGACAGAAAGAGAGACTCTGACACGGGTTCACAGCCCTGTGCTAACTGCTGAACAGTGGAATACTTAAAAAACATGTTAAGTTTTGTTGTTATCATATTTTCTCTAGATTTTAATAGATTTTTTTTTTTAATCATGCAAATCTTAATTTTCCTGTTGAAAGGTGAACTGTAGTTTTGTGACAACCCCTGTGGGTAGGACACAAGAATAGAGATGGATTTGAGGAAACTGTATTTGCCCTCTTGATTGCCTGAGCTCTGGGTGTAGTAGGTATATTTGGAATCATGTTCATATTCTACTTTCAGTGACTGCCTATTTTTCTTCTTATCTCCCCTCTGACTCCCCTAGCCCTTAGTAGGAGTCAGACAGCAAAGGTTTCTTCTGCTATTTCTGTTCCCTGACCAGTTTTGGTTTGCAATTTTTAGCTGAGTGTGGAGAGGGGTAGGGGGGAAGAGTAGGAGCAGATAGGGTGTCAGAAGGTATGGACGTTGTGTAAGAAAGGGAGCATACCTCCCTTTTTCTCTGAATCTTTTCCAAGAGCTGAATAGATTCCAACCCTGAAAATACTGCAGCCTGAATAGAGTCCTTTCAGCTCCATCCACTTTCCCGCCCTGATACTCAACTGCAAATGAAAATACAGTATTTTAATCCCAGCAAGATGACTCTAAAAACAGCTCTTGGACAAGGAACAGTTTCAACTTTGATGCTTCTAATTTCAGCAAAGGTTCATCCTAGTGTATCAAACCCAACATTTGCCATTTATGTTGGACTGTTTTTTGGTTGCTCATCTGCAACACACATACCCCCCCAGAAAAAGCAGAGATGATCTTATGGTCATTTCTTTTTCTTTAACCTAAGAGAACGACAAATAAAAGTTGTCTGTGTAGCATGCTGTGCACACGTGTTGTTCACTTAAACCCTTTTTCTCTGATCAGCTCTACAGGGTATTTAGTCCCTACCGCTGTTCCACATCCTCTCTCGGCATATGCACCATGCATTTCCATTCCACATCAAATGTAAACACTCTCTGCACAAGAATGATGGAGGCTACGTTTCAAATCTTGCTTGGGTTTATCTTTGAATGCCAGACAAAACAGGCTTTATGTGGTTTGATAAAAGATTGAGTCATCCCCATTTGCAGACCTTACATCCACTTGCATACCTATTCAAATATAAACACCATCAGCAGATTCCCAAACCAGCAACTAATCTGAAGATTTTTAAAAAGATTATTAACTGGCAAGGCATTATTTAATTCTTCCAATTTCTCGCCCTTCCCAGATTCCTAGATTTTATAGGATATCTTGCATGTTAGTTAAAATTCCTCTGGGATTTCTGCTCTTAATAAGCAAGCAGACATCTGTGTGGACCATAAGCACACAGCCACTGCCAGTGTTAAGAATCATAGATATAAGTATGTACATGTGTATGTATATATATCTGTAACACTTTCTATTTGTAAAGGTTTACACTCTGTCCTCAGCATTATGCTTCCCAACTGCATCCACAAGCACTAGAAATTTGCAGTAAAATCTATCAAAACTCACTAAACAGGAATTACTCTCTTTAGGGGTATTTTTTTGCCCTTTTACTCTTCATAAAATCTGTAGAGGAGTATCACAGACAGCTCATGCAAATGAGTCACCACGGCTTAATTCGTCATTCCTTTTGAGTATTAGCCTAGCCTCTGTGTGCTAGCTTGAACTACCTTCAGCCAGTCATCTTGAGAATAAAAATCATATTTTGTATCACTTACCTTCACTTTTCAGTGTTGAAGAAGTGTACACTCTCATTTCCAGCAAATAACTGATAAGGTGCAAGTACTCTCACTGCCTGCAGCTATTTATGCTCAATACTAGATATATATATTTTTTTATATATAATCACATTTACTCTGATCCAAGACCTGATACTTTAGAAACAGACCACAAAACACCACATGTCCTTGTAACACTGCTCTGCAATAATCTACTACACCTAGAAACTCTCCTACAGGTTATAGATAGTGTTTAACATAGCTTTTATTAAACCATTTCAAAATTTATGCAACAATTGACTGGTTTTAATTTGTGCAGCAAGAGGCTCTAATGATCTTCAAAGAGATAAAGGTGCTAACAAACGTTTGCAAGTGAAGGCCACTCCAAAGACCTTGGGGTCTTCAAGGTATGGCTCTGCCAACCCTCCCATGGATGTTCTCTAGACAGGAACAGGGTGCTGCTGACACAGCCTTTGTAAAGAGATCAGATCCAAGGCACGGCACAGCAATGTTTCATGAGGCTGTGTGGGCGACCAAATCCAGCAGTAAGCAGCTGTGTATAAAGCCTAAGATAAAAAGGGTATCTTGAACAAATTTCTCTGCCCCAGTCTTATTTCTTATTTCAAATTTATCTGCCCCAGTCTTAAAAAAATAAAGAATAAGAAAGTACATATGCATAAAGTCATGGTTTTCTTTTTTTTTTTTACTACCAACTCATCTCTGACTACTGTTTAAAGTACTTGCTAAACTGGAGTTTACATACAGACATCCTGTTTAATAATCCTCAAGTGAGTCTTTCTCCATGGCTTCGCCTAATCTCTGTCTCAGTTTGTTTCTGTTCTAGCTACTGAAGCTTCTGGCAGTAGTGAATCCAACAAGCAATTATTTTTTGTTTTCATTTTTTACTGTGTATGCCTGATAATTTTATTTTACTGTAACTGGCAAGATGGGAAATATAGGACACTGGACACAGATATTTGTAGGTTTTGACTGCTTATCCACTGAAATATTATTAGATTGGTAAGAGAAAAGCTATTAAAACTGTAAGGCTGCCTAATGACCCGGACTGTTGAAGGATGTGCTTAGTTGTACTCCAATTTATAGAAAATGGGCATCCTACATCACAAAGTTCAGCACGGAAATTGCTTCCGTATGCTTGTACTTCAGCATCTGGAAAAAGACTAAAGATTAAATTAATAGGGATACTTAATCTTCCATATGCCTCAATATTCCTCCATATCCCCCAGGTTATTACTTCTGCATTACTGCATGAACTACATACAAGATGAGTAACTGCTTGGTGGTGTTTGTTCTGATTTTTATTGATTTCACGTATATTTTAAAATTTCCAGCCAAACCCACAGCTTTTAGTTCCGTTTCTCAGTATTGGGAAGGCAAATCCTCACACATCTACAGCAGAAGCTGCCAGTATTTAACACCTGAAATGCCTAGCGTGTGTTCAGCCTGCAAAGTGCTGAATATTTTCGTGCCAGACACTTTCTGAAGCCATCTCTCCAAGTGATGGTTTTAACCTTTCTTTCCAGCACTGGCCAGAAAGTTGGGTTGTTTGTCAAGACTTTTACCATCAATATCTATTCAGTTAAATTCAATGAATCCATTTCTATCCAATTAAAAATAAATCCAAAATGTACAAGGGTAACATCAGTCAAGGGCTTTTTTTGAAGCTTGCACTAATTGCTCTGCTACCCTAGCTAACTGTTCCCAGGCTACAGAATGACTCTAAAAATAGAGGAAAAAGCCACCAAAGTCTGATCCTATGTTAGATAATGCTGCAGTTTCACATGAAATTGAAAAACTGGCCACACATGAAGAATTCTTTTAGGTGAATAAGCTGTCAACATGAAACTTGGTATTTTTGAACTCAGGAAAATGAAGATGACACTTTTCTAAGTAAAACGTTAAACTATCTAATGTGCACTCGTTGGATTGTAAACATGGATCATCAAATAATGAGACATAAGTAGAGATCTACATTTTCATTTATGACAGAAATGCTGTCATAAAAGTAACACATCCATGGTGCTGAGCAAAACAATGTCACAATAACCAAAAGAAGTCCTCTCAAAGGCATACAGCTTTAATAAAGCTTAATGCTGCTGCCTACTGTGATGAGGGAAAACTACAATGTTGGTTCCCCAGGTCAAAGAAAAGACCTTTGACGGTCTCTGTGACATGTCCTAAACTCTTCTGCATTGAATGGATGGAGAGTTCATTATTAGAAATGGCATTATTACAATTTGCCTTGTGACAAAATGGCAGATTTAACTAAAATTTGCTATTTTACACTAAAATAGCAGATTTATTCACATTGCACTAAGATTCCTCTGCAGTGTATAACTCAAGTTCACACATTTTTAAGCAAACCAACAAGATAAATGAATCGGATATGAAACCTTTTGCAATGGGGAACTGTTACCTGATTGGAAAGCAAGAGTGGAAAAGAGCAAGAATCAAGTCAGAAACTGGACCTAGACTTGTCAATGGTCATTCTCTTCCTTGGAGCTGTTTTAAATATAGTCCCAGTCAAGCTGGTTTCTAACACATGTAGGGATAAAGTCAACACTCGAGTGAAACAATTACAGAAAACTATTTATCTAGAAGAAAATGTCATACCATGTACATAAGTGTTGCAAGATACAGTTTTCATCACTTTTGGAAAGCTACCTCAAACAAGCCTTTGAACTTATTTCTCTTTAAAAGTTACATAGCACTTACTGAAAAAAAAGTATCAAATATTTATCATATCCTTACAATTTTACTGACCTCTATATGTTCAGCAATCACAGACATGGTAGATAGAAGACAGGAAAGCAAATCAGCATAACTGGAACTTAAAAGGCCTGTGAGAAGTACACTGCCTTCCAGCTTTGGTTTCCAAGATCAGGTCAGATTTCTGCTAGTCAACTCAACAAGCACAGTAGCACCTATTTTAGGGTAGATGCTTTCATGTGATACCCCTGGTTTTAACTGATTTTAAACGTGGTGCTATCTGCTTTCCAAGTAAATCTGAAAAAATGCAATGATGTCTGTGTTGCTCTTTGGGTTAGTACTGGTTAGAATGTAAGGGGTCATCTTCTCAGCTAGAAGCATGAAAAATGTGTATAAACTTGGAATTTATATTGACTTGCAGAACTGTTTGATTCACATTAAAAGGTGTCACATGTCTCACTACCACACATCTGCTGTACAAATAGAAATCTCCGATTAAATCTCTACAATTCAAATTTTTGCAACAGATAACATAACTCCTAATGTTTGTTTAATGTAACTGAAAAAGACTATTCTAGATTTTAATTATGACCTTGGCAATGCTGATATTAATATTTTACTTACTGTCAGATACAGGAACAATTCTGAGTATATAAGAAGGGATGCCCAGAAAAATGCTTTGGTGTGCTAGAAACATTCTTGAAAGGCAAACTTTAAAGTGCTCAAATATTGCAGAAGATTAAGTTCTACTTTTAGAACAACTTAACAGAAAGAGAGCATAATGTCTACTGCTCAGAATGGTTTTAAACTTCTTTTTGTAAATCTGGGTTGTGTTATTCTAGTCTGGGAGGTCCACAGGCAGGACCTGCAGACATCTGGGGCAGTCTGGTTTGTAGGGACAACAGGGAGAGTCCAGAGATTGGCCACTTTTAGCCTTCACTGCATATTCTAGATGATTTTGTGCAGTGCTCATGTTTAAAACTGAACTTCCTTAGGGTGGCCAAAGCAGCAAGCCTGGCTGATTACCTGAGAAATGCAAACTGCGCCTGTTACAGCGAAATTAATGGTTGGCAAAAGGCTGAAAAAGAACAGATTAATGTGAAAATTAAAAAGCTAGCACTGCAGTCATTTATAGTCAAGCTAAAATTAGTGCAGTGAAAGGAAAATAGGAGCTGCAGGACACAGAATTCCCCAAGTGTGCTGCGGGCTTGCTCCTGGCACACCCAGCATTAAGCCCCTGGCAGGCAGCGCTTGCGGAGTGAGGATGAAGAGTGCTTGTGTGAGGAGGAAGGGCACTGTGCACACACAGCTGGGCCCATCTGGAAAAACTGCTTTTGATTTTGAGCTTGGTAGCAAGCCAGCTGTGGCCAGGTTCCTTGAGGGTAGGCTGAATAGTCACTCACAGATGTTTCAAGGATGAAAAGAGAAGGCTGGCCACCGCAAATGAATTGATTTGCTGCTGTAATCCTGCTCAACAACATTCCCTGAGGTATCCACACCAGCGCTCTTGGACCATTGGCACCTGGCAGGGTGTGTGAGCCCCACCTGAGTGCTGCACTCCTGCTCTTACATTCCCACTGCACCACAGTGATCAGGCTGTGGGCAGCCCCCTGCACCCAGCACAGCAAAACACCTTTAGGAGAGCACAGCATTTGCCATCCTCAGCTTTGTAAGCAACAGAGAACAATGGCAAAGTCAAAATATGCCGTGAGTACGTGCTGGACTTCTTTTCACGAAGGCCTATCAGTCTCTAGTCACATCCCCAAAACCACCTTTTCAGTGTCTTGCCAGAATTACAGCATTCAGCAGGAAGGAATCTGCAGGAAGCTTCTTGCAAGTGTGATTCATCGCTTTGGCTTTTGTACGTTAGGAAACAATCCTTAGGTTCAGGATCATAAACTGCATATATCACAAGGTCAAAGTTTCTCTCGGTGCACAAGATGAACAGACTACAGGACTCCCTCTCCCTTAAATGAGCATACTCTTAAATTTACAGAAGAAAACACAACATTTTGCTGATGTCAATACTTGAAAATTCATGGTTTTGCCATAAAGGATCATAATTCCTGTCAATACACTGCTGTTTAAGCTTTTTATTTTAAAATGTCCTTTTTAGGTGCCATCCCCTCTGTACTGCTGGCTGTACACAGCCCTCCTCTGACTTACAGGAGATTTTTCAAATGCACAAGAGGTTGACACTAGCCTGCAGCACTGAAAACATCTCCTCTTGAAGTCCAAGACTGAAAACTAGTTCACAAACCAAATGACATGAAACTGTTTAAAATATTTTGTCACCTTAAAAAACACCTGATATCCTTAATATAGTGTACAGTTGAGGAAGGACTTAACTGTATGTTGAAAGCATACCAAGCACCATGCACTTTATGGGAAAGAGACGGCCAGTTTTTGAGAGCAAAAACACCAAAAAAATTAGCTTTGGCCACCATCTACAGCTGCAGCAAAAATGTGATTCTAGCATTGCCAGTGTGTTTTTATGTTAACCACTGTTTGCTGAGTCCAACTGAAAATCTCTATTTTTAGCCTTTCAGCTACTTTCAGATAAAATTCCTACAGATAGGACTAGCTGTATAGGGCAGATAACAAACAACTCTGAAACCACAGATGACCTCATGCAACTGCAAAGAAAGAAGGGTCTGTTACTTAAAGCAAGGCTAAAATTTAACCCAGCTCTACTAAAATTATACAGGGAGTGTTTTACAGTCCCATTACAAGACATAAAAACCCAGTCACTATAAATTCACGGTGTACTTATTTGTAAGGATGTAAAAAAGAGTAATTAATAACCCCCAAACAGCTTATCTTTGAGCCAGTACAACACCAAGCCTTTCTCAGGCTCGCTGGAGATTTTACAAATAGTACTGAGAAGCTGCTTAAACTGACATTTGAGAATTATTTGTCCACACTGAAAAGTCATTGCTCTTTGTCACAAGTCACAAGACATTTCTTAGTGCTCCACACTTTTAGTTGACATTATGGAGAGAAAATAAATAAATGTAATCCAAACTTTCTGGAAAGGGCTTCCATGTGTAAGAGCACATACTAGCCACAGATGTGAGGGAGCACTGCGCAGTGATTCTTTTTTGTGCTAAATGCACTCTACCTTCCTCTCTTCTACTTCACTCTTCCTGTGTGTCCCCCATATACCAAGAGAAACCTGTTTCCTTTAAAACACCATTACTTCCAGGAGAGTGAAGTGCAGTCCTGAGTACTATCATTCAAGTTTATTAAAGTAATTCAGGAGAAATGTGTTAAGGAATGGGCATGTCACAAGTGAATCAATGAAGATCGGGGTGCTGGTTTGTCCTTGGGATGTATTGCTCACACTTCTTTTAATTTGCAGAATATTTGCTCGATATTTCTTTAGAACAAAAGCTTCATGAGGTTACCACATATTTCAACTAGTGGAAGAAACTCTCTGAAAATTCTTTTCCTCAGGAAAAAGTTTCAGTCTTAATAACGAATGAACAGGTCAGATACATGGGTGAAATAGCTGAAGTAAAGAAATGCTTTCACTCCCTCACCAAATCACTCTATGAGATCAGTAAAAGATTCAAAGTATTCTTCTTAACTCTTCCTTTCTTTCCTAAATACCAGCTTAGGCAGACCTGTATTTTTTAACAATGACACAACCTCTACCTATCATCCATTTTCTCAAGCACAGCCAGCATTGAAATAAAAGCTTACAAAACACTTAACTGTTAATTTGTGATTATAGAACAAGTCTGATTTTTTTTGGATTCCTGTCACATGGAAGGAGAAACTCCACTTATCATAAGGAATGAAAACCAGGACGGAACAAGGTTTGCTATTTCCCTCTCTAAGGAATTGTAGGTGGACTTATGTAAACAACAGAGCTAAGATCAAAGGCAAATCTTAGAGATCATAATATACTGGGTTATTAAAGGAACAGAGCCTTTTATCTGCTGTGGAGGAAGGAAGTAAAGCATTGAGACATATGTAATATATGCAATTAAATAAAAAAAAAATCCAAGCAACTCCCAAAAGGGACTGAAATCAATTAAATTCTGGCTTTTTTCTTATTCTTTTAAAAGAGTGAGAAACAAAAATGCAATCTGTGACAAAAATTAGACTCCATCTCCTGGAAAAGCCAGGCATTCAACTCTATTTTAAGTCGAATTTTCCTTCACATCCTATGAAACAAGCACTGTTCAATCACAAACCATGTCCTCATTCACTGCCAGTTCAACTGAGGCTTACCTTGTCCTCCACTCTGTTCAGCCTGGCACCAATCGTGTTATTTCCTCGATCTTTGCTTTTCTCTGTGGAACAAGAAACATTTTCAAATTAATATATGGTGGTATAACAAAATAGCAGCAAACCACAACAGGGTGTGTTTAACTAGCCCACCAACACCGTGTAACTGAACACCCTTACCAGGCTGATAGATCCATTCCTTAAAAGTAGTTTTTTGTTTCTTTTTATAGCATTGGCCCACACCAAGGCTTTTAATAGCCCTGCGTTTAAGGCATTTTTAATCTTAGTTTTATGCTTTAACCACGGAGAGCAAAAAAATGTTCCCAATTTAGTTAATGTTTTAATTGCCACGTAAAAACAATCTGCCACTATGCAAAGGACTGTACAGCCAACCTGACTAACATATTTGGTAACATTTTATCTTTTTTCCCCTACTATAAACCATATAGAAAGATGAGTTTTAAAATGACATAAACAGAGAGTTTTCTTAGCCAGACTTGTCACAAAAAACCATAGTCCTTGTGCTCCTTTTACAGTGTCTTTTCAAAGCTAATAAAGATCTATGTGAATATTACAGATTTCACAGGTACTCTGTAATCTTAGCACACTAATTTATTAAATGTATGGTGACTCCCAGAAAGACTAGAGCCAACATTTTGAAGACTTCAGTGAAAGTAGGTACTTTAAGAATGTAAATAAGAACAAGTCTAATTTACAAGTGTTGATGACTAAATATCATTGCCAATGCTTAATCTTCAGAGCACAACCAGTTGGCATGGTTTAAAAATTTGGCAATAAAATGAAAAGTATTTTAGCAAGTATTTTCCATTAACTATATGTTCATCAGATTAATTTTTGACACATCCTTTGTATTGACTTACCTGAGACAGAGATAAAAAGAGATGGTTTTCCTATGGACTGGTCCAACCTATAAAACAAAAGGAAATCTTTTTGTTTTTTATCAGTCTGAACTAGCATCTTCACTCTCTCTAGCTGGAGTAGGAAGGCCTCTTCACAAACAAGCAAAGTTCAAATAACTCTGGTTTGTCTTGTGAGTGTAGCAGCTGCTTTATGCTAAGAGTAGCTTGAGATGAAAATACAGTAGCAAAATGGTATTTGACTTAGATTGCTCTACAGCTTCTTTAAGCACTGTAAAGTTTTACCATGCTCATTACTTTTTCCTGTGCTCAGCATTGATTTGTCTTTTCCTTGCTCTTCTGGAGTTTTCTTGTTGCATCTTTCATCTCTTAGCTGGCTCTTTTGTGCAATTCTACCAGAGTAGGTGACAGTATTGCACTCTCCAGGTGTAGAACAGCCCCTGCCATGTAGGGTTTGCAGTCTATAGTCACAGCTAGCAGGGACTGATGTAATACATATAAGTCCCAACCATCAGATTTTTAAGCTTTTTGCCTTTTTCCTCCCTGTGTGCAAAGAAAACTTTACTAAAATTCCATTTTCTATTCCCTAACTTTGCACAGACCTGCCAATACGGCACCTTTAACCCAGGCAGTTTTTTACCCATGGGTCCTGATCACTGCCTAATTTACAAACATCCTTCTGCTGCTGTTTATGGGTACCAAGCCTGGTTCCACTGCCATACCTCCTCTGCAGCTCCTTGATTCGCACCATCAGATTGAGGTGGCCCTGAGAATACTGCTCAATAACATCTCGGACATCATAGGGCTTTCTGGCTTGCTGTAAAATAAGAGACAAAAAACATGCCCTTAAGTCACAATGTCTGTGGCAATGCAGAATGGTTTTGAAGAGTGAACGGTAAGTTCTTTTAGCACTGTGTAAACACATGAGTTTTTTTGATTGTTGCCATGGTCAGTCATTGTTGGTGGAATAATTCTGACAGTTCTCATTTCATCCAATTTTCTGTTGCTGCAGATCTGTATGCCTTTCAAGAGATAATCCACCAAACTGAGCTCAAAAGAACTTGGAGCCAAAAAAAGTTCATCTGGCACTTTGTTCAGGAGTCTGTGCATACTCTAGTTCCTTCTGGAAATAAGGTTCATATTCCTCGGCCACTGAAAAATAAAGAGGTCTTGCACATGCACAAACCTCAGTCAGCAGCTGGGGCTCAGAGTTCAGGTCTTACTGTGGAAAGTTAAAACACAGTGCTAGAGGAAGGTGCATGAGTGATTTCCAGAAAGACTGGCTGAGCTTTCAAAACTGCTGGGAAACACTGGTGCAAGAAATGCCCCGTGTCCGTAATTTGCACCTCATATATGGGAAAGACTTCATCTGATTTATTATTAATAAAACAACTTTTGTGCAGTATAGAGGCAATAGTATCAAGATGAAGCAATAGTATCAACCTATAAAACACCAAGACCAACCAGAAAGCAAGGGAAGGAACATGTTGAAGGGTAGCAACAAATTAAAGGTATCTTAATCCTACATCTAGGATCTAGAGTCCAATCAGTGCCAGAACTGGTATTCCCAGCACAGGGAAGACATGGACCAGCTAGAACAAGTCCAAAGGAGGTCACAAAGATAATCACAGGGCTGGAGCACCTCTGCTGTAGACAGGGTGAGAGAATTGTGTTCAACCTGGAGAAGAGAAGGCTCCAGGGACATCTCGTTGGAGCTTTTCAGTATTTGAAGGGGGCTTTTAAAAAAGATGGGGACAGATTTTTACAAGGGCCTGTAGTGATAGGACAAGGGGGAAATGGCTTCAAGCTGAAAGAGGGCGGGTTTAGATTAGATATTACAAAGAAATTCTTCAGTGTGAGGGTGATGAGACACTTAAGTCGGTTGCCCAGAGAAACTGTGGATGCCAGTTCCCATCCCTAGAAGCATTCAAGATCAGGCTGGGAAGGGCCCTGAGCAACCTGATTGAGTGCAGATGTCCTGGCTCATGGCTGGGGGTTTGCACTAGATGACCTCTAAATGTCCCTCCCAACCCAAACTATTTCTGACTCAATCATTATCCTGTTTATAGAAACTCCATAGATAATTTCCAAGGTTTTGTTAAAACCTTGGTAACACTGAGGTACAACTCCTCCTTTCTTGCATCTTTTGTGAACAAGGAAAAGAATTTTCAGTGGTAGCTTCTAAGATACCAGAATTTGGATCTCTTTTGAAGTCTCAGAAGTATTTTGTCATCTGTACTTCAAAAGCAGATGTCCCTGAGCTGCTTTATCTTATTTCCCAAACTTCAGGATTTCCTCAATTCCATGCCATAAATATCAGGTTTTTTCTAAGCCAAAGGAAAGTGGGACACCACACAAAAAAACAGGCTGTGGAGACTGTGGCACCTTCATGCAGTCCCCTGCACTTGCCTGGGAAGTAGCTCCCACATTTCAGGAATGATTCCTTTAATAACATCATCAAACAAACTGTATTTCAGTCTCCCAGATTCCCCAAGTCAAATGCAAGCCTTGGGTGAATGTGAGATACTCTCTAGTGGAAGGCTAACGAGGACTGGGAATGGTTTCAATCTAACCAAGGAGCACAGAAGAATTCCCAAGCATCCCAACTGCTTACACACACATAAATCATAACTAACATCCTCCAAGAAAGAAATATGAGTCTGTCATGGCACAAGCCTGTAAATCTTTTCATCGACTAGTACTATAAACATGAAAATATTAAAAAAAAAGTTAAAAAATTCTTGGGTTATTTTTGTACTATAAATTAGCAAAAGAAAAACCTGCAAGTTTGGAAGCTGCAGGTTCAGAAAAGGTGTTCAGTAATAACAAAGATGCAGAGCTTTCTCCTGCCATCTTCATACTCTGACACAGTCTGACAAGAGTCTAGCTACTTCCCTGCCTGTTTTTCATTTACAGGGCTGTTTCTCTGCCTTTGAAACAAGAATTGAAAACCTGGAGTAAATATATTTTATGAATGAGGCTAAGCTTCTGAGTACATCTGGGTATTTAAGTCAGTACTGATTTTGCTGTAACTGCTTCATATTGGAAGCTGATCTTCTATGAGAAAATACTCTTGATGTTGACCATATAAAAAACCTGCAAAACCAGGCAACAAACTAGTATGGAATAGACAAAAGTAGAAGCCAGTCCCACAGCTTTCCTTAACTGCTTCTCTTCCTTACTTTTGGTCCTCTGCTAATTAAGCAAAACTCATGGGAAAACTCTTCTTAAATACGTTAGAATTTCCCCTATCTTAAATGAAAGTTTTTAAAAGGCACAAAACCCAATGCCAAGTATTACATGTGCACTATTGGCTATGGCTGTTGTTGTTTCCCAGTAACTGCATGGGCAGGGAGGCAGACCTGGAAAAGGGGAATCCAAGGAAGGGGAATTTCTGGGAAATACAACCAGGTAACATCAAATAAAATGGCTAAAACACCCTGTGAAGCACAGGACACTGAAATACATGGCTTAGTACAGCCCAGTATGGAGATTAGAAAAGATTACACACACAATTCATATGAACCACATAATATGATGAACTACAAGACTATAAACGTAAGATTTTCCAGGGAAATCGGAACAAATCAGGCAACAGTTATGTCATTGGTAGAACTGCAACCTGTATTTTTAATTTATGCTATGTATAGAATATTTGCCATGGTAAAAATCATACCACAAGTTGAAAAGCTATTTTAGAAGGAAATTAATGTACTCAATTGGAAGAATTTACATGGAAAGAAAATTTTAAGTTTTCAAAATGAAAATGGGAAATCAGAACAAATTCCTAGTCTCTGTATCCTTGATGGATACCACAGCTGCATCCATGTACACTAGTTTTAAGACTTCTAGAAACTTTGATAATCGGAGAAGAAAAAACAAGTCGGAAAATTGCTTATTTACACATAAATCAAGCTAATGGGATAGCTGAGTACGGCGATTTTTTTCTGAAATTCAGTTGTAATATTAGATTGTTTCAAAAACATCTGCTTTACAACTAATACATAAAATTCATTTTTTGGTAGGTAGAGTGAAAGTCTAGAAAAGCATTCATTTCTATGTCTGCTTTCCCTATAATCTACAAAATCCTGCCTTAACCATAAGTCATTCACCTTCACTGATGCACAGGCCTTGTGTAGAATGGGATCACTTGTATAGAATTTGAAACAGTCCTATAGACTTTACGAGAACATAAACACATCCATAAAAAAGGTATTAATTCTTTATAATATTATGCTGGGTTCGTGGGTTATACATGGGCATCATCATAAGGACTATATTTAAACCTGGATTTTAACATACAGCCTAAATTTCTCTCCTTTTTAAAGAGGAAATGATACTTTACAAAGACTTGCTTTTCATGTCCTTTGAAAAGCTTTGTATCCTTGTTTAGCTTTTCTTTATTTGTTTTATTTATTTATTTATTTCATTTTAAACAGGAAGGCTTTGCTTTCTAACTGGCTTTTGTCCTTCTGATGCCATCACCCCCTGTTATTAACTGAACCCTTTAGAAAATATATCTAGTCAAATTTAGGCCTACAGGTGTGTCCTGCAAACAGCTGGTATAGTTTAAGAACCATGCTGGGTTCATGCTGGGACCTATTTTGCAAAATTTTCCTCTTCCTCTCCTTCTTCCTATGCTGCCCTACTCAAAAGGTTGAGAGGAATCTCAAAAAAATACTCGTTTAAAGTGCTGGCCTTCCAGCTAATTTAAAGCATGAATAGCCCAATGGACTTCAGATGAAATTGGGTTGTGGGTTCGTTGTGGATTTTTTCAACAGTTTCAAGAAGAAAACATCTGAATTTTCTTTTTTTGGAACATATATTTTACATAAATGTAAAGCTTAGAAAGAAAACACCTACTAAAAACCAGCTGTACAGACCTCTTAAATGCTGAAAGATACATTTTTAAAATGCATCTTCTGCTTTACTTTATTTTCAGACGTTACATTAGTCTGCTTATTAGGAACAATACAGTCATTACTTGGCACATATTAAAACAATTTCATTTCTTACGATTATTTTATGTGCATAGAACAGATTTACAACATACTTTTGATGAAAGAATAATGACAGTGGTTATCGCTTAATTACAGGAGAGATTTTCAAAAGCACCTTGCAGCTTGAATTTCAAGGTGACTTAGTGCATTAAGTTACTTGGGTGCTTTGGAAAACTGTACCTTTGGTGGTCTCCAAATTTTTAAGCTTGATCATAGCCTTATATTCAGAAATCATGGAGAAGTATCAGATATTCCCCTACTTTCCTCTTGGAGATTCTGCTTCTGAAGAAACAGCAGCATATCACTTGTACATAGGAGTAGAGACCTAAGATCCACCCCGCTTCAGCCAAATGACATTTTTAGTTCTTTAGCAGCTGCTAATATTGATGATTCAGGAAGAAGGCAGACTGCAAAAGAGAGATGAGGGACAACCCCGTTGAGGGATTCTGTAGATGGCCAGGACTGGGCCTTTTGCAGATGCAAAAGTGAGAGTACAACTGAGAAGCCAGATTAGCAACCGAGATACTGAGCACAAACAAGTTTTAAGCAGGACCTGAATAGCCTCATTCTATTCAGTCAAATGCTTTTCCAGCTTCTATCAAATCATCTGCCGCAGGGGAGTTTCGTTTATTTGCCAGGTGGATAATGTTGCACACAGTGTTCAGGCATTTTCAAAATCTGTTTCTGACAAATACCACTTGGGAGGTAGATCTACAACGTGTGGATTTCTTGTTACTAAGCAGCTTAGTTAATACCATGGCAAATATTTTATGATCGAAATTTATGAGAGCAATGATTCAGTAATTACCACAGAGCAAAGGATCACAATCAAGTTTTAGAATGAAAATAAATTAGACTTTAATGGAACTGGCCACATTTAGGCAATTATTCACACAACAGCAGCAGACACATCACTGGTTTGGGCCATATCCCTTGCCAAGTTTCAAGCGCTGACCAGCAAGTGCTAAGAAACTTCTCAACAAAATGACTATAAAAATTATCTTCAAGTAGTTGAGACATTGTGCCTTTCCTAATTTTAGTCTAATAATGATAATAAAAGGTGAAATGTGTTAGCAGAAACTTTTTGAAAGCACTCTCTTCAAGAAAACTCTGGACATGGGACATTTCAGCCTAAACGGTGACAGTCGGAACACATTATATACAACTAAAGCAATTTTCTGACAAGCTCAGGCAATCTTAGCCATAAATTAGCTCAAGAATTTTAGTAGAAATTTAGAAAACAGTCAAAGTAGGAATTTGCTGGAGAATTCAGGCAGTGCTTCTGAATTTTACAAGGAAATCAGAACTGTGGAATTGTAGCAGCAGCAAACTTTGCCTTACAGATATACCGGACTGTTAGTCATCGTCGTCATCATCATCATCATCGTCATCTTTTTGATCTTAAATTTTGTAGACTTCAAATTTGAAGAAGAAAAGACACTCGCCCTTTTTGGAGGGTCTAGATTAAAGGTGGGATATCTTTCTGGTTTACTGGAAGCAGCAGTAGCTAGGTCATGCATGAAAATGGACGTAGGCAGTTAAGCCCCTCTCATCCTTTGCACTTTCAGTTGTGAAGCCTGTTCTCTGGAGATTATCCCTTATTTATTAATTTTAAGTAAGGTAATATGTTTATTACCTATATATATATTCATCTGGTTTAAATCAAGCTGAAGGTTGTTGACGTGTTTTGACTGGATTAATGAAATTGATTTTTAGGAAGTTTGCAGTCAGAATTTTTTATTCAGACCAGGAAACAAGGTTAATTAGCTACTGTTAAATGCTTATGGCATCACACAGCAAATGAAGTGGCACACGGGAAATGTATCAGTGAGGGCCAGAGGAGGAAAGAGAACCAGTATCTCACTAACTGGGAAGGTCTCCTAGTATGCAGAACGGAGAAAGAAGAAATGAGAAACCTTCCAATACACTGACAAATTTCCACGTTGGTTTCTTATCAGGACTTCATTATCATTGAGTAAGGGACAGAAACAAGGCTGAGGTAGTATTTTAATCTCTAATCCTACTGACTCGGCAGGAAAGCAGTACACAGCGCAGAATTAATGGAGACATACGAGAATGTTTGCAGTGCCAGAAAGAGACAGCGATAACAGAGGGCTAAGGGTCAAGTCCATTAGCAGAAAATAACATTTTAATTCAGACTGCATTTCAGGAGTTTAGTCTGTTTCCAGTGCATCCATAGTTGACTAACCTGCTGCGAAACAACCACCCTATTGAAGGAGGGAGAGAATAGTGGGTGTAGATCACCATTACTGAAATGAATTGTGTTAGTCTCTCTTAAGTTTCTAAAAGAAACAATGAATCAGGAGAATAAAAGGGTTTATTTAGAAAAGGAGCTTTCTATTCACAACTCACCTGGAACTTTTTTTTTGCCACAAAATACTGCATCCTCCGAATCACCTTGATGGCAGCACGGTGATGTTCCCGCAGCCTGTGGGAAAAACCGGGAGGGTGAGGGAGGGAAGAGCATCTCCATCCACACACTGAATGCAGCAGGCTGCAGAAAATCCTTCAGCAACACGTCAATGTGCAGTGCAAGTACATGTGATCCAGCCTGGCAGCACGACACACCATCGGGCTGACCTTCCCCACTTTTCAAAAAGGTTCTGAAAACCCAGGGTTTTATCTGAGCCACCCTAGTTCTGCACTGATTTCACAGCTAAAAGCTTTCTACATAACCTCCTTCTATGCCTAAGCAAACTTCCATGCATCTCTCCCAGTTTCATCTCCACAAAAAAACCTCCCAAACTCTCAAGTTCCTGCATATCCAGCCATGAACAGCTTTTATACAGTCACTCCAGTTTTTAGGATTTTTTTTGGTTTGTTTGGGTTTTTTGAAGTGTTCGCCTCACAATTTCTGTACAACAAGTTTCTTGACTTACATGATTTTTTCCCCCAAAGAATTATTTGAATAAAAAATACTTGAAAGATTTTTGATTTGTTGACTGCTAAACAATCCAAATAATCTTGTGGTTGCTGGATGTAACATCTACATACATATTTATCCCCAAACTGAAACATAACTTAATACAATGACAAAATAATCTGACAGGTCTTTAAAAATATATGCCCCTCTTTGTGCATATGCATACGATCTGACAACAGAATAAGAACTGTACTTTTATATGACAGATTTTCATAGAATCTGACATTATTTTTCAAGCAGTGCCTTAAAACCAACAGTTATTTCAAATTTTTCAAAGCTTGCAAAAATGATGCATTTTCCTTTTTAACATTAAAATATTATTCAGATTGCTCATCCTATTACTCTATTACTCTTGCCAAGATGCACATGACAGCATTCATAATCACGAAGGGATGGAAAAGTTATATAAGTTCTATAAAAGTTTGTGCAAGTTTGGATCCATTGTTGCGGCATGGTATCACCCAAGCCTCTTCAGCTAAATATAACCGGGAATTTTAGTGAGTATTCAGGTGTTTCCTCAGGATAGATCTCCCCCAGCAAATAAAAGTTCTGCATGTACAAATGGTGGATGTCTATCCTCTGGAGAGGTGTAGCTGGGGTGCTCCCCTTTTGAAAACTCACACTTTTTAGTAGCAAAACAGCATTTTCCAGAGTCAAGAGCAGAACCAAAAAAAGGCCATCCTTTCCTACTTCTAGCTATTGCCTCTCAGGTGAGTTCTTCCTGTTGTAGAAATTGTTCGGATTTAGCAGTGACAGAAAGGATTACTTTCTCCAGAAACAGCATAAAATGCATTGCTTTCCAAGCTAGTAACATACAGCTTTTCACCACAGGTCTACAGATGGCTACCCCTAGGTGTATTTATATAAATCATCTGTATCTCAATAATTATGCACCAAGCCTGCAGCTGGATCTGGATAGGAAGCTTTTTCCCTCTTAACACCTTCCTGAGGTGGCTTAGAGACACTGTCTCCAGGCCCCTGCTCCCACGGATCTGACTGCAACATCATGGTTCGAGTTACAGAAATGGAAATTTGCTGCCCCTGGCTGCAGTGGCTGAGCGTTTGGATCAGTGCCCAGTGGACAGAGTCAGCCCAATGCCAGTTCAGGGGACCCCTGCTCTGTGAGCCTGTGCTGCATCATTCTGCTGCTAAGGACTTGGATGACTTCCCCCAAACCCAAAGGAAATACAGTGCTTGGGCTTTTAAGTTCTGCTTCACAGAGATGGGAGTCAAAAAGGTAAACACTGTTTAATTTTCTAGTAAATATCAAAGGTATGATATCATGCAGCTATACATCCTATACATAAAAGCACACAACAACATCTTTTGACAAATAGAAATATATCTGGATTGCCATAAAACTGCTTGTAGTGTTTTGGTTTATGCTTCATTTCCTCTGGGGTGTTCTTCACAGTCCATTATTTCCGAGTAAAACATTTTTCTTTGGGACAGCCAGTCACCAGTAGAGAACACCAAATCCCTCATTCTCTATCTAGAGGACAAGTCCCATCTATAAGCAAGGCAGGCAGATAATAAAAATGATATTTGCCATTCAGTGAAATAACAAAGCTACATGACCAAAATGATTTTCCAATGCAGCTATTCACCATCAATCATTTTTCAGTGCTAACATGAACTACCATGCCAGGAGGGAAAGTTAATATTCTCGTTTTAATCCTTCCCTTTTCCAGCTTCAGTAGGAAGCCTTACAGTAAGCTTGTTTCTGCTTATGCTGTAAAATGTAATTCTGCACAACGGGCTGTCCTGATTCCCCAAGATTAAATGCTTCTGCGATGAGAGAAGGGAATAAAGGTTTTAATTAGTAGCCAAGGTTATGATTCACGGTTGTTTGATCTCTTTGGCAAACTGGTAACAAATGCTTTAGTAAATTGAGAGCTTAACCATTAACTGGTGATATTTGTTTGTTCAGCCACTTGTGACATCTCTGAATTTTGGTTACAGAGGGGCTGTCTGCAGCCTCTGGGCACATGGAGCACGCTGAGACGTCAGAGAGGTACTCAGTGCATTACCGCCCTCACTGCTGTGAATACTTTATCTTTTTTAGGAGTGTGGCTGGACATGACCTCACCTGAGTGTGCTGCCAGAGCACAGCACCTCACCTTCCTGGTGTGTCCATCCCCACAGCCAGTGGGAGACACTCTTTGGAGAGGCACTGCTGTGCACAGTGAGTTTCAGGGACTGCTGGAGAACTCCAGAGAGCCTTTCTACTGCAGTGTGGCTGTGTGAGCTAAGCTCTCCTGCAATTGCAATCCCTCATTTTCACATGTTTAGTTTTTCCTGACTTTGGGGGAAAGCTTCTTGGATAAGTGCATTAGCAACAGGGTCAGCAGGCCTTTTGCCCTTTTGGCAACAAAGCTATTTTCCTCTCCTGAGCACTCACCAGGCTTTGAGCCTCATCATTACCATACCCATTAATATCATAACTGACATCTGAAGGAACTTGCCAAACACTGTTTGACTGATTCTAATAACCAGCAGCATGTTACCTTAAAAAGCAATATACATAGAACACCTTTAAAATCAAACTAAATGTTATTATTTGATAATGGACAACTTCTTAGCCTGCACCCTTCTGAAGAAAAGTTGCCAATAGCTTTCACTGGCTACCAGTAATTTTCTTTCTCAATATGAACAGGACATCAAGATCACCTTGAACAGAGCACATGCCCCGTGACATTTCTCTTAAACCCACAGAATTAGGTCCTGAAGCCACTAAGGAATCTACATCATTGTTATAACTCTTAGGAATCCAGAAGGATGAAGAAGGATGTAACAATTCAACAAGAGAAGACTGCCCTTATTGTAATAGGGCAAATAGATTTATACAAACCAACATTATTTGCAGGTATAAACTAGGACCCTTTATGCATGCACTGAAAAACAACCTGTTGTGGATTCAGACACTATTCAAAGCATAAGAAATGGGGATGAAAAAACCTGGTAACAAAATACAATGGATTGAGCACCCACATTAAAAAAGAAAGCCTGGCAGAATTAAATCACTAGAAATTCTTAGTTTTTCCTGTCTCCTGTAGTTGTTAAGATACTTAACCTACAACCAGTCACTTGGAGGAAACAAGATCTCTTCATCAGAAAACTGAACTGGAATTTCACTTAAACTGGAAAACAAGCATGATGAAGTACTTTATGTAATTCAATCGACGTTCCCATTTGGTTGGAAAGTTGTTATAAATTAATAAACGCTCTGAACTGTTGCAATTAAGACTTTTTGACTACATATTGTTCATTTTCCCCAGCACAATCAGCCAAAACCTCAGTAGGTTTCCAAAGCTGTGGCTCATTCCCCAGTCCCACACTCGCTGACAGCCACAGTGAATGTCACTGTTCAGTCAGCACCTACCTGCCTTCCTCCTGCCAGAGGACATGCAAGGCCACCACAGAAGAATGCTCTGGGACAAAGGCTAAAACTTTTTAGTTGCCAAAACTGTGTGGCTTTATGAAAAAGGAACTAAGCTGGTGCATGGTTCAGTTGCTCTGTGATTCAAGAAAAATAAAGCCTTTTTTAAATTAAGCTTTACAAGATTAATCTCTATTCTGAAATAGAGTCATTTGGATAAAGAATCAGAAAGGAAAAGCAATTATTAATTAGAAATATTTATTGTCCTTACAAAGCTGCTAAATTTTCTATCAAACCCTTAGTAATTCCATTAGAAGTTTGTTCCCCTTTTCATCTCAGGAAGGTGTTCTACATATTGGTTTAGTGTTAAAAGATATATTAAAGCAACAGAGCAAAGGAAAGGTGGTGCTAATTTCCTATTTGTAACACTTGCCTTTTTGTTCATGTGCAGAACGTTTAATTATCAGGGCTGTAATGTCTGGCACAGACCTCCCAACATACACAAATGTCGATATTATCAGAGCTGAAAGGTCAACGCTGCCTATTCAGAATGAGTTCAACAAGAACGAAAACGCAGTTGGAGACAGCCACAGATTTATAGTATCTTTCACAAAATACCCATTTCTCAGTAAACCTAACACTGATTCGAAGTCAGGCTCAGTTTTTAAAACCTATTTAAATTCTCTGCAGTCATCTGAAATTTCTGACTTGGGACAGGGTAAAGTATTAAGAAAGAAGACTGAAGTAGGTTGGCCTGAAGCTTTTGGCAGTAATCATTATTTAGATTTGAGCTTTATCTTTAATGCATCAGTTTTTAATCATATGTTGTGCATGTGAACTGGTATTTTTTTCCATTCAGCCACTGAAAAACATTCTTTGTCACAGAATCTGGTGGATGAGATTCAGAGTAACTACATTAAGCCATTTCATTAGTGCATTTAAGTCTAATGAAATCTTCCATCCTTAGTCCTCCAGGCACTTTAGGTATAGAATGTGCTGTGTCTCAAGCTTATTCTGTCATTCCCTGCCTATTCCCAGTTAATGGGAATCTCTCTGCACTAAGCTACATTTTAGATGCTGAAAATTGGAAGAGATTAGGTTGCATTGCTCTGTGTTCTGAAACAGGAAATGCTTGATCATCATATCCAGGGATAAAATCAGAATCACTGATTATTTCCAATATTTTCAACTACCCAGTTCCTCCTTTCATTTGTTGCTAGTTTAGCAACTGTTGTTTGCCATCATTATGATCAGTTTAGTGGGGGTTCTCTACACATAGCCTGGCCCATAAATGACTTGCAAAAGCTATCTTCAGGATAAACCAGTAAGAGCTGCCCAGAAGTGTCAGAGAAGTATGATGACATTTGAAGAGCAATACAGTTACAAATCTGAAGTTTAATTAAATGGGCTTAGTTTACACAGAATCACAGAATGGTTTGGATTGTAAGGGGCCTCAAAGATCATCTTGTTCCAACCCCTTGCTGTGGACAGGGACACCATCCTCTCGACCAGGTCGAGCTCAGAGCTCCATCCAGCCCAGCCTCGAGCACTTGCAGGGATGGGGCATCCACAATTTCCCTGGGCAACCTGTACCAGTGTCTCATCACCTTCACAGGAAAGGATTTCTTCCTGATACTTCATCTAAACCCACTCTCTTAGTTTGAAGCCATTTGCCCTTGTTCTGTCATTACTTGTCCTTGTAAACAGTCCATCAATGTCTTCTCTGTAGGCTCCTTTCAAGTACTGGAATTTACTAAACGCTCCCATAACATTTTCAGTGTAAGGAAAGTTAGTGACAAGTTAAATCAAATTTGGATGAATTCATCTATTCCCCCCATGGTTCTCACCACCGGTGTCTTCACAGGTTTAAATGCAATAGAACTACAGAAATAATAGATACACATAGAACAAGAAGAATCACAAATAGAAGGTAAGCTAGATTTAAAAAATTTCTTTGATCTTAGCATTCAAAGGCATTTTAATAATTACTGGCAAACAATCTGTTTATGAAAGATCTACATCTGCTGAACTCCTGTTCATGCTTGTAAATTAGTTATGAATGAGTAAGATTTCATCAAATGAATTTGTTCATCTAAGCACTGAATAATTCAACAACAACAGCTAATTAATTCTATGAAGACATTTGATTAATCATTTCTATAGAACAGTATGTTTCAAGTGTTTAATATAAAAAATAAAAGTTTGTTTGACTTAAATGCATGTCTTATAATGTAATTTCTGTTCCCAACCTAGGGGAATGCAGGGGCTTTGATGGGAGTATCAGTGATTCTATACTAAAAAGTTGCTCTGCAGGAGTAATGTCAAATTCAGGCTTTTGGTGAGCCCTTCAGCTAATAAACAATTTGATTATTTACTAACTGTGAATATTACATGGGGAAGTAGCTTAAGTTGAATTAACATCTGTACTCTTCTTTCCTCTCTATGTAATTTCCCATCTGTCTGTGGTTGGTCTTCTTTATGTAAAATATGTAATTTTAAAACCACGGTCATCTTTTAATGGATTTGTATTTTATTCTACAGCAGCTTTAATGTAGCTTTAATGTCACCCTTCTCAAAAGTCATGGGTTTAACTGAGAAATTCTTTCATGCAGAACTGTTTTAGATTGTTATAGCAATCCTCTTTTCTCTATAGATAGTCTGACTTTTCTTGATTTGGCTTATGGATTTTTAACAGACATACAAAGAAGGACAAAAAGTTTAAGAAATAACATCTCCTTTGGGGGGATTTTGATGTTTTAAAGAAAAACAAGCAGAAAATGCTTTCCAACTAGACCTAGGAGGATCCAGAATAGCTAAACAGCATAGGATTATGGAGTGTCACACTTAAATATCTTCAACTTTGCTTGGGGTAAATGGTCCAACAACCACGATGTTTAGAACCAAAAAGACAAATTGCTGTAGCTGGAATGAAGATCAGGTGTAGGTTTCAGAACTATTGGCATGCTGGGGCAAACAGATGCAGCATCAGAGACTTCCTTTGTGGTCTGCCCACAGTGATGGTAGCTAAGAACACAACCCTCACAAGAATAATTCATGTTGAAATCAGGCAAGAGCATGATATTTCTTGTACATCCTAAATCTCCTTTGCTGTATATTTTCAGAATTGCTTTTTAACTTATGCCGTTTACTAAGAAATCAAAAGCTGCACAAAGAACACGGGGAAAAAAAATAAGAAGACAAAATTATCTTTGGAAGGGACTGAAAAGCCACATAAAGAAAGCAGGAAAAATATACAAGCCAGTTTCCATTTTGTCAGAATCAATTATTGTTCCGCAGCTTTGGTGATGTCATTCTCAAATACCAAATGATATTGATGTCCATATCAAATCACAGAGAACCTTTATCCAGCTCTTCTCTCTCTGCATCTCACTGAGTTAGAAGGCTGCTGCTTTTTCACACGGTTTCAAGGCCAAGTAGTTTGAAAATAGCGAGACACAAATGAGATCACAGATAAGTAAATAATAATGTACAGCACTCTTACAGACGCAGTCTGACGTATTAAACTCCTTTTCTAAAGAAGCTGAATTCAGAACACAAGAGCTTTTTGTTCAGTGCACGCAGGAAGCCACGGGCATTATTATTTTGCTTCTTCGGGTTAAAAGCCATCTTTTCAGATCAAAAACAATAATTTTTTTTTTTGCAGAGCTTTTAATTTATAGCTCTGAATTATACAAGGAAATGCAGGGCTACACACAGAGGCACTAGGAAGAAATAACCATATTTCCTCTGGCTACTTGCCTCTCTATTGTTTGCCTATTAAACTTACAATAACCTTTGAATGTTTAACTGGCTGATGCTACACTACTTCATTATGCTCGAGAAGTTGCTCACACTACACAGTAGCTTTTTGCTGTGCTCACTGTAGGGAACTACAAGGCCCCTGCAAACTCAAGGCTGAGTTTGACTTTTCTGTTTGGCTTAAATTGCATTGCTCAGAACGCACCTCAGATACAACCTGTACACAAAAAAAACCCTAATGCTGAATATGAAATGTAAAAGCATCAAAATAATTTAACTCATTGAGATTTCTCAACTATGTGTTTCTATTCTCAATTATTTGCTTCTACTCTACACAACACATGCTAATTTAATATATGCTGTATCTCACATCTTAATTAGGACTCATCTTGTGGTACTACTGCTGCCATCCCATTTAACCTTTTGTTTTGAGACAAAAGAAATAAGCTTTCATTGGGTCAGCTACTGACACAGTTCATAGGGGATGCATGAAAGGTCAAAGCAATATTGCATTATTTAAACCTCACACAATGACTTTAGCCAGAATCCCCTTCAGTTTTTCCCCATATCTCAGTGATATATGTATTTTCAATAATGGTGAATAGATACAAAAAACATTGTCCCTTATTTGTAAAACCAATCACAGGCAAGAGGTTAGAGTCACTTATACATCTTCACAAACTCAACTACTCTACCGATGCAAAGTTGAGAGAGTATCTCAGATGTTCAACACACACGAGAGTCATTGCAGTTGTGACTGAAAAAATGAAGCTGGTCACCTGTTGCAGAGATAGGAATTACAGCAGGAAAAATACCTGAAAGGAAAAGGCCATTGATGTGAATAGCAATATTTAAATAATTACCAAAATCATTGATATACTATTTCAGAAATCCTAACACTTTCCATGTTTTTTTTTATTACAGAGGTGATTGGGAAATTCTCCTGCTCCTCAGCCATGAAAAGAAAGAGGTAGAAGTTGCTGCTGTGAAGCTCTTTCTAAGAAATGAATTCTGAAATCAAAGTTCATCCAAATCCCCCACCATTGTCACAGAAATCCACAGAGAAATATGAAGGCAAACTGTGCTCTTGTTTTCACCATGGGACAATGGGACTGGGAGCTGATGGACTGTCAGGTCACCTTGGCTCCTGGCCTGCCATCTCTGTAGGGGCTCTGGATGTTACTTATGCACGGTGATATAAGTGTGTTCTCACAGCTGCACTTTTTAGTGGGTGTAGCCTCCAAAAATAAACTGATAGAAGACTGCAAACGCGAGGGCGTTGCTGTGGTTTGTGCAAGCTGCAGTGAAAAGCACAGCAAACGGTGAAAGATGGCATTAGGACAGGGGGACTTCATTTCCCTTCTCAAAGCCATCACTTCAGGGAAAAAAGGCAGTTACAAATGCAGTTCAAAACTGCATTTTTTGCAACTGGAAGCATTCTCCAGGATTTGTTATTTTACAATGCTGGGGAAACACATGGGATTTCAACTTGTGGAGAACAGCCTTTCCCTATAAATCACAGAGTGTAATCTGAAACCTAGAAACAGCACAGGGGCTCACATTTATGGATTTAAAACAGATGAAGAGCAAGCATGCTCTTAACCCTTTCCCCATAATTCCTTCCCAGTACAAAATAAAAATGAATATACAAATACTGAGCAGAAATTAACTTGGCAAAAATCAAGATTAATACAATTCTGTAAACACTGAATAGTTTAGACTTCCCTAAGGACACAAGCACAGAATTGTGCTAAAGCAAAGCACTGTAAAACTGTTAGAGCATAATCCAGTCTTTGGACTGTTCTTTCATCAACTTTTATTTTAGCAGTTTATCTTACAGAGATTAGGATCTCTCCTATAGAGCACGACCTGGCAAACACAGGCCTCTGGTTTTGAATATCAGGCTATATTTCACTGGGAATGAAGTAACTAGCAGCCTGTCGTCTCACCATAATGTTATAAACTCCTTAATCAGGCAATAGGAGCACTAATACTAACACATTAGTAATAATTTCTCTTCAAAAATATGTAAGAGCATTAAGATGACATATTGTTTATTTATTGTTCCTTAAGATCCCAAATCATTTCTAAATCAGTTTAGCCTCTCCTATGGCTCACTGGACAAAAAAACCCCAAAACCCAGCAAAGCCTGTTCCAACTTGAATCGTAAGACTCTTGATTTTTAGTTTTTTAAAATTTAAATTTAAAAACCCACAGTGTAAAAGAATGGACTGGAATATAAGCATTGCCAAGATGCATTAGTCTACACCTTGTCCAAGTCAGAGTTCCAGTACTTCCAGAAATTCACTCACATATGTAACACAATGGTGTGATTAAAACCAGAAATGGGCCCAGACTGAAATAAAGTATGATGGTATGTCATGTTAAATCTCTACCCAGTGTAATATTTTAGAGAAAATCCTAAACCAACCATCCCAGGACAGTCGACAGGAGAAGAGGAAAAATAATTTTGAGCTTACTGCAAGATCACTCATCTGCAGACACAGTATTTGCCTGTGGTAATTCAAGCTCTGTCCCTTTATTGGCTGCAGTTCAGTGAAGTGGTACTTTTGTCCATGTCTCCTGATGAAAAGCTAGGGTGTCTCTGGACTTCACTGAAAAGGTTACAATTGATGAAAAAAATATCTCCTAAGTGGCAGTGATGGGCACCTATATCTTTTTTGAGTGAAGAAATAGCTACTTGAGAAAAGTAGGAAAATGCATCATGAAAAAGAATTCAGTCTTAGCCACTGGGCATGTTGTGGAGCATCAGAAAAATACAGTCTTGGCTAGAATTTTCTGCTACAATAACCAGAGGGGCAACCTGAAAAAAAATGTGAGCTCTTTTGAAAAATCTTGCTGAAGCTCTCTTATGTAATTGTAGTTGCAAAGAAAAGATTTGGGGAAAACAGAGAGTGTAAGACAAAAAAATTATGCTACTAGCCCAATTCTGTCTTATGACTAATATTTGGTATGTCAAATGGTGTGTAAGCAGATCACCATAACCACAGGAGTCATGACTTTTATTTTTAAACCATTTCAAACCAAAGACTGATTTTTCACAAATACATACTTTGTGGAAAACATAAGATTAGACCATCAGTGGCTCCACCTTCATCTTTTAATCACTAAAGCTTTTTCAAGCTACATTCCAAGTTCAGGTAGACCACCCAGTGCTTCACTTTATTCCTGCATGTGCTCAGGTGCAGGTATCATCTTTGTCTCCTGTGAGCCCATGATGATATTGGTACACAAACACCATTGGGGTTTCCAAGTATGTGCATCAGACCATCCTACTAGGTTGGGATGGATACATGGCTCTGAAAAATCTCATGAGACTATCTAAATTACCGTGATAACCTGACCTATTCCATATGCACACATTCTGTGAGTAAGCAGGAAGAGGCACTTTTCATCTTGAGAGCCACTAAAAATAGGGACTGCATCACATTTACTGAATCATGTATTCCAAGGAGATGGACAAACCCTTCTTTAAAGCCCATCCAAGGGCAAAAGTTACTACCTAAATGTACCAAGTTGCTTTTAAGTGCCCATCTTGCCACAGTGGGTGCATGAAACCAAGGGGAGAACAGAGGCCTGAACCTACACACTGGCTTGGCATACCAAAGGATCCGGAGAAACTTGGAAAATCTGTACATACAAGAAGACATTTAAGACAGCAAATGTAGATTATATATTGTAAAGGATTCTCGAAACACACTTATTAATTAGGCTCATTAGGTTCAATTAGGTTTTTTGTGGAAAAATCTGACCTGAAACATCCAATTTCTCTTGTTCAATCTAATAGTTAAAGAAAACACTATGTTACTACTATTGCAAAAAGGCAGGGAATTTTATGAGCTGATATGCTGGAGACAGAAACTGGCTGGGACTGACTGCTCTGGTATGTGAACTCCATTTCTTTCTGTGGCTTCAAAGCACAAGCACAACTCAACAATGTATTTTTTTTACTAGAATTATCCTCTGGTAAGCTAGATATGGAAAGCAGAATGTGTTTTGATTTCTTTTTCCCCTCTTAATTAAGAAACTGTTAACAAGCCCAGCTGTGTCTTTCAATTTAATTTCTGTTACATAGAAAAAATATTTGTCTTAATATTTCTATTTCATTGTGTAAATATGTGATGATGTGTACAGAACGATTAACAGTTGAATACTTTGTTAGAAATATCCGATTACTTTGTAACTTTACAGCCTTGCAACACATTTTTTCAAAGCAATAATTCCTTGGTAAGAGTTGAGCATCAGCTCAGTTACACTCAGTGCAGGAAACAGAAATGCCTTGATCCTGGCAAGTTTTAGATGGACTTTCTTTATTCTAGAAAGACTATTTCCCTTTTTTGTGTGAAAAAATAGATGCACACACAGCTGTCACTCCCAAGTGCCTTTCCTACACTCAGATTTTTCTACTTTATGTTTTCTTGATCTCTCCTGGGGTTCTTCCTCTCTCTTGTATCAGTCAAAAGTTATTTGTCCCCATTTTTACAGCCCTTCATAGCTTACTGTGACTTCAGCCATCAGATCTGTCTTCACTCTGTGCCACCACTCAATAATCATGCAAATGTCTTTCCACACTTCCTTTCTTGTTGCCTTTTATCAACCAAGTCTGCAGCAGAAGCTTTCCCTATTTCTCCTTACTCTTTAGTTCCACGTCTTTTTCTTGACAATTGAACACAATTCAGAGAATATAATCCTCATATCTTGAGGAGCACAAATGCTGAAGAGGAACTTGGTAAAATTACACTTTCATTGTGGCTATAGGTTTTGCAAACATGCTTTCTGTGCTAAACAAATGATACAGATGGCCTTAAAACCAAGCAAAAATTTGTTCTTTCAAACTTTTGCAAGACTAGAGCTGTTTTGGAAGAAAAAGGACTTATCAAACCTAATTAGCCCTTCCTAGTAAGCACTTTGCGATACACTGCAGTACAAGGCCATAAATTATTCCATTTCTGACTGATTATTTTATAAAAATACCTATTTATATAAGCTAACATACATAGCAATTAACATACAATATATGTCTATAAAAGGAAATTGCAAACAAGAACTGGAGAAAAAAAGGAGTAAAATTTGATTTTGAAAACACCAAAATGGAAAAGGTATTTTAAAGTGGTAAGGAAGGTGAGGAAACTTTCAGTAGATACCTCAGTGATGCCTCAATGAAAACCTTCTGAGAAAGTGGGGAAGTGTGAAACGGGAGAAGTGCACTGAAAATCAGTGGTACTTTTCTACCAGCTACATTTACATCTTGCCTTTGTGTCCATGAGTTCTTCACAGTGCAAGAGCAGAGAGGAGAGCAGGCTAAGGGTATGCAGAAGCACTGAAACAAAACCAGGTTCATTTGTGGTCTAGAGCTTCTGGGAGTGTTTATCAGCACTGAAGGTAATAATGCACGATGCCACCCTTGTATCCAGAGCTAGGAGGTGACTTCACTGTTCACATCGTTCAGGTCTTTAATTTCAGTCTTCATTATTATGCCCTGCTCACTGAAAAACAGTTGGGAGCTTTGAAACAACATGAAAAAGAGCTGGCATAGCCTTATCACACCCCTGGAAGAGCTTTTTGTTTGGGTTTAATGCTGCTTTCCTCCTTGGCTAGGATGGTATGAGAAAACCAGCCAAGGATATTCTATCTGTGGATGGTGTGGTTTCAGCTAAACTAGGCTCCAAGGGTGTATTTTCTTTTCCCCCTCACATGCCCTTTTTATTCATATTATTCTCCTCTCCTTCCAGTTTATGAAAGCTTTCACCAGGTCAATCTACTGAGACCTTAATGAGAGCCTGAACAACACCACAGGAGCAAACAGGTAATTATCTATCTATTCAAATGTGCAGGTGATATTCCCCCTCCTCCCCCTTTTCTTTTCCCCTACATAATTTTATTACTCAGTTTTTGCATGGCTTTTAGAATCCAGAAGAAAGAACACCCATTAGAAGAAAATTAAAGTTACCTTTTCACCCAGCACTTTTGAATTAGTATTGATTTTCCTGGAATTTGCTGATGAACAAATCATGTATGCTGAATTCCACTTAAAAATCCTATTAAATATCCTGTAGTAAGCAGATGCCAGTTTATAAGAGCAAACGTCACATTAAAATATGTTACAAGTAGTGGCAACCCGATATTTATTGGACTGCAAGTCCCTTTTTGTCCTTGAGATGTCTGATCCTGTGCAAAGTTGTGGCTTCCTGGGAAAATCAAATAATTAATATAGCTGTATATTTTCTCTTTCTCTGCAGGTTCTAAGAGGAGCTTGGCTTATAAAGATACAGCCTTTTATGGAGGATTTTGTGTGTAAGATATTTGGATCAGGACAAAGCTTGGAAGTTTGGCAGTATTTATAGCCTGATTATGAATTGTAATGTCAGCAATCAGTTTACAGATGTTCTGCTTTGTGGATGAACTCGACAAATTTATATTTTTATTTTATTTTGTTTTCCACAGGGAAGTACAAAATGCATTAATTACTCATTGCTTGTTATTATTTTCTTATCATCAATAGGGTATTTCCTTACCATTGATGGTGGACTTGCAGTGTTGGGTTAATGATTGAACTTTATGAATTTAATGGTCTTTTCCTGCCTAAATGATTCACTGATCATGTTTTAAATGAAGTAACAGTCTGGTCAGAATACAAGAAAAACCAAGCCGAAATACTGCTTAAAATTCAACCAAACCCAGACAAATTGCAAACAAGTTTGAGTGACTACAGCCAGAGAGACTCCATCCTGGAGTGCTGTAAAGGGAAGCTCTTAAAAATCTGTGTTTGTTTCCTTATTTATGCAAAATGCTGAGGCAGGCACGGCCAGCTCCTTGTGGGCAGAAAGTTCCTGATGACCACGCACGACAAGGAGACCCTGCTGAGCACGTCAGGGCTCAGGGACTCAGTGATGCCTTTTTTTCAAGGCAGGGCTGATGTCTGCTGGGGAGCAGCTCTGGAGCTGTGACTGCAGCTCATCTCATGGGCAATTTACCCCTGCAGCAATGCCAGTGAGAGACCTATGAAAAGTTACGACCTATGAAAAGTTATGGCCTCTCAAAAGTTACTTAGCACGCAAGGCAAATGTGCTTTTAGCACGCAACTGAGAATTTCAGCCTCTAGCACTTCTTGGTAGCACTGCGTTTTTTTAAACACACTAAAGAAATCCCTAAAGATGCAAACAGACAACTAAAAACACTCAGGAAAACCCTACCAATTACTCATCTGTCTAAGAGTTGCCTTATACTGATAAAAGTCTGGTTTTTAATTGAAATAAAGATCATTTCACTTAATCTCAGACCAAACCAGAAACAAATGGTTTGGTCTTTGGAAAATTCTCGGAATTTTACATTCAAAAAGGCTTAAAATGTATTTTCTTCACACTAATTATTTCTGTTTGCAAGTCAAGCAGTGATAAAATGCCACAATAAGAAACACTTTTGTAGAATTTCCAGTCTGAATCCGAAGCAGGAAAAAACGACAAACCAAACAAAAAATCAGCTTAAAATCTTTTCCCTCAAGACTTTCATGACACAGTTTGAGAACCCAAGAGATTTGGATGAGTCTGAGGGGCTCCACATGAGGCAATTTTTTTCTCAGTTCTCTGAATGTTTATCCACTGCTGTTTTATTGAGAAGACTAAGATGACATTGCTCTCTAGAATAGATTGTCAAATTTTTCTTACTTGTGCTGTACCACATGGCCTCTGCTTATGTTTAAATTCAAGTCTAAATACACCTAAGAATGCTTTCTATTTTATAAGTTTAAATAAGATCCTCTTTTGAACAGTATTTACATGTGTTTTCTGTGTGTATATATACACAAACTAGACAAAACAAAGCAACAACAAATAAAAACTATTTTTATTTGTATAATTAGGTGATTAAATTGAATTTGTGGGGTTTTTTTTCCCACTCAGTTCCCTTTTTTCTCCAGCGGTATGGAAGGTCCTGAAATGTTTTATCCTAGACAACAAGGTGTACTGATACCTGTAGCTGACACCTGTCACTGTTTTCCAGGCACACATTGATACCAAGCTATTAAGACTATTATTTGTTTGCAGTCAGGTCTAAAATGAAGGCCGAATAAAATCCTAAATGATTTTTCACACCAGAATGTTTTTCTGAATCTGTTCTGAAGTGAATGCTCTTACAATGCATTTTAGTGAACAGCAGCTGCAGAATTTCTGAACAACTCTTGCAGCCTAAGATTCACATTCCAATAAAATTAAAGTGCTAACTGGCCACAGATAGTATTTTCTAGTACAAAGTGCTGTCCCAAAGCTTGTTTTTATTTAATTTTTACTCAAAATTATTAAAGTAAAGCACTATGAAGTTCATCTTCAAATGCAGAAATAAGTATTACTTATATGGTTATGACTGCATCACAGATTAATCTATGTACAAACTAAACTTGGACATTCCTTTACCTTACTGACTCCTTACAAGATAAGTATATATAATAAGGCTAAAGCCCCCTATCTAGTTTCCAAAAGACAGGTTTTTTATTATTTTGAATGTCACAGATATGAACTTCTAGATAAAAAATGGAATCTTACTTTACTTCACATTAATCAGCACAACACAAAATTTTTTACCAGTGGCAATAGCACAATCCTCACTGTTTTAATAGAGAAAAATAAGTTTAATTTCTGCTTGTGTGTATATAAATATATTTTTGCTTGCTTAATATTGGAATGTGTCTACTGAACCACAGAGTTAGTTCTCTTCTTTATCAGGTACGAATAATATTAAGAGTAGTTGGTTGGAAAAAATAGAAATAGAATACAAAATGGATGAAATACTGTATCCCCTAAATGAGGTCATGCTCTTCCAAGTCTGTTGGTTTTTGCAATGATTTGATATATAATATCTAAATTTTAAGATGCTTTTCCACTTTAAAACATGCAGATCTGCATATAACTTGAAGGCCCAAAGGCCAGAAATCCAACAACCCTCTTCAAGACAGTGGCAATTCAGAGAATTTTCGTGAGAGAGCTAAAATAACTGATATGAATCCACTGGAATAAAAAATTTGCCCTATTGTGTATTACTCATGTCTGGTACTCAGTTACTAAGACAGCCTTAAATAAAAACACGTGGATTATATAATAACGTATAATTGTTTAGTTTTTGTAATGTATCCTCACCTAAGTAGATAATTGGCAACGAGGACTGAACATGAGAACTTTTGACCTGAAATTAATCTTTTTTGTTTTTTTCTGAATTCAATAGGAACATGCACTCTGTTCTCTCAACACTTAAAACAATTTACACCAGTTCTTGAAGAGAACATAAAAAGCAGAGATGACATAATACAAGAGGATGTGCCCTGAAATTATTTCTCATCTTTGTCCTTTTGTGGAGAGCTGTCCTTTCATAAGGGTTATCTGACAGGGCAAAGTCTTGGCCTGCTGAAGTCAACAGAAGTTTTGCTATTGATGTAATTGGGTTGGAATTTCTTCTATTATCTTTAGACACCTGGACAGCTGCCTGAACATCTGCTGAGGTTGTCTCTAAAAAGTCAAAGTGCAGTTTCTTACAAATACTCTGATCTGCTGGTGAAGACAACTTCATCCCGTTAAAAAGAACTTACAAATTAGGGCTCATTAGAAGTTGCCGTGCCTGATTTGTTTGGTAGATTTATTATGGAGCCCTCTCACGTGAGAAAACAATCAAATACTTTCTTGCTTCCCAAAACTGTATTTTTCCAGACCCCCATCAAAACATGGTGTAGTAAACCATTTTTCCAACGGTACACAGGAAGTCTGTGGTGAAGCCAAAAATTCAAAGTCCTGTGAAATTATTTGACCATATTCCTCTTTCTTTTTGTTTGTTTGGTTTTTTTGTTTGTTTTTTGGTTTTTTTGTTTGTTTGTTTGTTAGAAGTACCAATCAAGAATGGGAACATGAGGAAAAAAAAAGAAAAAAAATACAGAGGTTTATACTGGTGAGCTAACATTTTTCAAGCCCAACATTTCGTAGAAGCACAATGATTCAGAGTGCAAGGCAAACACTGTACATGCACAAACATAAGCCAGGTTATTTCCCAATTCATGATCATAGATGCATACATCGAAATGTTTGTGTATCTCTGCTTACAAAGGCACAAGGAACAAGCAAGGGTCTGCCTATGAATGGCAACATTTATGTGACCATTTATAGAACAGTGACAAGAAGAATACAAAATCTATATTAAAACAGAAAAGTTTAGAGAGATCTTACTACAGCTGCTAAGTATTAACAACTATTTTCACATTTCATTTCTGTCTCTCACTTTTAATGTATTTAATGTAGGCTTCCTACTAAGCTTTCCAATTATACAGATTTCCATTTAAATTTGCTATTCTGTGCAAAAAACAAATGTATTTTCTAAAAATGACTGTTTTTATAAAAATGGGGTCATTGGCATGAACCCAGCCCAGGCTCACTGATGTTAAAAAAAATTAATGGTACAGTCTAAATTTATTAGTCCAAAGCACAATTGCCTGACATTTTGGTGGCATTAAACACTGGTTATATGTTCTTGCTATGTTGATGTTTGGGGAGACTTAACGGTACCTGACTGTCTCAAGGGTACACGCCCTGAAAAATGTTTTCTTTTAATATTCATCTCCAACAACTTACTAATATGAGGAATTTGGCAGAATAGTTTTGGAAATACAGTAAGAAACATCCAGCCTTGCTACAAGAATGTTCAATGCTTCATCTGGACACAAAGGCCCTCCACCTCCCTGAAATATCCTTTCCCCCAGACTGTTGCAATGCACTTGCCTGAGTAAGCACAAGACATCACAACTGCAACAAAACACACAGTAGTGTTTAAAACTCTGACTTCAAGGTTAACCAAGTACATTCAGGGCCTCAAGAAAAATCCTGCCTGAGAGTGGGGGAAAAAATTTCTGGGAAGGCAGAGGAACATAAAATTAAAACCTTTTGTAGATGTCATACTGTCACTATGTTGGAATCAGATATGTAAAACGGGCACATCCAAGTGACTTCCCTACTCTCAGCACTAAACCATGGCTCCCAGTATGAAGATGTTAGTATTCATTTAATATAATATTGTACATATACGTTGTATTTCTAACTGCAACTTATTTGGACTACCTGAATATGAACAGTCATTCGAATTTCCCACACATGAAAACTTGATGTTTATAATATAAGAATGAGTCTCTCCAGGAGTCAGAAACGGAAAGTATTCTAATTTAACTAAAAAGAGCTTGCAGTAACAATTCCATGCTGCTGTAAGTATATGGACACTTCCTCTGAGTGCAGTGGGCAATACCTCATGTGGGGTAAAACACCCTTGAAAGATTTGCAGGGATGAGGCCAGAGGCTTTTTTTCCTTCTCACAAACCAGAAACAGATCACCAAAAGACTGTTTCAGGAAAAAAGATATTAAACAGAGGACTAACACATTAATTTTCAAGAATTTGATGTTAACCAAAAGGCTGTGGCCTGGACTGAGGTACAAACTTTCAGCCTGATAATATTTATAGAGTGAAGTTAATGCTTAAAAATACAGCAATGAAATACAAAACACACAAAGCCCATACAAGGAGACCCTCCAGATAAAGAGGCAGCCCAAGATGGCCTGTTTTTATTTAAGGTATTTTTCAAATCTAGTATTTCTCCAACACACTTCCTACCCTAAGCACTGAGGTTTTGTAATGTCCAAAGCACTTCAAGACAAAATTTTTAGCTTCTTGGGAATTGCTGGTGTGAGAAACAATGTCACGGTGCAAGCATTAATACAGAGAAGTGAAATAGCGCTGCCTGACCATTCTAAATTCAGATCAAACCTTTGCTGCAAGCTCACTTTTAAAGTGTAACATAGAAATTTGCTATTGCAATGCCATGCTGTTAAAATTTTTTCCAGATTTAGAGAAACCTGATGTACTTAAAAAGATAATTAAAAAAAAATCCCATTATTCTTGCAACAAGTAATTAAACATATTTTCAACTGTGCCTTCAGCATATGGCTGCCACTGGTAAGAAGGTAGAATTCAAGCAAGAGAAAGCAAGACCTTACTTTTGTCTCATTTAATTTGCCAAGCAATTCAGTTTCTTGTGAATTTAGTAACATATTACAGCCTTTAGTGAACAGTAATCATTGGAAGTATTAGGAAACAGAAGCTAAGGATTAACCTTACATTAAAGCTACTGTTGACCTTATAAGAGTGATTATTTATTAGTCTGTGAAAATCATGACATAACCTCACAGCTCATATAACTATTCAGGTGTATTATAAAAATAAATAAATACCATCCTTCTCTCACCACCAACAGCACTACACTTGAAATCACTTGCATTTGAAGTTTTAATACTGATGTATAACAGATCAACACAAATACAGCATTCAGATTACTGTTAAGGTTAAAAGGTTTATCAGTAAATTTAATAATTGCTGCATGAATAAAAAAATGCCCACCAGAAAAAAGAAAAGAAAGATTCAAGTCTGCTTTGTATTTAAGCTGAGTATAGAATTTTGTTTAGAATACATAGAGTTAAAAAGCAACTACTTGGTCATACTCAGTTGTTTGTGCAGCACCAAATTTAAATCCAAGAGAGATTATGAGAAAATTTGCTGCAGGCTGTCAGACCTCATTAAGTTAATGGAACTGGTAAATTGGCACATTTCCAGCACATTGTAGAAAGAAAAGCGCTTTCAGCTCAAGAGTGAAGGAGATCTAGTTTCGGTTTGGCAGCTAAAGGAGATTATTAGCTATAAATAATGGCTGCACTGAGATGACTTATATGGGATTGCTTGACCAAAATGAAGTTGAAGAGACAAAAATACATTAACATTTTGAAATGAATGATACAGTCTCTTTGTTGGATGGAATCTAGAACAGCTTTGTAGACATTTTCCTTTTAAAGCCTTACTATTTACAAAATCATCTAAAAGTCTTCGTAACAAGTTTAGCTACCACTGAACTCATTAACAGAGAGAAAATTCTTCTCTTTGTTGAGCCTTTGAATCTCTTTAAAAGATGCTATGAAGCAGTGCTTTAGGGTGAGGTGGTAATGTGCTGTGAGGTGCTAATATATTAGTATAATTATTAGTATTATATTATTTTGGTCTGAGTTCCTGTGGCATGTTTTAAGAGCCAGGACAGCAGAAGGGTATCAGTACCCACACAGGGCAGGGAGTAGAAATCAGTAGACCTGGGAGATGCTGGTTTCCTGAGCCACCAGAAAAGACAAAATACAGAAGAATGTGTGTGTGTGTGAGAGAGAGAGGAGAATTTCTCTTGGGACAATGAGATCTGCACTTTCTTACATTTACGTTTCTTATATATTTCTTACCTCAAGTTTCTAAGTGGTGAACAATCCTAAATGGTGAACTACAGAAGATCAAATTTTATACCAATAAACCCAAATTCCGGGGCTTACTTAGATACTAAATCTGTGAAGTTTGAGATTTCAAATATCCCTATGGCCAGGAACTGGTTCTAACTGGTTATCTGATTTGAAGTCGACTGGGTATTTTTCCATTCTTCTGTGGCGAAATTTTTGGAAACAGGTGCTGATTCAAAGCACTTATTAAAAAAAAAAAAAAAAAAAAAAAAAGCGCAAAGCCTGATTCCTTCTGCATAAAACGAGAACAAGAATTCTACTTTTACTTAATTCATTCTTTCTTTGTCCTCTTACTGTTTCTCTGGAACACATTTTAAAGGAAAATGAGGCCAGTTTCTGCGTGTATTTTGGCCTCGGCTTCTCTGTCAAGCGGTCGGAGAAGGGGTGCCCTGAGCGGGTTTGGTAAGAACACCTGCCACCTGGCAGGCTGCATTAGCATCAAGCAGATCCCCTGTGACCACTGCACGAGAGGGACATTCGCTTCTGAGCAGCTCAGTCCAACCTGGATCCAACCCCTCTGACTCGTGATATGGCCGATTTCCCCAGGCACACTGGGCACAGAGGCACTTCCACATCTGCACACGTCTGCTCTTACTTTACATTTGCTGGTGAGTGACTACTGAATTCTGCCAAAGAAAGTAAACATCAGGTTGCCTCCTTATGAATGAAAGCTTTATTAGGCTCTTAAAAATTCTGCACAGAAAAGGCTGCCTCCAACAACCAGCTGAGCTAGATGTGAAAAAGCAACAAGCCCCCCAAAAAAACATTTATGTGGTAACACACAGTGCCTTCACCAGGGATCTCAAGGAGGAATATATCAGAATGTAGGAACACCAGTCATGCTGTGATGCTTCAAGGCCAGTTTGAAGAGTTAGGCATACTAAAACATCCTTAATTCTCTGCATCCCTCACACAGCAGGTAGAAGTTCGGCATCCAACACTTTGTCGCACTTGCCCCCACTCCAAAATACCCAACCTGAAATCACTTCTTATTTTTAATACTACTCAAGAGTAGCTTACCTCCTCTAGACAATAAAATTCAGCATGTGAATGTTTCTGCAGGAATACTTACTAGGAAAATGTAGGTTACTAAGCTACTCTGTAACAGAATACCAGCATTCCTGCATGAAGTCCTCTCCATCCTTTATAAGAGAATAAATGAAAATCAGAGCTAAATAGTTTATCCAAGTGTTCTGTTTGAATAGAAAACTAAATTGACTGTTCCTTTTCTAAGCACCTTTCTTTTCCAAACACAGAGGCCAAAGAGAAGGCATATGGAAATAACAGCTACTATCACGAAGACCAAATTTCACCTATCCAAAAAATCTACTTTGGAACAGTTTTAACTTTTTTCTTCACCCAAAGAAGTGAAGAATGATTGACCACAGTTTCAGTTAAATGTCAATATAATACTTAAACAACTAAGTAATAAAACTGCAAGCACATACAAACAGGCAGTTTATCCTACTATCTCTTTTAATAACACAAAAAAACCCCATTTTTTCACTTGCAACTTTCAAAGTATGTAAGTAGACTTAATTTCCTCCCATTACAAGATTATATGCTTCATGTACTACAGATTTATAACCAAATATCTCATTAATATACCCAAATAGTGCAGACAGGATCCTGGTCTGCAAATCCCACCCCAAGAGACCTGAAGGATTAAGTACCTTCTGATATTCTTCTCTAGACATCTAAGGTAAATGAAATAAAACATAAATGTGAGGGTTCTTCAAACCTGGGAACATTACAGATTTTGCAGTCTAGTTGATCACATCTTTTAACTGAACTATTTTGAACCCTTACAGATTAAGCATAAGTAAATTGCCTAACCAGCTGAATGTTATAAAACTTGACAGGAGTAAGGACCACTCATATTTCTCATGATAAAGTTACATCACTGTTTTATATGGGTACAACAAGCCAGAAAATGTAAACTGATGCCTGAAGGCCAAAGTCTCCTCATGAAGGTAAAGAGTAAAAACAGGAGAAGAAAGGAAGGAGCAGAGAAGGACAAATCTTCACTCTGAGGGTGGTGAGGCACTGGCACAGGTTGCCCAGGGAAGCTGCGGATGCTCCATTCTTGGAAGTGATCGAGGCCAGGTTGGATGGGGCTCTGAGCGACCTGGCTGAGTACAAGGGCAGGGGGGTTGGACTAGATGACCTTTAAAGGTCCCTTCCAACCTAAACTATTTTATGATTCAATGACAACTGATTGCTACTTAAGCAAGGCAAAACAACGACTATATGACTCCAAGATATTTGAGCACGTGAACAGACTTACTAGATAGAGATTTGGTTATACAGTTCATTTCTTGGGGGAAACAAGTTTAAAACAGCCTGAATAGAGTGTCCTAATGGAGTGCAAGTTATCCCAGAAATAACAACATTCAAAGAAGGAATATTGCTGCTTCGATAGTTACTGGCTTTTTGTTTAGCTGAAAGTGACAGTATACTGAATTTTATCGATTAAACTATTACCTTACATACAGCAGCACTACACACTGCATTGTATCCCGTGCCTTCCTACTTGGACATATTAACAGGGCGTGGTTTGACCACTTGTCTACTGTAATGACATTGATTTCCATAGCGGTCTCACCCACTTCCAGCTGTTAACCATGAACTTTTTGTTCTTAATGTACGCCAAACTAAACAGAAGCCAAAATTACTTGTTTGCTATCAGTCTTTTGGGTGCAGATCAAGACTGACACCCCAAATAAAGTCCTCATCCTTGTTTATTATGACCATGACAAAGAAATAAATAAGATCCAATGGTAAAATTAGTATAAAAAAAGGTCTTGTTCAGTCCCAAATTTCCCATCAATTCTTTTCTATCTGACCCTCAGTATAAATGATACATTGCTTCAAACACACCTGGCTGTATATCTGTAATATTCTCTGCATTCTGGCATATACAGGTTTTAGTGTTCAATCAGTGCCAGATAAATAGTTTTTTAAAGAAACGTGGCTAGAAGAAGACATATTTAGTGTGCTTTTCTAATCTCAGTTTAATTTCAAGTACCTCTAAGTACATATTCCTAACAATTCATTCCTAAAAGGAAGTTCCTTATTTTTAGTTTCTGTAAAAGCTCCCCTCCATCCCTCCCAACTTCTGCAAGGTAGTATATGCATCACTCTGAAAACACCTCTGTTTGTCTGTAATTTATTGCTTTATATGCATTCTTTTTTGCAAATAGTTACAATCTATCACTCTTAGGCTATTATATGTATATATTATTTATAAAATATTTTTTTTCACTCTGTACTATTTATGAATAACTATCGCCTTCACGGAACTCATTCCTGCACAGAACTTAATTTTTGCCATTGAAATTAATTTTTGAACTATTCAGGATGAAAGAAAGGTCAATAAACCAATTACTTTGGGCAACGGTGCAAAATCACTACTAGTAAAGTAATTAATGCCCTTTTCATTGTTTCCACATCATGGAGTGTTAATAAATTGGGCTTTTGTCACTATCCAGTAATTTCTTTACAACAAATTTCTTCATTCCAATCCATCTTATTTTATGGCTCCCTGTTAATACTTTAAAATACCAGACTAATTAGGTTTGCATTTACACTGTTAAGTCACAAGCTCCATTTTCATCTCTGTTCAGACTCTCTATTTTCTGATATTCCTAATGAGGCAATACTTTTATTTAAAGGGTGTGATCCTTTAAAGAATTTCTAGTGGCTTATTAGTTATGTGAAGAGGATCTTTCAGGAGTTCCCACGTATATGGCTTAAGCACAGCACAGGGGCACACACATTACCCATGAACGCCAGCACACCATTAAATCCAGGACCTCCTATAACCTGCAGTTCATCTTTTTACAGCACCAGCCTGTTTGCAACTGCAGCACACTTTAATTACTCCCTTCCCTCATATGATATTTTGACTCATTCCGTGCATTTGTAATGTGCTCCACTTGTGGCACAAGTTAAACATCTTCCTTACCTCCAGCAGAGGTGAAGAGGAAAAGAAGGAATGGTCAATGTCATCACTCAGGCTGACTGTGGGACAGAAACGAGGGTTTTCCCCATATTTCAGGATCTTCCAAGGGTACCATGAGGAAATACACAACTCAAGAAAGAAGCCGTGTCACAGACAGCAATTCACCCAAGTATTTCATAGTCACCCACATGAAAAAGGCACCTTCTCTATAAAATACAACTTTACCTCTTTCCTGTCAGGAACAGGAAAATGAGAAAAGACAGTTATTTCTCTTCTTCAATAGGAACTGATGTGAGTTTTTACTCTGAAAGGGACAGAAGTTAATAACTTGAGCATCTTCCTTTAAAAAGGAAATTGCAACAGTAGGAGGAGCCCTCTTGCTGAAAACAATTGCATAATCCAAAAATCTTTTAAGGACATTTTCTTCCTGGGCGGGGGGGTTGGGGGTGGTAAAAAAAAATAAAAATTCTAAATTCTATCAGTTAGCTGCTACTCCTGAGATTTACAGAAAAAAAAACCGAGGTCACATAATGCTGGTCTTGGCTGGTTTGGAGTTAATTTTTTTCATAGCCAATATGGGCTGAGTTTCAGATTTATGCTGGAAACAATGCTGGTAATACAGGGATGTTTTCATTATTGCTGAGCAGGGCTTGCACAGCGCCAAGGCCTTTTCTGCCTTTCAACCTCCCCATGAGTGGGGAGGCTGGGAGAGCACAAGAAGTTGGGAGGGGACACAGTCAGGACAGCTGACCCCAGCTGCCCAGAGGGACATTCCTCAGCATATGGCATCAGGCTCAGTCACAGAGCTGGGCAAGAAGAAGGAATGGGGAGGAAGTTTGGAGTGACGGTGTTTGCCTCCCCTGGTCACAGTTACATGTGATGGAGCCTGGCTGTGCTGGGCATGGCTCAACACCTGCCTGCCCTTGGGAAAGGGGAATCAACTCCTTGCTTTGCTTGCACCTGTGGCTTTTGCTTGACATATTCACCTGCCTTTACCTCAAGCAACAAGCTTTCCCAGTTTCACCCTTCTGATTCTCTCCCCCATCCTACCATGGAGGGCGTGAGGAAGCAGTTGTGTGAGGTTGCTACACCCTGGAGGAATGAGAAACCTTATTTCTAGCAGGTCAGCTAACCCAACTGTACAATAACTGAGCTTTCTCGAGTCCCTGAAGAAAATGCAAAGATTTCTGCAATCCAGGCCTTATGTGAGGAAAAATATTCTGTGTGGCAGCAACATGAGTGGAATCAAGGGTCAGTATCACTGTACTTCAAATGCTTCTCATGCCTTGGAAATGTGTTAGGAATTAGTCCTCCCTCCTCAGATGCTGAGGTCCTACACCTTGACATAAATGCTGTGGTGAGTTAATATACAGGTAACACTGAGATCTGAGCACGTACTTCAAGCCACTCTGAAGCCAACAAGAATTACGCCTGTACCTTAAATGTGCTTTCCTGGTCCTTCTCCTATTTCTGAGTTGCTTGTGGTGAAGAGAAGGAAGGGATAAGAGCCAAGCATGCCAAACACAGCCTACATCACCACCTCTGCTTCACTCTGAGGTGAATGAAGTCATTAACTTGAAAATCTGGACTTGGAAGAAGTTTGCAACCACTTACAACCTCCAAAATTCCACCTGGGAGATAATTTGCCAAGGTGCTAAGTGGAGACAGAGCCAAAGTTCCTGGTTCAGCCAACTCAGCTGTATGGCAGGAGCCTGCTGCCAAGAGCGTGAAGGCACAGAATTGCAAAGTCAGATATAAGACTGAGCAATTTTCACAATCATACACCCAATTTAAATCCCTACACTGATGTTTGTAAAAGGCCTTGAAGATGAAAAGTACTATGCATAACAAGCCCTGAGTAAAATTATTAAAACCAACGCTTCATGAAAAGAGATTAATTATGTTATTACTGTTTGCACATGTGAATTTTCCATAAAAATAGAAATCTGGGCCCGAGTTCAACCACGCATTTTAACATGTGTCTGACTTACAAGCACATGAGTAGTCTCATTTCAGTTAATGAATGCTTAAAAGTTAGGCATGTGCTCCACTACCTGCGGCCATGGGATTAGAGACACAGACACAAAGAGATAGGTACCACCTCTTTAGGCATCTTGACCTCAGATAGCGACCGACGTGTTTTCTTATCTCAGAAGCATGTAACTACCCAGGTGAATGTCTCCCCATAAATGCGACCTACATGCCTGAAAGTCTGCCAAATGGATCAACCAGCAAGTCCTGATATTGTCCCACAGGTAGGAATCTACTGATCTCTCCAAAGGTGCCTGGTGTTAAGAACATGACTAGTTGATGAAACCTTGTCCAGACTTTGGCTTTGGAATTCTACTATTGATTTCTACCACTTGCTGAGTACCTAGAGCCAAATTTCCCTCTTCCTTTTCCCAGCTTTGCATAGCACCAACAAAACTGTATGGAGGTGATTCTAGTTCTACAACTGCCCTTAAAGCTTTTACCACACTATGGAGTTTAAAAGGCACAGTGCTACCTTTGAGGAATAGGGTTAAATGCCAGTAAAATCCAGAGAAAAAAATGAAAACAATGGTGAAAAATTATTCTCAAGTTTTTCAAATAAAAGATGCTAGCATATTCAAATCTGATCTTTAAGAAAACCAAAGGAAAAAATTCTCAAGACAATATATTTCAGAAATTTCAATGGCAAATACTGTTTTTTAGTTCCTTTATTGTATATACTTTTATCTGACTGGAGAGCACAGCTACTACTGTCTCCACTTACCTCACTTCTTTAAGTGGAGAATGAAACACAACAGCAATGAGAGTTTTATGCCCTACCTAACAGTTTATGTTTCTGAATATTTATTAATTTTATGCTCTTCATTCTTTAAAGGATTCCTTAGGCTCCTCTTGAACTGTTGTCTTTAAAAGTTAATTCCAGGTGGAAAACAAAGCACTAGGTAAAAAGAGCTCAATACTTGAGTTTCTTTTTAAACTCTGAACAATGCACAATAACTGCCCTTTCCTGCGGTCACAATTATTGCAGAGAGACCAGAAGGAGGTTCTTTTAATTGATTTCTATGCAATTTCCATCTTGAGAAAGAGACCCTACAACTGAATTTTCCTTCCTGGAATGGTTTATGGATTATGTACTAAACATGGACTCATTAAAAGAGAATCAAAGGAAATTTCTCAGAAAAAGAAACCCCTCCCTTCCCTGTTTTAGTGATACATATATTATTTTGTGATCTGTCAGACACCTATTAGTCCATCTTGTGAAGTACATACTCTGCTCCCAGAGATTCAATACTTCATATAGTTTCAGATCAATGTAGCAGGAATTTTTTCAGTGTAAATAAAACCTATACAGATGCTGATATTTGCAAGTTGAACTCTCTTTACTGCTTGAAGAAAATCAGTTTTGCTTTGCAAGCACCCATCATCAAGTGGTGCAACTGAGAGCACCTTCAAGAAATAATAAGAGAAGAAAGAAGGCAATTCTGGCAGACAGAGAATATCCTTTTAGGTAAAGAAACTTTGCACCTGGTGTCCTCTTTGTAAAAAAAAATTAAAAAGAAAAGTAATTTATTTGGAAACAAACACCACTTTGAAAGAAAAAAACTGGATAAAGTGAACACTAGAGAGAAAGTAAATTACTTAACTGTTTGGAAAAAGAGCAATAGGGCTCTTTAATTACAGATATTTTATATGAAATTAACTAAAATACTGCATAATGTAAAAAAGAGTGAAGCACAGAAACTAGCAGGAAACTTGTGAATGCTGCATGTAACAGCCATGTGAAATACCTTTATTACTTGATATTGTCTTGTGTAAAAACCACTGATAAGCTTTTCTTCCTACGCTTCATAATATCCACTTGCTAATTTACTCTGTTTCGACATTCTCTTACATACACACACACGTGTCGACCCACTCCTTATAGCCAGTGCTGTGAGAACTCTCCATCTGGTCTGCAAACTGTAGAATTTCCTTTCCCATCTATCTCAGAAATATAGTCCCATGACCCACGGGTCACCATCTGCTCAGTTACACTGGCACAATGCCTAGTATGCTTGAGGTAATGCCACCATCCTTTCCTCCAATTGTAAACTCCCAACAAGGCAGACATCTACCAGAGTGTTTGCACACAATGAGGCAGCTCCCAGTGAGATTATAGTTAAGACACCACAGAAATTCCCTTCATCTACAGTAGCCTAGGATGTGGGAATGACCAAAGACACATGCAGTCTCTCTTGATCAAAGGTCATTCTAAGGAACAAAGCAGTCAGTGCTGATGTGTCCAAGATAGCATAATATAACACACACACATAATTGTGTCCAGCATGTGTGGTTCCCCCCCAGTTCCTCTCTTAATGATCTTTGCTTCACTCAGTATTCATTTGCGTACAATCTCCTATTCTCAGGATGCCCTAGAGCAGAACAAATTATACTAAACATAAGTGAAATCAAACAAAGTTTTCATTGAGTACCATTCATAACATTTACAAACAAGTCCCTCGTGTTAAGTTTCTAAGAAATAATTGGCAGGTTCAGTTTTACACCACTAGACTTTATTTTATTTTTTTTAAGGTGTACCTATCATACAGTAACAGAAAAATCACATGTGACTTATTTATTAAGAATAAAGGTAGCAGAAAGTTGAGAAGGTTTTGTATCACAAAAATCAGTAGATAGAAAAACAAATATAAAATTTAACCAAATTAGAAAAGGCACGTGGAAAGACATTTTTCACTTTTTTTCAAGTGCTATTAAATATTTTAAAATCCCCTAGGAATAGATGTTCTCTGGCTTACGCAGCAGACATTACAGGTAAAAGTTGTCTTTTACAGTGCTCCAGTAGTAAAAGTCCAGGGTAACAGAAAAGTACATTTGAAATTTTCCTCTATATTATACTTTCCTTTCAAGTTCCACTACAAGGAAACACTCCATCAATTTTTGCTACACACTTTTCTGTGCCTCACTAGCTAGCAAGTGTTCAGAAACAACAAGCCAAAAGTCCACTGGCAGAAGAAAACCAAAACAGGCCTTTTTCTACAAATTGGTGCCATTTGTAGCATGTGTTCTCCCTAAGCTATCATTTCAGCTTCATTACTCAACTGCCTAACACTTTATTCAGGTAACACTACACTGGAAGAGTAATTTCAGCAACATTATGCTTATTAATCTTCAAGAATGCCAAAGCTAAAAATAAAATCCAAACAGTGTGAGAATCCAGGCAGGGTTGCGACAGCATTTCTCAAGGGATCAAAATGTCATTACGCTCACTCCTTAGAGGGAATTTTCTCCTCCAAGCTTCAGTCTTGCAAGAGGAGAGGTCAGACCTCTGGCAGGCTGTGAGTGTGTGTGCTCATGGGCCAACATAGGTGTGTGTTTTCCTCAGCACAGTTACACACACTGAAGGGAACGAGGCAAAGCTCCACGGGTTTTTGCCTGAATTCAGCCCACATCACTCAGGCAGGTTTGGGTGAAAAGAAATCCACATTGAGGAGATTGCTTGCAATTCTCTTCCTTTTTAACTGAAGGGAAATGATCTTGCCATCAGAACAATACAGAAACTCGGGTCCTTCTCGGAGCATTCCTTGACAGCACTAAAAAGCAGCATCCATGGTTTAACCCACACACATCTACATTTCACAGGCTAAAACACCTTTTTCTTTCTAACTGGAACTTAGAGTAAGCAACATGAAGCTGTGCAGTCAGACGAGGTTCTTGGAATTCACAGCATCGACCTTCTCCAGAAGGTAGATTCCAGCTTGTGGCATAGTGCACAAAGCTGCCTGCAATAACCTGCTTCTAAGCAAGCTGGAAACCTAATTAGATTGATTATTTTTGATAACTCAAGTAAATTTGCACTTACTGTGGTATCCTAATGCCTTTGACATGATCTCAATTCAGAAGAAGCAGAAGCACAGGTTAATAGGGAGAGCTGGAGATGGTAAGAATGTCATTTCTACATACACATATATGAGAATCATCAAACATCCAGGAATTGGGAGGAATTTTCTTAGCTGGAAAATAGCTGTAAGGAAACCACATGACTTCTAGAACCTTTTTCTTTTATATTTGAAGGTAACTCGATTTTGTTATTTAAGATCCATATTATTTCTCAGCCTCTGCTAGTGCTTTAGCATGTGACCAGACTACATTTTCTTTTCTTTGTGCTAATTTGCAAAATCTCCTTACTAAATTTTAAACTAAGGGACAGTTATAGCAATGATTGGCTGCAATCTTTCTGATTGTTTACTGCACTGATACTTAATATTCAACATCCAGCTGTCAGAAAACATAATAGGAAAACAGTCTGAGTAGATTCAACCAAGGACTGCATATGGGATATAAAATATCCTGGATATACTCCTGTGTGTCTCAGATAAAAGCATACTGTAACTGTATGAACATTAAGCAGGTATTTGCAGCAATTTCTACAGGAAATTAACTTGGAAAAACTGAAATTGCATGGTAAAGTTATGACAAACCCTCTGAGAAGAGGTTCCACTATGTGCTGGTTCCACACCACGCTCCCTGCCCTAGGGGACACCATGACTTGACATTGCTGCACATTTCTCTAAAACAAGTTTCTTACAGAACTAACTGATTACAAGGAAAATGAACATACAGACCAGAAATAGGGATGAAAGATGAATTTTATTTTTTCCTGGCTCAGTGTGTTTATTTTTTTGCCTTGGTTAGACCATTCCAGTAATGTCGTTGGAATATAAATGTAATCCACAAGTATGAGACTAGACTGAGTGCTGATTAATTTAAGTGTCTTAAATCCACAGCTTCGTGTATGAGCTAAGCTTGGGTCAGAAATGCCAAATTAAATAGTGGCACAACTCTTAAGAAATAACTTGTGACTTGGACAATGCATAAGGAATCAATAACAAATTAAAACCAGTCAGTAGCAGCGAACTGAATAAATGAGTCATTCTTCCCAAAACAAACCTAATAGTAAAATTCATTTGTCTGTCAGGGAATTAATGCTGTATTTTTGAAAGGTGCTAAATTCGTTTTTAGAGATATCATAAAGCTGATATTGAAAACCAGAACAGTTAAAAGGCAGCTTTCCAAAACGCTTCTCTTACTTAATAGGTAAAAGTACCATGTTTGTGCTTAGCATTTCATTTTTCACAAATGGGTAGAAAATTCTTTTGTTTCACTTTTGAAATGTTTACACAGCACAGCTTTCCCAAAAAGCCTTCTGGAAAAGTTTCCAAAGGATTTGGGAAAGATTATAAAATAATGTTATTCAGGATTAGTTCAGAAGCAGTAACTAAGCCCAGAACAGCACTGGAAAATGGGCAAAAAGTAAGACACTTGTTATGCAGTGTTAGTTAAAAATGTAGTTTGATAAGAATCAGAGCTAACAATTTTGAAATTTTCCAGGAATTCTAGGAATTGTGACTAAGTATGAAATTGTTGTTCAGACTTAGAGGGCTTCAGTATTGGCATATCCCACATCAAAATAACTTTTAACTTACTTGAAATTCATACATATTCAGAAGGCTCGTAGAAAGAAAAAGTATTAAAGACTTAATTATTTAAATGATTATTACAGGATTTTAATAGCAAGTCTGTGCTAACAAACTGTGTCTTGAGACTAGTCGTATTCTCCTCTTGCAAAAAATTCTAATTGATGCATCAAAAAACACCTTTAAAAATTAAAAATCTCTTGGTTTTGCTGGCAGAAATGTTACCAGGAATCACTCAACAAGCTTTGAATCAGTTCCTAACTCCTGATTATATTTCAAGTATGGTAATGGATTGAGCAAAAGCTTTTCTTATTCTAGCAAAAGAGCAGTTCATGTAAAAGTGACCAAGAACTTCTACTCTATTGGATGTTTAAGTATTTCCTCATATCATTTGATGACATTACACCTAGAGAATAAACTATTAGTGCTACCACCACTTAAAAGAACTGTTAGAGCTGGGCAGGTGGGTGCAACCAAAGACCCAGCCCCAGTGCTCAACCCCCAGCACAAGAATGCTGAGCTATTCAGCAATCACCATCCTGAAATACACAGAAAGTGTCCCACTATGCAACCACTGGCTTTTCCCTCCAATACCTCAGTCTATTTCTTCTTACTATAGCCTGAGAAAATTCTAAATATGTTTACACAAAAGAATTTGCTCAGTAGAAAACACTGGCTTTCCAATACTATTTTTTTTTTCTCCCAATACTCCATTGAAACTTTCTATAAATATTTTTTTTCTCCAATTAACGTGTGTTACAAGACCAGTAGAAAGATCATAAATTATTGTTGCTGTAGGCTTTTCAGTGTAATTTATTACTGAAAAGTCATGAGCACCGCTTTGGAAAGGCCAGCCTGTGAATCTGTAAACCGAGGAAATTAAGAACTAAGCTGGTCTCTTTACCCTGAGGTCAATTAGAAATGACACCAGCAGACTTCTTGGTGACCTGGGGAGATTTATAGCCTACCATGCTAGGCCTGTGGTTCAGTCAGAAGATTAGGATCAGAACAGCACCTGGAAGACTGTCATCAGTTAAGACAGGCTGGACCAATGGCTCCAGGCTAAAATGCGCACAGGAAAAGAGGTCACGTCAAGTAGCCTTTGTTTTTACCAGGGCTGAGGCACATGTGGAAGGTACCTTTGAGAGAGAGCTGGGCTAAAAAAGGTCTGATGTAGGGGCAGTGGACTGCCTTGTAACAGGAACAAAGACAGCAAGTTGTCAAGGCACTCTGACTTCTCTCATTACTAAAAGTCACCTCAGAAGATGCTTGCTACTTGACGCGGCTTCATGTGATTTGAAGATCTTGTTCTTCACTGCTTTTTCTTTTTTATTTTTACAAGTGCAGCCATTAGCTGCAGAATGCCTCACATCATAAACCCTCATGATTTAGGAAAAAAAATTGATCACTCTGCTGTGAGAATCTTATAAGGAAACAAAAAAGGCTGTGTCTTTTAGCCACTCATAAATATTTTATAATTTGCTAAGAACAATAGCCTACAGGGTCAAAGGTCAGGTCTGTAGTAGTCAACGAGATCCTTGCAAGACAATAAAAGGGAAAGCTGCCCTTTGTTTTACAACAACTTTGGAAACAACTTCACCGAGGTGGTGGAAGCTTACAGACTTTCCATTGTATTCAAGTCATTTGTGCAAGTTGCCCTTATTACAGCTCTGATAAATGATGTTTGCAGTGAAAAAGCTGTTTAGGGTTGCTGAGCATCATGAGCATTTAGATCTATGTCAGGTACTTAACAGGGATGCATGGAAGAGCACACAGCTCAGAAAGCAATTGTCATTTTCACAAATCACCACTGTTCAGGGTTAAAGAAGTATCTCCTAATTTCTTCTACTGTATGTAGGCCTAGGTTGGAGGAGAATTAGGTAAGAGGAGACATAATCTTTGAGACTTAAAACAATCTTTGGGTTCTCAGTGCCACACGGTCTTTAAAATTAGAATAAAAGAGATATCTATCTCATAGAGCTGTGAGGCTTAATTAATGCTCAGAATGCTATTTATAAGGTGGATAACAAACTCCTGAATGAGTCACTACTGCCTTTTGTTACTTCTGAGAACTCTCTACAACAGGGAGGTTGTGTCCATTTTTCTTCTATCTTCCAAAGTATTAAATTAAGCCCCCCAAAAGTGAAAGAGGCATAGCTGGGGATTTAGCCATGGTGCTTCTTATTTTGTTTTCCTCTTTTGGTCTATAGAGTTACAGGCAATAAGTCTAGATGTAAATCTGCACACTAAGACATATTACTTATCCATCAGATTAAAATACATCTTACAAGATACAATGTGCCCAGAAAATACGAACCCCAAACTCCTGTTTCCAGCTTAAGCTTTGTGGATGCCAATTCATAGCCTGCCATCTTTTTTGCGCAAAATTTCTCATTTCTGCTTCAAAACTTGAGGTACTTCTGAGTTTCTTTGATACCCTTAGAATCAAAGAACAGTTTGCTCATTTAAAAAATTTGAAAGGCATTCCTACCCTTCCCTGACCTTCTCTCTTGGAAGGAGAGCCAGTGCATGCCATGAAATCTGAACATCAACCCATGAAATGGGTGCCTGACAAGCCTCTCTAAGGTTCTACACATATAGCAAAAAAAGTGTTATTTATAGAAATAATACTAAATAATCACCTGTTTGACAGAACTGACTGAGAGAAAAAAACCACATTGGCAAAGTCAAGAAAAATAGAGGTGTGACAGTGTGAGCTGGCTCCAGAGTTTATATGCAGTAGCTTTTCCAGCTGATTATGCAACCAGCTGATAACAATCCTGGACTACCAGACACAAGCACAGAGTGTAGTGCCTTTCTTGCTGTTTACTTGCTTTGACTGAGACCATCACAAGCCTCTACTTCCCATCTTTACAATGATCTATTCAATATGGACTTAAACTGCACATAGAATATTACATTTTCCACAAAATCTGATGTTCCTCACAGTGTATTAAATCCCTCCTCAGTAACCACAGTCAGTATAAAATTGAAATGTTTATAAATGTTTCAAGCTGTCACATCTTTGTCCTCCATGAGATTGGAGAAGGAATAAAATCAAACAGCTCCTCTCCTCAGGCAACTTTTCCCAAGTGATGCAGTCCAGAGACTGGCTTGTTGGCATTTGTTATTATAATCAACTTTCCATAGCTTTTACCAAGGCATAATCCTTAGTATATGTTTAACCAATGCAGATAGATTTTCAAGTCATACAACATAAAACAAGTGCACAGGGTGTTATGCATCATCAAGAACACAGTGGATCATGTTCAGTTATCCACTTCTTTTCTACTCCAATTCCATCCCCTTGGATGCTCTCAGCTCTTATTTGAATGACCCTAGTGTTTCAGTCTTAATAACCTTCACAGCAGTCCATTCCAAACATTTATTACTCCTGGGTTAAAAAGTATTGCTCAGCTACATCTGTTCTTAATTTGATTTTGAAAAAGTTTTTTTTCCTTCTTTTTTTTTTCTTTTTCTTTTTTTTTTTTTTGCAAATGCACTATTTCCAATGGAAGAAATATATCTAAAAGCTCTACTTATGGAAAAAATTACAGAGTATGTAGGAGGGTGTGGCAAGCATGCCTTTTGTCAGAAAGCTGAATTAATGGGCATTGGCTGATATTTAGAGCTTATGGGCTTTCTTGCCACAGAAAAATCTGTCATTTTTGGGGACATCCTTCACTCAAAATTTGAAATATATATACACAAACACAAAGGAAAAGGTTCCTGCTGGGAATACCACCATTGCTCTTATTTAAGTATGTGATGAACAAGATATCTTGGACACATTCAGCTCATTTTCTTTCCACACATACCACAAACAGCATGTGGCAGACAGGCCCAGTACTGCTCAGATACCAGGGTAGGTAGGGATCCTGCAACTCCAACCACTGTGGGCTTTGGGCAGCTACACAGGGCATTAGCAATGCTGGGAAATCTGAGGAAAATTAATTTTTCTGAAGCTGCATCAATAAAACTATCCTGTGCTGTGACATCCCAAAGTGTGGTTTACTGGACAAGTCTGATCTGCTCAAGAGGGCTGTGAATCCTAGAATGGCCTAGGTTGGAAGGGACCTTAAAGAACATCTTGTTTCAACCCTCCTGCTATGGGCAAGGACACCTTCCACCAAACTGGGTTACTCAGTCCCCCATCCAGCTTGGCCTTGAATACTTCCAGAGATGGGGCATCCACAAATTCCCTGGGCAACCCGTGCCAGTGCTTCACCACATTCACAAGTAAAGAATATTTTCCTAATATTGACTCTAGAACTAAACCTGCCTTTGTTCAGTTTGAAGCCATTCCCCCTTGTCACTACACGTCCTTGTGAAAAGTCCCTCTCCATCTTTCCTGCGGGCTTCCTTCAGGCTGCAGCCAGGTCACCCTGAAGCCTTCTCTCCTCCAAGCAAAACAGTGACAACTCTCTCAGCCTTTCCTCACAGGAGAGGTGCTCCATCCCTCTCATCAGCTTGGTGGACCTGCCCTGGACTCACTCCAACAGGTCCATGCCCTTCCTGTGCTAGGACCCCAGAGCTGGATGCAGTGCTCCAGGGGGATCTCAGCAGAGCAGAGGGGCACAATCCCCTCCCTAGACCTGCTGCTCACTCTGCTTTGGATGCAGCCAGGATGCCATTGGATTTCTGGGAGGCAAATGCACATTGCTGGGTGATGGCCAGTGCTCCTTTGCTCATGGCTCATCTGCAATTAATGAGGTTTTTTTGGTGTGGGCAGGGTTATCTCAAAGACAACCACTGGGCATTTTCACAGAGTGAGAGATGTAAGTTAAGAAAAATGTTTCTAGCATGTTCCCTTGATAACATGGGTTGAAGGGCAAAAAACCACCAAAACACCAAAATCAAATACAAAGTTCCTGCTGACTCCCAAGCAAAACCAGAAAGAGTCACACGGGCACATTTTCTATTCCATTTCACGTATTGTGATTAGTAACAGCTTCTGCTTTCCTCTGAGTCACTCTTGGAGAGATCACTTTTTAATGCTGCACAGAGCAAAAAAGACTTGCCCCATAGAGAGGGAGCTTTATGAAAGTTCACATCAATCGACAACAGCAGCAGCAGCAAAGCAAACCATCCTGCTTCAGTGCCCTTCTGGCACTGCTCTGCCTGCAGCACAGACAGTAAACAGTAGTGTGTTTGTGTGCAAATAGCATTCTCCTGAATGATGTCTGCACCTGTGTAAACTGACATCACTATCTTTTTTCTAAATTCAGTTTATTTAAGGAGTTCACAAGAGACACCTGTTCCATGCACAGGCACAAATCACATTCAATGAGCTGAAAAAAAAGTGTGTGTGTGGGGAGGTGCTGGGGGTGAAAAGCAAAAGCAACTTGCAGGGCTGTATCCACAAGTGCGCTTCTATCTCCTGGTCCTACAACAGACAGCTGCTGCTGCCTTTCTGGTCTAAGCTGGTATTTGCAAAATAAAATACAGCTACAGTGAGTTTTCAATACTGGCTTACTAAAGAGAGAACCTAAGTAAATACAGGGGAGGAATGAAAGGGAAGGGCTGGAGCAGGTAGAAAACAGCCTGGCCCCTGCCTCATCTCTGAGAACAGCACCCAAACACGTTAAAATCAAGGTGGCAAAAGACTCAGCCTAAAAGCTTATACAGGAGGTTCCATGGCATTTTCCTGCTTTGCTCTCAGCCTTTTAAGGCTGGCACAATGCCTGTCTTTGGGGTGGGGGTTTTTTTGTGTTTTTTTGTTTATTTGTTTGTGGGTTTTTTGTTTGTTGGGGGGGGGTGTTGGGTTTTTTTTGTTGTTGTTTGTTTGTTTGTTTTGTTTTGTTTTTCCGGGTTTGTTTTTGTTTGTTTTGTTGTTGTTGTTGTTTGGGTTTTGGTTGTTTGGTTTTTGTTTCTGTTTTTTTTTCCTTGCATTTCAGTTTTGTTTTTTTTCTTTGAGTAAGGGCACAGCAGGCTTTGAAGGTTTGGTCTCCAAAGTAATTGCACTGCTCTGTGAGGATACCGCTCCTGTTTGGGACATCTGCCCCAGATATAACCAAACACAGAAAGACTATTTCCACTTTAGAGTGAACTGTGAGACACAAGGTGCTCACATCCTATCTGACCAAAAGCATTTTAAAGAAAGATATATTGATATTCACTTGTCACCTGACACATTTTCTCTTACTGAAGCAACAGTTCTAAAAGTATTAGAAATGCATTTCTCAAACTCCCTGTTGGGATTTATTGTAAAGAAAGTTATTTTGAGGAAAGTTGGATGGCAAGGACAAAGACTGCCAAACAAGCATTCTCACCTCCTCTTATCTCAGCGGGATAAGAGCCAGGAACCACTGCTGCAGGAGTGCAGTGAATATCCTATGGAGATACTTAAGAGTTAGACAGAAAACCAGAAGCACTATGGCAGGAAAATTAGTTAAAACTAAAACTTAGCAAGCTGGAACAAGACAACAGAATGTGGAAATCAATAATTTTGAAACACATCACGATTTTGAAAATTAATGTAAGACCCAACAAGTAGCAGAGCTTGATTTGCTGTGTACAGCCAGTGTAACACATCTGTCACAACAGTCAAATTTTGGGGAAAAACTGGATTCATGGCTTTAGACAAAAGAAGCTCCTTTGCCTAAAAACCAGCCTTGTTCATTTCAGTGAAATAAAGATGGAAACTAGGTTTTCACCATATCAAGACTATGCATCCCTAAAACACCAAAACCTTTTGTCTCTTTCCTCTATTAACAAATAGCACATCTCATACCAACACTTTAAGATTTTTCAATTAATTTAGAGCACATCATCACCATAAGTAGTGCCCCATTTTAATCAGAAAAGCACCTTACATCTCACTCACTCTCTACAAGACCTTACACCTCATTCACTCTCAACTACGTCCCTTCTTTGCTGATAAAATGTGTTTCCCTGAGCAAAACTTCACTAATGTTTCAACACTGGATTTTACTTCAATGCGACTTGAATCTTTTTATTTTACAAGCAATTTTCACCTAGGCACTGGATTAGCAACTCTTATCCTCTTGATGTTTCAGTATCATTCCAGAGTCACTCCCTAGACCTTTCCAGAGACTGATAAACCCCAGTGCCATTCCCAATCCACCAGGTCAATAATGATGGGAGGCAGACACACAGCTACTTCTTAATCCCTAGGAAGACTACGTGATAAAAACAGTGACACAGAAAACACAGAGGTTTAAAAGTGAAGACACTCAAATGGTATTATACACACTTCACAGTATTAGAGAGGCGCTAGAAGAAAAAGCATTAAAAATTAGATATGAAGCATGCTTTTCCACAGGCCCACAGAATAGCTGAGGCTGGCAGGGGTCTTTGGAGAATTTTCTAGTCCAACCTTGCTGTTCAAGGCAGGGTCAGCTGGAGGACATTGCTCAGATTTTTTTGTAGCTGTAAGGAGGAAGACTCCACAAGACTCCACACCAGCCTGGGTAATCACTCTGTTTGAGCAAGTAAAAGTGTTTTTTCTGACGTTTCAATAAAATTTCCCATCTTTCTTGACAATATTTATGGCCATAAAATTAGAACAAAAATATAGTAGAGCAGGGTAATTGTTCCACGTGAAAAAAATAACCCCTTGTAATTTGTCTATAGATCTGAGCCCTCACAGCATTTAACTGCAATACCAACATGTTACTTAAGTGAGAGCCTGGAACCAACAATTCACTCACAGCTTCTATGTTAGGGAGCAGTTTATAGCACAGAAAAACCCCAAGCAGCTAAACTCCTTTTTATTCTAGGCCTCCATTCTCAATGACACATCTCTTTCTGCATGTTATATTCAGCAGGCTGTAGATGCTCATGTAAATTGAATACAAAGTTCCTTTCCTTTTTACCAAAGTCAAGAGTTTGATGCTTTTGCAGTGATTTGATTTTATTTAGAATACTTTTTTTTTTTTTTAACATGCAGAATTGCCAAAATCAAGTCCAGTTCTACAGAAATTGTGCATCCCCCTCCCGAGGATATTCAATTCTCTGAGATGACAGTTTGGAAACACCATGATTCTTAATGCTCTTGTCTTTGTATTTCACATAGAAATCCTTTTGTGCCTTGTCAATTTTAACACAGTTTATTGGGAAGTTCAATCTAACACAGATGTGTGCTGAAAGAAATCTTACAGGTGATGACAAGAGTCCATTAACTCAATGTGCACCATGCTAGTTTTTGTGAGTCTTTCCATGAAACCTTATTGGACGCTCTCTGTATCCTCATCTACTGCTGTGCAAAGCCCTTTTGCTGAAGCCAAACACAAAAACAATGTTTGTATTAGTTACAGAGATTTACTTACCCATATATTTCTTCTTAAAGTGTGAAAGAGACATGTGATGTGATGGTTTGTGAAATAAACTGCTATTCTGACAGCCAGATTAAACATAAGAGCACTTGCATGCTTATAGACACAGAACTAGACAGCTGGAGAGGATTTACAAAACCACTTAAGCAAGCCAGGTTCCTAAGATTCCTCTGGTATTTCCCAGATATTATCAGCTTTAAAGCGACTCTGTATGACAGTTTGGTCTTACCTTGTATGTTGTGACTGTAACACTCAGGCTAAACAAAGCAGCAAATTGTTAGTACAGGGATTCAGATCTGGGGCTGGACCAGCCCCCCAGTACCTGCTCTGCCCAAAGATTTGGGCAGTGAGGGGCATGCAGCACTTTGGAAAACAAAAGCCTCCTTTCTTAACTATCCCAATTCTGCTTGATAAATTAAAAATGTTTATTGCTCAATTGTCTGAACCATTATGACCTATTTTTGTTCAATGTGAGGAACATATGCCAGACTCCAAACCCTACACAGTTACTTCTCTTCCATGGTACGTCCTCTCTATCACAGAATGATCCTATTCCTCCTCCTCCTCCCTCTCCCTCTGAAATTTCCTTATCACTGCAACGAGATACGGCAACTTTCATATTACAATCGAGTAATGACACTTTGATTGCTCGTGGCACAAGGCCAGGCAGCTCCTAAGGCAAGGCATTATTAGGCTGCAATACACACCAAGTCAAGTTTCACTGATGAAATGGATGATGGAAAGGAACACAGTGAAATGAAAGCAGAGGCACTAATTGAAAGCTGTCATGTGAGACAGCCAGGAATCCTGCAGGGCACAAGAGAACACGCTCCTCACCGTGTCTTGGACCCCTTAAACACAGGGATGGTGAGGCAGAAGAGATATTGAGAAATCACCCTTACACTCTTAAAATAAACGGTCTGTCAACCATACATGCACCTGACTCTCATGGAATTGTAGTTCAAGAAATGCATCTTCTTGAAGAGTGTTAATTTCCCAAGACCAACAAAAAAGTGCAGAGCAATTCAGGTTCTGATAAATCTTATATCTAATTGAATCACTAGAGCACACCTAACTAATGGTTTCATCTTCACTGAAAATTTCCTTTGATTTAACATTATTTCATTTATTTCAAATTTCATTATAGTATCTCAAGGGTGCAAGAGGACAGATGTTTTTCAATATACAGCCACAAAGAAACAGATTATCTCACAACTCTGTCTTTCACAATTTCAAAAATTACATGGCAGTCATGAAAAAAACTGCTTCACATGCCTGGAGAAGGTCAAACAAATAATCTGCTCTCACACCAAGCTCTTTTGCCTCCAGTCACCACAAATTCTGTAAATCAAAGCTGATGGAAAACTCTGAAAAGAAGAAATCCTAGTTTTTATTCTTTACATAAGTGTGATGACGCAGGATTTTTTAAACCTTTATAGTGATGTAATGAGAAACGTTGACATTCACACTCATTTTCTGACCTTCCTCCAGGCTTGCTGAAGTAAAAAGTTTTTTTATTAATAAATCCCCACTAAAATATCTAAATATCCCTATGGCCCCTGTTTCAGAATTAGGTCTTTGGTGGGGAGGAAGAAAAAAAGGTGAAAATTATTTATCAATAAAATAAGAACTGGAAGTTCAGTTTCTAAACATGTGCAGATCACTTTTTGGATCCAACTGTTGAGAATACACACATGCAACATGAGAGAACTTACTTGGTAAGGAAGACTCCATGTACGAATTAACAATTTTGCACCTCTTAAGTGGTAAACATAGTGGTCATTTCACAATTCCTAACTCACTATGACTGCCCCATTTAAATTAAATACATCCCCAAATCCTGCCTCAGGAAATAAGTCGTGAGTTTCAGTTAGTTTCTGAACAACTTAAATACATTAGTATGAAAATGATCCCTTTTTATGAGGTGCTGTTATTTCATAGGATATACTTAATGTTTAGGAATGCGTATATCATATACTGAAATTATGTAAAACCTATAATGAAACACATATAAAATTGCAGTAGCACCAGCAGCACCACTGTAGTTAAGATTCTGACAGACTCTCCTTTATAAACTTGCATTTTAATCATACAGGATTCCAAGATGAAAAGTTTGAAAAAAACTACCAAACCAAACCCCAAACATTTGGAGGACACAGGCTAAGATTTGTTTTCTTCATACAGAAGAAAATGAAGGGGAACAAAATTTCTGCCCTTATTCTGGGATACATTTTCTTTGCAGATTAGATTTCCAGTTGCTGGATTTGAGGGGGAAAAAAGAATTATTTGGTCCCCTCCTCCCTCCCACTGCCATCAGTGAAACTCAGCAAATTTACCATCTGCCATAAACAAAAGCCTGGTTGTTGCTGTGCTTCCTTGAGAGAAGACCTTGTAGGTAAGTGTGACTATAATTCCCTATAATTCAAAAAGCAAATGTTTAATGTTTCTGTATTTCACTAGACCAGGTGAGACAAGCAATTCAATCAACCAAAAGAATGCTTATGAATATACTTAAATTGATGGGGGACAGGGTGTGTGTACAAGTGTAAAAAGATCACAGCACACATACATCTTAAAATTGAAGAATCTGAATAATTATTTGATTAATTATACTAATTTCTAAATGCATATTTCTATGAGCAAAAGCAGGATGCTAAGAACTTAATCTAAGGTGGAGAAGGACAAGGAATGTTTAGAAGGTGTCTGCATGCCTATAGGTATAGATGTTTCTCCTTTCATAGGACCATCACACATCCATTTGCCCTGTAATTTTCAAAGCCACCTTAACCAAATCACACAGAGGTTGCGTCCTCTAGTACTAGCACTAAAGTTAACTCAGAAAATAACCAATTACTTTGGAAAATTGATAGACAATCTGTTGGGAAAAGGTTAGTGAAGAATAACTCCAAAGCAGGCTTTTTGGGCATTGACTTAAAAAAATGCATTTTCTCCAGAAACATGTAACATGAAAAAAACACTCTTGTTTGTCTGATGTCAAAACCAAAACTATTTATGCCTCACACATTGGAGAAATTGTTCATGCCTACGTAAAGACTGCCCCCATAGTGTTTCCAAGGTCGGTAATTTGCATGGAATTTGCATCAGAACTCAACAGTGCTTGTGGCATAAAGAGGCTGTTTTTTCTCTATTTTATGATGAAGTTCCAGTATTTAAAATACTTTTTCCAAGTCGAGCCAAAGAGATTTTACACCATCCTGTTCCAGATAAGGCTTCCGTTGATTTTATAGGAAGCTGCTTATGTACCATGCACAAGCAACTGTCTCACAAACCCCAAGGTTACACGTCAGCATTCGGTAAGAAGTTAGGCTGCAGAATCACATTCCATCTATTCATATCCTTTTCAAGAACCAGATTTTCTGTCTTTTACTCAACCAGAAATCAGCCATCAGGGACAAAGGCCCTCAATTAAGAAACCTCTTTAAATCCTACCATGTATACAAAATCAAGTGTGTGCTTAAACCTTTTGCTGAACCAGCTGTGTGGAGACAAGCAGGAGACACTGCATTTGCACAGCAAGAACTTTCCTAAGAGCAAGAGCTACATTGCTCAGTTACACAAGAAGTTTACTAAAAGATATTTACCCATATGACCTATGAAGTGAAATACTTACTGCACTTTTTAATTAAAAGCAGGAGTGATCTACAAACCTTAAAATATGGGGAGAGGAACAGTCTAGCCCCATATATTGTAAGTAATTGGATTATTTTCAGGAAAAAGAGTACCTTTCAAAATTAGACCGAGGTTATCACCCTTCTTCACTAACAATCCTAACTTTAATCACTTGCTCTTACAAAATATTCTGTAACAGAAATTCCTGTTTCCAAATATAAAACCCTACTTGTCTTGCTCATTTATATGCTGATTTTCAGGGACTTGAAATGAAAAATGCTAAGTAATTACACACCACATAAAAACATATTTGAAGTGTTACATTAAACCATGTTACACTCTAATGTAAAGTTGCTTATAAGACTCAGAAGATTTTCAGAACCTGGAAGTTAGTGTTTTTTTCTAACTGCTTCTCTTTTAATTATAATACTTACACAGCACTCACCAGTAAGCAAAAATAAACAAACTGTGTGTTTACTGCTCTCCACAGCTTTTGAAGCAGAGAAAATCCTGTTTCTCATGTTGTAAAAGGATAAAGAGGGCCTACATCAAATCAGTTCTAGCTGAACTGGGGAAAAGTTAGTGCTGTGCAATGTCCCCCTTGATGGCATTACCCCCAGCTGGGCTCCCTCTGTCACTTACTTATAGGTGGGGAAAATAATATTGAATGACAAATTCTGCCAGGTTTCAAACAGTGTAAGAAACTGGAGAGGCCAACAGGTAATTCTTTTTCTAGAGCTCTTAATATCACAGATGTTCTTGCAAGTTCCATCACTAGTGTCCTTCAGCGCTTAAATGCATGCCCAGGCTGTATTTCACAAAGAAGAGACCAGACCTTGTGCCAGAATATGAAGCAAAGAATTCTAAAAAGTAACTGTAGATAATCTGAAAACATAGCCAAAAAGTTTCAGGAGGAAAAAAAAAAAAACAAAAAACCAAAACCAAAAAACCGTTACAAAGAACAAATAAAAACATGTCTTAGATATTAATATGTCAACAATGCCTCAATGGTATCTGACAAAAATATGAAAATATGACACTGGCCTAAAAATTCTAAACCAGGTCTAGTATTTCACAGCAAAAAAATTAATACAACGAATTGTATGATATTACAGTTTTAAGACAAATTTGCTTTTCATTTTCTGGCTACTGGACAAAGCTATTTCTACATCAAAAAGTAAAATCCAATAATCTACCAAAATTTTTTTTTTCCTGCTCTTTTTCATTGTGGTCTACAAAGCGCCCTGGAAGAGCCCCAAAAGCAATGTTTGCCCTGATTGCTGTACTTCGTTATGTCCTGCACTCTGCAATTATTTAGATGGTTTAAAAAAAGGAGCGGGAGAACAACTGTGAAAGGCATTGTGCAACCGCAGCTGACTTCATGCTAACCCCTGTTCCTGGGTTCCACCCTCGGGTCAAATGCCTATGAGTCAGTGTCTAGCACAGATGAATGATGTCACACTCACACCACCTCTTTAGCAAGAAAATGTGGTGGAGCCTTTCACTGATGATCTTAAGAGACCCTGGGTTACTAAATGAAGTTCCCAAGATAAAAAAAGAATAGGCTTGAACTTAAAAAGACAGGAAATGAGCACATCACTCCAAAAACTTTGAAATGGACTCCAAGAAAAAGACTGTGATTGGTCATATGCAGCAAAATGGACCTACAGGATGCATGTGTCAAAAGCCAAAAAAAAGATTTGCAATACCCAAAAAGCCAGTAAACCAGGGACATTATATCATCTACGCACCCTAATACAAGCAAACAAACTAAAATAAAATTAAACAGGGCAACGGATGTGATCTCTCTTTCGGGTGACAAGCAATGATAGCTCAGATATGCAGGGAATAATTTGATTTCAGTGAAACCTGAATAGAGTACACCTGTGTGGATTTGAGGAGACAGTTTCATATTGTTTCAATACAATGGAACATGTATTAATCGGTTTGAATGCAGTACAGTTCCCTGTTTAGAGAAAAATTCTCTTTGAGATGAGAATCTCGTGGTGCAGAATTACAGCACCTGAAAATATCAATTAATTAATCACCATTTTAAACACAGGAAAACATAGGCGTGAGGAAAAAGTGGAATGAGTAAGCACACAATAAAATGCACTCCTAGATGAAGAATGCATAAAGTGGCTCAGAAAATACCTAAGGTGGTATTAGATCGAGCTCAATAAAACATTAAAAATGTTCCACGATGCCTCTGTGGTTATGAAAGCTCCTGTGTATTGACTTGTCTTTGCAGGAATTGAGATCTGAGCGAACACATCATAATTTCCTCTACTCCAAAAGTGGTTTCCCAGTGGAAGGAGAAAAAAAGAAAAGCCCTGAGAGGGAACTGTCATATCATGACCTTATAAAGCCTGCCTGAGATTGCAGAAGTACGGATTTAACAGAGTTCTTATTAAACAGATCCAAGATGATCCAGATGCACATGGAAAGAAACAACAGCGACTGATTGCTTTCTGTAATATTGTGATAGTAGAACAGGATTTTGATTATTCTCTAAATGTAAAAATCTATGTCATTTATCAAATTTACTTTAAAATAATGTGACAGCTTCACAGAATCACAGAATTTTTTGTGTTGGAAGGAATCCACTAGGATCATCAAAGCCCAACTCCCATTCCTGCACAGGACATCCCAAGAGTCACACCCTGTGCCTGAGAGCACTGTCCAAACACTTCTGGAACTCTGTCAGGCTTGGTGCTGTGACCACATCCCCTGGGAGCCTCCTCCAGTGCCCAGCCACCCCTCTGGGTGAAAAACCTTTTCCTAATATCCAACCTGAACCTCCCCTGCCACGGCTTCAAGCCATTCCTTCAGGAAGTTTGTACAGGTACTGGCTGGTGCCCTCCTGAGGCTCCAGCATGGGTTAATGGAATTTTGGTTAGGGATACTCTCAGGATGCTTGCTCTCTCAGCCTGAAGAAATATCTTGTCTTCTCTTTTACTCTATGCTCTGCATTTTGAAATCAAGCAAACATTAAACCACACTAATGTTCAAACAAACCATCTTTGAGAGGAATTCTAGTAGGAGTGAAATGCATAAAACTAAGAATATAATGTATCAAATTCCATTTCTGTTTGAGAACGTTGGCAGCTAATAAATTCAAATATATACATATATAAAGGTCTGCCCTTATTTATATTTTCCTTTCTTTTTTGTTCAGCTGCCATTTTTTGGCCTATAGAAAACAATCCTCTTTGTTCAAATTGGATTCCACTGTAACAATGCTCTTTATTGGTAGTCCTCCCTCTCACCCTCCACCCACAAATCATGATACAAAGCTGCTCAAAAATCAATCTGCACTTGAGCTAACACAGGCTTGTTGTCTGCTTTTTCAGTCTTGTTTTGTATTCATACTATTTTTTTCCCTCAAAACCCCAATCAATTGCTTCAAAGAAGAAAATACACGCAATTTACCTGGACTTCCTTTCCCTATTCCCATTGTCATGACAATTCCTATCCCCTGCTCCCCCATCCACCTTCAGTAGGTCTGTGGTTATATGGTCCCTACTTCTACAGCACCTGCAATTGGCTACAGCCTGTCATTCTGACCCTGATCTGAGTTTCAGTCTTGCATGAGAACTAAAGTCCTCCTTCATTCTTCAAACAGGTTAGTATTTATGCTGGGCCCTCATTTTCAAGTTCCTTGGGCTCACTCTTTGACAAGCCTTGGTAAGATCCAAAATCAAAGGTCTTGGTAGGTCTCAGAATCTCCTGTGCCTATGCTTCAAACTGAAGGGTTCTTCCAGTCCAGAGGGATCATTTCCTTCCTTCTCTCTGCAGGGTCTCTTTTAAAAGATGAGCTGTACTATTAAACAGAGAGAAGCAAGGTTTTAAGTAAAAATGATCAGGATGCAGCTCAACCTCCAAAGTACAGAAAGTGACCCCGGATAAACCCTCTATAGCCTGGCATGTGTATTGTAAGGAAATAAAAGCTAAATAGCTGTTACGGTTGCTGCACCACATTATTGTCATTTTAAGATGACTAATAACAGATGAAAAACATTATGGTTACATAATGCAAGTTATTACTCTAGTCTAAATCACTCAGACCATTTAATTTGTATCTGCATTTTTTACACAGCATAAAGAATCCTCTTTCCCCCTTCCAATGCAAAGACAAGATCAAGAGAGGAGTAAGTGCATGGGCCATTTAAAGCCATTCTTCCCTACTCATGTTTAATTTTAATATCATGCTAAGCAGTCTGAATGAGCAAAAATGCATTACTAATGAAATGACACTGTCATCAATCATTTTTCATGTGTTTCTGTATCAACTTAAATTTGCTAACGCAGCGTAATGTAGCTCTGTATTTGACTTAAAATATTTTTAATAGTAATTTATTATGCATAAGAAAATAACCACAACATCAGTTCACTTAGAAAAGCTCTCTATTTCCATAACTAAATACCAACATCTAAGGTAGCAGAGTTTCTGACGTAGGTTCTGTGGTAATTTTGTCTTTCCCCCCAACTTTTTGCATCGATTCCACTTCTTCCACTTCTTGAAAATCTGTTATGCTAAACTGTAACCACTGACACACTAGAAGCAAAAGGAAGAAGCATGAATAAGATAAATCCTTGCTCTGTTCAGTTCATACATTCAGTGCCTGAGTATTCCATGATCTGCAAGTGCTTCAGTGCCCTGAAACAACTCAAAATAGCCTAACAACGACAAAGTTACTACACCAAAAATTCTGTCACGACTGTGGGACCAAATATCCACCTTTGAGAAGAGCAGATGCCGTAGTTACTTTCCTGTTATATTGGATGGTCTTGGATGATTTTGGTATTGGTAAGAAATCTGGGGCACCTGGTGCTCCTTACCCTCGGCAACAGCATGAAACACTTTGAGAGGGCTTGTTTAACCCTACTCAAAGAAAAAGAGAGTTTAGCACGGCTGTCTCCAATCTTAGTGCACCTCTCAGATGAACTACAAAACCCAGCTAGCAGCTCTAGCATTCAGCTTCTTTTCTGGAAGCTTCAGGAGACAATCAGACTGAACAATTCCACTCACTTTTTGCTGCACCTTAGTAGCACTGAACTCTTCAAGCCCTGAAATTGTCAATGAGCACTCTGGACCTCATAGGAAGCCAGAAACAGCAATGCTGGTTTAGAGGCAGACAGGGATGTATAAATAAGACTATTGTTTCTAAGGAGTAAAACTTCAATATTGTTATATGGTAGTTAAAGTAGAATATAATGGCCTATTGTTTCTATGAATAGGTTCTCCCGAGCACCAATCAACACCTTATCGTTAACATTAATCACTGGGATATATTCTCCAAGATCAAACAAGCACTTCTTGAGAACTCAAACTTTGACTTCAGAAAACTTTCTGTGTAATAACAGATGAGATTTAAATATCAGCAACTACATCCTTATTCAACGAATCTTAATTTAGTGATTAAATATTACATAGGGCTACCTGAAAAGGTTTAGGAAGATTGTGACTAAATGTACCAAAAACAAAAAAAAAAGCTCAGCATATGGAACTATAATCCCACTTCTAGATGGTTAGATTTTTAGAATTGCTTTGATTAACAATATCAGCAACTATTATTAACACTATTATTTTATACATATACCAAGAGATTTAATTTTACTATATTTGTAAAAACGTTTGAATTCTGTTTTACATTCAGAAAGAGGAATGGGATTACAGAACAACTTGGCCTGCAGGGGAGCCAAAACCAGATACTCCAATGGAAGAAATCTGATTTTCAGGCAGTTTTGACAAAACAATTCCCAAGAGCTCAAATACTCCAAGAATAAACAGTTGTCTGCAAACCTGTATTCCCTAAAGCACGAGTGTTTAGAGTCTTGGGATTTTAAAATACTGGCTCTGTAATTCCAAGCCCTTTTTATTACTACACATTTCCAAATCAGCTCAATACACCTCTCAGATGGTACAGTGCTCTCTTCTTCTAAAAGTACAAGTTACTCTCTTGTATGCAATGCAAAGCTTGATAGTAATTTGATCATGTTGCATATAATTTACACTTTTGGTAATTTCTACACAAAAATTTCTATTGCACAGGTTGTGGTACTTGGATTTAAGCAAGTTGCTTTACTCTCTTTTAAGTAATCGTTGATGTAATACTGCTTTCATCTACTTTTTAATTTTTTCCTGTAGGCCTGATTGGGATCACATGAAGGTTAGTGACAAGTACTTCCAAACAGTTATTTTTTAGAAGTAATAATTTTGTTCCTCTGTCTTTCATTATTCTGCACTAAGTTGTTGGGTGGGTTTTTTTTGGTTTTTTTTTTTTTTTTTTTTTTACATTTGATGCAATACAAACTTAGTAAGAAAGAATAAGTCTGTATTTATAACAGCTACATCATCTTGCAGAGGTAGAATACCTACTCCAAATCTAATCCAATCCTGTTACTTTTAACCATCTCAGCCAAACAAAATGTTGTGTTTTGCTAAGGTAAAGGGGCACTTCCCATTAATACGGGCTTCAGTAGTGTCCTTGAGGCAATGGGCAGCTGCCATGTATTAGAGAGAGCCCAGCTCTGCCCCCCATGGCGTTCAAAGCCTCTCACCTCATCTAAAGACAGCAGCTGCCCTGGCTGGAGCACCCAGGGCACAGCACACTGCCTTCCAAACAGCCCTGCTCAGCTCCTGGCATAACCAGGGCTCACCCAAAGCCAGCACCAGGACACACTCCTCCTGTCAGCTGCCTTTCACACAAGGAACACTGCAGACTTTAGCACTCCAATACTGCAGGTAGAGGGGACAATATAATCAAATATTACGTTAGCATCATAACATCATCCCAAGGACATACTTTGAACTGATCCAAGGCATTTAGGATCATTACAAGTTCCATTCCAGCACAGTAAAATCCAGATATCTTGATTTTGCTGAGTTTTCTTCTTGAACAGTTTCTCTACATCAGTAATCCTCAGGTGACTCCCCTCTTGTCCTAGGGTGATGTTATGGTGTTTGTATCTCCAATCGTGTGTTCTGTTTGTGTTTGGTATTATGTCCTGTGCTTTCAGGACTGACTCTGAAAGTGAAGCTTTGTTTTGTCTCGTTATCAGCCGGCTCACCTCCCCCATGGTCTGTGTTTAGGAGAGGTTTAGCTCTGCTTGCTGCTAGCTTAGCTTTGCTCGCTCGCTGCTGCTTCATTTTTCTTTCCTTTGCTTTTGCTTATTAGTTAGTTCAGCTAGGCACTCCAATATTCTTCCCTGGACTGTTTTTTTTCCCCCCCTCCCTTTCCTGAATACCATCTGAACTGTTCCGGGCGGGGACCTGGGAAACGCCAAGAAACACCAGGAGTCTGCATTTTGTGACCTGCAGCAGTCATCCCCAGCCAATAACTGGGTGACCACTCACAGGAGAGACTTTCTGAGTTTGTCATCCTTTCAGAGCAGTGAAAGAGTTTTTGTCATCTTGTGTTGGTTTTTTTTTTGTTTTTTTTTTTGTTTTTGTTTTTTTTTTTTGTGCTGGGGAGTGTTTCGCTTGTGAAATAAACAGGTGTTTTTCCACTCCTCTCTGAGGAAATTCTTCCCGATCCCGGTGGTGGGGGGAGGAGTCATGGGGGTTTGCTTTCCGGGGGCTCCTTCGGGAGGTTTTCCCCCAAAATTTGCCCTAAACCAGGACACCTCTTTTCTTATGTCCGGGGTTTTTTTTTGTGTCTGAGGATACCTGGATGCCAACTAAAAAAAAAACCACTCAGCCTTCTTTCAGAAATATCTTTTCCTGAGGTAACAGTAGTAAAATCCCTTCAACAAATATTCAGTCACTCTGCCTGTAGCAACAGAATGCAAAATAATTGTAGTCCCCCACACTTTCCCATGGAAATGAAGTATTTTGAAAAACTCTTGAAACTACAAGTATAATGGTGTTTAAGCCAGAGAAGAACAAATTTTCTAGGAGAAAACAGTTCATACAGTACTTAATTTCTGCAATATGTAATATATGCTTAGAAATGAACACTTTTGTGCACCTGAAAGACAAACTTATTTAAGGGGCTTATGCCTACTCAGATTAGCCACAATTCCTTATTTTGCAGTGGTCACAGAGAGGTGGGCTGACTAGGACTGTAATCCTCCCTCTGAGTTTTCTTTCCAATGGTTACTTATGAGACTCACCTTTATTTCAATTTTATCACCCTGACCAAATATACTGTGCATATGAAAAATGAGCAGCATTTTCAGATCTGCTACACATGGTATACTGCTTAAAATGTAAAGCAAAGAATAAAAGAGAGGATCAATTGCAAACTGAAAATGAGATTGAGTTGCTTAGAAAAAAATTACCTAAATGAGCATCAAATAGGGCAGGGAAACAACACTGATGAAAACTATACAAAGAAATGGCCTATAAAAAAATAGGATAAACTTTGATAGTCAAATCTTAAGAGACTGCTTGATGCTACGGTAAGGAAAAACTAAGGTCTGGAAATGCAATATTCTGTAAATAAAAGAAAGAACCCTTATGAACAAACCATCACATTTCAAGTTTAGGCAGATTCTGCATTTTGTTTTGGCTAACAGAAGGAACGGCTCAACAGGACACCAATACTTATTTATTTGCCTTAAACTTTCAAACCTCTCTAAATTTGAAGAGAAATTCTTCTCCGTCCCACATTCACATGAGAGCCTCCAGCGCCAGGTCTATCAGTTTCTTGCTAATATTTCATTTGTGCCTCAGAAAACTGTGTGAGGTCATAGCAGCTGTCCAGCTGGAAGTTGGCCAGGATCCTTTAGAGAACCCACCAAACAAACTGAGGTGAATTTTATCCTTCACAGGGTGGGCTATAATACTGATATAATGATTCAAGAGTCTCCTATCATTCTACAAGTCTTGGCTTTCTCCTTCTTCAAAAGGATGAGTAGGGAAGTGCTGTGGGTCAGCAAGACACCAGACAAAACAAGTAACAAACTATCCAATCTAAAAAGCTCTCAGGTAGGATAGGGGACCATACAGAACTTTTAAAGTTTTCTTAAGAAAAGCTCTTAATCTTATCATGATGTCACCTGAAGTTTTGCTTTTGCTGAAAGTACATTTTCCACTGACGAAAATTTAGCTGGAACTTTCCAACAGGATCATTTTTAGGATGCATGCCAGGACAATTTGATGTCCATGATGTCATTTGGGTTGATTAGTCCAAAGGTGTCAAACAAAACTGAAAATTAATCCAGTCTCCAGAAAGAAGTGTCAGTTGCCTCCTGTAGCTAAGTTAGACCAATGTTTATAACAAAACAAACCCACCATATGCCTCGTGTAATTAAGACATTAAATAAGGGCACTTGAAGCTCTGAAATTTCTCACTGGCTCCTTCATATCGTTATGCATACACGACATTGCTGTGCCAAGGACTTAGTAAAGTGTTTTTTTCTTTTTTGTGATGTCATTCTCAATCCTCAGAAACATCTTTTTTGCTAACTGCTACCTGTTATCCACGTAAAAATGAGTATTAAAAATCAGCAGTCCTGCTCCCTCAGAGTCCAAAGTTTGTTTGCATGGAAATACTTGTCTCAGCCAGTCACTAAATCCAGCAAGATTTTAAGCAAAAACCTCATTCAAAAGACATCATATCACCCAGCTCCCATGATGGCAATGAGCTCTTTATGCTTGTTTTCATTCCTCCTCAGCAGCCGAGAAGAAGCATTTTGCTCTGAAAGTTGACAGAAACACACATTCCTGCTGGAGAAGCTTGGAGCAGCAAATCCACCAAGATGCACCTTGCACCCAAACATGCTTGAATATGATTTGAAGTAATCAACTACTTTTCTCTCATTCTCCTCAGCCTCCTCTGAACTGTGAGAAACTGACTATTAGGGACACATGTCTCTAAGATCACAGAATGAGTTTCCAGTTCTGGAATTGCCAAGCAAGCTCATTTATCACAGAAGAAACTTGAAAGAAGGAAGGCCAATAGTTTCAGATAGATAGTTTAAGATGGATCAAGTTGTCCACAGTCACGTCAAATGGCAATTATTTACTGTTGTCTCATTGTCTAAACTTACAGCAGAAGGTGGTTTCCAAGTTTCAGCCATGAAACAGAACCTAAAGGTTTGGAGTGATGCACTAAGAAGTACAGACTTCAACCTTTCACAAGAAGGACCATTTTTTATACTACCAAATCATCATTACAGGTATTTTATAAACCTTAAGTGCATTTATACATGCATGTGAAGGTAGTCCAAACATTTGAGAACACCTCATGATTCACATAGCACCTGTTACTGAAGCAAAGAGGGTAACAGGATTAAAACCTTACAGAAGGAACATTCTGACCAAAGGGATGACTTAAGGTGATACTTTTATGTTGAAATACCAGACACAGCATTTAGCTCTGCCTCTGACATTTATAAAGCTTGCAAACTGTCAAAATTTCACTTAATGCTTCACCCAATAATGAGACCTGAAGTAACATAGTGCCTTTTCATATGTCTCAGAGCCAAGGCTTAAGCAGCATGGGGTTTAGGGGCAAGCACAGAGGCATGCAGTGCTATTTTAGGCACTTCTGTAATATCCAAGACACCTGCATGGGGTTATGCAGATATAACATCAGACCCATGCCCTTCTGTAGAGGCATTTGGAGACCAAACACGAAAAGTTAAGTCACCAAAAATGGCACTAGGTGTTGACAATTGAATCTGTTCCAGTAGAGTCTGCTTCTACAAACCCACTGAGACAACTATTGAATTCTCTGAAGTGTAAATCCCGGTTTGAGTTTTGCCTTTAAATGTGAAGAGATTTCCATGAGGATCATTGGCTGCTGCTCAGAGGAAGCTTGCTGAACTTATTTATGGGCTAAAATGAGACATCAGTTTTGAAAGTATTTTGCCAGTGCCTGGAAAGCTGAAGGACGGATTGCTTTATATGCCTTGCTATTTTCTGCAGGAATATTGTTTAATATAGATTTTAAAGGGCTGAATTTATAAAAGTACTTGGGCTTGCTGCTGGCCTAAATTGGAAGGTATTAGTGTGACACTGGACAATCACACACTCCTTCAGTAGCAGCAGGGGAAAGGGGGAACAGGGCCTGAAGCAGAGAGTACATTGAAATGAGTCTGACCCCAGAGGGAAGCTGAAAGATGCTGGCAGCAGTGGGAGTAAGGTGGCTTCCTTCATTTTGAAGAAATTAAAGTAGCAGTGTATGAAAAATATGGAGCAAAGTTTATTCTTAAGGGCAAACAGCACACATGCTTTATTCACAAAGCATCCATGCTTTCTGCATGATGCCAAGTCCCACATCAGTACACCCACATGGAAGGGTCAAAGCCTACGCATTTTAGTGTGACCAAACAAATGCTTTTCAGTTTCTCGTCTTTGGGAGGAGATTGCAGGACACTGGCTGCTGAGAAAGAGGGAGGGTCTCTTGAAACAATGGGAAAATGGACAGTCCAGGTAAGGAATGACCATATCAGAGAGTGGTGGGAGCTATCCAGAGGGAAAGTAGGGAGGTGTAAGTGCAAAGGTGTAGCAGCACTGTGCAACACGAAGGGAGCCTGCTGACAGTGTGTGTGTATACAGGCCAGCTCTACCCTGACACAAGTACTTGGCAGGGTATCTGCTTACCTTTCATCTTGCAAAATCCGTGCTGAGCTTTGTTTGAGGTGCCCTGGCTTCCTGCCTGGGCACTGCCCTCCCTTTGGTCTACTTAAGAAACTGAGTTTTTCTGAAGATGATGGTTCATTTCACGCAGCATATAAAATTCCCTCTGTTACAGGAGCTTTTTTGGAGGTGTGACAAGCCTATCCAAGATCTTCCATCAGAAGAGAAAGTTTCCGCCTAAGTTTGAAGGTTAATAGGCTGTTTCAGCTTGCAAGCCTGCTGCAGGCTCCTACAGCTTTGAACCACTTTGGAATGATTGCACAAGCCTGTCAAAACAACAGCTGTCAACCTTACCTGAACTTCCTGCTACTGTACCCAGTCACGGATTTTTTTCACTTGCTAGTTTTGGTTTTGTCCTTTTTCTGTGAGCACTCCTGAAGGCAAAAACAATTACACCAATTTCATGCTTACAGCTGCTCTTGGGTCAAAACAATTTCATAGCTAACAATTCTTAGTGCAAATATTACTCCAGGAATAGAGCCACACAACAAGATAGACATCTAAGTGACATCACTTGCATCTACTGGAATGCCACTTTCTGGGAGGAAAGAAAAAGTTCTCATAGTAACAACAAATTCTAAGTGCTTTTACAGATGTTGGCTATACCCCATTTTGCCTGAAGAAACTGAAACTTGGAAAACTCTTTTGCTGGTATTTGACAGCATCAACTTAAAAAGGAGCCAGTAAGGGGCAGAAAGGACTGTACACCATTCCATGTGCACACAACACTAATCACACTTGACATGTCTGTTTAGAAACCTACTTGTATACCCCAGAGCTTGGCTATGCATATTTTTAAAAGTCTGAAGAATAAGTATTTGTCCACGGAACACTGGATGTGGCAGCGTGACCTGGTAAAATGCGGATATATTTTGTCCCTCTGCGCTTGTCCCAAGCCAGGCCACTCTTTGCTCCAAATGCCTCCAATGAGGACATACCCTTTCAGATCCTTTTAGTTACACAAGCAGGAGTTTCTATTTCCTTGTTTATCCTCAATGAAAGGGTGAGCAGTCAAGTCAAGCATTGGGCAATGCAGCAGATGTGCACAAAGCACCCATCTGACAATGGCCAGGGTCCCCACTGAGACTTTTGAGTAGAGAATAATTGTACTTTCTTTTGGCATGAACTGAGGGTACAAAATCACATTTACGTGTGCAAGCCTTTGCCCTCTCAACATGTGTTCTCAGCTGCATTTGAGTAGCTGGAGAAGGTCAGTTTGATTTTCAGTCCTAAAAGCAAAGAATGACAGTAGGAATATGGCAGATAGTAAAATTTTAAAATAAAGCACTTTCTCTCCCTCCAGTTACATGTGAGTTTTATTAATTACAGTTTGCAGGATTTGCAGGGAGAAAAAATTAGAAGTATCACTCAGTAATAAACAGGCTCGGTTTTTCAAAACACAGAAAAAACCACCCCAAAACAGCAACCAAAGAAAGCTGATACTGCACAAAATTACTCTTTTACACAATAATTTTAAAAATCTCACATATTGACATAAAAAATCAGAATTTAGTTTCAGGCTTATGTTATGCTTTCTTGTAACAACTCTTCCTCTGTTTTTTTTTGATGTTATTTCCCTTCCTACATCTCAATCATCTCTAAGCATAAAAAACCCCCTCTCAATATAATCTCCATCTGTTATGTTTTCTATCCCTGTTTTCCATTCTATTTTTCTCCTTCCTTGATCTTGCTTTTTTGTCTTACGTGCCTTTCCCAATCCATGAATTCTCTACTATCCTTTCCCATTTGGAGTATTGAGCTTTTTTCCATTCATTAACATCACAACACATTTCACCTGAATCTCACTTCTTGTAATGGAACCTAATATTTTGATTTTCTATGTCCTGTATAAAAATTAAGCCACAAACCAGGAACCAAAAAATCCTCAAAAGAAAACCACCAACCACTCTGCAGGTAACTGAACACACAGTGCTCTGGAAAGAACAAATCCTGAATTCCTAACATATTTATGACACAGCAGAGTCCATCCTTCAAGCTAAATGTGTGTGCTAGTTCCACATCTGAGTATCTATAGATTCAAATGCAGTGTTTGATCAGAAACAAAATGAAATTTGTGTGACTGAGTTCTCCAGCACCTGGAATAAGACTAATTTATTTGCCTTAAAACTAATGGCAAGAAATAATGTTTCTCAGACTTTTACAAAAACACTTCTAACTGTATGCTTTATTTTTGTGCTGTTTTGATTTCTCATAACAACAATATAATAATATAAAATTTTTGAGAAGACAGTAGCAGATATTCATCAGACTCCCAACTTTTTTACTTGGCAAGGTCCAATCACATACCATCTTACCAAAACAGAAAGCCATAGAGTACTTATAGGTTCACACAACACATCAAACCCAAACCAGAGAAATAAAAGTGCTTCTTGAAAAGTAGGTAAGAAGACAGAGTGAAACTCCTTGACTATCCAGCTTCTATACCCTCCCAGCAAACTTGTGACAAAAGGTTACAAATTAGATCTCTGAGACCAATTTACCAGTTTTCTGTCCTTTTAGTAAAAAACACCCAACCTTTTAAGTACAGGATTTTGCATCAGGTCAGCACAATACCGATGGTACTTCATCCTTCATTCAGCACTGCTCCTGCATCACACTGGTCCTCTGCTCCCAAAGGAACGTGCTACCCCAGACTACCCTCACCTACTTCTTTCTTGTGCTGTTAATGCTGGAAGTGTGCCTGCACAAATGCAAGTAATGCTCAGTGGGACATGCAGCAACACCACCACATCATTTCAAATGACTTCTAACTGAGACTGCAACTATTTTAAGATCATTTGTAAAGGGTGTGACTTGCAGGGACATTTAATTCATTAAGCAAATGTTCAGTGTAAGACAAAACAAATATTGGGGTACCTTTGCTTTGTCTGTTTTAATTTTAGGAGCTCCCTCCGGCTCTGGACACAGTCACACCAATATTTTCCAGGAGAGCTGTTCTGATGCCAGGGTGCACTGGTTGTCCCTATCCCCTGCTCCCAAATGACCGACCACGGTCCATCCTATGAGTGGCAGCTTAAGGGTTAAGCATCAGAGAGCAAAAACACCAGCTCCGTCCCTGAGCCATGAAAGATCCGGCATGGAGAGGGCAGTGCTGCCAGCCCAGCTCTCGCCACCATCACAGGCATGTCACTGACTGCCACCAGAAGGCAGGAGATCCCCCTTCTTCCCCCCATCATTTTCTGAGCTCTGTCTAGGTACAAAGGCAGTAAACAGAACCGTGCTGGGCTGGCAGGGCTGGGACTGGCCCTTTGCAGCTGCTCCCCCAGTGTCAGATCTCATTGATTGCAAAATTAACTGAGCACTCCTCCCCCCCATGCCACCTCTTGCCAAATCTGTAATTTGCCAGGTGCAAATTCCTTGGCATTTACAAGTCCAAACACGATATTTTCGGTCTTATCTGGAAAAGCAGGAGCAGGAACAATAGGCAAATGCTACTAAATAGGTCTGATAATTGGGGACTGGGGGGGGAAGAGTAGAATCAGCCAAACTGAAACTGTACAGAATAATGTGCCTTCTTGAACAGCCCAGAAGATCTGACAGAGATCCACATGGATAAATGTATCTTTATATTTGTACATTGCTTTAAGACAGAAAAAGACATGCACTCAGAGAGATAGACAGAAAGACAGCAGTAACCATTAAAACTCTCAGCTACTGAAATGCTTCTGGCAATTTCTATGACAAAAATTGCCAAGCAGGGTGTTATGAAGTCGGTGCATTTATAAACTCAGGCAAGGAATAAGGAAACTCAAATATGAGTTAGATACACCACGTATTTAAGGAAAAAACAACTCACAAAGACAGGGAAAGCAAAGCTGATGGAAGCTGAACTGAAGTTGAATTAAGAGTGAACTCAAAGCCTCACAGCATGGGATGGTTTATTAGCAGCCTGAAGACAAAGGCCACAAAGCAGTTTTACTCCCTTAGAGAGAGGAGCCCTATTATGGAGCCTTTCAACTCTCCAAGAATTGCCTTTTAACTCTCCCTCCACAGTAGGACAAACAGGGGAAAGAAATTAGTCTTGGATGATGTTAGCTGTTTTGTAACTTGTAGTGCTAGTCCCACTGGAGCTCTTCTGACTCCTGTCAGATTTATCCTCTTGACATTCAAAATGGATTAACCTAAGGTATCTTTTCATAAGTAATAACAATTAAAAAAAAAAACCAAAAAACAACAAAAAAAAGCCTCAATCCACATAGCGTTTTCTCCCTCTGCCTCATAAAAAAAACGGGATTAGATCACCAAATGATATTTCCTGGACTTTGTAGTAATGTCTCCTCGACTGTTAGCGCTACTTTTAAAGGAAATGCTACATGCTAACACAGAGTCTGCATAATCAACTTCATCATGGTGTCACCTACCTACAGCACAAAAATGTAAAAAATTCCAAAACCCCCTTGTGTTTTCTGAGACCTCTAAGTCATTGAGCCTGAAACACTATCAACAGTAAAATGCATTGGGCAGCAGTCAGTGCATCAGTGTATCCAATTCAGCTCCCATTATTGCGTTCTTGCCAAGAGAAAAAATCCATTACTTCTAAAGCAATTTAAAAAGAACTTGGGAAAATTATGCAGCCTTACTTTGTCTATCTGGTGCTGCTTACTGAAGAGAATTTTCTTTAGATGTGCTGAATTCTGTCTTCCTGAAAATATCTCACCCTTAGGTCTTTTACTCTGATGACTAACACACAGTTAAACTGTAGCAACTGTTGTCTTGTATTATTTTCTTACTGTAAGATTGTTTGAAAAAAAGCAGTGGGCTAACTTGAGCTAGCTTGAGCATCAGCTGAGAGCAAAAATAATTAATGTATATAATTTTTTTGCTCCCATAAGAAATGCATATACTTTATAAAGTAGTGTATTTCAGGAGTGAATTTGCTTTATCTAAGCAGTGGTGCTCCAAGCAGACTTTGGCCCAGAAAATACAGGATATGGAAAAATACGTTTACTGCTGTGGAAAACAAATCTGCATGTTAGAGGGCAAAGAAAATCCGCATGACTCAGCTGCAACATAATGATCACATAAAGAGCTTGAAACTGCTCTCACAAGACAAATTTCATGATCCCGTGTCTCTGCCCATGGGCTGCAATGCCCTGCATGAAATGCCACATTGCTTTACGAATATTTGCAATAAATCCTCGTAATAGTAGAAGACATTTTTCAACTGTAGGGTACCAACTAAACAGCTCAAAACAACCCGTTTTTATCACATTGCCACAATAGATTGTCTTGGGGCTGACATGCAGCAAAAAATAACCTGACAGCATGAAAAGCCTTCAGAGGCAGGGCTATCTGATCAACTTTCCAACTTCCATCACGCTCCTATTTTTATGGCATGCCAGCACATGTACAAATGATAACTGTGAAAATAATCAATGTGGATTTTTTCCACATGATTAGCAACTACTGGATTCAAGTAACTGACCCACTGCTCAATGCCTTAAACATCTAAGATATCAAGATGAATTCTAGCTCAACAAGCTTTTCTTATTCAAAACATAAACGTTTAAGCACTGAGCAAATCCCAGTGAATTTATATTTTAATAACAAATCCCAAATTTCAATTAAAATATCAAAATACTGGGGTATTTCAAGTGTCCAAACTTGAGGTGTTTGTTGCCAGAGGCATCCTGAATTGCTACACTTTCACTATAACAAGGTGGTCGAGTCTTAGAAGAAGGTCTTAGAAACAGAAGAAGAAGATTCTTCTGCTGAAAAACAGAAATTGAAGCAGCACAGAAAAATGTGAATGAGGGGAGAATGGAGGAAAGAAAACCCTCACTTGCAAGCATTTCACATTTAAAAAGTATTGTGCTAGAGGAAGAGCTAATACGAACTTTTCATCACAACCATTCACATGAAAAACATTAATAGGCAAAAAATGAAAAACAAAAAAGAGATGCTATTTTCTGAACCTTCAAGGCACAAGTTTCAACTGTATTGAACCTGTGAGAACTGAAGTGAAGAACACCCACTAGAAAGGACTCTCTGAGACTGTGGCACAATAAGATGAACAGGTCAAATAAAATCCTATGCAATAGTCCATGGGTGTATTTAGGGTTACATGGATGGCACCAAACCTTTTGGGTTTTGCTAGCAGGTTATGAAATTTGTTTTCCACCAACATCTCCTGTTAATGTCTGATTTGTTGCCCTGTCAATGCATCTGTTCACACAGTTATTTTCCAGCAGCTCCATAAAAAATTAAGGATCAGTTTTGCTGATTAGAAGCTCTATTTATGCTAACCTCAAGGTTTACAGTAACAATTACTGATCACGTCTGACACTCGTACTTTACAGAAGCATTTCTGCATTACTTTGCTGATACTTTTTCACATGCATCCATACTGTTATTTCAAAGCACGCAGAAGAATCTTTTTAACAGTCTCTGTTGAACAGCTGAGCATGTACTTCATGTTTTGATCTGGATTCCTTGTACAAAGAGTAGCAAAACACTGAAAATTGGGCTATTCATTTAGTCATGTACAAAAACACCCTCCAAGTAATCTGTATGAGAAGTGGAGAGTTTTAAAAATTCATTTAATTTCTTAAAATGTGGGGTGTTCCATTTTTATGACTTACTATAATTGTTTCTCTCTTCAAACTGGTGATTTTGTCTAGTAATGTAGCAGTGGAACTGATCAGTTAAATGAAGCATGAACTACAGCCTGCAGAGAGCTGGATTAAAAACTGCTGAGTTTTCAACATGATCCTTAATCAGAAAGCGTTTCTTTTAGAGGAAAGAAAATGTAAAACATAGGGGGCAGGGAGAAAAGGGGTAGGGACAGGAAAATGGTATTTTAAAATAGCAAGGCATTTTAATTTTTATATAGTACATAAATGCACATCACCACTTTTCATAAACATGTACTTCCATTAATAATTATTTAAGACTACAATCATGGCTTAATTCTGTTTTTTAATATGCTCATACAACAACTTGTCACACAGGGTGCTCACAAAAGTTTTACAAGAAAAATAATTTAACACCAGTAGCAGCCTTAGCCTGTTTTTTACCCATTCTAATTATAGTCATCATACACACTCATAGATGTGACATCACAAGATGTTAAATTCACAGTGTGTATTTTAGTTTTGGATTGCCTTGGAATGAACAACCTTAAAGGATCAGGAGGCATCTGTAAACTGTACCTTGTGCACAGATGAATGAAGTCCATTTCTTGAATAGCTGGCAGAGTGCAAAGAATGGGACAAGGAATGAAATGAAGAAGAAAAGAGAGAGGAAATGTCATGTTGCTTGCCCAAAAGTGCTGCCAAATGGACAAACTTGAAGGGCAATCCATTTCCCCAGTTAATGCTGACGCCATTTTCACTACTCCTGAGCTCCTTTCTCCTTTTGTTAATCCTGTACCTCGCAAGGTTCATTAACTCTGTTTACACAGAAAAGTTGGGTCAGTCTGACATGCTAACCAAGTGCACGTCTATCTATCTGCACATACTCTTTAACTTCTTAACAAACTTTCCAGCTAAAAAACCCAAACATCTGGAATGTATGGGGTTTTTTTCCTCACTTCATGTTAAAAAAAAAAAAATCTAGCAAACACAGCACTTAGTTTTACAGAGAGCACTCAGTGGGAAGCACAAATCCACAAGAAACTTTTCACTAATACGTGGTCCCTTCCTCTCTAAGGTTTTAGAGAAGCAGCATATTACTCTAACAGAATGGCAGCTACATATGGACCAGAACTTTACCTCATCCAAAGGGGACTTTGAGCACAGTATTAAATCCAAAGACCAGTGCAACCCCAAAGCAAACACTGAGCTGCCATTTCCTGGTTTACCTGGGGCAGAAAATGGATGCTGCAGCAATTTTCAAGTTTAACGCTCCTAAGCCAGCACTGGTATCTGGATTAGGTGCTTTGACCATCTCTTATTTAATACAAGTATGTGAAAGCCTGATATTGCCTCAAACAACCACCTGACATGGGGCTTAACAAGAGATTTCTCCCTCCTGGGCTGTACTGCACCACATGTAATCCTGTTTATTGTAAGGGCACTTGGTTGGTGCCTTCCACTGGGTCTGGAAGAACTTCATGGACATTTGATGAGGGAACTGTGCACAAACAGAAAGAGATGCAGCTCAAGTCTAAACAGACTTTAAATTGTGGCTTGAAAACGGGTGAAAATTCAGAGGTCTACCTCTCAGGAAGCACCATGAATAGAAAGGGACACAAAGCAGCTCCCCAAGCAGAGAAGCAACTTTCCCTATAAAGTATAAAGTAGCACTGCCTTTTGACTTGAAAAATAGAACATTTTTTCATGCATTTTCCTGACAGAATTGTCCTTTTTTTACAGAGAGTGGAAGCAACCTGGTTGATAGCTCCATCCATGTGTCTGCAGCACTCTTACAAGCCTGTCTGGTAACATCTAAAACCTAGCCTGCAGTAGGACTGCTGTGATCAACACACACTTAACTGAGCTACAAATGAGAGATTCCTAATGCATGCTTTTGTTAATCAAAATTCCAGTTTTATGAGATTTGCAGGATTCTCCATGTGGTAAACCAACCTGACCATGATTTTACACAATCCAAAGGCTGCTGAACAAGAGCTGGGTCTCAGGACTTCTGCTGCCCAACACTGTACACACAGAGTGTCCCACGGAAAGTACCAGGTGGTTTTTTAGGAAGTCCCTTTCCCACTGCTGACCTGAGAGCTCGTGCTTACACAGTAATACACAGAACAACTGTGCCTGAACAGCAACAACCTCAGTGTTTATTCAGCAAGTCTCCTACAATGAATTACCTCAGCCCAGTAAGGAGGCTATTGGTTGTCTGCAGAAAGGTATTTGAAGCATGCACAGAAATCCCATTTATGACTTTGCAATAGTGTTGTCTGTATGTCTTGATCTTGCCAAAGTTCCCTTGTGTTTATAGGAAGAAAACTGCAGTCCAATTCTTCTTAGTCTGCTCCATTATGACCAAGAGAGAAAAGGATACCGATAGGCAGATCAGGTACAATGCTGCTCCACATCAGCCTTGTTTTAATTAAGTCGACTATGATCTCACGGCAGGATAATTTTTTAATGTTGGTGTTCAGGAGAAAGGCTTACATTGAAGGCTATTTTGGCTGCCTTTAGTCAAGAATGTGATTCACGTGAGTGGGAGAGAACAATGCAGCAAAATCCACATTTTTGTACACACACAGAAAATAGGGGATTTGTACACCAGAGAAAAAAGTAAAAAACAGAGCACACATCTTTTGCTGCCTTACACTGTAAGGAAATTGGCTACGGGAAGCAACAGCTTGTCCCACAGAACCATCACTGTTCATACAGCACTAGGTCCATCTGAGTATTCACGTGCCACACGCATTTAGTCCTTGTTTAAACATCTCTCCATCTGAACCCTGCACGTTTGTTTTGCTGCTCTGAATTAACAATAGTACACTGAGCTGTGTGTTTACATTTGTGAACACAAAAATAACACTGACTCAGAATGTGGCTTTTTAAAAAAACCTAAGACTGTCTGAAATTCTTAACAATCAGTATAGAGCCTTTCATTCTTTAAAAAAAATCTCTTCATAGAGAAATTCTGAATATTTTGTTACTGAAGCTCATTTTTTTCTAGTAAGAAGAACAGATAATCTAATGGTTTCTCAAAGAATACGTTTTAAATTCTGAATTCTGTTTTCAAGGCAATAACACCTTTTCAAATAGCTAAGCTGTCCAATGATTTCCACTGGTAACTTGCACAAGTGAATTGGATAAATGCATTAAGACAGTTTACAGGTAAGTAGAATGTAAGTACTGAGTGGAACTTGCCTGAAACTCCTGGCTGTAATGAATTTCCAGTGAATTACCTATTTGACACGGGGGGGGGAAATTACCTCATTATTAAACCCAAGTTTTCACTGTAAGGCAAACAGTGTAATAGCCAATATTATTCTGTCACTTAGAATTTTTTGCCTTCACTTTTAAACACAATCAGATGAAAAACTGATAGGCAAAAAAGATCTTAAACCAATAATCATCTCTTTCAAGATACTTTCCCAGTAAAGATACTCTAGAAGTGTTTAGACTAGTGTTTTTGAGTTGCATTGAAAAGTGCTATTTTGACACACATTTGTCTTGTTTTGAATCATATCTGAAAAAAACAATAGGTACCCCCTCCCCCCAACCTAGAATACAACTTTCAAGACCAGCTGGGACTTCAATGGTGCTTTTTTTCCAGAACAATACTTTTGATAAAAACATATAGATTGTCCCTTAATAACACAGGAAACAAAGTCATGTTTTCAGAAATGACTTAAGAACTTGCTAGATTAAAGGACTGTCTACACATGGAATTATTTAGTAATGACTGCTCAAGAACAGCTATTCCCAAATAATTCCATGTGTAGACACACTTATTCCAGAATAAAGTTGCCTTATTTTGGGCTAATTCAGCCCATCAAAGTGTGTTAAGCTAAACAGAAACTAGAGTGTCAGCACATGGAGTTATTCAAGACTTGCTGCTCCTGAATAATTCCATGTGTGGACAAGTGCTTGCAGGAGCTGGAGTTCAGCTCTGTTATCCCCAGCCACGTTATCTCTGCTCTCACAGTGAACACATGGCACTCTGTGGCACATGTACAGCTGCTCATTCTGCTGCTTTTCTTATTTCTGTTCAACTAAAGAAATATCTTTTAAAATTCAGTGCTCTTTGTTAAATGTGAGCTAAGCAAATACAATGATACTCAAATACGATTCTTCTAGAGATTAAGTGAACCTTGGCATATTTCATTTTCTGAACAAACCAGTCTTTATATTGGCATTCGTTCTTGTAAAGTGATTCTTCCCAAAAATGCCACCTCTTTATTAGGCAGTAGAAATGGTTGAAAGTAATTGGGATTTGGTCTTCCTGAGATGGAATGAATACAGCAAACTGCCGAATTCACATTTGGATAGATGTTCCGTTTTGTTTCAGGTAATAAAATAAAGAATTTGCTCATCTTGTAAAAGAGACTAACTACTGAGCAATCAATCACAGCACACACTAAAAATAAATAACATTTTCAGCCCGGCACAAATGTGTCAAAGGGTGTAATTAATTACTGAAAAGTTTTCACAAATCCCTATAATTATTTGACTTAATAGCAACGTGTTAAGCCTGCCTGGAATATGGCATTAGTTGCCTCTAGTTCCAAAGTTCAAATCCAAAGTGATAAGAAGTGAAAATGGATTTTGATAGTCCTACAGCTCCCAGTAGACCAAATCACAAAATCACACCCCAGATGGGTGATGTTGGAAGCCTGTGATGAGGAAAAATTCCTTGCTGGAATATCAGAGGCAGAGCAGAAGCCCTTCAGTGCATTCCTGAATTCCTGCAAACTGTGTTTGACTCTGACCACTGGTTTTAGTGACATTTTCCTTGACCATGTGAAGAGGTAGACTACAAAATTATATCTATGATATTCCTTATAACATTCTTTGTAATAAAACCAGTGTGATTGCATTAGTGTTTCATCTAACTGCATCACTGCTTTGAATTAGCTACAAAAATGTGTGTTCCTAAAATCCCTCATAACTTTGTTCTGATTTTGTGTAAAAGTATGGGTTTATAGCTGAGGACAAACATGTGCCTGTGATTTGCCCTAAATATACTGTAGTAAGAGAAAATCTCAGCAGGAGATAAATATCTTACAGAAGGAAAAAAATCCTCAAACACTGTCATTTTTATAATTTTTATCTGAACTTGAAATCAACTATTAGTTCATTTCATTGAAAAAGTTTACTACAGGTACACAGTGAAAAAAGTGCTAAAAAAGTACATGCCTGGAGGGTTATGACATAGAATCTCTTATTGCTGAGACGTGCTCAGAAACTGAAAAGCCCACAGTATGAGTCCTCCCTCCTTTAGTGTTATCATCTAGACTTTAACGAAATGTTCACTCCCAGTTTTTGTGCCACAGCCCTGGAAACTGAGTTCACGTTCTCTATAAGTGATTTGCTTTCTCCTGCTCATGAATTGTGACATCCTTTCTGTATTTGCTTCACACTCCTCAACCCTGATGATGAATAGAGAATGATTAAGTACTTCAGGGCCCTTTCCACAAGTGACTATAAATACTTTAGAAATACCAATACATTTAGCTTCAAAACACTCCTGGCTGCTGGCTGGTAGGACAACACTCCCACTGCAGATCAAAACTAGAAAGGCAGCATAGACAAAACCAGTAACTAACTTTACATGTGTAAAAGCTGGATTTTTCAAAATGAATGTACCCTTCATTTTCCATGCTCTGATTGACCTGAGGGCAACTGCAGATACATCAGATAATTCTGCTGGAGTCAGAATCAGGACCTACTAAACGTCTCTGCTGAGCCCCTCAGCACGTCTTTGTGGTGTCTTTTTTAGTATCACCTGACAGAGTATCTGCGATTTTGGTAGTGAAAATGAAGAATTAAATGCAGTTAGATTCGCATGGCGCTTTAGACAGAGACAAGTGCAGCTCCCATCAATTTCAACCTTTCTCAAGTTCAGATCTTTAGATCTCATATTCACCCTCCAGAAAATGGGAGTGTTTTACATTTGAAAGAGTTCAGATCACAAAAGAATTCAGTAATAGAGACAAGATAAAAAACAGTGAGTGCTCCCCAAGGAACTGGAATATCAGTGTTTAACTTTTTACCTCAGCATTACCCTAGCACCAAAAAATGAGTGCAAAAATGTTATAAAAACCACATGTACAATATTTTGTTACGAAATCTGATAACGATGGTAGTGTTTCCAAAAGGTTAATTAAGCTTACACAAGAAGATATGAGAAAAAATGTGATGGCATTATAAGCACTATTTTTGGAAGAATCATGTAAAGAAAGTGTCAGATAACAAGTACAGAGCTAATTTTTTTCCAGTTAGCATTGTGACTTAATACACACTTTCTAAAAGCTGAGCAAACACAAGATAAAGGAGTAACTGGGGGGATTTCCACAAAATGCAAGTCTGTATCTACTTACTCAATCTAGGTATTCTTTTAAAGAAGACTTCTACAGTGCAATGTGCCATTAATATATTGCTAATTTAAACCCACTCTTAGAGCTATGCTTAAATGTAAAATATCTTACACAACAGATCTTTTACTCTGTCATTATTGCCACTGAACACAATGAGGATCCAGTTTAGTGACTTACAAGGCTTTTTTAAATGAAATGCTTTTGCAATCTTGCACAGTTTAATGAAATTTAGTCACATCAGAGTTGCTTAACCTGTTCTTTAGTAGAACTGCCATTTAGGTGTTAAAAAAAGCGCATTTGGCTCTCCACTTCGGAGAACTGGGTCTGGATTTTACATTTATAATTTGTTGAGGATTTTTTTTTCCAGTCCAGAGCACTTATTCTGAATAGATGCCTATAAAAACAAAAATGAATTTACATTATCCACCTCAGAACTACCTCCTCAACTTAAGCTTTGAGTAAATTCCAGGAGATAATATTTGAATAACCTGCCAAGATTTTTTTTCAACAAAAAAGTCAGTGATGAACAATTTTGACTTAAAAATTTCTATGGGCCACCATGGCACAGAAGTGCTCAAGACGAAGGACACTTTGCTAAACCTAAGGGGAGAAAAAAAAAAAGAAAAAGAGTCTTAAGTCTCCCCACTTTGGTATCTTGAATGAAGTCAGGGCTAAATCTCAAACCAAACACACACAAAAATTCAGTATTAGATACACCCATTCTACTGATGAAAGCTCATCTATCACAGAATTCTAGCTCCTCATGAAATAAAACATGCTTATTTTACAAATAGAATACAATCAAAAAAGATAAATCCAACCATCCTAAAAGGAAAAGGAGGAAAAAAAATCTTATGATCAAGTTTTTCAGGTAAGTATCTCAAATCTAGGTGTTGGTAGTGACATCCCCATAATCTCAGGTTAGATTTTAAAAAGCCCAAGTAACTTGATTAAAGAGCCAACCATATATGAATGAATCCTAAATGGTCAGGAAAATACAACTTTTATCAGTCAGATTATTTTTATGCGGTATCAGTAGAAAAGTTTAACTACCTGACTCTCTATTTCAGGTTAGAAATTGCTGACTCTCTCATTTATTTCCTGGGAAGCTCTAGGTCATACTTCCAAGTTTTACCCCTTGAACACCTGAACAGGTCATCTTACTGCAACAAACAGCTATATATGCTTATTATATTGATTACTCTGTTCTTTTATCACTCCTCTCCAATTAGACTAAGAACAGCTTACCACTCCACCTCTCACCCTACTATATCCATGAAAAAAAACCTTCTCATTCTCAGTTTGTTGCATGGAAAATTTGGCTCTGTTCTGAACACTCTGCCTCACCAAAACACGTCCCTTCTCCCCTTTCCATTTCCAATACCACCACGTCTTATTCTGTAGCTTTCAGGGATGAAAACTTTGTGCAACGTGTCCATATATCAACATATCGCTCTCAACTTTATAACACTTAAAGCTCTTGATATTTTTCTCAAACAATATTTAAAAAACAAAGGGTAAAAAATTCTACTGTCCTTAGAAAAATACAAAAATACAGAAAGGAACACAACTTCTTTAAAATACTGCACTTTCAAAGCTGAAGTTACACGTGCAGGAAAGCCAGATCTGTAAAATCTGGTTTTAAAAGCTAACAGTGTCATGTCACTCTTCCTCCATTTTTAAAGTCCCTGCCTTTTTTTCTGATGAGCAGGCATATCTTTCTTGTAAGTGTTACAGGTCGCTGGTAACAACTTACAATTAACTGAAATTAGCATGGCAAGGACTAAATAGTAGGTCTAAAAATTAGGTATTATTAATTTTAAGGTATCAGCAGAATATGGATTATCCCTCAACTTAATCTACTCAAGTAAATTCAACACTAGTTTTTAGGTTAAAATAAAGAGAACAGTCAAAATAACCAGGTAAATGCTTCTATCACACTGCACAAGTGGGAGCTCATCTGTTCTGTACTTAAATTAGGAGAAGAACATTTATCTCAGCAACGGGCTTCTTCTGTTAGTTTGGAAGCAGACAAGGTATGTTATTTATAAAGAACATTGAAAGAGAAAGAATGTCAGAGAGAAATGTATACATTAAGCACTTTTAAAAGATTTGAATCTAATACAGTGTCCAAATTTCACCTTTTTTTTCAAACATACAAGGCTACATATACCTTTCACTCTGGTTACCTTCAAATACGTAATAAAATCAAATTTCCACCTCAGCTGCTTCCCTTCAGGCTCCCCTTCAGAATTTAAAGAAATGCAGAATGAAAGCACATGACTCACCCCCGCTGCTAGCAAAAGTGCTTAGCATATATATATTAAATCAGAGTCCTCTGCATTACCTCTTCTGTCAGATATGTTTTGGGTTTGCTAGGGTGGGTTTTTTAGCATATAAAACATGCCATAAATTCTTAGTTAATCTACTAGAGCGTATTCATGATTTACCAACAGTTCAAACAAAAACCAACATGAGGGTGATTTTAAAGTGCAACTATTTTATTTAATTATTTTCCCTCTAAGTATAACAACCACTGGATTTAGAAGCAGTCAGCTGAAGTATCACTCAAGTTCCACAGCCAAAACTAAAGGCATTATCTTTGGAGTCAATGAAGTCTGCAGCTGCTGGAATCTGGAATGGAATGCATCTTTTCATTAGGCTGGTGCCAAATTAGAAATGCCTGCTCATCCAAATGAACCATGAATGCAGTACTTTAGAAATATCTGCTCTTCGCATGTAACTCAGCATGCTAGAGAATGTGACAAGCCTAGTAACACTCCATCTCTGGCACTTGCTGGGAAATGAAAAATGTCACTGCCAGTGTCCTTGACTGAGCCCTCACACAGCTGCCCTGTCCCAGAGGTGCAAGAGCAAACAAACTCAGCCTCCACTTGCAGCTCCACGCTGATGCTCAAAATAGAACATTTTATTGTTTGGATGAATTGCATGGAGAGAAGATCATAAAGCCACAGATAACTGAAACCAGAGCTGGAAACCACAGTAAGAACCAACAGGCTGTTACTCTGCTCAATTAAAGAGCATGGAAACATGACTTGTTTATATATCATGGCACAAACCAATCTTCCTCAACCACACACTGATATATCACCCTAAGCCTCTATCTGCTCCTCTTTTCTCTCTGAGCATATTAGCCTAGAATCACAGGCCGTAGAAGGATTCAAAGTACCTAATTAGGATGCTTCCCCCCTCAAATATCCTACAAGTTGCTGCCCCGTTAGCATTTTATGCAAGCAGAGAAGGATTCAGTGAGTCCAGATACCTTTGCACAGGAACAGAGACAGGCAGCAACTTGCTGAAAACGTAAGGGGAGGGGAATGATGTGAATCATGGAACAGTATGGGTTGGAAGGGACCTTAAAGATCATCTTGTTCCAGCCCCGTGCCACGGGCAGGGACATCTCCCAGTATCCCAGGTTGCTCAGAGCTCCATCCATTCTGGCCTTGAACACTGCCAGGGATGGGGCATGCACAGCTTCTCTGGACAACCTGTGCCAGTGCCTCACCACCCTCACAGTAAAGAATTTCTTTCTAATATGTAATCTAAATCTGCTCCCTTTTTTGCCGTCTCTCAGCCAATGTTCAATATATATTTCTCATGCACATTTTATAGCATTGAACTTTAAAAGCTTCTAAGCACAGTGATCTCAAAGACTGCTCTGGGGAGATGATTCCATAGGCTAAGTGCCCTTATGCAAAAATCCTTCTGAAGTCCCAAATTAAAAAAAAAATCCCTCTTTAATTTTTATCATGTACATCTCAGTGGATCAAAACTTGGAGTATGTATGATCTGGACTGTATCCATGTAGCTACAATAAATTAAAAATAAAAGGGTTATTTAACCCACACTTGCTTGCACGTAACTTTGCTGATATTTTACTGATTATATCTAGACTTATTATTAAGTATTAGTCACAGAGTATGGTTAAATTTCTCTGACACTTGCACATATAAAATACTCTCATTATCTGATGCTGGAAACTAAGGACTAGAGCATGCAAACTTCTATTACACAGAGTCACAATGTTTGCTATCACAAGCACTCCCACTGAATGTCACAAGTCATAATATTAATTTAAAAAGAAATTGCTACATTAGTGAACATTACAGCCACTTTGACAATGTTCATTTGCAACAAAAAGTCATTAGAGAAAGTCTGGTCTTTGAACAAGTAAGTCTTTAGCAATCTCTTGTTCCTGCATATATGCATATACATATATATATATGACAATTTATACTATGCAAAAAATCTTAACATTTGTTTAGTTGTTCTCAGAATAACTTCAAATCAATTGTACATGGTATACCACACTGCTTAGGGGGAAAGTAGTGAAAATAAGGGCAAGGAACCTGCCAGCACTTTCAACAAACACCTACAATAAAAGTCAAACAAATATTTACATAACTATGGTTGACAGAACTAAGACAATCATGGCCTTTTCTCAAATCCAACCTTGAAAGCTGTTCACATGTTTCATGTCACAGCCAGCTTCAAATAGCAAACCCTACTGATGCGACTTTTCCCTAACATTTTAAATGTTTATTGCAATGAGGAATTAAAAGAGAATTTGTTATGGTCCTTTCTTTGATTTTACACATATACACGGTGATAAATGAATTCACTGAATCACTGAGGTTGGAAAAAACCTCCAAGATCACCAAGTCCAATCTTTGACTAATCACCATCGTGTCAACTAGACCAGAGCACTAAGCGTCATGTTCAGACGAAAGCTGCCCACCAGTATTTCTTAATGGCAATAACGTGAAAAATTTCTGTTACAACTGACAAAATCTTATGCTAACTGGAACCAATAAAAATAGTGGATATTGCCAAAGAAACAAGGCATTCAACTACTAAAGATACAACTGGAAAGAAAAGACCTAAAAAAAAAAAAAAAAAAACCAAAAAACCTCCAAAAAACAACTAACCAACAAACAAACAAATCAAACCCAAACCCCCAGTTTGTTGCCAACACTAAACTAAGAGTCAGTGCACCTGCAGTCTGCCATGTCTGAGATAAGGCATAATAATGTCTAAATAAGCCCTCTGTCACTGTCAGGAGGTCCAGAGTCAATTTAGGAAACAAATATTCTTTTCACTTAGTAAGGGAGCATTTTGTAGAAGAACATACACCCAGAAATACTACTCCTGTTGTTGCCATAGTGCTTCAACGAGTATTAAAGCACAGAAAATGGCCCCAGCATGCAGATGTCCCTCCCGTACCACAGTACAGAGGAATCTGTCCTTCTGGGGAGTCATAACCCACTTTGGCCACGGAGTGAAACCCCAAAATCACCCAGAAAAGAGTGCACAAAAATTCTGTTCCCAATACGAAGCCAGGCGCTTCAGAATGTGCCACAGAGTATCTATAGCATGAGTCTAAAATAAGGAAAACCAATTACAAATGTAATGAGTTAGTTCTAAATTCTGCTCTTCATGACTCTCCAGCTTTTGCTAGTTAATTATCCTAATGATAGTTATTACATCTCATAACTGTTATCACCAATAAAAGCCCACATATTGCTATTTCAATATTAAGTGAATAAGAAAATGACTACTTGAACTAGAGATTTAGCAGGTGACAAATCTTAGCTTTTTTATTGCTGTAATATCAACCAGAATTCAAGAGATATTAGCTCATTTATGTCCCATAAGTTTTACCCTTAGGCATGGAATTATTATAATAGACATCATTCCAATCAACTGTAAGCTATAAAGACATTACAGAAAAGAAGTTACAGTCTACACAAATATATAATAGCTCCACTAGGCATAAAGATTAGATCCACATGCAACTTTACTAAATGTTTCAAATGTTACATCACTAATTATATGATACTGTCACTTCTGGTAAACCACAGATGTAACATGAAAAATATTCAGCTTGGTCTCATGTAGATCTTATCACAATGTGCAGGTTCCAAAAAAAACTGAACCAACCCTTTTGATCTTTGTACTGTATTAGCTGTTAGCTTAAGAGTAAGCTTGCTGAGCTGAGGAATTTTTGCAAGACTTGCTTCAAATCTCCACATGACAGAGGCAAGAGGTTGCACTTAAAATATGAAATCCTAACTTTCAGTTAAATCACATATTGGAGCATTTATGTAAATCATCAAGGTTAGCTTATGTTTTTGATATCTGATACAATGTCCCTTAGAGAAGTCCTTGTCTCTCTCATTCCTCTGGATTTTCCATAAACAAAAGCTAAGTTCATTTCAACAGCTTGCTGTCATGCAACTAGCTTAAAACTAATGTTTCTTCAAAAGTTTCAAAATTCAGCAGCCAAAAAAGCACTACATAAAAACATTGTATTGGAAAAGAATGCAGGTACATGTGATACTGAATTTGTTGTACCTTCTTTAAATAAGAAAGGTAAAAACTTCATCTAGGTTAGTAGTTCATTGTTCTGTGTGCCAGCACCACGAGCTTCCAAAATTTCATTTAAAGTGTACATGAATGAGGTTTCAATGGACAACAAGATCTCACTTGAACATGGCAGGTCCTGAAGCAGAAAGCAATCCAGCACATGGAACCTGGCTGCCAGGTGGGGAGAGGGACAGAGACAGACAGAGAAATAAAAAATGTGACAAAAAGAGGGGAGGAAAGGGCCTGGAGGGGAAGTTGTGTGAGGAGCAGCTGAGGTCACTGGGTCTCTTCAGCCTGGCAAAGAGGAGACTGAGGGGAGATCCCACTGCAGTTACAAATTCCTCGAGAGGGAAAGAGGAGAATCAGACACTGATCTCTGCTCTGTGCTGACCAGTGACAGGACACGAGGGAATGACCTGAAGCTGAGTTAGGGGAGGATTAGGCTGGATATCAGGAGGATATAATGATAACAGTCACTCCCTGAGACAGGACACCACAGCCTACAGATCATGAATTTGGATCTCATCTGGTGACAGAGTAGCTTCATTCTGGAGCTGGCTGAACCTGAGTTTCCCTGAACAAAGGGTAGTGGTAAAAAATGGGATTCTGGCTTTCTTACATTTAATACCTACAGAGTGGAAATTCTTTCTCCATCGTAGCCAGCAGACATTTCTGCATGAGTTCAGCAGTGCCAGAGTAGTGTAAGAAGGTTTTCATCTCCTTGGCCACTGGCTGTAAACACATACAGGGGAAGAACAATAAAAAGAACCCATAAAGCAGGGTGCTACTATTTTCTTCTATCCCAGAGAAGAAAGTAAACAAAATTAAACAGTTACTCTGTTTGGGGTCTTCGACCCTTTTGTAAAGCAAAGCAAAGAGGAATAGTGCCAAGCTGTTGGCCAAGCAGTTCAGAAACTCTCCTGAGAACAGTAATCTGTAGAAGAAACAACCACGGGCAGTTTTGCAAGGCCAAGCTGATTTTTGCCAGGGGTTTAACAACTGTGCTATGTCTTTTGTAGCAATGAGAGGAATAAACACAAGGAAAGAAAAATCTCAAAAAAAAGTATTAAGGAGTAAAAAGCTTCACAAGAGTGGGCAAAGGAGCAAAGAAATCAGATTTTTAAAACATTAATGAAGTTTCCTTTCTTCCTCTTTTCCTGCAATCTACATTAATCTACATAGGGCTCCTATCTCTTTTTGGGACCTTGATGACGATGAGGTAAAATCAGATATGTTTAATGAAGTTTGAAATGAGGCATGAAATTGAACCATTGTTTGATTCTGCGTTGCCTTTGCTTTCATAAGCAAGGCAGTTCTTGAAGCCTGGGTGGTACACCAGCATTCACTGAGAGACTGCCAAAGGGAAATACATTTTGCTTTCAGATATTGTTCTTTTTCCTTTGATAGTTTCAACTGACCAACTTTGTTATATACATCATGTAAACTGGTTGTATAGAGAAAAAGTAGATAGATAATTAGGATAAGGAGCTAAGGACATTTTCATAAAACTGACAGTAAAACCGGGGTAAGAAGCTAGACAAATAAAGGTTAGCCAGAAAAAACATACCATGAAGTGATCTAGAACGGAAAAATTCTAAATGCACTGAAAAATGTTGAAATTATGCTTTTAAATGAGTTTTTGATGCCTTTAAAACAATACTCTGCTACAACAGCTTAAATTGGGGAACTCATACTAAAACGACAAAGTTTTTATCTATTTGCTTTATATTTTTCTTGATTTTTAAAGACAGCAATAGAGTAGACCTGGAGCCACCCTGCAGTCATTTATTATTAGTTTATGTCAACCTTAATGTCAAGATTAATAACCATATGTTGAGACTAACCAGCAAGAATCTGGTGTGGCTCTGGATTTTGGTATATTTTGCATACAAAAAGAAAGAAATGTTGCCATTTTAAAAAGAGCTGTGAGGTAAGAACGGGGAAGACAGAGCAAAATGGCATGGGAACAGACTTGTAGCTTTCTGCTGTGGTGGCTGGAATTAACCCTGCAATTCCATGAGAGGACAGCAAGTCTTATATAAGGAGGATGCATACATTTAAAAGGAGCAAAATTTGGTAATTTAAACCCTTTTGTTCCAATTTTTGCCACTTTGATTTAAGCAATCCTAAGCCCATGACACGTTACCAACAGAAGAGCTCATCTTGATTTCTGCTCCCAGCTGAACCTTCTGGGGAAGCATAGGTGATGCACAGGGTACAGTGTTCCTGCATCTCATAAAGCCCACACCAGGAGGAAGGACCACCTGCATTTCTAGGGGTTTCAGCAGCCACATCACAGAACCACCCCATCAATTGCCTCAAGAGTTATGCAACTATCAGTCTGGTTCCTGCTGCTCAAATTCCCACTGGAAGGCAGCTCCAGAATCTCACTTTCTTGTAGTTAGATTTTCCTCCTCCTTTCTGGCCTCAATTAATTCGTGGCTAGCTGACATCCATTTGAGCTTTTGCTAGCAGTTCCCTCTACAAGCCTCTTAGCTTTTGGTTGCTTTGCCTACCTGTTATCAACAGAACACAGCTACTGCTTGATCTTTTTGATATGTTTTTCAGGTTTAAGTCCTAACACCTAAAAGCATCTCTTCCATTTCTGGCTGAACATCAGACAAGAGGTATGTACAGTTCAGTCCACTGTATAAACCACAGGGGACTGATTACTGCCCTGCTAGAAAAACAGCCCAAAAAAAATGTAGGAGAGGTTTGGATAAAAATAGCAGCAAAGTCAACTTTTTGAGAATGTTTCAAACCAGTTTTGCATCCCTGTTTAGCCACAGAGTGCACACATAGGGGATAAGTATCAGGTATGCAAGAAATGCATGTTATGTTCACACTGGCTTTTTTCTTTTTAATGTGCATATTGACATTAAGTGAGTACATACGGGTATACACAGAGGTATATATTTTTATACTACTTTTTCCTGTTAGAAATCCTACATATTCATGCATGCAAATGTAGCAAATTTTCCCATGGATCACAGCGGTTAAATTTGTAGAACTCGAGTGTTGCATGTTTGCATGCATATGAAAGAAAAACAGAAACACAGCAGGAATTGGCATCTCCCACACAAACGATGTGTTGTGTGTATTAACAAATGAGCAGCACACTCCCGAGGGAGTTAAAGTACATGGACCAGAAGTTCACTTTCTTGCCAATTTATTCCAAATATTTCACTAGATGTTCTTGCTGCAAAGAGCACACGTGTATTTAATGTCCAATCAAATATCTTCAGTTTTAAAAGTCTGGGTTCTATATTTAGAAAAATAATATACACTTGAGAAATGAACAGAACATTAAAAATTAATTATGCCATGTTCTGCGGCAGCATAACATGCATGCACCTTTGATTAGCTGATGTCAGTGAAGTTAAATGTATGAAAAGACTATATTATGGTTGTAATTAATTCATAACAATGGATTTGAATAGTTACCCAAAGCAATGGCAGTCACAACTGAATGTAATAAAGCAAATCCAAAAGTAATTTGCATGCATAGTTTATAAAAGTCCTAGAACTCTTTTAAACATATTTCTTTGATTATAAACAGCTGACATACAACAGCATATTCAATTTTTCCAGCCATACTTCCAAAAAAAATATTACATTCATAGCATAGGGTGAACCAAGTCATACTATAAACACAAGCTTTGTGTGCAATTTTAGTAAATCGAAGACCAGCTGATTTTAAGAAACCAAAATATACCATTGCATTAAAAAAGCTCAATATGCAAAAAGTTAATCACAACGTTTCCCAAGCAAATTCAGTTGCACGAGCTTTCATTAAATTATGTGCCTAGCAAGGTTTTGTGAGACAGTGACACATACACAGAAGTACCAGTGCTAAGGCTCCACTTTGCTCACTGTCCTCTCCTCAGAAGGACTGCTCCCTAAAGGACCAGCCCTTGGGAAAAGCACTCCTGAAACAGAATCCACTGCAATTCCAAAGTTTTTTGAAAACATTCTTTAAGGTGTCAGAATACATACTTTTGCCACTGAAGCTAAAAGACAGCAAGCTCCTTTTTGCAATATGATTTGAAAGTCAATATGGTGTTAAACTGTATCTAAAGTCTATCTTTTTAATGTTCTCTCACCAAACTAATGACATGAAATAAATAAGAACGTATGGCTGATCAGGTAGAGAAAGACTGCATTTTCTTGCACCTTTTGATCCTTAAAATAAAGCAACATAATATCAGTGACTTCTGCATTGTGTCCAAACTCATGGTACCATTTTTATGCAAGGATTTAAAAAAAGATATCAAGAGTCTATTTAGACTGAAGATGACTTTCTTCCTCGAATAGTTTTTGTGAAATTTTTTAGGCAGCACAAGGCACTACTTGAGCATGAGCACAGAGAGCAGAAAGTGACCCCAGATCTCTGCTGCCTTTGAAAGTGATATAGCTAACCCACACTTCAACAGAATATCAGGTTCACACTTCAAGGGGCTCATGGAAGTGCACAGGGCAGATCCTCAGCTAGTGAACAGATTCAAGAGCTGAGTGAAAGATAATCTTTTTGTTCTGTGAAAACATATATGATTTCAGAAATTGTTCCCATCCCAGAAGATGGAACAGGGGGAGGAAAAAGAATCAAAAGAGGATTTTCAAATAAAAATGTAACAATGCTCCAGTTTTGGTCAAAACACTTGAAAAGTTGGTTTGAAAATTCCAAGATAGGTTTGCTTGTACCTCATTACAAAGTGCTTCCTGAACATGAAAGGTCTCTTTATTAAAAAAAAAATCTCATCTGAGACTTTTTAACTATCTCAGATCTTTTTTTCCTCACTTTTTTTTTAGTGCAGTCATAGATCAAATCAGACTCTGTTGTAAAAGCTTTTTTGAAGAAGAGCCAGTTTCTTTTGTGACAGCTCTCCCCTCAGAAATTCACAACAAACTGCTGACTAGTCTAATGACTGAACTTTCCTGTGAAAAATTTCCCAAATCTATAGCTGAAGCTAATCTTCATCAAGAGGCATCCACAAGCAAGCCAAAAGTCTCTGAGTAATTTAAATGACATTCTGTGAGCAGTAGGGGATGATCATCATTGCCAGGAGGAAAAGACATGTTCTTTCCTGGAAAGTCCTGACCAAATTTCTTAGGAGACCTTTGTACTTAGAAGTCTAGACCTCAGACAAACTCAACAGGATTGTCTTTGTCGGGGCTTTTTCAACATGGAATGTGTGATTTTAAATGATTTAGGCAGTTTTTCAAACAGTCCATCCCCAAATTGGAAAGCTTCTGAAGAAAACACACAGATGCTGAGGGACAACATCTCTAGGCTTTCACACTACTAAGGAGGCTGAAGGTGCAGGATGAGGCCTGAGTTGAGAGCAGTCCTCATGGAGCAGAAGGATGAACAGCAGATAATGAGTCAGTGTTAGAGCTCACAAGAGGATGAGAGCAACGGTTCTGTGCCTAAATTAAAAACCCATCTGATGCTGTTACGAAAAATGTGTGGACATTAGAGAAGCTTGAAAGCAACAGCCCAATACTCAGCAGACTGAATATTCAGCCTATACTCACAATAAGCTAAATAACCTCACTAAGAAGAAAGTAAATAACTGTACAGCACTGTCTGCTGTGAGCCAAGAACATTTTAACTCATATTATCTCAGGGATTAGGAGTTCAACAGGTAGCTGTTATACTGGCCCACTCAATAAAACTCTTGCAGCAGGGATGAACAACCCCTGACCATGCATGAACTCACCAGACTTGTTCAGTAACCATTATTTGTTAACTAGTTGTTATCTACTGAATGAGGCAGGGAATTACAGAAAAAGGGAAAGTCTAATTATATTCATCATAATATATACCTTTAAGACAAGGGTATATATTCATCCAAGAAAACTCTTTTATCTCCACAACACTGAGTGCAACATTTCAATGCAATTTTTGGGTTACAGCCCGAAATTGTGCATGCACAAACTAAGACACCTGGGATCTACGACAGACCTTCAAGTGAAAGCCAGCAGGACTTCTAAGTGTTCAACTCTTCCCATAAGAAAGTGTAATTTAGGGGAAGTTTTAAAAAGACTTTAAAAGATCTTGAATTTTAAGTCTGCATTTGTTTGATACACTTTGTTATTTCTGAAAGAACTCTTCCTGCTGGGGTGACAGTATTAATTGAGATAGAACTGTAATGCATACAGAGTATTAAGCCAGAATGAGGACATGTGCTCTGGATTCAGTGTGCACTGAATGCTCATGATAACAACATTTAGCAGCTGTCTCTCCTAATGAAGTCCCGATTCTCAAAAGCACTGAAATCTGTGCATCAAACTTCTCGTCATCAGTGCTCAGCCTTAAAGGAGCTTTGCACCCAACCCCAGCCCTTCCACCTGACCCTACACAGCCACAGAAAATACAAGAGCCTCTGGATGTCATAAAGATCTCTGCCTGTTCAGCTCCATGAGCCCAACACCTGCCTCACCTGGCAGCACCATTTCTACCTATCTGCATCTGTTTTGAAAATACAACTGGTAAGAAAATAATGGTCACTGGCAGTGAGTAACTGTTAGGCAGAACATATTTTCTTTTCTCAACCAAGTTACCTGAGCAATAAAAAAAGCTCTTGAGCTAGAATGCCATCAGAGGCAGGTCTTACTGCAGGGAACAGCCTGCTCACAGAATCTTTGCAAAAACGCACAAAGCATGTCTCAAGTATACTGTCTTTCGGGTACTTTGCCTTGTCTAACATTAGTTTCATGGTTCAAGTTTAGTTGCACATTTTCTTTGAAAAATGCAGGGAAAGAAGGAACCAGGTGAAGCATAACCCTTAATAACGCATTTATTTTATGGGTTTAATAATTCTCAACACAAGTTACCTCAGGATAGTGTATCTTTTTAGCAGAGCATCTAGCACAGAGGCACACATTTAAGAGATGGTCCCTGTGCCTGAATGAAATTTGGAAGAAGACAAGTCACCATTCACTGCAGAGATGACCTACGTGGTTGTGTGCCTGGCTGGCATTCAATGGGAGTGTCCTATAAACATTTTTGACGTGCTGTTGTAATGCTAAGCTAAACTCTCAGGGTGACAGGCAGATATTTTTGACCTAACCAAATTGTCCTTAAAAAAAGTACATCATATTTAATGCTGGCTTTTAATGACTTTTTTTAGATATTTGGCTGAATGAATTTTGCTTCACTACAGAGGCAATATGATGTTTATAGGGACACTTACTTGTATCAGTATCAATGATACTGATATATTTTCTCCAAAACCAATGTCCTTAAAAACATCAAAACATACTACAATTTTTTTATTTATACCACCAACACCACTCCAAAAAAATATAAAACCCAAATGAACCTCATAAAAATCATAAAAGGGTATCACTGAAATCAAGATGGGATGAAAATATTAATGAGTTTAGCACTGCTTTAAAAGCTGCACTTCGAACGTCTACTCTTGGGATATATGCTACTGCTGTCAAATGAATTACTAAAACCTTCTTGGAGAGGAATTATGCTGAATATTTTATTACTCTACAAAGCATCAATACGCAAAATTCTATACTCTAGACTAGGAAAAACTGTAACAGACCATTTTTGAAAAATACATGCTAGAACAAAGACAGTATCTTCTGTCCTTGTGTGTTAGCTGGGTCATGGTGTTGGTGTTTCTCTGTGTTGGGAAAGCCTTTTGCAACAGTGTGAAGCCCTACTTCAATACAGGAATATGTATGGCATATTAATAAAGCCTGTTTGATACACTCTCTGTATGCAAATTTGAGAAACTCAATCTCTGGGTCCAGCTTACAGATTTTGATTACTTTTCAGAAAGCTTTTTCAGTTTAACATTTTATCAAACAAAGCGAATGCTGAAAGCAAAAAATAAATAATATTAAACACCGTAGCCCTAGGGCACTCTTACCTACTCCTGCTATAGGAAATACACAACTTGGTTTCTGCTGCAGATGATCTGTGATGTCCCTTCCAAGCTTTATTATGAAGCTGATAAATGACTCGCTAGAAACATGGTGAAAGCTTTTGGAATTCATTGTGCTATGGAAAACAAATTAGAAACTTAACTTGTTGCATGAGGGATTACCCTTCACAGCATGGCCTTTACAATGTGAAACTAATTATTGCAGGGAAGATTTATGGTGTTTACAGTCAAGAATTCAGGGTCACTTTGACCAAATTCATGTAACTTTAGACCTCAGGCTTGTCTGACTCTAAATAGAATGATGACTCCAGCAAATTTAAAGAAGAAATAAGACTCCTGTTTTTTCTATTGAAAGCAAGAAGCTGGGAAATAGGGGCTAAACAATTTTAGCTTTAGGTATTTACTCTGATAATTTTTTCTTTCTGAATAGGCAGATAATGCAGCATGTCAGAAAAATGTGTTTTAATTTTGGTTAATTTTGGTTAATTTCACAGGAATCCACTAGAGTGTCAAACCCTGGAACCCTCCAAGTATTTTCATACAATCACTCAATAATCAAAATATGTGCTACTGATCTGAAAATATGGCTGGCTGCAAAATGAAGAGCCCAATCTCTCTATCTTAAGTGAATATTAAAAGTGACTTAAATTCATAGAACACTTTAAAAAGTCAGTACTAAAACACAATATCTAATATGGAAATTGGTTTATCCTAAGTTATAAAGTGAAACAAATACTTAAGATAATAGCATTTCTTTCCAGTAGCTAAATATTTTTAATCACAGCTCTTACCTTATTATACTTTGTTCTTATGATATACCCAATGTTTTCTATGCCATCTATTGCCTCTTGAAAGTTATTTATTGTTTTACCAATGGCATAACTCCATAATGAGGACACCTTGAACATGCTTGAAACAAATGTCTTGAACTTGAGAGCATCCTGTAACATCCTGTAGCTGACCTACCACATATTTTCCCCTGCCCCTTGGTCATTCAGAAAAGTATTTAAGCTTGCACTTCATTTCAGTGATACTGCAGTTCCTTTATCATTATTTAAGAAGATTGTTAAGTTCTATTGAACTAGGGCTGCTGGTACATCCAGCGGGGTATTTTCAACCTCTGCAAACACACAGAGGAGCGAAGCAGCTGTGTAACACTCATGGCAGTAGATAATTGTGATTGCAGTTACACTGCAAGCCTACCAAAATCAGCATCACCATGCTCAGATGCAATGTGAACCTTGCTGCAGATGATACAAAAATACATCAGTCCAGCAAAGACTGGACTCAAACACTCTGGTTTCTCTCTATCCAGAAGACATATAGGAAAGTGAATCTCTCAGACTGAAGAGTTGATGCATAGCTAATCCAATTTCATTAATTGTATCTAATAACATTTCCCTTTTAAAATACAGTTTATAGTGTTTTTCTTGGAAAACACTAGCTCATAGTTTTAGCAGTGGCCTAAGCATGACCTGAGCTTTTCCTGTAGCATTACCAGGAGGTGATACCCACTAAGAAAGGAATTTTGAGGAAAGCTGGTCCAAACCAAGAACAAAAGACTGACTCCTAAAGCAACACACAGAGAACAGTTACAATGGGGCCATACTGTTACATTCCTTAAGGCAATGTTAAAGACCTTCTGCCAACGTTATAACTTGGCAAACGTTACAAGCTTATAGTAATAATTATACCATGATAGGTTTTATTTATTATAACTCAGAGCCATGCTATTGTAGGCTGTCTGGAACTTTATTTTTAGTGTAGTAATATCAGATCCTGGTTATACTTTCTTATTCATCACCAGCAGTGATGCAGGAGTAAAGGAAACGACTTTCATATTCCTGCTTAGGCTTACAATATTGACAGTATACATATTGACAGTATACAGTTTAGAAATCAAAACATTCAGCAGGTAGTGATGCCCATTTTTACAGTTTTTATTTATATCAGCCACTTTTAACAAAAAACATGGCCCATAAGTATTGTCTGTTACCATATTAATAGCTAATGAGAAGCAGAGAAATCAAGGGGAAATATTTTTTAAGAGGTCCTGTACAAATCAGTGTTTTGGGGACAGCACAGCAGTGGCCTTAACAGCAACCAATTTGTTCATTAGAAGTGTGGGGCAGAGAGACAAGGAAAGTCCAGGGATTCAAGGCTGACCAGAGGTGCAGATTCTTTAGGACAGCACACAGGAGGACAGGAGCTCTACAGTGGAAGGAGGTCAAGATTAAGGTAGGTTTGAGCTATTGCTCAAACAAAAGTGCTGCCTCTCTCAACACAGATTTTGTGTCCTGCTTTGAATCAGGGAATACAGTGGCCTGATCCAGATGTATCCTCAGTCTGTAAACTAACAACTACACCTTGACCACAGAAACTCCAATGGCTCCATGGACTGACCATTGAAAGAATTCTAATTTTCTCTATCACTTATGCTGAACTTCATGTTGATGTATACAAGATTTAGTCACCATTAGAAATAACGTTATTTATATAATTAGGACTTGTGTCCTTCAATGAATTGAAGCAATTTAATTTTATATACAAATGCTACACAACCATTTCTTCAGGAGAGTGCACCTATGCTGCAGGTAGAGTCTAGAACATATTAAAAAATAACCCCAAATTTGTCATAATTTTAGAATGGCTGACAAAATTTGGTTCAAGAATTTAATTAATTATGTATTCAAGTGCAACATTTAATTTAACCAGACAGTACACCACAATGCTGAAGTGGAAACACTTCTACTTTAAATTATTTCATAAGGAAATAGCATTATCAAATTATTCTTGCTATTTTCAGAACACTCAGAGATAAAATAGAACTCCATTTTAAATACAACCAGAGTCATGAGTAGTATTCAAACCATTTTTATATATATAAAAAAACTAAATTTACAAAGCACGTAAGAAATTAAAAGAAAAGAAAAGAAATTAAAAATCTGAAAACTGCTGCACTGAATGAAGTGTTTGAAGGAACACTATTTTTAGCTTACCAGTTGAAACAAATATTTCATAAATGAAACCTGCTAGAATCAGGCTCTTCTAAAGGAGGTGTTCCACTGTATTTTGAACACACTTCAAGTTCAAGCGATTTAAGACCCTCTCTCTCTGTATGTACAAATATTTCTCACTTGTTCAGTCTCAAATACAAGGACAACAGAGAAACCAATGCTGCAACACTTTCTGATTAAAAAAAGCCATAAATCAAAGTGTCCATCTCATGCAGTTCTTCCCTCGTTATTTGTCGACCCCATTAAGCAGCACAAACTTAGTATTTCAAAGAAATAATTTATGTTTAAAATTATCAGCCCTTCCCGCCTCTCCATGTTCACATACAATTAAAATTATAATTGCAAATATAATGTCAGTAAACCTGACAGGCCACATACTGGCTACTTCTACTTTGCATGGCATCACACATTTAGGTTATGAATCACCAAAGTCAGGTTGATGAACAAGCATAGTGTTGTTCATCTGAGAACCAGACACTTTGTAGCAAATTTCCTATTTGAATGGAAGGGACAATGCTGGCAGAAGTCCCAGAACTGCTCACACCACGAAAGGAACAATGTGACAACAGCGTGGCAGGTTTATGATAAATATTTCAGAAATGTGTCTTTTAGCAAGAAGGGATTAACATAGACCTTGGGGATAAAAATATTCCCAGTAGCGTCTAGTTGGCATCTCTTTTATGCAAAATGAAAAGAACAGCACAGAGGGTCATTTCCGTTTATTTGAATGCAAATTCATGACAATTAGAATAAAAATAAATTTTAATTAATTTTATGGTCTTTCACTGGGAGAATCTGAAGAAAATTGCGTCGTTTAATTTGTTCTTCTGAAAAGCAGATCTGCATTTTTCATTTTCCAGGATTTTAAATGTGCATGCAGTGCCAATGAAGAGCAAGGAAAATTGCCTTGGTAGGATGTAGGTAAATAGTTCACCATCGCTATTTCATTTCTATATATAATTTAGCATTTTTCACTCAAATGGGGAACAGGGGCTATGCAAAACACACTAAAGCACGGAGGAATCTAGCAACAAACCCCAAATCCCCTCCATTTAAGTCTGTTTTGTAAGTCACCATCATAAACTTGTGTGCCCAAGTAATAAATTACCTTCCCAGTACAACAACAGATAAAAGACTCTTTGCAACATCCAAGTCCAGTAAAACAAGGTACTGTCAAAACTGCCAATGTCTCTGTGTGTGTGAAGCAAACATTGTTCCATGCACATTGTCCCCTCTCTGTCCAGCTGGTAGAGAACAGGAGATTGTGCTCTTTGGCTGTACATCAAGATCAGATGACTGAAAAGTAACACCAGCACACACCACATCTAATTACAATCTGGAGGAGGTACACTAAACATGCAATACAGATTTTTTTTATATTCCTTTCTAGAAAAGAAGGCCCTGTACTGCTCACTCAGGCTCACAGTACCTTTAAAACTCACTAAACACCTCTTTCAGCATTTCAGAGGTCTCACATGAAGCCTAAGAAGAGGCTGTCCTTGACAGTGAAGTTGCGCTCGAAACAAAATTAGAAGTCTCCAGTGTGGCTTTTTGCCTTTCTCTATAATATTTAAAGTCAACTTTTACTCAGTGTTAAAAAACGTGAAAAAGAAGGGAGAGTAAGCTGGTGAACAGATTGCTCTGAGAAAAGCACAGGTATTTTGGTAACAATGATGCTTTACACTGAAGTTCTTAGAACAATACTTATTAATAATGCTATGATTACCAAAATTTAGAGTGGTAATATATGTTTAGTACACATTGTTTTAAGACAACATTCACAGTAAGGAGCTGTCTTACTTCCCTACTTGGAGGAGAAGAAACACTGGTCTTTAAAAGGAAAAAAAAAAAAAGTATTTTAATATAAGCTTTTGCTACCTCGTGAGATTCAAGCACAATTAGCTGTTAAGACACTGAACACCACCTACACACTGGTCTCTATTGTTCAGAGGAAGAAAATACTGTAGAGTGGTTTTTGTGTTTTGGACGACTGTGCACCAAGCTCCAGGTGCTTCTATTTTGGCTAGCTCTATATACCATTTTAGGCTATTGGACTGTCTCTACAAACGCAAAAACGTTGATTCTTCTTGCACAGGAAGACTGACTTCAACTAAGAAATATATATGCATGTATATATAAGGTATTCAAATCCAAGTGCATCTGACATTGCATTTTGAAACAAGAGATAAAAATACTATATATTGAGATAAAAATACTATATATTATAGTCAGGGTAGCGAGGAATATATAAAAGAGCAACATGATTCTCTTAAAAAAAGAAAATGACAAGAACAGCAACACAAAACAACTCAGCATTAACCCAGTGCTACATTATTCAAGACCAATCATCTTTGATCACATGCACCCTGGTTGCAGTATTTAGTTTATACAGTTTGACTCAATTGTCACTATTGTGTAAACCTATCGTGTTCAAATGTATAGACACTTTATGCAGCATGGTGATATTGTGAACATGTCAAAACTAGCACTTGTTGCTGAATCTGGGCAAAAATCTTCATTTAAGTTGTCATAAGGATAGCTCTTCCTGCTGAGCACTGGAACTATTTGCTCTTGTCTAACCACCTCCAAGAATGCTCCAATTCTTCCATGCAACAGTAACACCTGAAATGTCAACTCAAGTTTGCACTTTCTAAGTTAGCTGTTTTTCCTTTTAGTTACTTGTTTTTATACACCTGATGGGGTTATTTATTTTTTAAACTCATATTGAGACATACAATGGGAATTCCACAGCCCTATGAAAGTGCACAATCCAGTAGGAGAAGGTGCTGGTTTGACAGGAAAGTGTGATCCAGACCTTAACCTAAATTTACTCAGCTATTGATTGCAAGAAAACTATTCCTGTTACATCAGGACAAGCTTGATCTTTGAGCAAAACAGAAGCAGTACACCAGAAAAGCCAGTAGGTAGGAGCTCACTTCACCACCAGGTGAAATCAAGTACTTACTAACCCAAGCAGAGCAGCTGAAAAGAAGAAGTTGACAGAGCACACCCTGGTAACTCAGGAGCCAATGTAACTCTTGGCAAACGTTTTTCACTCTTTTGCTAACCAACACCACTTTCCCACTGATCAGTGTCTAGGGAATTGTATAACCTCAGCTAGGCACCACTCAAACATATCTGGTGGGTCAATGGAGATATGCACAAAACTCAAAGCAGTGAACAAACAGGAGGTGATTTTTTATGCCTCTTGGCTATTGACATCCAAACTATTGAGGAAACAACACGACATAGCCCCACAGCCCCATCATAGCCCATGCTTGCAGTGTTCATGAAAATACATGTTAACTATGGACATGAGTACAGCACTGCACAAACAAAATGTCATTACTCCTCTTGATGGTATTCTTGGTGCAAGAGCAATAATAATAACAATAATAATAGTAGCAATAATAATAATAATTGTAGTACATTAGCTGTTTACACCTACCTTATGTCCCAAAAATAATACATTTCACAACTGATTGTTTTAAGTGTGTGTTGCAAGCACAGTATTACTGGTTCTGCTGCTCTATACCTATACACAAAGGGTCAGATTCAAATTTTTTTCCCATTGGACTGAGTATGTACTGAAGAGAACGCTCAAAAGAAGAAACCCTGTGCTTGTACTACGTGTGAGTAAACAGGTTTGGAATGTGACTTTGAGAGTAACTACTCATATCAAAGTGATCACTTAATTCTGCAAAATTAATCTTAACCCCCTTCAGCAAAAAAAAAAAAAAAAAAAAAGATAACACAAGCCCAAAATATTTAGGAGATGCTCTGTATGCCTGTATGCATTTGTAATCTTTTCTTCTTTAACATGAATCATGGTGGGAAAGCAATCTCTTAATTTATCCAGACTTCTCTACTTTGAAGTGCTTGGCCACACCAAAACACATTATAGTACAACATCCTAGTCATATAACCATAGCAATCAATGGCCAGAACCTGAAAACAGGGATGCACATTTATGGAAGATCGTCTTTCATACAGCAATTAAGCAATTATACAGTAATTAAAGATATGAGACCTATTCAGTACATGGAGTATTAGTAATTGTTGTTTGCTTTTGTTTTGTACAAAGTCTAACACAGTATTTGCACTGACAGGAAACAAAGTCAGGACCAAGAAAACAAACACAGAGTATATCACCAGGATTATCTAAGCGAGAATTTATTTCTTTATCTCCAGCTCCAACGTAATCTGGAATAAGGATGGAGACTTTGTGCACAGAGTGAAAATTATGAATGCATAATTAGAAAGGCACAGGCTCAGTAGTCAGTGTGAGGGTATTGAAGAAGCACAAAGCTGATTTATGCCAGGATTTAAACCACTGTTTTCAGCCTCCTGGATAAGAACAGCACTGAACTATTCCATGGATAAAGCACTTCTAGAATTGCTTAGTAGGCAAAAGAAGCCCCTCTGCAGTACCAACTGCTATTAAAATTTTCTAATACTAAACCATCTAAACATGTGACCCATGTTGATGACACCTGATGACTGCATTGTCCTTTAAACACCTTTCAACAGGACTCAGTACAACCTTCTCCATAATTTTTCCAGGAACTGAGTTTGGTCTAACAGGCCTGCAGGTTCCTGCATCTTTCCTCCCACCCTCCTGGTAAACAGGAATAACAGTGGCTGGCAGAGACCCCTCCTGGCTCCCAAGGTCTTTGTTACTAGGGATGAATCCCAACAGGCCTCATGGACTTGTGAACATTCAGCTGATACAGCTGGTCCCTCACACTTTTAGTGTCCACAAGGGGAAAGTCACTGTCCCAGCACTCATGGGGATTGGGCAGAACAAGGTCTATCAGTATCACCAAAAATCGAGGCAAAATACACACTGAACACCTCTGCTTTTTCTTCATCCCTATTGAATGATAGGGATGAAGTGACCATCTTCAACAAGGATCAGTCCAATGTTTTCTTCAGACCTCCTCTTGCTATTAATGTCCTTCAAAAAGTCTTTCCTTGCTATCTGAAAACAGCACTGGCCAGTGTCAACTGTAACTGAGCTCTGGCCCATGGCATCTTCTCCCTGCATGGACAAACCACAGCTCTGAAACCCTCCTGAGAAGCCTGACCTCATTTTCGGAGATAGCCAGAGCTGAAAGTCATTAACCAGACCCAGAAGTTACAGAGCTATTAATATGAACTGTACAGACTAGTGTTTACCCAGGAAGTCAAATTAAAGTTGCGATATCAGTCTTCCAAATTTTCGTTTTCTTCCAAACAAAACAAAAGCTAGAAGCCATTTGATTTTTTGCAAAATACAATACTAAAAAGAAATCGAGCATTTCTGGAGACATCATTCTAAATGGAAGAAAGAACACTGACAATAAAAAGCTTGTTCTTCGAAAGAAAATAGTAAAAGTAACACTAACTCACTGCCTAACTGTTGCCAGCTGAATTTAAACAAAAGACAGACCCAAAAATAAGTGTCAACTCTATACATCCTCTCAGCCTGGGAAAGAAGAATTTAAGATTTGGATCCAAATTCTGCGGCACAAGCCCATCTCTAATTAAAATGAATTAGATTTAAGAAGGAGACGATAATAAATATATAACTTTGACTCCTGTGGTGACAGCGGCCTGTGTGCCAAATTCTTACCAAGGGCAAATTTCTACGGTCAAACTATAGGCTATAAAAATAAGGGGTTATAATTAAAGTACTTACAGATGCTTAACTCCAGCAGTGCTTTCAGAGACTCCTGTAACAGATGCTACCTTGAAAAGACAAGGTCCACAGTCCATTCACCATATTTAATTGCAATGCTGCTTCAACATTTTCAAACACCACCCCCCCGCCGTCCAATCCATTCCCCCCACCCCAAACTTTCTAAACCAAGCTTTTTCCATGAAAAGATAATGTACGTAAAGCATACATGGCTATAAATGAGCTCCTGTCAAGTCAACTATCTAAATTAACTACAACGATTCCACGAGATGTACTGGATAAACACATAGCAAAATAGCAAAAAAAAAAAAAAAAAAAAGGAAAGGGAAAGGTTTATCCAAAGACTTTTCAGAATATGGAGTGTAACACTTTTTATGAGTCTAGCTTTGGAAGACAAAACTTTTGATTTTGTAATAAGACACATTGTTAATAGCAGACTAGAAAGACAAAGGTAATAAAAAAGAGGCACTACAACCTTAAAGGTTTATCCACAGCTGCCAGGAAGTTTCTAATTAAGATGAGCCATTTCAGCCAGTAATTGGAGGACAGGCAGCAGGGACACACTATCACATCAGCCTTCCAACTCCAGGGCTCTTATCAGCCCCTCATTCTCTCTTAGCACTCCACAATTATCTCTTCCTAACTGCTTCTCAATCAAGGAAACACAGTGCTGGGTCTGTATTAGGCATAGAAGTGTGTATTTTAAAAAGACCAACCACAGCCTAGGGAAGTCAGAACTGTGGTTTCAAGAGTATTTTGAAGGAGTTCTCCTATAAAGCAGCTCCAAAATACAGCTGCACACATCTTTATCTATTCAGTCATGCCACGGGGTGCAAAAGGGCACCTCCAAAGGCTGAGCTGCCAGGCCAGGGCCAGCCCTACATCCATGCAATTTGCACAGGCAAGAGACATTCAAGGGGGCTAATGCAAGCATTCTGAGTCTGTTACTTTAGATCTGTGTTAGAGATCTATGAGACTCCACAGAATCATTTCCCAGTTGCACTCTCCTGCAGCTGGGGGTTGAACCTAACACAGTTTTGTAACTGCACTTGAGTCTCTTTGTCCCTGTATCCCTGTGTCCTAGATACAGTGAGATGGCATGGCTGATGGTTTGAGGTTATCTGCTGGATTCCCACTGAGTTAACAGCAGTGTCAGCTAATGTTTGGTTTACCCCTTCCTTCTTTCACTTCTTCCATACCTCAGGTCAGAGATGCTGCAGTGTCTATGTAAATCTCCCAAAACCAGGAATATGCCAGTCAGTTTTACAGCTCTCTAGAGTTACCAGGCTATTGTAAAGGGGCTGCAATCCTTTTTAACATCTGGAACAAAACTAAACAGTCCAATGTGTGATTCAAAAAAACCCCAAAGAACAAAAACACCACAAACCAAACCACCCCTGCCTGCAGCTTCATGTGTCTTCTGTATATCAGTGTACACCGTTACCTTTAAAATAAATAAACAGCATAGGCTACATAGCTGAGCCAGAAGCTGTTATAAACATAGGGTTGGATTTCACCACAAACTTTTATGCAGTTACAATGGAAAAACTCCAGGTTGATGAACACTCAATTGGTTTTGGGAAGGTTTTTTGTTGTTTGTGGGGTGGTTTTTTTGTTTGTCCATTGTTGTGTGGTTTGGGGTGTTTTTGTGAAAAAAATGTGTGCAGTAACACTGTTTCTTTAATAGCATAATTATAAGACTTACAGGTACCTGAACTGTGTAAACTGCCAAGGACAGCAATGGCAATTACTTAGCTTAAGTTCCTAGAGATTTGTCTCACAGTAATAGTTTGAATTTAAGCAAAGTTAAATTTAGTTTACAGAGCGTCAGAAAATTTCCTAACAGTAAATATACTAGACTGTGAAACAGTCTCTTAGTGAAAGAATTATCACTTGAGTCAGAAAAAAATGGACACGAAAGAAAAACACAGTAGGACACAATCCTGCACTGGGAAGAGTATCAGTCAAGATGATCTGAAGGGTTTTCTTCCTTTTTCGGTTTCTGTTAAGTGTGAATTGTTCATAAAGCGATTGCAGCAGAATATGTTAAAATAAAATATTCAGGAGCCACAGTACCACAGTACCGGATCAGTCATTCCCTTCCAGCTTTCCACAGTCTTCTTCCTACCAAATATAAGAGTACCTTGAAGGCAACCCGAGAGGAGCTGAGCCTTTCTGCGAGGCTGCAACGTCACCCTCTGAAAGGCAGAGCACCCTGGAGCCGCTGCATCCCACCGGGAACTCACACTTTGAACTTTGCAGCAATTCTTAACACCTACTGCGTCTCTGCTTGGTCTCTTGTAGTAGGATTAACACAAGTATGTGTGACAGGAAAAGCGGCTTTGATTTGCTTGTCTTCAATTCAACGGTCAGTGCACCAGTTCTGAACCGCTCAGACTGTGAACCAGCAGAGCTCTAGCTCAGAACAACTTGCAGAAGTTAATTATTTCGTAAACATCACAGGTTTTTTTTTGCTGTTTTTAATTAAACTTGGCATTTTAATTAAACTTGAATTTTTTATCTTTTCAAAACAATAACAAAAAAGACAAAACCCAACAAACTTGGTTCCTCCTTTACAATAAAAGCATTCTTAATCTCTACTAAACCAAGGACATACTGTATATCACACTGTCTCCTTCATGGAGAAAAGTTAACCACAATTAAGAGACATTTACAGCAGCAAATTATTCCAGTCTGCTTCCAGAACTGACTACAATATTAGGTCAAAGCAGTAGTCTCAGTTCAGAAAAATATTCAAGAATGTGCTTTATTCTAAATATGTCAACAATCCCATTAACTTTAATTAGATTTAAGGAGATGCATAAGTTGTTTGCTCAGTAAGGATATGATCTGTAATCTGCTTAACCTTAAGAATTCACCTCTATACCCTACAAAATGTACATACCACTTCAGAAATTAACCCAGAAAGAATGATGGATGTAAATACTAGCAAAAAGTATGTAAAGGTGCCACGGAGAAAAAAAAGTGGAAATCAGACTTTCAAAACAAAATCCCTTCCTACTTGAGGATGCTGTTTCGAAAAGCTCTTGCAAGTGCTGAAAAAGTTCAAGCACTGGAGCAAGCACAGGTGACTCAAAAATTCTTTAATAAGTCAGAGGAAAGAGAGAGAAGCAGTAAAATAGTTCAGGCACAGTTCTCTGCCTGAGGCCACAATATACAATTCTACTACAAAACAAATTTTAAACATCATTGCTCATCAAAATGCAAAATACTCCAGGACAGTTTTTGGCATTGCTGCCAGTTCTTTCTCAGGGTTTAGTGTACTTTGATAATCTCTACAAGAGTTATCCACTAGCAGAATGTAACAGGTTAGTAAAAATGGGTATTCTCCTTAAAATTAAACAAGGCCATCATTCATAATTTCCTATCCTGAGACTTTCATTCTGTAGTTTTTAAGGAAAATGTCAATCAAATTTTGTTTAAAAGCTTACTTTATATTTGCTAAATTAAATTTTTAGGTTAAAAGGTTAGAAATAAGCTCCTTTTCATCATCTTAGTTTTTTCATATTTCAAATTAATGGCTATATTAAATTTCTTCAATTCGAGTTTACTTTTATATCTTCATTCTCAAGTGCTAGAAAACTCTGCACTGCTTAGCAACTGGAATGAACACTGTGCATGGTCAGTACTGCATTGCAAACTTTTCATGTAACTTTGGCTTTAGCTGGCATGTATAATTTACCAAGTATCTCCTAGCAAGAAGATTGAAAAATTTTTTTAAACTTACAAATTTAAAACTATTGTTAGCTTAGAATACCATTTAGGTACCGTGAGAGCAAATGAAACTGCAATTGCTGTAAATTTTAAGGAAGTTGTGGCAAGCTGGTACTGGAAGAGTTACTAAGAATAAAACCTGTACTTAGATCATGTATGTTCCTAATTTAGCATTAAGTCCTTACTTTATTGATGTTCTGTTGAATAGAGACATATCTTTGAACTGCCCTGTTCTGAGGCTTCTAAGCTCTCCAAAGCATGTGCCTGCCTTGCATGGAATTACACTTTGCCAAGTCCTGACTCAGAAAACTGGATGTGTCAGATGTTTCTCGTGTCTCTAAGGAGGGCACATGAAGCTTTTTATTTTGGTCTGTGTCTTTGTATTCAGCTTTCTGCAGGCTGGTTTTCTAAGAAGCACATCCATCATGTGTACCTGCACTGCTAGCCTACCAGCCAACCCTCCTTCCTGCAGCACCATTTATTATCTAGTGACAGTGGCTGGGTGGTATTCTGGCACGTTCCATTTCAATCCCAGCTTTGGTACTGAAGGGATTCACAGTGCACTGCTTTCAGGTCAGTTTAAAACAAATAATCCCAAGCACACAGATCCTATTTAGACCAGCACCATTTCCACTCAAGCACCAGGTTCTGACCATGCCATCACACACGGAGCCAAGCAGTGACTAAAGACAGTGCTGGCACACAAGGTTACAGCTTGGGACAAATCCTGGAAACAAAACAACGCTGAAAACTCTGCAAAAAATCTAAGGCCTGCTCAAATTTCTGGCAAAACCCCCACTGACTTCCATGAAGCCAGGAATTACCCACCTCCACCCTCAGAACAAAGGAATGCTACCACTGAATATGGATTTAAATGTTGCCTGCACTGCAGTACACAAAACACATCTCACTGCTTTGCAGCACTGAGTTACCAACTGCCAGGGCTGCCCGCTCTGCTCAGGCCACGGATGCTGCTGAACTAAACCCAAGGCAAAGAAGTGTCAGACAAACTTTTCTTTTCTCCTTCTCTTCTCTGAGTGCTCTATTCAAAACACAGGGGAGAAAAGAGAGGGGGAGGAAGCACAGATTATGTTTCAAATGAAAATAAATGCAGTTGTTCCCAAACCATCTCCAGCTGTCGTTTGTCATCTTCTCCAGGACACAATACAGGTTGTCACTACTTGGAGCCACAGATTGCCAGCTAAGAAGGGTTGAAGGACAGGAATACACAGGTTACACTACTGAGATACAGAAAAGCTGAGTGTGGGCAGCCTGTATCAGCCACCTGCACCACGCACTTGGAATTTGCTAAGTGTGTTTTAGTTAAATTACATTAATGAACCAAAATAAGAAAAGTTGAGGAAAGCAGGGAGAAAAAAAAGACTGTCAAAACACATACCCGCCAATAGTAAAGAAACAAAAATTAATTGTAAATTTTTTACATAATTTTTAGTATGAATTGGTAAAAATAAGCCCTAAAAGGTCCTTAGGCCCATTTCTTAAAAAGGCAGTCTGTGTTAAATACAGTATTTCTCAATGGAATTCTTCTACCAGATTGTACTCTAGCATGTAATACTGATCATCTCATTTCTGGTCCAAGATTCCTGACTTCACATCAGTGCTTATTGCTAGGATTATCATCTTTAGGAACTACAGAAATTATTGTATAATAAATAATGGTCAATGAATCAGGCATGACTTCATCACTGAATTATGCAGCTTCCCTCACGGTTGCCTACACCAACAGAACCTTAAAGATTAGATGGCTTAGCAATAGAATTTAGAAGTGTCCTTGGTAATGAAAGACACATTCGGGAAATTGAGAAGTTTTTGAGCTATTACTTCAGTTTGTTTCAAATCTCAGAGTAAGGAATGGAAAAGCAGCAACTTTTCTCTCTGAAAATAAAGTTACAGATGCTTACTTCTCTTTTTTCAAACCAAATTCCCTTACTGGAGTTGCATTATTTATAGTCCAATTGCTTTTAAGGCCATGACACATATGAGAAGTGCAACGAAAACTGACAGCAGTATGGATCTGCACTTTTTAAAAGAGGCTCTCTGCTTACATCTTTAAAAATTCTAGTGAAAGAAAGAAAAAAAAAAGGAAGCAATTTGGTGGAAATGTCAACATGCGATTCCACAGAGGTCTGATTTTCCACACCATGCTCCTCTTGCTGAGCTAGTGCTTCAGCCAAAGCTGATGGCACAAGGTACAGCTCCACAAACAAAAACATAAACACACAAGTAAATTACCCTGAATACTTTAGAAACCACCATCACTGTTAGCAGTGCCTATATATAAATGCCCTACCAAAAATGTAAGCTGCAAAGGTACTTTGCTTTCATCACAGCTCAATATGAAAAGGTAAACAATATTCCTTTGGGAAAGATTTTAAGAAGAAATGGGTGATTATATATTAAGTGTTTTGCACTACTGTTTTTCTCTTTTGTGGACTCTGCTTTGGCTGGTTTGCCATGTCAGGGAGTAAGGGGAAACCAGCTGAACATAAACTGTTTTGAAAGTTTGCATCTGTAAACTTCTGAGACAGCCTGAGGGAGGTGGTGATAATTCAGTATCTTATAATAGCAGGCAGCACAGAGATCAAAGAGAAGGAAGACTTGGCTGAAACTAGCTACAACTGCATGACTGTGTGAGGTACTAGTAAAAATAAATTATTTTTTATGCCTAAAGAAGACTGAACTGCAGCCCTGTACACCTTCCACTTTTTTGGGCTTTGTTACAGCTACAGGGCAATAAAAGACTCCTGCTGACAATACATGTCTTTGATATAAACACTTGGAATAGATGTGAAGGTTTGGTTATGCTTACAAGGTCTTTCACTTGGAAATACAGTTTTTGTTCAACTATAATTTGGGGATTTTTTTTTTTATTTTTTAAATTTTACTGCAGAAAGCTAGGAAATGATTGAAACTCAAGCTCCTTGCAGTACAAGTAGAAACCATCTCACTGTGGAACACAGTAATTTGTTCAGATGCACCACCTCAGCATCTGGACTAAAGTCACTACTGAATACTAACTTCTTATAAAAAGCCAAAGCAGCCTCTGTGAAAACACAAAATCTGTGTTTCATTTATGTGGGATTTTTTTTATTATGTCCATTAATTATGCCAGACTGCAGGCCTCTGGCTGTGATTTTGTCTCTGGGAAGATTCTGGAGGCTGGCTGACCTGTACACAAAGACACTATTTCTTTCTGTAAACATAAGACAATTGTACGTCTAGTACTGAACATGGTTCTCCAAATGCTACTTAGAATACTGCTGTGCAATTTTTTCTGTTGCCAAAGAGCAACTGGAGTACTTGACTTCAGATTTCTATCTACTTCCTATCACAACAGCAAAATAGCAAGTGATGCAACCCAGAGGCACATGTTTCTTCAGCTTAGAGAAACATATTCAGACAAACTATATGGTGTTTGTGATGCCTATTCAATTTCATACAGGCTTTATGCTGCTCCTTTTTATTCAAGAAGTATCCAAAAATATTAGGGTCTGATTGTCTTGAGGTGCTCTTCCTTTTACACACCTCACTGCACTGCACAATGGTGCTGTTAGGACAGACAGGTCTTGGAATGATCCAAGGATGTCAGATGTGGAAATGGCTTTAGACTTAAATCATATCCAACTTGTTATGGGCGTGAGCCCAGGAGGAAAAAAAAGTGTTTTCTTATCCATAAGGTACAAATCATTTAATACTCTAAATCCCAATTAAGCTAGTATTTAAATCCTACACAAGCCAACAGCTGCCTAACTTTGAGCAAACACGTCAAAGCATTTTGCTGAACTATGGCTTTGGAAAACAATGCAAGCCCCACTGTGGATCTTGTCTACCCAGATTTCAGCGAAGCGTTTGGTACATCTCCCATGGCATTCACCTGGAGAAGCTGGGACTCCATGGCTTGGGCAAGTGCACTCTTTGCTGAGCTAAAAACTGGCTCATGGCCACGCACAGAGAGTGGTGGGAAATGGAGTTAAATCCAGCTGGGGCCAGCCCCAAGTGGTGTTCCCCAGGGCTCAGTGCTGGGCCCAGTCCTGTTCAATCCATGTATCAGTTTTCTGGAGGAGGGATGGAGGGCACCCTCAGGCAGACACAGCAGGCTGGATGGCAGTGCTGCCCTGCTGGAGGGCAGGGAGGCTCTGCAGAGGCTCTGGACAGGCCAGACCCAGGGGCTGAGGCCGGTGGTGTGAGGGTCAGCCAGGCCCAGAGCCAGGCCTGGCCTTGGGCCACAACAACCCCAGACACGGCCACAGGCTGGGCCACAGGGGCTGGGAACCTGCTGGGCACTAAAGGACCTGGGGGGACTGATGACAGCAGCTGGACATGAGCCAGCAGTGCCCAGGTGGCCATGAAGGCCCAGGCCATCCTGGCCTGGATCAGCAATAGTGTAGCCAGCAGGGCTAGGGCCATGATTGTCCCTCTGCTCTCAGTACTGCCGAGGCCACACCTCAATCCCTGTGTCCAATTCTGTGCCCCTCAATGCAAGAAAGAGATTGAGGGGCTGGAGCGAGTCCAGAGAAGGGCTCCAGAGCTGGGGAAGGGTCTGGAAGCCATCCTGTGAGGAGTGGTGGAGGGAGATGGGGATCTTTAGCCCAGATAAAAGGAGGCTGAGGCAAGACCTTATCACTCTCTACAACCGCCTGAAAGGAGAGTGTAACTAGGTGGGGGGTGGTCTCTTCTCCCAGGTACCAGATGACCAGGAGAGAGGACATGGCCTCAAGCTGTGCCAGGGGAGGTTCAGGTTGGACATCAGGAAGGAATTCTTCACTGAAAGCATGGTTAAGCACTGGAATGGGTTGCCCAGGGAGGTGGTGGAGTCATTGTCCCTAGGGCTGTTCAAGAAACAACTGGGCATGGCACTTAGGGCTATGGTTTAGTTGGCATGGTGATAATTTGTCTAAGGTTGGGCTTAATGATCTTGGAGGTCTTTTTTCCAGTCTCAGAGATTCCATGATCTCAATAAGTGAAAAAGATCCAGAAAATATTTCCTCCCCTAAAAATAAATAGAAGTATGACAGAAGCAGAAGTGACATCATCTTATACTTGTGCCAGTTATGGCCTAGGTGCTGAAATGACAAATCCACTAAAAATATCTATGAAAAAGTGATACCACATTACATTTATATTTTTGGAAAAAGAATGCAAAGAGGGCTTTTCATCCTGTATCAAGACATCCAACATTGTTACTGTCAGTTAAATAATTTACAATTCTGATTACACCACCACCATGAGGCTCTGTGCAAAAAAAATAAAAATAATTCTTACCAATTAGAAAGAATTTACTGATTAATTTGTTGTCTCATAGGTTTTTTAAAAAAGCATTTACTATTTTCATCAAGATTTTTCAATATTATGCTGAAGATTGCATGCTTCAGATCAGTAAGGCTTTTTACTGCTCCCCTTTTTCTGTCTGTTTCAAAGATGCTGATTAATCTAAGTTACCACATATCAGACATTTTAATTGTGAATGTTTTCAAGCTCATGTCTGCCTTACATCTGCATTCCCCTTTAATATATAAATATTACCACTGTGTATAAAGCACTGAGAAACACACCACAGAGAAGAATAGCCTGTGTTGTATATATACAGCAGACAAACAAAATTCCATGGAAAAACACACACTGTAAACATCAATGCCTTCCCATTGAGGACAGCTGCTGTAACACAATCCAGGGTGCCTGCTGCCAGGATTTTCCACATGAGTGCATCCTCTTTTAACCGCTGCTCAAACACTGGCTGAGAGAGGAGCTGCTAGACTGAACATGTGTCTGTGCTGCGACGACAAACGCACGGCACAGCGCCGGAATGCAGAGCAAACCTCGGGCTTTGGGCGGGAAACGAGCTCCCCGCTGCCTGCCTTTGGGCTCAGTCCACAAACACCTCGGCTCTGGCTTTCACAAATTCATTCTATGCTTCCCAGCGAGAAATAAGTGAGCATGTTTGTCAGCATGCACAGAGGTTTGAAGTAGAAGTTATCGATAAATGAATCACAATTTATGGCAGCAGTACAAAATATACATGTCCTGTTGCAGCCAAGGAGAAAGGAAGGACAAACTACCAAACACTTTTTCCAGATTAAATAAAATAGATTTTGCCAGAAAATTTCCAAGATTGTAAAATGCTGGGGAGAGGAGGTCATCAAAGGTCACTGCAGAAATTTTTTCATAATATCAACAAAATGCAAACCAACTCATAGATTAGATAGAAAACAGACTCAGGTTTCTCTGCACAAAAAGCACCTCAGCTGCCAAAAGTACAAGAGCAATTAAGGAGCACAAATCAGCTTAAAAGCAGAGAGGAATAAATGGTGTAGAAAAAGGAAAGTGCTCACTTGAATTAATGAGTTTGTAAATTAACATACACACACATTTACCATACACACACCCACGATGTCAGGGTAAAGCATCCCCACTGGACACAGACCTGGCTGGGGGCTCTGACTGACCCTGGGCTGGGTTGTCCTCCAGTTTACCCCAACTCAAAGGGCCAAGCTGATGGTTTTTCCCTTGACTTCTGCTGCATGCTTCCTGCTACACCACTGCAGAAATGCAGTGAATTTTGCCTGAATTTCCCAAGCAATAAAACAACCACTATTGATTCTTGACCTATTTCTTACGAGATAAGCCCACAAACATTATAGATTTAAAATTATAGATATGTACCAGCCAAAGCAGACACAAAATTATAGTAAAAGTTGTTTTAACTGGTGAAATAATAAAGGTTTCCTGTACAGATGAAAATACTCCAGGATACCAGAATTCTCCTCCCTCTCCAAAGCCATCAGCTGATCTGGTGTCCTCTCTCTGAGTGATGAGAGTAAACAAAGACATGGGCTGTGTGTGTGAGAGAGATTACATACAGATCAAGAGAAAGGACTGAAGGAAAAACTTGAAGGATTGAAGTCTCAAGGATTTATGGGAACATCTTCAAAATTTTAAGTGTACTTCTGGCTTTACAGAAGGGCTTAAAACTATGTGTAGTCAAAGGGCTAAGAAAACAAATGGTTAACAAGAGATGCTGATACTTCCTTAAGTCTTGTGATTCAGCTGGGCCTAACTCACAATTTATGACCTTTTTGAGGCTGGCAATGCTATGATTACTCAACCTGGCTCATAGCTGGCAGACATAGTCCAAACAAGAGAATTGGAGAATCTCAGTTCTAATCCCTGATCATTTACAGGGATTCAGCTGGATCTGATTCAGCAACACATGCAGGCACATGCTGTATGTTAAACAAAACGTTACCTCCACTGAAGCTATTAACACTCAAAAAGCACTCAAAGTGCATGCTTAACCAATTACCTAAATTGGGGGCTACACGTCCAGAAGACAGCTACTCCCAAAAGTGGTGTATTCTTCCTTTGGCTTAATTGCCTACTCAGCTGAGAGTGTCTGCTGTTTTGTGGGAAGCATGGGAAGGTCAAGACCAAAATTACTGTCCAATAAAATGCATGAGACAATATTCAGTTGAAGCAATAAAGAGAATTATCAGTGCAGCTACAAGGGCAGAAATAGCAGAAAGCAGCCTTCTGAAACCTTAGAAAAACCCTTTTGGCTCCACCATACATTGTCTCAGAAAATGTTTCCCAAAAACTTTCAGTTGTAGCGTATCTTTAGGTTACTGACAAACTCTAAGTCTAGTGGCTCTAGTCTTTGCATTATTTAGTCCTGTAGCCTCTCAGCTACAACCAAGCTTGGGGATTTTTTTTTAAAGAAACCCAAAACAAAACATGAAACCAAACTGTTAAAAATCTCAACAGAAGCCAGAAGGAACCCCACATTGTTCTCCCTTTTTGCTATAAATGGCATCATCACATAGGTAGAGTTAAGAAACACCTGAGCTGTGAGATCTGTTTTAGAAGTCTTTATGAAATTTCATTTAAAGAATGAAACTAAATGAAATAATGATGTTGAAACATGAAAAATCTGAATACAACGGAAACATGAAATCTGAATGGACAAAGAATAGAATAAGCACAAGATGTGAAGCCATCAGTTCCAAATATATGAGTTGTTGAACACACCTTGCAATACTAAAAATCTGCAGCTTTCCTTTACGTTAGAATTGCCAGGTAAACACCAGTACTTTCAAACACAGAATCAGGTAAAGCTGGACATTAAAAAGCCCCCAATTTCTGAATCTCTTACAAGATCACCTAAGAAAATGGAAGAGCCTCAAAAAGAAAAGTAGCAAGAAGCAAATATATGTATGGAACTAAATTCATTCTTCTGTGAAGCCACACCATTTAGACACCAAATTCCTTTCGAATTTCACAGAAAAATGTGAACCCCTGCCCACAGAGTTAAAGGGATCATGGCATACTTTGCTGTGAGGAGGACCAGTGAAGTCTGCATCCCTGTAAATGAATATCCACAATATTCAGAGATGAGAAGGTAGCTGGCGGGGGGAAAGCTCAGCATGAGCACACCGAGGGTCAGACATGGCTATGCACAATCAGACATTTAATGAATTTCTGCAGACAGCTGCTTACATAACTGTCAAGCTGTCCTACCAGCCCTTCAAAAGCACTGAGGCATTTCCCCTCCTTTAAGGAGGGGAAAAAAAACGCACTCTGAAAGATAAGAAAAGCAAAACTCATAGGCTGTAATGGTCGCAATTACTTATAATAGCTTATGACTACATGGATTAAGCATTAATTATTACACTGATGCCATTTGTCTACTATTGGATGTGCAGAGAAACCAGTTCTAACTTGTCAGATATGATGGACTCATGTTTTCTAATGTTTAAAGAGTTATAGTTTGCCCTTGCCTTTTGCCAACAGTATATTTCCCCAATTGAAGGAAGTTATTTTATACTATTTTAAACAAAGGTTGAAGAAATTTGCCGTAGGAACAAACTTCCTGAGTTTTATTATCCAGAGCTTTAAAATGACTGGCAAGCTTCACTTTTGAGTCATATAAGTTAATTGATGACACCATAATCAGGAGGAGTAATGCTAGTCTAATCAGGTATTCTTTCTTCCTGGTAAATACAATCCAGGATACCCTGAGGGATTCTGCTAAGCACAGATGTAGAGAAAAGCACACAGAAAAAGAGGACAGGAACACATTTTTCAAGATGTCTTTTCCCCTTATTCAACTGTCGAAGAAAACAAACGCATTGTCCAATGGGGATTATAAATGAGCCTCTGCCCAAAGTTAAAACTGAACTTCTGAAAATATACATGCTACCACTTTCAATTTCATCCTTCAGACTTTGACAACTTTTATCCTATAGCAAAGATTTACAAGAGAAAAAGATAGATGTAAATTATTTTTAAAAATACAAGACAGATGATGAAATTATATACTTTGTCTTTCTGGTGAAAAGAAGGGACAAAAGGGACAAAGGAATCCAGCCTCTGATTTATCCATGGATTTGCCAAGTCTCATGATAAGATGATGAAAAATCCTTTAACTATTTCCATTTGATGGAAAATGTAGTTTAACAATCTTATAGGAGGGCTCATAAGAACGTATCAACTACTCTTAATAAGCCAAGACTAATTAGCGCACTCTGCAGCCTACCTCCATGCCCATAAGGCACCAGCACTTCCCTTCTCATGAATGCATCAAAAAGATGCAACAGCTTAGAGGAACAAGTATTGGAGAAGAGTCAATCGAGGATTCCTACAAAACTGTTATAAGATTTAATTTCAAGAAAAAAATATGTTCAGGCCTCACATACACTGCACTTGCTTTGTCCTTTAAAGGAGATAAGTAAAACATACTGACTACTGTCAGAAAACTTAATTACTTTGCCCAGTACTCTAAGGCTTACATTGTCAAAGCACTGCTGCAGTACCTTTCTCCCCATCTGTCCCAAACAGAGCTGTTGTATCTACTTTTCCCCTCTATAATCTGGAGTGGAATATACAAATGTTCACATTGGAAGCAGACAGATAGGTTCTGGAAGAGGAAATGCCTAGTTCAAGGTTAGCGCAATCTCACTAGTTTGGCTGTGAGTGAGAGTGAAATATTCATTCCCTGAACTGAAACATCCATCAAACTGTTGTATGCAATCAATCTGAACCTACCTGTCAAGAAGAACAGAAAAATTATCAGGACAGGGGCTGTCTCCTGGTGTCAGTCATTCAATGACTGTAAAGATACTGGCTTACTACACGAAGTGCAAACAAGGCTGAAAAAACAGCCTGTTACAGCCATCTGCCTCACAATTTCATTGCTCATGTGGAGTATACCTGTATATTTACATAGGGATTCCCTTCTTTAAATTATAGGCATTTCCCACCTCTCAATTTCAGTAACATCCCATCCTCTCTCTAATGAAAGAAATAGTTTTATGCACAGGAGAATTAAGAAAACCTGTTTGTTTAGCTCCCTTTGTGGGTTGTAAGACTTTCACTTCAGTGTAGAAGCCACCTGTGAGCTTTCCCCTTCCTTCTATCCTACAACTGCTCAGTTAATGGAACGGACTATCACTTAGACCTAACTCCTATGAAATTAAGGTAAGGTCAGACAAGAAGTTCAAAAGTCATCTGGGGATGAGTGACATGGAGGCAACAGGATCACATAACCCTATTGCAGCAGTGTATGCACATCTGCCCAATTTCTTCGTGTTGCTCCAACCAGGCTAAGGAGGTTAAAATAAGGGAACTTGTGAAGGACAAATCACCTGAATCTTTTTTTTCTTTCATGACAGCAAAGTATGCCATATCTGATGAAACTATTATTCAGTCCCCAGTAATATACATAGCAAAATGCTGTCAGCCATGATAAAGAAACATTTAAAAAATGCAACTTCCCAAGTATCATAATTTTCCAAGGAAAAACCCCTTTTTTACTATAATGACCTCAAGTGAGACAAGCTAGGAGATGGCAATATAAACTTCAGGATTATCACCCCTCTGAGTCACTTACACCCTATTTATATCCAGTTGAGGACTCAGTGGTTCCAGCACCATTTATAACATTTTGTCTCCTCTTTCAAGGGTTTTTCCTTTTAATAGTTTCCAGAAACCAGGGAGATTCTGACATGCTAAAGTGACAGAATACTATAGGTAACCTTGTTCAGCAGCAGAATACTAAAGATCTATCAGCTTTTAAATATGTGCTTTCTCTTAAGAGGAAACAGATTCCAAACTTAGAGTTAGATAACATGTTAAGTTGTTAACTTCTTTTCTCTTCTGAGACCTATTCTCACTATGGACCTATGTTTGAAACTGGTGTGCAAAGCTGTGCTCAAGACCTATACTGCAAGACTTTTTCATTACGTGTCATGACAGATTAAGAATAAAATCACCTCACTTTAAAACGATCGTTTTGTGCACATGCAACTTCAACTGCAAGGCAAATCAAACAGTTGCAAATTCATACTGGGAGTAGCTAGATCATTCAAACACAAAGCAGAAGGACTGAGGGAAAATACTGTCACTTATCTGGCCAACGTTAAGTTCTAATGCTTCCCAAGATACCCTGATCACAGTAATTGTGCTGAATCTTCAGTAATTGTATTGAATTTCACCCAGCTGGTCTTTAGGAATGCAAGGAGCAGGCCTCAGAAGGATGGAAATAAGGCTTCCTGAGCACTGTCCTATCTCCTGTCCAAAACAAATTTGGAGAGATCTCCAACTCAATCCTTCTCAAAGATCAACAACTTTTAAACCAAATACACTTGCCAACTAAAATCCTTTGTATCCAGAGTTTTTAAAAGATATATTATGTTTAGATTTCCTCTTATTTCACAGTCCTGAGGTGATATTAACACTTGAGTCTGTAAGTGACAAGTGTGGAAAGTACTGCAGTCATCTCATCTAACACTTACATTATCATACACATACATATGTATGTATTTTTAACCTTTAAGACTGAAACAATTTATCATACACACTCAGGTTTTTTACTCTTCAAAATAAGGATTACAAATAAATCTCTCCTAAAATTCTAGCAAACACTCTACTTGGAGCATCAGTGAAACCTGTTGAAATGTATGACTGCAGTCATGCCACCCTACAATGCTAATTTAGTCACCCAACTGCCTATTAACCCATAGTTGAGTAACTTCAAAGTAGGGAAAATTTCATGTATAACATGACTGCCCCCTTGTGCCGAACTAGATCCCCTTCCATTAGAAGTGTGATTTCTTATATCTCTAACTTGTTTCTCGTGTCTTAATATTAAATTAAACCCACTAAAACAAGTAATTAAGCTAGTTTCTTAAGTATGAAACTAGAGCTATACAGTTCTTGAAACTATGACAAAACGTCAGGTAGGGATGATAGAAAGCAATTTGGAAAACAGCACTGCACAATTCCAAAGTAATAGGATCTTAAATCACTCTCAGGTTTATTAACAACATAGGGAAAAAAAAGAAAGAAATAAAGAAATCAGCTTTTTCCATCTCAAAGGCTGTTTTCTTCATGCAGTCTCTTTTTTCAAAGAGTGACCTGGGCTGAAGGGATTGTAAAGGTCATCTAGTTCCAAACCCCAGGCCATGAGCAGGGACACCTTTCACCAGACCAGGCTGCTCAGAGCCCCATCCAGCCTGGCCTTGAACACTGCCAGGGATGGAGCATCCACAGCATCTCTGGGCAACCTCTGCCAGTGCCTCACCACCCTCACAGTAAAGAATTCTTTCCTAATATCTGATATGAACATGTCCTCTTCCAGAAGGAAACCATCCCCCTGTGTCTTGTCACTATATATCCTTGTAAAACCTCTCCACCTTTCCTGTAGGCTCCCTTCATGTCCTGGAAGGCTGCAATTAGGTCACCTCAAATCCTTTTCTTTTCCAGGGTGAATAATCCAAATTCTCTCAATCTTTCCTCATAGGAGAGGTGCTCCATCCCTCTCATCACCTTGGTGGCCCTATAGTGCAGTTATGAAATGAATTCAATGAAGTCAAATATCAGGACTGTGCAGACACCCAGTGTGACTCACTGGCAGCTCTCAACACAGAAGCCTGGGTTCAACATGCGGAACAAACTGTATTACCAAGGGAAAATTCCCAAAGGACCTCAACAGTCCAAGTGGGCACATACACATATACAGCATAAACATTCACATTTCAAATTATTTGGATGGAAACCTAGGAGCTAAGAAATGGCAAAATTAATTTCCTGAGAGTTACGACTTCTGAACATACAGCCACATAATTCCTAGAGGAGAACCAAGGTGTCTAGAATGCAGCATCACGAATTTAATACCAGAAAAAAGAAGAAGCCATCAAACCAACTGTAATTATTTGAGTCTCAAACACACCAATTTGCCAACAGAATTAAAGGCATCACATTCCAAACATAAGCACATCCAGTGGTATCACCAAGATCAGCTGACTTTCCTCCCATATCCTCAGCTCATTTCCTCCTTCTGTCGCTGCTGATATGGCTATTCCTGTTCAGCCAAGCTTACATCCTTTAATTACTCTCTTTCCTCCTCTCTCATTCTCCTACAACCCATTTGGTTTTCCACAGCATCCCCAAGACTTGTCCCCTTCCTCTCCAACCCTCCCCAAACCCAATCCATTCCAGCCTTTCAGTGAGCTGACCAAAGGGAGAACAGATGGGACAAGGGTAACCCAGGAACTAAGGTACAGCTTTCTCACTCATTTTGTTTTCCTACTACCCAAATTATCTCCTCCTCTTTTTTCAGTCTCTGTACTAGACCTGTCACTACTACCACATGCACTTTGAATGTTTTCTCCATCAAGGTATAACTCTGTAGAGCTATCAATCTCCTTTCTCTATGGCATGCTTTATATGTTCTGCAGTCTACACAAATGCCTTGCCTAATCAGGTAGGAACTGGACTTGAAACTTGCAGTTCAGATGTGCATATTTTCAGATTTCAGTCTCCTGGCTTGTTTTTATCCTTTCCTCCCTTTCTCTCTTTTTTAGCCTTTTTTTTTTTTTCCTGAGACAGGGACACCTTGCTTACGTAAAAAAAAGTTATTAACAAATGAGAGACTCCTGCCATTCAAATATTTTGAATAATACATTCTTCTCTCAATTTATCTACAAACTATACTGACTACAGCTCCATAAGGTATGATTTATATTGAACGGTTTTTGTGAGAAGTTCATTTTAAACTGTGTTTCCCTCAGAAAATGAGTTCCTAGTTGTACCATGTCTCAGATGTGCTATTGGTAGAAATACTGCAAGGTCTCTAGTATATATTATTTGTCAGTTCATAACTCACAGCAAAAGTCTGAAAGCTTTCAAGCTTTCAGACAAAAAGACAGAAACAATTAAGAGCCCTAATAATCTGATCCTGCTGTTTGCAGTCATTTAAAATTATTCATGTGTTTCAATATGGAAGTGATTTAACATAATTTAGCAAACCTGAAACCTACATTAAGATGTAATAATGATGAATGGATGAGACCCAGCACACACACTTAGAGAAAACCTCAGAGTCCTGCAGAGTAAAGGAAGTACCCCAGAAAACCTGGCAGGTGCCCTGATGTGGGTGGTCTAAAAAAAAAAAAAAAAAAAAAAAGACCAAAAACTAACCACCCCAAAACCCCCCACAAAATTCAAAATTAGCATCTGAAATTTTTACATAAGCAGAACTGGGTTAGGTTTCTAAAATAAAAAGCAGATGGACTGGGAACACTTTCTAAACTCACTGAAGAATAAATACTATGGTTGCATCCCCCATTATTTATTATCCCAGCAGCCAATTTAGGACTCAAACACAGCAATTTCTGGTCTACTACCTTCTGGTTCTTGGCAGGGGCTGCATATACACCAACCACAGTGCAAATCCTCTAGGACAAAGCACAGTGCAAATCTTTACTTTTCCTTCCAAATAAAGACATTTCTCACAAAGTCTAAAATTTTTGGAGTTCTAAGAAATGAAAAATTAAGAATAATGAGTGGCATGTCAACTTTTTAGGGTATTTATCACAGTTAGAACACAGATGAAGTTTTGTAACATCTGTTCAATTAGGCACCTGACTTCCTGGTCCTGCTGCATTACCCATTTATTTTATGGGATGGGTAATAACAAGAACCATTAAATGTTGTCCACTTTTAAAAACAGCAAAGAGTATAGGGTGGAAAAGAAATACTTTCTCATTCACACTGTAATGAGGAATGTTGGGATATTTTGGGGTTCTATCATCAAATAAAAATGAGGAACTATTTTTTAAATACTAGACATTTCTATAATAAAATCATATCCTTGGTTCACAATTTTTTTTTTTGCTTTCATTAAAAAAAAAAAAATCAAATTACATACATACATATATACTGGTGTCAAATTTTCAGCAGCCCTGGTATGACTTTTTTATCTATGAGCTGTTCTCAAGTTATAGGCAGTGCCTAAATAGGCATTGATTAGGAAAAAAATAGATACAAGGGCTCAACTGCTTTTTCAATTAAAAGCTGCAATACATGGGAAAAAAATCAAGTCATGAGGACAGTTCAAGTACCTTTCACTGCCTTCATGTTTAAAGGTTTCAACAAAGTGAACTTACTGTCAGACACAGACAAGTAATTTCAAGTAATGCAAGATTCAGATTTCTGTTCTCCACCCTTCATATTTGTTCTGTAATGACCACAAAACATTTCTGGCATCACCTGGTGTTTTCCAGTCATACACAGTTCAGGTTATGGAATTGGCCTCCTTGAAACTGCAATCCCTCAACAAAACCCTGCACCTACAAAATGCATCCTCACAACCTCTCGTTAACCAGGACTCATGTAAGGAATATTAGGTTCCTGCTGTGCTCTGCTTACTTCACCATCTCTCTGCAGGACGTTGTGTCATGCTGAACATTCTCTGCCTCTGTTTTCAAGGCCCAAAATTCCTGAATGATCAAGTTCCTGGGAGCCATACCACTCAACAAGTCCCCCCTTAGGAACAGTCACATTCCTGTACCAATGACACTTGGCTGCACCGGAGATGGGGCTTGGCTGTTGGGCAGGCCCTGGTCAAAAGGACGTGAGGACAGACAACCAGCTCCAGTTAGCACTTTTTGATCCATTTTCCTTTTGACATTATACGCTGCATTTTACACGGGAAGAAAAAAGGGAGAAAACGAACACAAACATACCAGTTTTCCTTGGGAAAGAGACATAGATGAGTACTGGACATAGCAATAACAAGCTTCTGTGTTTATTTTTATCCCAAAAAGCACTCAGTAACCACAGAATTGAGTGGGATACAGGAAGCTGAGAAAAAACACAGACCAAAACACAACCACAGGCAATAGGTCAGTGCTAGTTTTAGTTTGACACTGACAACTAGTGTAAGATATTTAAGCTATTTTGTCTGCAAGACAGTGGAAATACTTCAGCTTTTCCCAGCTGAACTTCCTGCTGGAAGTAAAACAAAACATACAGTTCTACACATGTGGATGACAAAGTCCTTGAGACCCCGAGTGAAATCACAACTATATTCAGTCCTTGCAGTCACATAAAAACAAATTTCAATCAAGAGTTCCATGATCTCCTATGAGCTTTCTATCCAGAGCAAGTGCCAAGGCCATGCATGCTGCACTTCACACATCCAGCATCCAGGATGATGCAGAGTTCCCCACTTTACAGCTCTGCTATGGATTTGGCAAATGTTTAAACAAAAACCTTTCACTGCAGTAAGCTTTGCAATGCCATTAGGGTGTTAATCACACTTGGCCATGTTTTTTAACTTCGGAAAAAAATCATCAATAATGATCAGAAAGAGCAGATGCAGAAGAAAGTGTTTCATGTGTCAATACTGTAATTTAATTTCCAGAGAAGTACAGAAAGAGGAAAATGCTACATTTAGTCTGAAACTGGGTACTGGTCATAGTGGGAGCAGCATTTGCTCATGAAATAAACCTGCAGCAATTTCTTGGTAAAATACTGTGAATGAAGTTAATAAGAAAAATGTATTGACAATATATTCAAGCAATTTTCAGGTCACCTTTACCCATAGAATGTGTATCATGCAATTTCCTGTACAATTACAGTATTATGCCAGGTAAACTAACTCATTTACACTTCTTGGAATTGTTTCCCTGTGCATTAACACTTTACAGAAAGGTATTTTCCTTTAGCATTGCCGTTCTAGTGCACTATTCAGCAATATTTAAACCAGCTCTTGGTGTCCACTTTTCCAACCAAGTGTACTTTATGACAAAAGATGCTCTAACAAGATCTTATTAAAATTAGTGATCGAAGTATTAAAACACAAAGGTCACATGTGCTATTGGTTTTAAATACCATAACGTTCCATGCCTGGATTTGACAGCTGAGCCTGGAACTAGATGATTAGGTCAAAAATACATTAGATGAACTATTTCCTTGTTGGTTTCCAGCTCTGTCCCAAGCACAGACTCGGATATCTGTGACTACACTCACATCTGCAACTATTGTTACACTAAAGAATTTTTTTTTAACAAACATTAACATTTTGACTAGTATCAGAATAAAAAATTTGCTAAAAATGCTAATTTACTAGTTTGTATCTGCACATGGAATAAATCTTGGTGGTCAACTATATGTCTTGGCTGGCACCAACCTTGGCCTTGATAGGCATTCCTACAACCTTGTACTGATAGCAGGTTTTCCTGCTGGAAAGCTGTGATGTTGAATCCAGTATGTTTGCCACACAGATTTAGCAGTCTGTGCAGCATCTGTGGGCATAATGCTGCCCACAGACTTTGAAGTATTCCAATCTAAATGCTACGTACAAGTACTAAATTTCACAACTTCATAACTTTGTTACCCCATTGGTAAAAAACGATAACTTTTTGCATCAGTAATAAAATGCTAAACATAATTAAACATAGCCTTTGTATTGCATAAAATAACTCCCAATGGAAAGTGCATACACTATAAACTAACCAAGCTTTTAACTTATTTTGGTGTATCTAAACAAAAAGTAAAACCATTCTCCATCCTCATAACAGAAAAACTCGATTCCTGTCTTGAATTTTATTCTGGAATTAACTCAAGATGATGATAAAAAATTTAACCTCTTTAATATTAAACAAAAGTGGGATATTTTTATTGTCCCCCCACCCAGTAACAATTAAAAGAAAAAAAGGTTTTGCATTTATCATTCTGCACGATGCCCAAAGCAAACAATGATAAAAGTTAATAAGTGGGGAGTTGCTTGGTTTTTTTACAGCATAGGAGCCCTGTACTTCTGAATCACTAAGCAGCTGGAGTCTGGTTTAATTACTCAACATCAATCAAGATGTAAACCAGCACTTGGACACCAAGGAATGCAACGTTCATCTGCAACACAAAAGAAATAGCTAAGCTATCTTAGCTTCTGCCTAGACGGTTTGTACACCAGAAAAAGTCAACACATTACTTTTATACCATGTCAGTAACATAAAATAGCCAAACAGTAATTTTGCACTTCACTTGAATGCATCAGTGACAATTTGCAGTAAGGGAGAAAAGACCATGAGAGTCTTATTTCATACAGGTTTGCAACCTCTAACACAGAAGGTATTTGCATAGTACTGACTTCTAGCAAATAGCAGCACCAGCATATGACAGCACTCCCATCTCCAAGAAAAAATAGATAGAAAGTTAACATAATAAAAAGAAGAGAGGTGAAATTGAAAAGTTTAGGTTCCTGCCTGAATTTTTTCATCTTGTTAATTCTTTGATACAAGCCTTTTATGTGATCATGTTCATATTAAGAACACAGCACAGTAATGCTGCAGCTTGATGGGGTGCTACAGCCTTTTTCCAGGATCAAAGGGAATCTGATTATCCCTTCTGGTCTTCAGAGCTATAGACAGAAACCACACACTCTATCTAATCTATGAAAAAAGCAACCACCCACCACAATGCACAACAACTTCTCCCTAAAGATAAAAGAGGCAAGTAACCACATGGGACAGATGTTCACCACACCACTCACTGCACTGTCAGAAGCTGCTCAGTGGCTGCAGTGTCAAGGGTGACATAAGACACCATGAAGAACTGCCCAAGTCTGCAGCATATCTTAGGTTAATCTACATAAAAAAATAAATGCTGCAAATAACTGCCTGTATTATGAAGACATAGTCAATCAACTTTAGCCAGTTCTGCCATGGACATCAGATGCAGAACACAGGAACAGTTCGTGTACTGGGATCCCCTATTCAATATCATACACTGGGATCCCCTATTCAATACCATACAAACAGAACAGGCCCCAGCTCAAAGGGTTGCCAGGTGAGGCATAGGATGGCCAAATAAATAAATGTAGATGCAACAGCACCTGCTAATGTCACATTTGTCCCAGCACAGCAGTAACTATGGTACTTCCCAGGCGCAGGGAAGAGTTTATAGGGATTTTTAATTTGGGCAGCTGCACACAGAAATGCACCACATCCAGACTATCAGCTTGTTGCTACAGTGAGTGTGCCATAGCTATTTTGGCAGTGCCTCTAGCTAGTACCAATATTCATAAGCCAGAAATAAAGTTCTTACAAACCATGACAAACATACTAAAATATCCATCTGCCTTTCCATATTTAAGAGAGAAGTTTGCTGATGGCCTGCTCTGCTACAGCCAGCCAGCTCTGGAGCTGCAGATAAACTCTGCAGCCCCCTACATCTGGGGCTAACAGCAAACGAATAATTTCTCACATCAGAGATTGAGTCCTCCCTGATGACTATACTGCACTGATCACTGCTCATGGAAGGGCTTAGCCATTTTTAGGACTGGGATGCCATAGCTCTTTTGCTCTCCCATACAAGCAGCAACAAGAAATCAGAATGGGACGATAACATTGAAATCATCAGAGTGACTTGATTTACAATGATTCTGGAGTCTTTGGCTGAAAAAGGAACTTTCCTGACTTCTTGTTAAACCAGATTTAGGGGCACTTCACATGCTCAAGTGTCTTCCAGAAGCCAAACAGATAAAACAATCAGATTCCTGATACATCCAGTGTTCTAGGGTCAATTTCTATGGTCAAGTTTATTGTAAATTTATGACAAGAAATACAGGATATGATAATGCTATTCCATACCAAATGGAGGGCAACAGTCCTCCCCTTTTCAGTAAACTATTAAATCAGCAGACTGCAAGCAAAATTCCTAAGGGAGCTTGATGGCACACTGAAACACACAGAATGAAAAAGGATGCTGCCCAGTGTGCATCAAGCACTGAAGCCTTTCCTGTAGCAAGGCAAGTAAATGACTGGAATAATGGCACATGACAGTAACCAGAGATGAGTGAACATTAAGCTTTGGTCTCAGCTCAAGGATGTTCTTCCATAGCTGCTATCACTGCTGTTCTTCTAATGTGCTCTGGTGTCATTAATGATCAAGTAGACCCCATAGAAGTCATGGTTTAAATGTTGCTACCAGCATTTCAGCGGGAATTCTTGTGACAGCAGAAGTCCACTCTTCCATTTGGCCCATTTGAGAGTGAAACTGAAATACTTGCTCAGACTTCAGGAGGTCATTTTGGTACAGAAGAAGATAAAAGCAGAAATCGTTTACAATATGACTTGCAAATCAAAGCAAATAGGGATTCCACTCACTTATAATCCAAAGAAAGGAGACAATTATAAGACAAATACAGCACTGTTTGCTCTAGGCAATGTGGTTGTATCTCTTGCCAACAACCTATACATTGAAAATTAAAGCATAGAGCCCTTCATAAAAATATATAAGAAAAGAGAAAGAAAACATTCTTTCCAAGAAAAGCTGGTGGTAACTGCAGCACCATGGACACTGCACTCAGTGTTTACCAGCACATTTTATCTTAAATATTTCAAAGCAATCAAAAGCATCCATTTAAATCATTCAGAAACATTGATCTGTTATCATGTTCTCTCAATCTGGAAATTATTTAAAAAGCCCCAAATTAGTTTGCTTAATTATTACATCTATTATTCTATTTAACAAGGAAGGGTTTATTTTTAAAATATCATGACACAGAATGCTTTCAGGATAGAAATACACTTAATAACAAAAATTAAGTCCTTTTTGTTTTTAATGTAAAGTTTTCCTTTCAGTGAAAGCCCACTGTATAAAATCTAAGATCATATCAGTATGTCACTGCAAGAAAAAACTATCCTATATGTGAATAGAAAAATCCAAAGCCTAACTAATTAGATGCATTTTCATCACTCCAGTTATGAGGTACATGAAACATCGGGGAAGAGTCATTAAAACATGAAGAATTGTTGTTATTTTGATAGAGACAAGAACAGGGTCACAACTCTGCCATGTTAGCTAATGCTTACACCCAGAAATACACACAGTCAGCTGGATCCACACTAATGTTGAAATTAAGCAATCACACAAAAACAGGGCAAGAGCCTCATGGTAACTGAGGCTCAGCTACAAGCAGCATTGATTTTCCACTGCTTTAAAATGCAAATAAAACTAAAGAGCCAACACAGTGAAACAGAATAGGAGACAATCTGGGAAGGCACTGGGAGAAATAAACCAGTGAGAAGTCCAGAGGAGAGAGGTGGTATTGCTGCAGTGCAGTTTTCTATTTCACTTTTACAACACAACAGATCACAGCAAGCATTAAACTGGAGGGTCAAATTCCATCACAAACAACACACTGCATATTGCATTTTTTAAACTGTTTCAGATCATTATATAGGCTGTCCTATTTACACATCAGGCCTCAATATCCTTTAATTATTATTTTTGCTTCCTCAAAGGTGTACTGATAGTGGTTAAATGATAGAGCAATCTTTCTTAAATGAAAGATTTCCCATTAGCAATTCCATAGAAGTAGGGCTACATTAAATACATTTATTTCAAAACAGGTTTAAAATAGAGTCTGGCATACGTCCAGCAAAAAAACCCCACACCTGCATTTTTATTACTGGACACAGAACCAGTCCTATTAAACTCAGTGAGAATATGCATCTACATTTACCAAGAGAGTACAATTTTTGCATAAACAAACAGGGCTCTGAAATTTAATTTAAAGGGAACTTTATGCTGAGAAGCCTTAAGCCCTTTATCACAAGGGCTGAAAGGTGGCACTTACTTTCAGGACAAGTGAGGGAAACAAACTCAGCCTCGTTGGTTTTTGAACCACAAGGATGCCAAGTGTTTGCCCTTCAATAGCACAGCAGGTGCCCCACTCTTCTGACATATCTGTGCTACCAGTCAAAAGGAAGTATTTTTCATACTGTCATACTTTTGGTTAAAAGTCACTTTTAAATTTACTATGTAAAAACTAACTATGTAAAATTGACTCATGTATTCATAACTTTCAAAAATTAATGTTTATTCTGGAGTCATCTTTCTGTGATTAATGGATAAGTTAATGCACATGTTGCAATAAACATGTAATTGGCCAGGATAGTTCCATGAATCCCAAATCCTCAGGTCAAGTGTTTTACATTATGCTTCCAATTCTGAAAATGTCTTTGTGTTTCTGTTTCTCTGATAGAATATGTACTGCTTTTAAGATGTGAAACTAGATATATGCACACATAATTTGACTTGCCTATACTATACTATACTATACTATACTATACTATACTATACTATACTATACTATACTATACTATACTATATTATACTGTCTCGACATAGGTGCTATAATTTTGTTGAGTTTGCATTAATAAACCACAGGATTTTCACTAACTTTTGGACTAAACCTCTTATCTGCTGCTGATCTGGCACTGTTTAAGGCTTTTAATTAACTGCAAACAAAGTAAATGCACTTCCAAGCAAACAGTTCTCAGGATCTACATTTGGGCACCCACGTTTCAAAGAGACATATTTAAATTAATATTTCATCCAGTTTTACATTTAATCCAATTCATTCAGTTTTGATCTAAACCAAAAGTCTTAAAAGAACCAATGAATTCTATTTTCTTCCTCCCTAGCAGAGACTCAATTCAAATGTGTGGAGGACACATTTTGTACTGTCCCATCATTAGTGACTTAGAGCAATCCAGGGAAATTTCAACAAAGGTTACAACCAAAAATTAGGGGAGTAAAATAGAACTAGGTAAGTTACTGAAAGTTGAGAGTGTTCATTTGGTGAGTTTCTTCATCTGAAACACACTACCTATATTCTAAGGTCTCCCACAAGTAGTTAATAGAAAAAGAATTTCAGCTGCTACACAAATTGGACTTCAGGATGATAGAGTGCCTTGTGAAATGCATCAATAAGAAATAACTAAATAATACCCAGACTCAGAAAGGATAATGGAAACTCCTAGCACCCAAGTTTATTAAAAAAAAATAAAATAAATCTGCACTGTGGAAGCAAAATAAACTTTAAAAAATCACTGAAGAGAAAACATCTAGATCTGGTTTTGTTGCTCCATTGTTGTTGTCTAAGGCTTGAGGGAAGGTATTGCTTCCTCCTCCTGCTTGTACTACTAAGAAATCTTCCAGAATACAAGTCTCCCAAATCCTCTGCCTACAAACAGATGCACACTTAGGTGAATCAGATGAAAATGCAAATACCTCTGTTTGGGGACTAGGAAGAGTCCACTCAAACATTTTATTTTCCTTTAATAAATGCTCTTACAAAATGCCTCTAAAAAGTATTTTTGTGCTTCTCTGCTAATAATAGTGTATAGGAAGAAGCCCTGGAAGCTGGCAGCAGGTATTGCTGCATGTTTTGTATCTCAGAAATACAAGTATGCCAAGAATTTTCATCTGTGTTTTTACTGCAGAAATCCCCAGATTTCTAAAGGGGAAAAAATTCTTTCATTCCTCTGCTAGAGGATATATTGCCACACATCTACTATGGCAAATAATAAACAGTTTTCAGGATTTTGAATTAGACAACAGATGACTTACTTCTAAAGACATTAGAAGAAAAAGCTGCTGCAACTCTCTTTTTTTAGAATAATCTGAGAAACTGAAGATACCATTTTAGCATAAAAGACAAGTGGAAAATCTTCTTCCAAAAAGGAAAATACCAAACCCCACCCCCACACACCTACAGGCCTGTTTCAGATCTTTTTTTTTAATATACAACAAAGCAAAAATAATGATCAAACAGAACTTTTTTTGCAACGTAGAACATAATCTGACCATGAGAAAAAGCACTGCTGAAATGGAGAGACTTGTATTTCATACAAGCAGCATTTAAAATTTGCACTTTACAGCAATTCCACTGGAAAATGGTGGAGGGAGTAAGACAACCTTCACCAGGCAAGTACTCCCACATGTGGTCTCCACATAAAAACCCTGATGCTATCCCACATGTTGTCTCCACATAAAAACCTTGAGGCTATCAGCTGCCCAGAGACATTAGCTGGAAACTGAAGCCTTGTGTCACAGCCAGGTGAACTTGTCTTCAGGTCAGCAGGAAGATTTACTGGCACTCACACCAACGCCAAGGTGAGAAGTGTTTGACATAAATATGTGAGATATTGGAGCCCTGCCAGCTCCTCCCACCTGAAGTGGCTTCTCTTGTCTGAGCCAGCCAGGGCCCAGCTCAGCAGCCTGGACTTACTGGGAGATGTGAGTTATTGGGGTCAGCAGAGTCTCGCCCTCCAGGTCAAGCTCATCGGCAAAGCTGCTGGTCCTGATGAAGGCTCCTGTGTTCACATCTAGGAACGCTGGGCTCTTTTTCACTGTGGAAAAACACATGCAGATGACAGTTCAAGCAATAGCATTTGACTGCTGCTCATCTGGACCTCTGAAATACTGTATGTTTTTAAAGAATAACGAAAGCAAAAGTCGCTACCAAAATTGCACTTACTGAAGTAGTTCACAAAAAGCAAAATTTTAACTCTTCCCAAAACATTTGAACTTCTGCTGAAGATTAATATTTTATTCTTTTTTTTTTGTTGTTGTTGTTGTTGTTGTTCATGCTCCTGATGTGGGACACATATTGAGAAAGTAAGAAAATTACAGCCTGAAAAATATTCCAGGCTGGAGCTTCTCAGCTCTGTTCCCAGCCAATAAGCTGGTCCAGTTCAAGGCTGGGGAGAATTTCTCCCAGGGTGATAATTTGGTCAAAATAAAAAGGAATTAATAACAAAGATAGAACCCCTGTTGTGGTGTGTGCCCAGGCCCTGGCAATGGGGTGTCTTCTCTCTGAACCAATCACCTTTTCTCTGCTCTGGGAGTTGCAGTCATGCTATAAAACCAAGTGTGTTTCTGAATAAACTTGTGTCTTTCTTCCTGTCATGACAGACAACCATGTAGCTGTGCATCTTATTTCCACCACGCTTAAAGGGTTAAAACCCCTTTCCACAGCTACACTCCTGATACACTAGATCATTCAGAATTTATATATATCTACAGAGGGCTTCATGCATTATTAAGAGACAATTTGCTGGTTCCCTCTCACAATAAGACACAAGGCCACCTCATCTTTGGGCTCAGAATTAGGACAGGTGGCAAGATCTCCAGCTCATTCCAGACAAGTTCTTGGTGGGAAGGATGATTCACAAAACTTCAGATATTGAAAGTTTTACTGGCACAGTTACTTGCAGATCATCGCTTTCACAGATCCAAGAAATCAGGGAGAGTGTTACAGTTTTCATTTTTAAACCCAGGCTCTGAAATTCTGTCAGATACTAACATTAAGAACACCAAGTGCTTTTACCAACATGGCCCTAACATTTGTTAGAGAAGCCACAATATTTGAATATAGACAAAACCACTGGTGTGGTTCTGTAAATGAATTTACAGAAAATAAAACTTGGTAACATTCCATATAAATCACAGGTAATTGTGACAAGTCCACAGAAACCTTTGTCTGGCCATCTGGCTGGAATAGTCAATAAAACAATTATAATGTAGAAGTAGTTTATGAAAGCTCTACTGTAGTAAATAAAGTATTTTATAATATAGCAGTAAATAATGCCCTGCCAAAAAGCTGCACAAAACGTCAAGGAATACAACATAAATAGATAACTTAAATGTAGCTGGTATTTTCAGAGAATAGAAGTAGGAATATCAGGAAACAATTATTTTCCTTTAATGCAACCTTTCACTCAGGTAATTGGGTATTTTCATATGGCAGAAATAGATTTGAATTAAAAAAACCCCAAACAAACAAAAAAAAACCCGAAGAGAAAGTATTAGTTCATCATTAAGCACATAGCTGTCTAAAACTACAAAAGGAAAGTCTCTGTACTCCAGAAGTTGTAATAGGAAAGGATGACCTCTGAAATAATAGTTTTAAATAAACAAATAAATAAATACATAAGCAAAGACATCTGCTAGGAGATGCATTTATTAAAAGCAGGATCCACTTGTAGCACTTTAAAATTAAAATTTTGTAGTAAGTTTTAGCAAGCATTAATTTCTATTTTTGCTTTTAGTATCATATTAATATTATAGTATCATACTATTTAATCACTTTGCTATAGCCATCATTAAAAAAAATGGCTGTGAAACCATCAAAATAATTCCAGATAGAGATGTGCAGTGAAATGTCTTTCAAACAGACTTCTTTGGGCTTTCACTTAATTAATTTTCACTGCTTTCATTTCTACAAGACATAAATGAAACTTGCCCAGTTTCTAGCAAATAAGGACTCACAAATGATTTTGTTTTCCTGATGGCAAGTGATAAAAACTGCTGAACCTAAGGGCATGTAAAGGGTTTGCTGAACACTCACTAGGCTGTGCTCATACATACACACACAGCAAATCTTGCACCAGCCACAGCTACTGCTCAGCCTATTGGAAAGAATTCTTGTGTGAGCACACAGAGAGCAGGAGCTGATTAGTATGAGGCAAACATGGTATCTCCTCCCCTCTGTTTTAAAAATTTCTGAGATCATCATAACTAAGAAAAGAACACGGCATTAATGAGAGTTTCTCTGGGTCAAAGTGCCTTAAAACAGGGCTCAAGAAGAAGACCAGGGAGCTCATTTTTTTAACTTATAAAAATAAATTCATAGCCATTAGGCTTTGGACAAATCCTTCTTAGAAAGCAGTGTTAAAAATACTAAAAAAAGACACAATTTCTAAGTGTGAAGGCTAAAGAGAAAAATAAAAAGACAGCTTTAGACACTAGTTTTCAATGGGTAATAACGGGTGAATTTCAACACTTGCAATTTACAACCTCAACAACCTCCAAACTCAAAATTCTACTGAAACATCTTCTTTTAGAAATCAGCTCTAAAATTTTTTGTGCCACAGCAGACAGCTCCAGACAGAGCATTGCAGAGATTTAGTAATTAACAAAGGTGATGAGAAATGATGGAACAATGGAATATTATGAGCTTTACCTGGAGAGGAAGGAGCGCTGGAAGACTGCTGGTCTGTGGAAAAGGATGGCCAGGAGCGCTGACAATCTGAGTCAGAGTGAAGATGCACATGAAACAGAGATAGGAGAGAAGACAAAAAAAAAAATACAATAGAAAAAAAAAAAAAGAAGCTCCAGACAGACAGCTGAGGAGATGCAGACATACCTAAAATGTTGTATGTTCTACCTGACACAAAATTAAAAATACTGTGGAAAACAGTGTATAAAACTGTACAAGAGTGCATTACACATTGGCAGAACGTTCAGTCACCACTGTGGAGGTGTCAAGGCTTCTCCAAGCCCATTTTTCATGGCAGTGTCAACTGCTGCAGGATATTCCTTCCTACAGGCAGTCTCTGTTTGCTCTTTTCCTCCAGGCTTCTGGGCTCCTCAAGTCTTTCCCTTTCCTAAGTGTCCGAGACCCCTCTTGCTCTGGGTCACACTGTTCACACTGCAGCTCCCTCCTGCTCAGACCTCACTGCTGCCACGTGCATGGGGCAGTTTGGACACCCACATTTGAAGCTTCCAAACACATCCAATAAAAAAGTTTTTGAAGCTGCCCACATCAACTATGTAAACCAAGTGCCTGCCTCAAGCTGAATTTCTTGGGGAAATGTTTCAGGCAAGTAAGGGGAGTCAGTTATGAGGGAGTGTCAGCAAAACACAATCTTTACATTGTGTTTAGTTCTTTTGAATAGCATTATGCTATTAATAACTATTTCATTTAAGAACTGTCTGTGAATTCACATACTTGGGCAGACTGGTATTTTTCAGGAATGGTGCCTTACTTTTATGCAATGAGAAAAAAATCTAAAAATAAAAAAAACGCATTGGAGTAAAGGAAAAAAAAATTTAGAAACCCTCTTTTTGCAAGTGTTCTTTCAGTGCTACACACGTGTCCTGGCTCCACCCAGAACAGGGTTAATTTTTGCAGTAGCCAGGATGGGCCATAGCTCCTTAGGTTTTTGTTGAACTGATGATGGCAGGAGAAAGAAAGGAGGGAGAAAAGCTGGAAATCTCTGGTTGAACAGATACTGGCAGGGGAGCCAGATGAGGGATCCAGCAGTGTGAAGAAGGAAGTACAAGTGGGCAGCCCAAAAATGTACTGAACGTGAGAAAGCAGCATATGGATATGTTACTAGAGCCTTTCTGAAGGCCAAATTAAAGTTGAATGAGTATCCTTTATCCTTGTACTTTCTAGTTTCTTCCTTCTGAGCTTTTGACTTGGCATCTCCAGTTTTCTGTGTAGGTAATCTTTTTCACAGTAAGAAAGAAAACATTCCTATTTCTTTGAGCTGCTGTGAGAACAGTGTTAGATAACCTCAGGTCCACTGAGCTCTGGCTGCCTGGCTGGGACACAGAAACAGAACCTCTGATGGCTGGTAAAGCTCCTCTGGTATTTCCCCAAGATGAAGGAATTTCTTGTTCACATAAAACAGGTGATTTGTTTGGTGACTCTCGCTGCCCCCTCCTGATCTTGTTCCACCATGTCCATCCCCAACAGAGATGCACCTCTTGGAATGGTGGAAACTCAAGGATTATCAGGGGAGACAAGGAGACTGAGTTTGGTTTTGCTGTTTGAACACCCTAATTGCACCTGTGTCCCATGTGGGTTCAGGGATGAAACTGAACCTTGCCACTTCAGTCAGCTGAACCCGAGCCTGGCAATCCTTGCACTCGGTCCCTGGAAGGAAGCCTCTGTTGCTTGCAGTGCTTTCAGAGCAGAAAATTTACAGGTGGCTCATAGCACTCTCACTAAATCACAGAGGTCTTTTCCCCAGACCTGGCTCTAATCCTACTGTCTTTGGGGAGCACTCAGTTGTTAAGAAAGTGCCTAAGCAAGCACATTAGAAACATCACAAGACTGCATGGCTGCTTAAGTGATCACAGAATCCAGACAAACAGTAAAATAAATTATTTAATTTATGGGTCCCCATCTGTTCACAAATACCTACAGCACATTTTTACAGGAACAGATGCATGTACTTCAGAATGTACAATACCAGGGGGTCAAATTTGAAAGTTTTCTCCCATCCTAGTACAGTTATTTAGAAATTAATTCACACCATATGCTTATATAACTACTGGATGAATTATATTTTATTTATTAGGAAATTATCTTTTTCTGTTGGTTATACATACATGAACAATTTTTCTCAAGAATAAAAAAACATTAGAGGTCATCTATTTATGCAAATGAGTGCTTACTTTTCTCTTTGCAATGAGATTGGGTGCAGTTGTGATTACAAATGTGAGAATGTACATTTTGTGTCTGTCTAGATCTCCTTGGCTGCAAAAGATTTCTTAGAAATTATATGGCACTAGACACACATGACAAGCACTGCAAACATTACACTGTCATAAGCTAGCATGCCACAAAGAGAATTATTTTCCTCAACTTACCAAGCAATTTTAACTTTCCTTTTTGTCCTGTATACTTGTAACAGTTTATAGAGGAGAACACAGATAAAAAAGAGAAAAGATGAGTGTCAGAAGAAATTAGAGAAAATCCTTTTACTGAAAGCTATAGAACTGATTTTTGAAATGCCAGTAGTAGGCTGCAATCAAATTGTGTTGTCCTTAATCAGCTCAGAAATTTAGTGGTAAAAGGTGGGACTTTACAACTCCAAGCATTTGTAAGGTTCTGCCATTTGACTGTTTTGAAGAATGGTGTCTGTACTCAAATTTTGAGACACAACCTTAGCTCAGTACTTGTCCACCTTTTAGCAGCTATGTCATTTCTACCACCAGATGCAATTTGCAGCTATTCTTTAGCAGAGGCCAAGAAAGAGTGGAAAAGCATGGATGATGCAGAACACCACAACACAAGCACACTAAAAAAGTACACAGAAGGCACGACTTTCTGCTTGACTGAAAATATGCCCAGCTCCAGCCCATGTTGCTGTCTGATTTTAATCCCATTAAATTCATTCACGTCAGCCAAATTTTTGAGGAGAAAAAGCATAAGTACTTAAGGATCTATAATCAATAAAACACACCTTAAAAATTAAACCTTCCTCTTATTGCCAAAATTTGAGCGATACATTAAAAACTTCTAATAAAAGTGCATTTGTAAAAATGCCATATTGTAAATTCCGAGTTATTTTGGAAGTTCAGTACAGCAAAAGTAAATATAAATAAGCTATTAATGATAAAGTGATTACCAATGTCCTGTCTTCTTTTTCCTCATACTGTACCATTTTGTACAGTGACATTTAATACAGATGGATCCACATTTATCTTAAGTACTTCTGCTTTCAAAAGTTGATTCACAGCACTGAGCAGATGGCATGAGGACATGATGGTTTCATGCAGCAGACTATGTTTGGTGCAGCCAAGGCACACCAATCCTTCTTGGTTCAGGTACAAGCACAATAGTAACACATCCTGGGGACATTTCACATGGAAAAGCTGACAGCTAATCCCTGTAATTTCAATCAATTGCAGAATTAGGGAATGTATGCACCAGCCTAAGAGTCACAAGTCTTCCAGCAGGCAGAAATGAGAAATTATTTAATTTGTCTGCAGTGGAGCATGCTCATTAAAGCAATGGTTAAATCTCACCCAGACAAGCCAGCAACCAAAGGCAAAAAAGCAAAGTATTTTTGCTTTAGAATGATAAGAGCTTGTTCTTTCCTTCTTTATTACTCATACTAAAAAGGACCTGTATGCAAATATAATCATAGAACTCATCACAGTTACTGGCATTTTATAATGGAGTTTCTTACCAGAATTTTCAAATGGCTCAAAACTGAAATCAGGTTTCCTGTCCTCTGCCACGTGGTCGTAAGTGATGTGTGGTATAGCTAACATCCTGTCTGGAGAAGAAGGCCCATTGTCCTTGTCTAACTTAAATTTCTTCTTTTTAACCTAAAAAAACCCACATAAATTAAATTACTCCAACTAAGTCACATGGAGCTGTCTCTTCAGTGATGTCTACAATAATAACACAGTCCCCAATGAGCTATAACCAATTAAGAGTGCCTGAATTACATTTTCATCATCCTACACTGTGTTTCTCATTATGTTGACCCCTCATCCTGCCAAAACTGGCTAATCACTAGATTTCTGCACATTGTCATTTCCAAATCCCTTGCCTGCAGTAAAAATCGAAAATCTGCTAGTTATGCAGCAGCTTATATAAATCAAACTGTTTTAGAATATCTTTATCATTTTATGTATGGATGCAATAAATCACACCCTCAGCACAAAGCCAATGGATATACTGCTACTGAACTCAGATAAACCTTGGAGATATGAGAGAAGATTTTTAAAGCACAACATCCTCCCCTTCTAGCTTGAGACTGCTGTGCAATACTCTTACAATAACAGAGGATGGTGTAGTACATAATGCAAAGATTCTGACAAAGGGTTTTTGTTGCTGTATTTAAAACAAAAAATTCTGAACTTACAGAATGTGTTGATATGACAATATTACTATATGTAGGCACAAGAAGTCTTTACCATGAAAGCTTAGAAAATCACAAAATCAATTGCTGAGGGAAACAGAAGTTTTGTTGGGTTTTGTTTGCTTTAATCAATTCAAAGTTACTATTCTGGAAATGGTGATTTTTTATTTTTTTTTCACCTTTCCTTATAGTTTTCCAAACAACAGTGGTAAGTAACTGACTGATGTGCCTGAATTAGGTCATTATTACTCTTTTCCAAACCCTTAGATCCATCAAAAAAGTCAAGCCTGGGGAAATTCAGCAAATCAACTTCTACTTTATAATCCTTTTATATTGAAACTGTCAAAACTGAAATGTAAATCAAAATCTGAAACCAAGTAATAATCTGGAAAATAAGTAGAACAAATAATCTCTAGAGAGTAAAAAAAATCAATCCAATTTAAAATTTTTAAATTACTATAGTGCAAAACATTAGTTATTGATACCATCACCGATTTCTTTGGTTTTGGACTGGGTGAGAGCAGATGATAATTCCTGGCAGGTTTTCGAATGTATATTTTCCATGTAGAAGAGTCTGGGTTTTCTGCAGCGTAGCATCTCCATGCAGTCTGGAACAAATGTTTTAAGTAACAGGATCATTGATCAATCAAATTAGTGGTTCACTGCACAACACAGTAACTTCCAAGCAGCATGTCAATCATTCTTTATTTAATGATATTCCTGAATTTGCCCTCTGGAAATAAACTCAGCATAGTTTAGAACCCTTGTTTAGTAAATAAAAACCACATGGTTAAAACTGGGAAAGCACACAGAAAGATCAGTCTTTTCAAGTGCAACTTTTATTCTCAGTAGCAACAAACAAATAATGAGAGAGAACTCTAGACTGGACTTAAAAAAAGGTCCAAATTTCATGTTCTGCCCCAATTTCCAACCTGACTTTAGGCATTTTGCCTATTGCATCCTGTGTTACAGGCAAGATATATTACTCAGAAAAAGACAAAAATTGTTCTTTCATGCCTCACAAAAATACTGCCAGAAAAAAGAAGCAATTGTGATGTGGTCAGTAGGGCTTTATTTGGATGAAGAAATGAAACTGAGGGCACAACAGAATAGTACCAGTGGTTAACCAGGACCCAAAACCCAAACCCAGTCCTCCCTCTTGCCAACCACCAATGATTAAATCCCATGTTCTAAGGCAAAAGGGAGGAAAAGCAGGGCCAGGAAACAAGACCAAGAAAAAAGCACTACAGCATTCTCTCTTAGCTGTGTAAATATCAGAATTAATTAATTATGAGTGTCCAAATTAAAAAGGCAGATCCTCACTTACTACATGAAGGAGGACACTCTTATACACAAACAATCTAAAGTATGGAAGGCCAGAAAACCCTAGATGAGAGAAACAAAGCAAGGCAGAATGAGAGGGGAAAACAGACAGCAGCTGGAAAGTAAAGGAAAAGACAATCACCATCTAAATCCCTCCAAGATTAACAAAATAGGGGAAGAAACAAATGACCTCCAGAAGAAACCAAGAAGGAATACAAGAAAAGAAAATTACTCATCTGGGCTGTTCTCTTGTCTTGTAAATATTTTGTAAACACTTTGGTTTAAGAACAATCTTTTTATAAGTCATTTGTAGAGCACTTACTGAACTGGGCTTTCAGAAGTCTGAGACTATTAGCAAACTATAATTACAACTATTAAGAACAGGTACTCAGCAACTCATTGTCTATCCTCTACTCCTCCTTAACATTTCTGGTGGAGCCAAGCACAACATTCTGGACATGCAGTCTCAGGCTTCCCAATGATTTGGTGTTCATTTCCCAAAAGAATCAGTGGGAGCATTAAAAATATCCATTCTTTACAAAACCATACCCTACGAGTCTCAAGACCTTTAGCTAATCTCTGGCTATAACCAGAGTCTTTTTCACATTAACTCTGGGACTGTTTAGTTTCAAGCATAAACTTTACAGTCAGCTACTGTTTCCATAAAGATCCTGACCTGGAAACCCACATTCACTCATGAAGCTGGAGAAATAAGTCATATGAGAAAGAAAAAATGATATGGTGTACATCGAGTTTCCTTTTAAATTTCATCTCTGTGTTTCTAAAGCTATGTGCAGGTACTGAGTAGAGGGAGGAAAAGATGGAAAGGCCTAGAATGAAACCATGTGAATACTTCTCCAGGGTGCAGTGCTGGATCCAATGAAGCAAAGGATAAAATCTCCTTAACCATACTGATACTGAACTGCAATTGCATTTATAACAGGGGGATCAATATTTTCCTGCCTGTCAATCATCCTACATGAAAAGATTGATTTCACAGAATCCCAGTGGTTCCCAGCCACCTATTCTAGACCTGAAAAGCCCAAACAACGTTTTCCTATTTAAGATTCTGATTTATTTCTCTTTAAATATGAGATTTTTAAGAATTTACTTGTGCCAATTGAAGCATATTTGACATTTGTCTTTACAAGCAACAATGAGTTTTTTAAAAGCACAATTCTACATGAAGTCTCCTCTTTGTTCTTTTCATTACTACAAGCACAACATTTCACAACATTTTCCCCAGGCAAATTGTTTAAAAATTACAGGATAACTTTCAGTTTTGATTTTAACCAGCTTAATTAAGCAGTTTACACTGATTTGGGAGTGTACTTTTCTGCTCATTAGTTTACATTAACGATTGGATTTCCAAAACTTGCATCTGTAACTCCTGTACAGTTTTTAATAGGAATCAGGGAGGGAAAAACTGCCAACAGCTTGGAAAAAAAAAAACCAACAAAAAACCTACTATAAATGGAAAGAAATGACAGTATGCAGTATGCATGAACTCAGTACCTGTATGAGTGAGGCAGCAGCTGGAATCTGACGGTTGAAATGCTTCTGTCTTTGTTTCTGTTGTACCTTTAGGGCAAAGCCTGAACCAAGAATTCCCTGTGGAAAAAAAACCAAACCTTTTTTTTTTTCCCTTTTTTTTTAAGAGTGGAGGGAAAGAACCACACGTAAAATTGCCAAATTATGTTGTGTTAATAAACTTCTATTCAGCATCATAAAACCCAACTAATTATTTAGAGGAAATGACTTAATACAGTGAAATTTTTAGTCTCAGTTGTTATTACTTACTGAAGCAAACAGTGAATGCTATCATGCCCTGATGTAAAGCCTGCTGGACTCAGACTCCAGAAAGGAAACAGAAATGATATTTCATACCCTCTAAAAGTCTCACTAAAGCTTCTTTAGGGGAATGGCAGAGTAGAGGGGGAAAAAAATCAACCTGATGGGCTTAACTACATATTTATGAGAAATAAAGCTTTGGCAGGGCATGATGAAAGCCACTATATCTTTTAACTGTGCTATGGTAATTTCTATTTCCATATATTAATCCATGGTGGGAGTGAGGAAAGAGGATGAAGAAGAGAAAAAGACATATTTCAAAATGGTCAACTGAGTTGTACAGAGAGCCATCTAATTCACTCTGAGGACAAAGGGACATGGACTAATGGCACTGGATGGTGTGAAACCCAAACTAGACTCCAAATGTAGTATAGATATGAAGTTCAAATTTAAGTAAAGAGCAAGCCATTTATGTGGTCATTTGTACAGGTATAGGCATATATAACACAACTTTAATAACAGGTGAAAATGAAATCTTCTATAAATCAGTTTACATGATTAGACCTACTCGAGGAAAGCACAATTCTTTTCCTACACATAGTAGAAGGCATCAGAGCAGCCAGAGATCTTGGCTCAATGTCTAAGAACTCTTTTAATCATTAAATATTTTGAACGGAAGATTAAATACTCTTCCTATTATGTTCAGTTAGTAAAAATCAAAGAGATGACGATGCTCAAACAGCACATTTTTGGGAAATGAGGGATCATTGCCTGATCCAGAACCCACACCAGTTGGGTTTAGCCTCTACAATCACTTTTGACTGTGATCTCAGCCAGATCCTCTTACTTAAAACACCAACAAGACAGCCTGCAATAGAGCTTCAAACCCCAAATTCCCCCTTGGGGCAACTCACAGGAACAACTTCACTCAGGAAGGAAAATCCCACTAATAAAGGGGTGATTGGTGTTGTTCTGCTTCAACAAAGATTAGGGAAATCTGACACGCAAACATGAAACATGGCTGTGAAGGCACGGCTGCTACACAATCATTTATAAAACATTTTAGACTGATTTAAAAAAAAAAAACAACCAACCTCAACTAAACCCAAACAAAACAAATACCCCACCACCAGCACTCTTCAGTCAAAAAAAGTAGGTTTTGGCATTTTCCATACCGATAATTTCACTTATCTGATTTCTCTTCTAAAATAAAAGTGTAAGAAATTAGAATGAGGAGAAGGGGAATCATATGCTTTAAAGGAAAACTGATGCTGGAGAATTTAAAAAACTTAATGATCCTCCTCTGTAAAAGGTTATGTACCTTTAAAGTAGGAAACTAATTGTAAAAGGTCACTGGAGCTTTGGTAGCTACTATTTCACACTGTGAAGAACTTTTTGTGATGGTACTTGCATAAAAGTATTCTTATCTATTCTGTACCATCCCCACCAGTTCTTCACTAGAACTACACAAACATCTGCTCATACAACTGCTTTTGTCCCTGAACTGAAAAAATAAACATGTAAACGGAACGCTTCAGGTGGCACAAACATTTTAACAACACAATTCAAGAGTACTGCCAGATTTGTGGAAAACACAGCCTTAACTACCCCTGGCACTGAATATTTGGGTTTTCAAGCTGCAGTCCAAGTTTTGCTGATTTTGAATTTACTCTTGGTACTCAAGTGCCCTGTTTCTTTTCTGAAAGCACTCAGGAACCTGTTTTCAGTGCAAACAAAGTGCCAGAACAGCTTTGAAAGGTCAGCTCTAGGTCACTTTTGAAAACATTACTTTGGCCATGGACAGATATTAATTTTGTGAAGAACTTCATCAGTGTCTCTGGGTGCTGACTGCTGTCCTTCTGCCAGTGACATCTTTTTGGAAGCTTTTCTAGAAGAAGGATGTACATGAGAATTCTCCAGTTCACCTTGGAGAATCAGTTGAATAAACTATGAGTGAATGCCTTAAAAAAACCCACAGCATCACTAAGTCATCACTAAGAAGTAATTAGAAATAATTTCCTTTACACTTCTGAGATAGGCTGGGACAATGACTTGGAATTAAATATCTCTGTCTTAAATACAAATCCTTCTCAAATCTAGCACTGCATAGAAACACCACTGCATATTTATTTAGCTTCTTCTAGATGCTCGTTTGTTTCTACAAGCTACATAAATTTCAGCTACAATTTAGAAGCTTAATACAGAGCTTACACAACACCAGGTTAAACGAAAGGTTAAAGAATCAATAACAAAAGTCCTCTCTGGTAACTAATGAATCAACATCAAACTGTCACAAAAGTACAAGATAACCTACCGCAGGCAGTGCAAAAAATGAGATTGCAAACACTGAAAAACAAGATGCAATTGTCTTTCCTATCCAGGTCTGTGGCACTTTATCTCCATAGCCAATAGTTGTAACAGTCACCTGCAAAGAGAAATAAAGAGGGCATTACAGCAAGTATTAACAGGGCACTTTGGGCTTGTTGCTCTCTCTCCCTTTATAATTTATTTCAAAGAAGCATTAGCTGCATTCCTAACTTTCCCGCTGTCAGTCCATGTGACACTACTGAAGGTTAACTCTGCTTTCCAGGTTTGCTTCCCCACCTAATACTGAATGGAAAAACATACACGAAATTGAATTACAACTATATATGCATTTAAATCTTGCAAAATAAAACCATTAACTGAAGTCTTCATGGCTGAAGGAACTGTACAGTTACTGGGATGGGGGTTGCCTGCCCATGTCACACACTTTCCTCAGGGAAAGGCTGCCAGCAGTTCTGAGCTGGTTTGGTTTATGGGCAGGAGAGGATGCCGAGGATGCTGCAGGACTGCTGCATGCAAAGGGCACACACACCCTGTAACCAGGCACTGCCACTGCAGATTACACGGCTACAAACAGCAAGAGGAAACCTTCCCGTGGAGCAAAGACCCTGAAAACAGCCTAATGAATCACCAATTCACAAAAAACACCGAGAGCAGGAACAGATCGTTTAAAGCACACATGCAGGAAACATCTGTTGAGTTTGCCTTTCAGAACTCTGAAGTGAAGATTACCACCACAGTGATGTAGCATAACAAGGCTTAAAAAGTCATTATTTGCATGAGCTCAAGGAAAGAATGTATTTGCTTGAAGCAGAAGGATACATTTGGCATCTGAGAGCAATTTAAATTCACCTATGTCACCAGCTATTTCTGAATTTGTAAATTAGAGAGATTTTTATCTGTGACTTCGAGGAAGGCTAACCAGACCAGAGCACGGGAAACCACATGGAGCCCTCGAGCAACTGAGACACAGCTCGGTTGTTGGCTGCTCAGAACTTCTTCTGACACTGTGGGCTTCAGCTGCCCAGGACACAGACACTGGTCCCACAGTCACACACACCATCCCCACCTTGTCCTCAACTTGTCCACCCTCTAAGCAAAGTCACTGTGTGCCAGCCAAACACACAACAAAAGGGGCAGCTCGAGGTGGTGATGTTTGTTGCAAGTTTCTTGCTGGTTGCTGATACTCAAAGCATTCAAGTATTAGTTTTTAATTTTTAATACAAGTTTTTAAAACGTGGCCTTTTTCTAAAACTGTTTCATACCCCACAGAAGCATTGTAAGGGTTAGTTAACTATCTGAGCACTTCTGCCTGTATTCCTGAAATTGTTATTAAAATTCCACCTTAATTCAGGACCTGATGAGGTCCTGAAGGGTGATGTTATCTCCTTACCTACATAGGAGGGTGGCCTGAAAAAAAAATCCTAATTACAACTCCACTTTCAAAAATATGGAATAAAAAAGGAAATACAAAGTATAGGAAAAGTTATGGCATCCAATGTCTTCTTACAGAGAAGATGATGAGAGAAAATAATGGTTTATGTTTCTGTTTTTGAAAAAAAAAAAATATAAATCCTTGCAAGTGAAAAATTTTATCAACTATTTTGTGATAGAGTCTTAAAATCATGTTGAAATACACACATTAACCAGAAATGTGAAAAGAAATAGGTGCTTCTGAACTGGCCAAAGTATAAATGAAGAAGAATTTATATACATTGAAGTATTTGTCTCTCCCACCACATCCCTGCCCCTTCCTTCTGAATTGGTTTATATGAATCATCAGTAACACAAAAAAAGTACTGCCTATGATGGTTGTCAAGGAGGCTTTTTTTAAAGAAAATTTTGGGAACTGGGTTGCAAATCAAAGTGTGCAGTTAACTTTTTCTTCTACTCTTATAGCTCTAAACTATCTACAAATGCATTCTATTCTGAAATTACATTTTATTCTTTCCCCAAAATATATGCTGTTGAAACCTTACATGCCAAGTTTCTGCCCTAAGTCATTCTTTACAGCTGGATTAAAACTCCCCAAAGAGCACAACACTAATTTTACAATTGTAAAAGAGGATATTATAATGGAAATACTGACTCAACTTCTACTCTAGCATAATAAACATGTTGGGATAATGAAATTAAATTGATACAACAGCTCACACAATGAATTTCATTGAAAAGCAGCCTGTAAAACAATTGCTTGAATGAGGAACAAAACCCTATTCATCCACTGACTATTTTAGAACTTTGATCTGATTAACATCACCACAGATTTAGGCATTAAGACTAATGTTGTTCTTATTAAATATGCATCAAAAGTCTGAATGGATGAAAATGAAGTAAAAACCCACCCAGAAAGAAGAAATAGTAATGTTCATCAGCACTGAGTAGGGAAAGGATTTTATTTTAGGTTATATCAGGCTAAAGTGAGCACAAGAAACTAATGAGGTAAGTAAGGATGTTCTGTCTATGAAACCCTTGCTGTGTACCTGGGAAAACTTGGATAAACAGCTGCAAAATACAGTAATCTCTAGGTATAACAATATCTACATCTGTACTTTGCAAGTAACAATTTTAAAAGGCTTCTTCACATCTACCCCATAATAGTCACTGCCGAGAACAAAATGTAGTTGGAACCTCTCACAGAGTTAAAGCTCAGAGACAAGAAGGCAGCTGCAAATGGAAGAGATGCCTCGCAAAGAGCATTTAAAAATATCCTCATCTTTCAACTCCTGCTCCAAAACCTCCTAAACTAAACAACTCACCCTCAGAAGAATCCAAACACATCATCCCCAAAATCAGAATTTTTTTTAAAAAAGGATGTCACAGGTGTATAGTTGGTACACTTGAGTTGCAAACCACATAGAAACTAAAAATGACATGTCCCCTTCTGCCTAACAGTGAAGTCAGTGTACAGTTCTCAACAGCTTTTTTAATTGAGAAGGTGGGGAAAGGGTTCTGAATAGCACAAGATCCACAAGATCGCTTTTCATTAAGCTATTTTTAAAAATTTATGTCCAACTATTTTATAAATTAAGTCACGTTACTTTTAATTTAGCAGAAGTTTTATGCGTGTGAAGTTTTCAGTGGAATTTCCTATAACTTTTCAGCAAAGTTTCGCCCCCAACTTTGATTTTCATTTTACATTTAGAACATACTGATGGGCTTTGCTAAACAGGACATTGTTTTGTGCATGCTTAGGAGTAAACAAACTTGTAGATGTTTTGTTGAATTTGCTCCTTAGTGAAAAAGCCAATCTTCTAAGCTGTAGTAATTAAAGGAACAAGAAATCCTCAAGTAAAGCTGTTATTTGCAGAAAACTGCTTGCTTCAATTCAAAGCAAAAGGAACAGAGAAATATCCGTGCATGGGTATAGTCAATAATTGCTTTTGGAAATAGTGTACATGATCAAAGACACGGTTAGCACAGTTTTTCTAAGGCATGTTTGTTCCAAAGTGAAGGTTGGAAATTGTGTATTCATTCAGTGGATATCAAATGAAGAATTCCTCTCAGCTGCTCAAATGGGATAGAAATGAATGCTGAAGGAGAAAGGGAGGAGGAGAAAAAAACAACAATACAACAAAAATGCAAAAGCAAACACTAAAACCCACAAAACCCCCAGAGACAGTGAGCAGGTAACACTTTCTGAAGGTGATCATCTCTGACAGATTCAATGAGAACGTCTATCTTATTTTTCTAAGCATCTGTTTTTTAAATTTTATTTTTAATGTATTCCTGGTTTTCTTGGTCTTGAATCTGTATTAGATCTTTAAAACTGTCAGTCTGGACATGACAGACAATATAAGCAGACTAATTTTGAATACTGGCACTGGGGAACTGAGAGATGCATCACATTAGATTTATTTTACTTGCTAACACTAAACCTGCTTTTGAAAGACTCACAGATATCCTGCCACTGGCAGAATTTATACAGCTTGCACTGCATTCAAAAGCAGCAATAATATAGACAACTCTTTATGCCATAAGGTAGCCTTAGGTTGCTTCAAGAAGCCATAGCTGACATGGCAAATAGCTACAGTCCAGAGTTCTCAAGAAAATTCAAATAAAACCCAGGAGGCAAATTTACATATGAAAATGGAAAAGCAATATAGACTTATAAATAACAACAATGAAAATGAACATTTAATTACAAGTTATGCATCCTAGGGGTGTGCCTGTAGCCAGCAAAGCACAGCAATATGAAAGTACCCAACTCAAGATGCAGTTTAGTTGGGGTAACACAGATATTTAATATGGTTTACTTCAGCTATATTACACATTCTGTTACTGCTGCCCAAAGAATTTGTGTAGCAGTGTACACGTAGACTGAGATAACAAAAAATGTGCAGTGCTGGAGAGTGAGAAAAGGGGTGTGCAAACACTGTCAAGGACTTTTTGAAGCATTCTTTACTACGTCAGGTAAGTGCACTTTCAGAGAAGAGAGATCTAATTTATGATGGTGTCTGAGACAGGAGTTGTGAGTTATCCTCTTCTGCAGGTTGAAAACAGGTTTTCATTGACCAGAATTTGTGATGTGTCATCAATTCAGAAATTTCTGGCTAAACTTTCAAGATCTAACACCTGAGAAGGTTTTTTTGTACGAGCTTGAGACTTTTATTAGGAAGAATCCTTGTGACTTCCCAGCTATTCACAGAATCATAGAACAGTTTGGGGTGGAAGGAAGCTTAAAGATCATCCAGTTCCAACCCCCTGAGATGGGCAGGGACACCTTCCACTAGACCAGGCTGCTCAGAGCCCTATCCAACCTGGCCTTGAACACTTCTAGGGATGGGGCATCCACAGCTCCAGTGGGCCAACTTCTCTGTCCTAACTTTACAGGGCTTTTTCCTAGCAGAAAGAAGGAAGAATATTACACTATCAAAAAATCAGAAAGGGATGGACCTGAACCCATCTCAGTTTTGTTCTGCTGAATCTTTCTAGCAGTTAGTGGAAGTGTGTTAGAGCAGAACAAGGACACCTAATTCTACTTTTAATGTTAAGGAAATTACTTCATTTGTTCATTGCATGCAGTCTCACACCTCATGTGGCATGCTGCAACACAATAGAAGCTATAACAGAGAAAAAATATCATAATTAAATGTATTGATTAAATAATTGTAATTAGGAAGACAAAATAACTAGCATGCCTATTAACTGAACAATAATTCCCTGAAAGGAGAATATTTCAATATCCTGACAGATCGTGTTGCTTCTATGGGAGGTTTTACTGTATTTTCAGTAAGCCAATCTGGTCTGTCACATACTCAGTTTTTAATGGCAATGCCAATGACAGCATGTGTTTTTAAATGCAGCTACATCTGCCACTGTTAATTACTGAGTCATCTGACCACTGTAGTGGAAAATAAAAATGCCATAATGACATGAAAGCATTGAAAAAAGCTACTTGACAGAAAGCCACTTTCTTGTGCTACACAGTAAGTCTTCTGGTCCTAAGAAAGCCTGTATTTAACCATGGCAGACAGCAAGAAGAAAGAATTCTACAGCAGATCATAGCAGCAAAACAATACAACAAAACAAAACTGTTGTATTCAAAAAGGGCTACATATGCACTTTGGAACCAGCAGACCTGCAGTGGATTTGCTCATCAATAGATCTTCCCTTCCTGAAACAGCAAGTGATAGTTTGTAAAGAGAAGACTACATAAGCAAAACACACAGAGGTTTATTAAAAACATTTCTTCATATGTATTCTTGAATACATATTATGTACTTTTTAGTGAAATGGAGGTGTTAGTCCTATCACTCCTATACAGACTTATGAGTTAGTCTTGTTTTTAACCGAAAAAAAGAGAGAAACCATGCCTTTCGATTTAAAGCAGCAAAGAAAAAGCTCTAGAAGATCAGCACATTTTGAAAGTGCAAGTATGTTATCAGTGATTGCTATGCATTTCAAAAACCTGTGGCACTTAGTGATGACAGTTTGTTTGATTAAGCTAATAGAATTAAAGCAGATAAAAATAGCCATTTCTGGAATGCTAATGACAAGGAAAAACAGCTTCTAAAAAGTACCTTTCTTTACAATAGGAAACAGAAATGAGAACAATTACAGATGGGAAATCCCAGAAGGAAATTGCCAACCTAGTATTTTTGTATCGTGTGAGAACAAAAGAGGGGACAGTTCTACTGTACTAATACCAGCAGAAGCAGCAAAATCAAAATGTTTATGAAAATATAATTCCAGATTAGAGCTGCCACACTCATAAGTGCATATAATGAACAAAGACACAACTGTCCCTAGTACTACCAATAAAGGAGAAATTTTCTACCAGAACTAAAGATACATCTACACGAAAGTTATGGTAGCACCTTAGAAAAAGCTGAGAAATCTCTAAAAAAGATGGTTACAACACAGCACACACAAACACTGTGTAAAGACACTGAGTGGCTCCCAAAGCAATATAACCACCTTAGAAGAGTCCTGTGCCTGGATTTCCTATCTATCTTCGATGTTTCTTGCTCCAGAATGAATCCATTCTGAATAAACTGGGAATTACAGTCACAAGTCAAATTGCAGAACATAGAAAACTGTTTCAAGGAAAAAACCCAACCTAATAAAAAGATGGACAAAGAAAACCTCAACACCAACCCCCTCTCAAAAAAACTAGCCCGGGTTTAGCAAGACTCCTACTGCCTTGGACAGTTGAACATTACATGACAAAGGTAGCAAGAAATTATCACTGTACCAATAGGGAAGACAGGATAAAGAAATAGAACGTGTTTCTACATTTTTTTAATGTGATCACTTCAGATCACATAAAACTGTAAACAGCAAATAATATTACTAATCTTCTATAGTATTTTTGTAGTGCCACAGAATTACAAAAGCAGGGAGTGTATTGAAGCAGTAAGAAGCTCTTTCAAAGTGCTGATCTTACCCCAAGCTTGCTTGAATTTTACTCCACATTGGACAGAGTTAACATGTAAAATTGCTATACTTACTACTCCCCACCACAGGGCATCTGCATAGCTGCCAAACTCCGTTTCTCCAGAATCATTTACAGCATCTTTCTCAGCCAGGTACACAAAATAAGAGGAAAAAATCAGGCCCAGAAATCCAATGTAGAGTGTAGTTATCAGTTCCTGCAAAGAGAATCCAAATAATGGCATTATAATCTCACTGAGACACTTCAATTTCCTAACACTGATTATAAAGGATATATTATATATATATTCCAATGTATACATATAATAATATTATATATAAGGATATTATAAAGGATAACTGGAAGAGAAAAATGCAATTTCAGCAATTAAAAAATATTGACACTGAGTGTTGGCTTTGCAAATCAACAAAAATTCACTGAGCTCCACAGATAACACAGTCAAAACAACCTCCTCACACAGGACTCATTAACCTTCTGGCCACCAAAACGTAGCTGAGTAACTGTTTCAAACTGTACCAGATTCAAAATAACTCTGGAATTTAGACACATATTTTAGGAAATATTTGGACTAGTTTTTAGAAGTCTCATTTTCTGTTGTTGAGTCCAACTACAAGTCAAAATTTGCCAAAGTGGCAGTGAATATAAGGCACAACAACCACGCTTGGCTAAAATAAATGACTACTTGCCTCCACACTAAATGTAAGTGATATCAACAGCAGGGCTGAATGTATGCTGTTCTGAATATAAAGGCATCAGCTGTGCCTCCCTCAGACTGCCCAACCTTACCTGTCTGTGTATGAACACCACTGACCCCAGCAGCCTCCAGGTACCGCCCTGACGGTCAACGTGCAGCATCCGCAAAATCTGCAGGAAACGGATGCCCCTGCAACATGATTTTCAAATTGATGAAGAGATCAAACACACAAGAGAAGAAACAGAGGAGGGAAAGGCAACTCTAGCTTCTAAAGGACTGTTTGATCAGTATTTTATTTTAGGCTGAGCAGCCTGCAGCTTTTCACTCCACTCATCCATCTTTCTCCTTGTTCGTTATGAAGACAGTTTGGGTAGAGTGTCCAAGGGAAGAACTGACCTTTGTACACATGGATAGTAAGGACAACTCAAGGATTCAGGAATTTGGGACACAAACTGTAAATGCTCTAAAAATCATTCATCAACTCATGCTCACCAGGGTGGGAAACAAAGTACAGTACCAGCTAACTGAAGATCTGATTTCCTTATCTTTGAGGAATTTCATAGGCAATTTGAACCAGACAGTCCAAGAATATTTTAAAATATTTTTATGGGTAGCCACGGCAATGCTGGACCATGGTTGCAATTAGCATAAAGAGCAAAGCACACATTAATCCAAGAAAACCAAGTGGTGTGACCTTCCTGAGCACAAGGTGGATTCAGCCCATCAGGAATTCACAACCACAGACACTTTATGAAGAGGCAGCTTGAAGCATTTTCTATCAGAGCTAAGAAGCATCAAAGGGTTGCTATAAAACTGAGCTAAGAAACTAAGCCAGGATTTGGGTAGAACTCACCTAGCTGGGGAAACGGAGAAAGAGAATGAGCTTCTCCATCCCTACTAGCCATAAAAGCATTACAACAAAATTTTATCTCCCCAACACTTTATGGGATCACCAGTCAGGTGACCAGGGATCTGCTCTCTTACATGACACTGGGCAGTGACTCATTTTCTGCTGCAAGAATTGAACAGGAGGTAAATTAAAAAAAAAGAAGAAACACCACCTTGCTCAGATAGCACTACTTTCTTTTATTGCATATAATTACCTGATAGCAGAGGTTGCAAAGACTTGACCTTTAGAGCCCACACAAAGAACTATCATGGAAGCAACAACTACAATTAAATCTGGAAAATAAAAGTCAATTGAAGAAAATTAATTAGCAACATCTTGCAGTACTTCTGCAGGACTACTAGAACCAAAGACCCTATTACTTTAACAAGTTCAACAGTCACTCCTAATTAATATTTCTGTTTATGAATCTCAATAGTGGCATGTAAAAAACAATTTCATCATGTGATGAAAAAGTTGTACTGAGATGGGTCCAAGCTGGCCACAGTCTAGATGAATGAGCAGTTAGTGTCAAGCAGCCTGGAATCCTTGTTAGCTTTAACTCAGGAGGAATTTCAGCAGCTTCCATCTATTCTCTCTTCTCCAATCCTTATTTTCTCTTCTGTGCTTAGACAGGATTTTAATTGACAAGAGATTGTGAGGTTTATTTCATATATAAGAAAATTGCCTTGCTATCATTTCATCAGTCCAGTTCTAAAAGGGAGAGAAAATTGGAATTAGGGTATGAGTCTAGTGTAGTTTAAGTCAGCCAGTACTGTACTCTAAATCCATGTGCCTCAGGCCTAGTAAATTTTGGAAAGGAACTCTGTATTTTGGAGAATTAAATAGTTCTTGATCCATATCTGGGAAAGCAGAACTGCATTTTGCTTTCCAAACAGAATTAATCTGGATGATGTTTCAGAATGCTTAGTGTTCTAGCACTCGAGAGAAATGGATCGTGCCCAGAGCGCAAAGATGCAGCCCAAGTCTTTCTATAGCTGCAGTCACACCTGAGATGCAGTTGCTATTTTTATATATATGGATGGATGGATGCACAGAGCAGCTAAATTAACCTATTTCATAATTGTAAAAATACCCAGGTACAACATTTTCTAATTTACATCCAGGAAAACTGTAGACAGTTTATGAAAACCTATGTCCTGTACTCAAGAACATATAATGTTTCTGAGTAGTAGAAAAATCTATGTCACAGAACAAGAATTACTGTTCTTCCATAGCAATACTCCTCTTCCAATGTCTGATTTATTTAGTCCATTTATATTTCAAGTACTTAAGTACAGGGCAAGGATCTTTACACAGTTCTTTCAATGCCGCCTAGCAAAATACAGATTGATTTTGGATTATGTTTCTTTTGGTGAAAATGTTAAGTGAATGACAAGCATTCTATAAAAACAATGACTAGTGACATATACGGAGTATTTGGATGCAATTTCTAAGAAGCCTTAAGTCATTTTAGGAAGCCAATTGAATCCAAAGGGAATTAAGGTGTCCAGCTCAAAATGCATCACTGAAAACCAAATTTTAATTCAATTGATACACAAAGCAACTACAGTGCATCTATTGTGCTCTACCATGCAACACACAGCTCAATTAGAGTGCAAAATAAACTCATAATAAAATAGTCACATGGCTGCTGAAGGAAGAAGAAAACCGCTGTTCAGTATATTTGAAAAAATATAATTGTAGCTCTTGTACAGTGTCTGGGGTCCTCAGGTCACAGGAGACAGGACTATGGCCAAGACTTATTCCTGGCAAAACTTAAGATCACTTCTGAAAAGCAAACGCTGCTCTTCTGGAAAAACAAGCTGCATTTGTTCTCAAATGACAGTGCCATGAATTCCTGAAAGGAAATTCAGATCTACATTCACACTAATGACAGGAGCTCTCACTCTAACTTGGCTTCAACTGCTGTAGAAGTTCTACTTCTAAAAACCTTTAGGGCGAGTTTTACTCCATGTTTACATCACCTTTGCAAGCTTTGCATACTCACCAATGATTGAAATAGGCTTCCTAGCAAAGCGCAGCCTTCCCCATATCCCCACGTATTTACTGCGGCACCCTGCTGACCACAGCCGAACCACGTACTCTGTTCCAAAGAACACCACTAACACAATTTCCTAAAAGAAACACACGGGGAACGAGGTTAATTCTATCCTCTATGTATGTCTTTCATCTCTTTTCAGAATGTATTAGAGAGCAGTAAATAAAATGTAAAATTAGGAAGGTGACAAATATATCAACTATACCAAAAATGATCTGAAGTTAAATAGAAAAACCTGTAAGAGTAGAGAAAGAAAATATGAGGAGCAAATTGAAATACTTTGATTGCATGCAGTTTGGCTTGTCTACACGTACTAAAACTGAAAACCATTCTGTGCAATTCACTTGGTCTAAGTCAAACAAAAGGTTTCCTGACTGAGCCAAAGAAAACAAGCAGAGTCTGTATTTAGAAGATGAGCATTTTGCTAGCTAATTTCATTTTGGGAAGAGGTGTGCTTCACATAGCATTTACCACATCAGCTTAACTTCCCCTTATTTATACTTTTTCAGTGTTCCTTTAAGCTCACATGGATTGAAAAACTGTTTCTAGTATCCACCACCAATATGTCAGTCTCTAGGTAGTCTGAAGAAAAAGCAAGCTCTCTAACACACCTTTCTCATCCTCTTGTCAGCATTTAGGGATTTTAGCAGAAACAGGGATCTAGTCCTGCAGCACTGCTGGTATCAAGCTCTTAGAAACTACTTACCTATACTAAGTTATAACTTTGGAAATGCCTCCAAGGTGACAGATGTCAAAAACAACTGATATTCTTACTGACTGCACAGAGGTACAGTTAGGTCCTATTTGGAACATCATCAATGTGCAGATAAACCTTGGGTTTTCTACAGACTAGATAAGCATGGCATACCCAGCATAGTTTCCTTGAGTATCAGGGAGCTGAAATCCTTCCTTATTGGCCAACTCAATAAATAAATGGCCACATTCTCCATCAGAGCCAACAACAAAATCTACTTATTGAAATGGTAAGAGTGGCATGTCATTGAAAACACACAACACATGGCATAAAGTAAGAGTGCAGCTGAGAAACCAGTCTCAAGATGTCATGATTACACAAGTTAGTGCAGATAAGAGAACGAGCTCCTTATTTTAAAGTGTGATTTCACATAAAGAGAAATTGCAGAGATCACAATGTGCTGTTGAACATTCTACCCAGCCTTCTCACATATCTGCAGGGTTCACTACTGTTCTGCATAACTAATTGGCAAATGGGACTCAAGATGGTACCCATGATTATTTTCTTAATTAACTGAAATAGCCAGGACATAGCCCTAGTTTAGTCAAGATGAATGGGAGTCATTATCACCTTCAAAAATGCATGGGACACTGCCCTGAATACTGAGCAAAATAATTGGGCTGTATATTAAAAATAATGGGAAAAGGGTTAGGCATCAGTTGACTTTGCTATAATATTTTTTTGTAACTCTAAAACATCTTGATGGCATAGAAAACCTGTTCATCTCAGGGCAAGAAAGTGTTGAAGTTCAACTTTGTGACATTTCTAGGAAAGCTGGTAGAACATGAGCCAGGACTCTTTCCCTTAACTTTGACGTCTCATAACCCATGCAAACATCAGATGCAGTAGAACAGCTATCACAATTGTTTATAGTCACTTGTATTCTAGGTAGATTGATAAGATATAACTTACAATATAATATATAATATATATGGTATATATATATATATATATATAATTATAATATTAGAGTATTGGTTGTAATAAACATAAAGCTCAGATTCTTCAACCCAGCCAAGAACCTCTTCTAGAGCTTCCTTCTGAAAGGATCCACCAAACCGCTCCATCACTTTTTTTTGTTTAAAATTGAACTATTTTAAAATATTTTCCAATAAATTAAAGACACAACGAACATCATAAATTAAAAGAAACAGCAACTGCACCAGATGATTTAAGAAAAGCATGTGTCTTATGACAGAAGCTTCAAATGCAATGAAACTTTCCCTTTGTCCAGTCTAATGTCACTTATGAACCAAAACTGAATGGGAAAATTATGAGCTCTGCTTGACGTGAGGTGCTGAGGAACTGTCACAGAAAACAGAGCACCAGAGGAAATTTTCTCTGTTTAGGTGATTGTATTCCTTCCACAGACCTGGTCAATAAACCCTAATATCCAAGTGCTCTTCCTTATGCAGAGGAAAGCCATACTGTGCTTTCTAAGATACACAGAACACCAAAATCAGATGGCAAGCACACAAAGACTCAATAAAGTAAAGATCCCAACTTGATGAAGTACAAAGAACAAAGATAGGAAGACAAATGGTTTCTCATATATATATATATAAACACTTACTGAGCAACAGCAAGTCTCAAAAACGCTATTTAGGACTGGCGATTTCCCCTCCACTTAACCTCCTCACTTCCAAAGAGCTTGTAAATCACATCTTTCCAGAGGAAAACAGGTTTCCCTTCATCATTACCACGGAGGAAAGACAATTTTACAAAAGCCAGTTCCAACCACATAGGGAGAAAAAACTGTCCTTCATTCAGAATAGCTCATCTGAGGAAGGGAAATACGGCTTCACATGGTGTGTGATAGCACAGATAGCGCTGTTCTGACAGCCCCAAAAGCAAAAGGAGAGGAGGGAAAAGCTACCTTGGTAAGCAGAGAAAAACCCAGGGGAAAAGTGAATGTTTCAGCACAAAGGAAGCAGGAAAAGCACGGTGACCAGGCACCGGGGCCCTGTCGGGATCACCGGAGGAAGGGAGGAAGAGAAAGCCTGGATTGTGCTTGAAGGCAGCGAGCGCTCCCCACGCAGGACATTTGCATGGGAGCTGTGTGCCTGTGCTCCCTAAAGCCCCTCCATGGTTCACTGGCAAGTATGCAAATGGGGGCTGTCCCCGAGACAATGGGACAGACACGCACTCAATGGTTACTGTCACCCAGCCCTTTGGTGACATGCAGACAAGCCCGGAGAACACTGATTGTCCTATACACTCCGCTGACTGGAGGGAACGACCAGTCGGCTTACACCAAGACACATTTTTCACTCCTGACGTTTTGATAAAGGCTTATTGACCTAAATGAGACCCAAGTTATTCAGGGAACATCGGGGGTGAAAGTGCACAAGCTGTTCTTCATGGTCATACACAAAAACGCCAGGTATCCATTAGCAACTGGCAAATTCCCCCTCCCCGCCCGTGGCTGTGTGACAGACAAAAGTGTTTTTAATATCTTGTGTTGCATAAATCTAAGTAGTCTCCTGGGGGCGGGGGAGGCTGATGAATTTCTGTGTGCTCTTATGTCAGTGGCCAGCAACTTGTAGACAAAAAAAAAATGTACATTAGAAAATTAAGTTCTCCTGAGCTACACTCCCTGTATTTTTCTGATTAACAGCTTACCATGAAATTTACATGCACTACAAGAAAATAACCGCCTGAAATACACGAGTGAGCATGAGAATAAAAGCTCACTCAAGGAGTTTTCTCGGTTAAAATTGCACACACACAAGAACTACACCGTGCAAGGACACATTGAATCCAATGTGCAAGGACACATTCAATCCAATGTAACGTAATAGCAATCTCCTTTCTACAAGGTGAAAACAGAAATACAACACTGAAAACTTACATGGTATAAAAAAAAAACTTACACAGTATAAAGAGCCCTTTAAGATGTGACAGTCATGTACATTCACACTACGGACATACAGGGGCTGTCTCAGTTAAAAGAAAATACTTTTTTCCTTTTAATTATTGATGTCTACATGGTACCCTCACTTCTGCCATCCTTCCTGTACAGCCCAGGTATATGTATTGTGCCATTTTCCGGCCTTCTCAGCCACATAATCCCAGCAAAGCCAAGTAAAATATGGCATAATTTAATCATCTGGTTGCAGTACAGATCTCACCATCCAATGAAGGAACTTAGGCAGGATCAATAAATACACAGTTGCCTCACAAACCATACCCATGCTATTTGCTAATACAGTCCATAGCTCCAGAGTTCCCGGGGTATTTTGCTAATAAATGCATCTTGAAAAACCCTTCCTTTATTTTTCAATCCTCACTAGATTGAAAGAGCTACGATCCTCTGATGGGAGGCATCCAATACCTGCATTGTGAAATAAAGTACAGTAGCAACTCCAAAAAGGAATGACAGGGTCCTAGGACTTTAATGAAAGAGATGTTTTTAAGCTATTAGATTAATAACTTGGAGGGAGCAAAAACACAAAATACTGAAAAAAAAATTGATCATGACACCACAACAACAGCTATTTAACAGATACAGAAATTACCTCTGGAGGCTAAGAATGCATCTGTATAGAGAAAATACTGCCTGAGGCTCTGCCTGTAGACCTCAAAACTGTAACTGGTTATGGAGCATCACAGACATTCAGGCAACCATTTGATATGGGAGGGCTAGATGAGGTCATCTGAAATCTCTTATGAGGAAAAATGTCTTTACTCGGACTCTAGATCTTTTTCAATGCACACCATAAGAGAGGTAAAACACACATCCTAGGAGGAAGGCAGCAAAGCATGCTATTAATAATTAATATTTAATATTAATTAAATAACATAATAACTATTATGTTATTCTGACGGCCTACAGAATACTCAAAACTGAAGACAATATCCAATTTATTTTATCTCCCATGGAGGTGTCTGCCCTAAGAGGAAGGAGAGATGACGGCACAGAAACACAAGAGGCATTGGTGAGGGGGACAGCTTTAAGACTTTTAAGTACACATTTCTTGTACTGAAGAATTTCCTCCCATCTCAACATTTCACTGGGAATACAATTTTTACCCTCATCTGCCGTATCGCAAGCACTATTACATTGCCCTCATAGGAGAGATAAATCATGTTATTTCCACAATTCTATCAAATCTGGCTTCAAGGATGATAAAGTTCCCATTAATTTCTTTGAACAATGAAATAATCCCTCATGTACCTTACACAGGGATTGCATGCCAACAACCATTACTCCAGCTGTAAGACTCCTGTGGCTCTACTAGCACTGAAACCTATTTTTCAGCCAAGGCAATGGAATATTGCTGCTACAGAGCAGTAAGGTGGAGCCTCCTCACAGTCTCAGGCAGCAGCAGTGGAGCAAGGACGCTGCCACAAGCTTTTCTCAGAAGTCATGACAAGCAGGTCTCCAAATGAGCCAAGAGAGGGAACAACAGATCTGCTGAGGCTAAAGTACAGTGACAAACGGGACACTGGTCATCAGCCAAGGGCTGTGAAGCTGGATTGGAAAACAAACAGGCTAAGCATCTCAGCAGGGATACAGCATCTCCCTACTCCTCAAAGGTCAAAAAAAAGCAGGAGCATGTCTCTCAGGTCGAGCAGAGACGCTTAGAACAGTCTGAGTTGGAAAGAACCTTAAAGATCATGTAGCTCCAACCTTCCTGCCATGGGCAGGGAGAGTGCCACTAAATCAGATTGCTCAAAGCCCCATCCAGCCAGGCCCTGAACACTTCCAGGGATGGGAAATCCACAACTTCCCTGGGCAAACTGTTCCAGAGCCTCACCGTCCTCACAGTAAAGAATTTATTCCTGATATCTGATCTAAATCTGCGCCTTTCAGTTTGAAGTCATTCCCCTTGTCCTGTCCTCTTGTAAAAAGTGCTCTCCTGCTTTCTTGTAGCTCCCTTTAGGTACTGGCAGGTGCTGTAAGGTCTTTCCAGAGCTTTCTCTTCTCCAGGCTGAACAATCCCAGCTCTCAGCCTTGTCTCCACAGAAGAGGTGCTCCAGCCCTCTGATCATCTTTGTGGCGATAGGTTTCATTTGCAGTGACAGAAGGGCAGGACACAAAACCCAAACGCTGCAGGCTACGTGGTAATTCAGAGTCCCGTTCTCAGCCCACTGTTCACCTGACACATCAGGGCTTGCAAAATGCTTCAGACAGCACTTCTGTATAGCCCGAGCAGGGCATGCAAATTAACAGCAGCAAAGGCAACTGTTTCTTCTAATCTCACCCACTCTGTATAGAGAGGCCCCTCTTTGTGCTATTGAGAAAGGCAGGATTTTTTCCTGAAAGCCATACTGTGCTTTCTAAGATACACAGAACAGCAAAATCAGATGGCAAGCACACAAAGACTCAATAAAGTAAAAATCCCAACTTGATGAAGTACAAGGAACAAAAATAGGAAGACAAATGGTTTCTCATATATATATATATATAAACACTTACTGAGCAACAGCAAGTCTCAAAAACGCTATTTAGGACTGGCGATTTCCCCCAGCTTAACCTCCTCACTTCCAAAGAGCTTGTAAATCACATCTTTTCAGAGGAAAACAAGTTACGTTAAGTTTTTAAAAAATGTTTAAAGTCCACATGCTTGGTAGCTCCTTTCTTTTAAAAGGCTGGTTTCATTTGCTAAAATTCTTTATCTAGCAAATTGGGCACCAAATGATTAAACAGGCTACAGAAAACCAAAACCACAAATCAGTATTAGATTTCTACCTTCAGAGGCCCACAATTAATCCCAAGTTACTGGGCATCATTAAAGCTCCTGTATTAATGTTTTGAATTAAGATTAAACAGTGCTTCCATTAATGTTCATGTTCTGAAAAAAAGGGATGCTTACTAGGAGACAGAGCTAGAACAGTTGATTGTGACTTTTTTTATTTTCCCTTAATCAGTGCTGAGAACACAGAACAATAGCACTGGGACCTTTAATGATTTAAGGCCTGCAATTTTGGGTTGAAGTTTTTCCAAAGGCTCCAAGCGACTAAATCCTATTGAATTTCAATAGGAGCTGGGCACCTAACTCCTTTACGTGTATTTAAAAAGCCTTTCGCCAATTTCCTTCGCTCTCTTCTCACTCGAGGTTTCAGCCAAACCCAAATGCTGGCAGTTGGAATTTCTCCTCCAGCCCCAAAAGGGCTCAGATGTCGATGGTGGAACTTTGCACGTGAAGGCACCACCTCCGAGTGTGCCTTACAACACCTTTCCACAGCGTCACCCCTGCACAAGCCTCCTCATGATGCACTTGTCTGCAGCTTCTGAACGTGGCAGCTGATGATATCCACCAGGAATCTGCAGATGTGAATTCAGCTGGGCTTGCACGTTTGTTTTATGGCACTCGTTCTAATGTGGAGCTCTCCCCATCACAAAGTATGCTCAAGAGGAAGGCTTCAAACCCAAAGTACTTGGCAAGAGAGACAAAGTGGCAACATGGCAACCTTGACACAAAAACCATTAAAAATCCCTACTCCTTTCTGTTTATTTAATGAACCTCTTATTCAGGGCTTCATAGAAGTCTCCAGAAGGAATTCATTCAGGACCCTCTCTTTCAAAATGAAAAATGTTCTGGCTTCTACCCAGTGCTGCATATGCTTAATTTTATATCTTACTGAATTCAAAGGAACTATTCACCTACACTTCAGATGAAGTACACATAAACACAGATCACAAATATGCAAACTCATTCATTGGTACATACAATATGCTAATACAAGTAGAAGGAACTGCTACAGACCATTAAAAAAAAAAATCAGTGTAAGCCAAGCAAGTCTGTATTTCTGTTATAAAGAACTGTCATAATAACACTATTTACACAGTGGCTACTTTCCTTGATCTGAGCATTTTCATCCTGTCAAGTATCTTGTTGCATGCTTTTTATTAAACGACCTTTCTCACTCCTTTTTTAAAAAGCTACTTCATGCCCACCATGCCTTACACCAAGCAGCTCATAAGTCTTGCCTTTGCTCCACAGCCAACATGGAATTTATTGAGGGATCTCAGGAATGCTGAGATGCCTGCTGTTTTCCAGCTACAAATGACAGGGCAATAAAAGCCACTGTGTCTCCCAGCAAAGCATATTTCCTTTATACTCTTAGACTATCACTTTACAATACTACTTCATTCCAAGAGGAAAATAAATATTGCACAGCATCTCTTATCTGTATGCAGAGTCACACAAAAGGAAGAATTTGCCTAGCTTAACTTGCATTAGCCCACTTTGTACAGCTAAAAGGGAATATAAGGGTAGATGGCATTTTTAAGAGGTAATGGTCAAGTTCTGGTCACCTGCTATAAAATTTGGTAACAGCAACATTTGAAATCTAGTGGTTTCAGCCATAATGTAATTTTTTTGTTGTTTGAGGCCAAATTGTAATAGCATCCAGGAAGCATCAACACAAACAGAAATTAGAAGGAGCTTTGATAAAAAACTATTTTTGTTCCAGTGGTTTTGAAAACCCACTACTCGCCACCCCCTCGAGTGCTTCAAGACAAGAAGCATTGTGGATGGAAGCAGAGCTGGATATGCACAGAGACTTCATGAGGCCCCCACATCTAGATCCCATGAGTTATTTATCTATGGCCTATTTCAACAACTTGTTCCTGCAGAAGCAGATACAGATTATGCTGAGGAGGAGTTCCCCCTGACGAAGTTCTAACTTCTTACTTCTCTTGTGCAGGCAGAACATCTCCCTGAGGCACAGCCCTCCCTGCAAGAAGGGAGGTATGGAACAGTCCTGTGGGCTAAGCTTGCTGCAGGATTCTCAGCTCTGGCTTTGCTGCTCTCTTCTATGTGGTTTTTGGTTCTACGGGACTTTTTCTGGGATGTGATGTAATTTCCACAAGTAAGAAGAGTTAGAGGTCACCATAAGCAGGACATTAATTCTATATTTACTCATGATGTTCTTTTCTTCTAGAAGCATCATGTTTTCAAAATTCATCCTCCAAAACTAGGATTTCTGGCCGGAGCAGTGAACATGCTCTTCAATACGAGTTTAAAAAGAAATAAATTTTAAGTGACTAACATTAGTTTCAACCTCCTCCAGATTTAAAAAATAAAAGGAAAAAAGAAAACTTAAATTTGTTAGGTCTGGCAGGACAAAGTTCCAGCATAAAGACATCAAATTCTGAAACAAAATCCTTTCACACACCTGGATGACCATCACTCAGTTACCAGTATCAGGCCCAGCACTGATAAGGGTTCAAGTGCCATATTTCTGTTTGACATTCCCATAAACACAACCTGCTTTTGCCTCAGCATACTTGAGCTCTCTTCCAGGCCTGCTCCAGGGAATACACATCATGCTCTTCCACACAGCTGCAAAAACAGTCACACACTAAACCTGCAGTCCAGGCACTTAATACTCCTCACAGGAAAACACATGTGCTAGTTTAAGCTAATAAAAACCCTCTCAGATGCCATGTGTACACAGCCCATTCAGTCAGCATTTTACAGTTGCCTCTAAAATTTGTGAAGGAGGAGAGGAGAGTTATTTGACATGCAAAATAAACGTAACTGAAGGCAACAAAGTCAGTATTTTCAGCTAAGTGGCAAATTCACATACTGAAGGCCAGCAGCTTCCTCCTGGTGCCAATTTCCTGCGCGCGTTCCAAGCGGCGAGCTCTGAACAGCTGCGGCCATCATTCAGCGCATCAGGATTAGAGCACTCCGAAATGGGAACCTGATTTATACCAACCCAAGCACATCACCAACGCTGTGCAAACTCTCTCCAGAGCTTTGAGAGTGTTCCAAAGAGACCAAACTAAACTTACATTTGCAAAATGGAGATATAAGCCAGATCTCTCTGAAGTCGCATACCCCATTAACCAAGCTACCGTTATGTGCAGAGACTTGTATTTTCACATGAATTCATGTTTCTATCAGTTTTGGGTCCAACATAAATAAATGGTGCAGAGGCAGCTCTTTGCAGGATTCAAAGTTACCAAAGGAGAACTGCAGCTCTGTGAAACTCCCTTCACTCACTATCACCTTTCCTCTGCTCCCTTTACAAATAAAGGACAAGTGCACTATTCATTGCTGGAAGAAAAAAATTCTTTAAAAAGCCATGGCCTTCTCAGTAGCAGCTGGTCTGAGCTTCAAGACGTCAAATACCTCAGGAAACTAATGGGCATTATATGGAATGAATTAAAAAACAAAACAAAACAAAACAAAAAAAAACCCAAACAAAAACCCAACAACAACAAAACAAAAACACACACACAAAAAACCAAAAAACCAAAAAAAATCACCAAGCTGGTATTTGGCAGAATTCAGCAACACTGTACTACAAAGCTCTTTGGAAAAGGAGGGACCTTGTAAAAGCAATGCCTTGGACGTGCCACGAATAAACTCAAGACTCTGCACAACACCAAGCAAAAGTCGCCCGAGCAGAAGAATCCCCTCTGCAGAGCAGTAGTTGAAGAGTTAAAAACAATTGCAACTTAAAGTGATGGGCACAAGGAACAGGTTTAGGGACAGATGAGCCTCTTCTGTGCTGGAACATTGGGCCATGAAGGTCAGACTTAGAGTACACTTTAAAATACACATTATTAGAAGAACCAAAGCTTTGGTTATGCATTATAAATGCATTAACGTATCAGAACATCCAGCTGGCAGCAGTAGAGCAGAACTCCATATTACTGCACTCATTTTTTCTAAAGCTCGAGGCATAGCTGCTCTTTATGCGAACTATACTTCCAGGTGATTCACTAAAGGATTTTTTTGAGGAATTGCAGAATTTTCTAGGCCCTTCTCTCTGATCTGAGATTTACTGTTGCTTAAATTAGTAATTAAAATGTAAACCCATATTTGCCAAAGAATTTTTCCCAGTAAGTGATGAAGGAAATGTCAGTCTTACTCCAGAGTTAGATGAATTCTGTCAATAATTAGAAAACTTTTCTTGTTTTGTGGTTAGGATTTTTTTTTATGTCAAAAGATCATCTGATGTTTTAGCCTATGCTTCATCTCTTCTCTGCAGTTTTCAATGCTTACTCTTTTAAAAAGTTGATTTTCGTATGTCTGTCTTGCTTAAGTCTCTCAAAATTCCATTAGATGTTAGATGTGATATCACCAAAACAACTTTAAATCTAATCTGGACACAAAAGGCCTCACTGACAAATCAGAGAGCCAAGATTACCCACCAGAACCAAAAGTGCTCATGCCACACAATAATATGTATGTTCAGCAACAATAGAACTAGTGAAAACTCACACTGGAAGCAGCTGCCTTACAGAAGTGAAGCAAGAGGTTATACTAAAGAAAGGTGTCCTTGCTTTAAACATACCCAACCTCAATATTTACTAACTCACAATGCAAACCACCACTCTGTGTGAGTGGTAACTGAAACGTGTGACATTCTTCACATCACACCATTACTGAGAGGTGATAATGTTTTTCCCACTGTAAAAAATTCTTTTATGGCAGTATTTTCTCAGTATGCAAAATAAATAATTACAGGCAAAGTTATTTTCTAAGACAAAGTGAGAGGAAAAGGAGTGGGCGTCCTGATGCACAACCACCAAACACTGACACATGAATAGTGCACATTAAGCTAAACCAGCTCTGCTAAAAATGACTTTAATGACAACCTCGTGTCTCCCCTTTCCCCAACACATAACACATTCACATTTTACTCTGTCAAACGCTAGGACTTGTTCAGGGTTTAATTCATAACACTTACATTACACTAGAAAGGGACTGCCTTGTGCACAACGTGCATTTCCTCCTCAGCTGGATGGCCAAAGGAAACCTACTAGATATGTAAAGTACTTTACTGCTGTGTCCCATAACTGGGCATTTGAATATTTATAAGCTATTGCACTTGGGATAGCAAAGCTGGTGACATGAGTGCAAGCTTTTAGTGAGCCCAACAATAAAGCTTTCCTCATTAGAAATCTGCCCTTAGCGTGTTAGATCAGAGGATCCTCCTATCATGGATCACATTACTTGTCCCAAATGGCACAATGATAAAGCCAGAAATGCTGTGCCTATTTAAATATCAAGTTTATGGCTTGATATCTCAATGTGGCAGAAACTCTCTGGTAATCCTTTACGTGGTTTCACACCCTTTGAGTAATAGTAATGGGTATTTCATGCTATGAAGACATGGACTATGTTCATCTTGGGTGCTAAATTACTCTGAAAAGCACTAGGAAAGCCCTCATTTTAGACACTTTGTGAATTAATTGCAGGCTCATGGAACTGAATTCGATTGCTTTTTAGCTTTAAAACTACAACAAACAACGGTGGTGGTAGAATGAGCAATCAGTTCTCAGAGCAACACCAAGCAGTTCCCACTGTGCAACTCCTTGCACTGCTATGAGAAATCATCTTTGATTGTTTCAGTGTTAAGTGTAACATTTAACATGGATTTTTTTCCTTTTTTTTCAACTTGGAGAACAAGGTGAATAAGCTTGGGGAGGGGGAATCTATTGCAAACTGGAGGTATTTGTGTACTAACTGGCTACTACACTGATGTTTTCCACAGAAATTCCAGCCACATTAGCTTTGGCAGCAATTAAAGAGTACTTCTGGAATCTTTAACAACATTCAAGGAGTTCCTTTTAACTTCATGTTCTGTGGTTCTTTCTACTCTTTAAAGCAAGGAAAGCAGGGTGGTTTTTACAACCCTCAACTTGTTTTACTGTTAAAATAAATACAAAGATAACTCAGCCAGAACTCAGGCTCAGAGGAACCCCACTGAAGTATTTATTCCTCTTTAGGAGCTGAGAAGCTCGTCTTTTGCTCAGGTTGTACCTCTTTTCTGCTGCTCAGTACATTGTGCAACTCTGCCTGGAAGCCAACACAATCATAGGACCCAATGATAAAAGAAGCTATTCAGAGTTTTGGCAGGAAGAATACTTCTGACATTTTGTTTCAGGATTAGACTTCAGCCTTGAGGCTTTAACACTATGCTGCCCATGGTACATACACAGATCTGATTTCTGACACCTCTTCACTCCGTAACAATTTTTTCTCGAATATCCCCATCCCATCAATGGGATGACCACTGAAGCAAGCTGCAATCTGCAGCAGACAAGCACACTTGAACCTATCTGTTGAAAAGGGAGGATTTCACCCTCACACCACTTATATCTGAGTACTGAGCCACATAATCAACAATTTATGCTTCCTGAAAGCAAAACGCAGGAAAAAAACCACCAGCATGTAGCCAGGCATCAGAAACACAATTGTACCATATTCCAAACACCAGCTAAACTCTTAAAACCTCTGCAACCACATGTGATGTGCTTTCAAGCATGTTCATGACTATGAAACAATTATACAAGCAACACTAATATTTATACTGATTAACTAAATTAGCATTAACTGCCGGCCTACAAAGTGACCTCATGGGGACTTCAAACTCCAAGTACTTGAACATGCCTTTTTCTCCAGTTAGGGGAGGGAAATAGGGATGTACAAAGAGAAATCCATGTCAAGTGCCCTAGGCATCATAAGATGTTAGCAGCTATGATTTCAGGAGCACCCACCCTTTTCCATGAAGGGACAGCATATATGACTGTCTAATACACTTATAGCTAAAAGCTGCAAAAAAGCCCAGTCATCCTAGAACTGCTTTGAACTCAGCTTGGAGCAGCAGTATAAAAAGCAGAGGAAATTTACTGAGGAAATTTACTATCAGTTCTCGCTTGAGAGAGATGTTTATGTGGGGTGTCTATTTTTGGGCTGGTCTCCCTAGAGAGGTCCCTGTGATTACTTCGTCTGCCTCCGGTTTCCTTCTCAAAACTCCCAAATCTATGAGTAGATCTGGACAGATCAGAAAACCAGGCATGTCAGAGGAGATTTAAACTTCCTGAAAATGTTGTGAAAATAAGGAGCCCAGTGGAAAAGAAATACCCTCGCTACACCCTGAGAGGAAAGATTTCATCTTAATAACCACACTGACCGGAATTCCCTAATTTTTATCAACATCCAGCTTCATGGAGAGGAGACGTAGTGCAAGTTTCAACCAAAACCATTTGGCTTCATAAGAACAAGCAAACAAAATGCAGAAAGGCAAACAATCACCCACCTGAAAACCACCAAAGCACCCTTGTACCTAAAGTCTTTCTACAATAATATCATTTTTCTCTGATAAAGCAATTTTTTCTTATTGATTCCTGCAGCTGGAAATTTAAAACTATGAAACCCAAAGGTTTGTTTTTCAGTTTCAAGGACAGTTCATTTGCCAAGAAACTCAGTATGAAGTCCAGAGTGGAAAAGGAAAGCCTTCCTTTATCACCACTCAGCCATATGCTACTTCACATCATTACATGACTGTTTCCAGGTAGGAAATAAATGCATTTGGGAAAAAAAAAAAAGAAAAAAAAATCTGACACTCACTTTCATTGGTTTCACCCCACAGAGAGATGTAGCTCTTGGTTCGTCAGAGCATGAGCTCAGCAGACAAAGAAAACCGAAGAATCTTCATTCAATAGGGCACATGCATTCATCAGGTAATCAGTCACTTCTTGAATCAACTCACATTGATTAAACTTCTTTCATTAACTGATTTTGGCTCATCTGGTTTATTAACATCTATATAACCCACCTGGGGCCCTTGAACATCTGCTGCACTTGTCTGACTGGGGAAGCTCAGGCCCCTTCCTTTATTATAATAATTTCTCAGATTTCTGTTAAGGCCTTTAGATGCCCTTTAGATCTTTCTTAAGAACTACAGCAGCTAGCAGCTCTTAATTCTCCATAAAATCATTTACTGCTGTTGTCCAGCAGAGCTGAACACACTTCTCACATTCAACCCTACGTGCTCAAACAGAAATCATGGGTAGGGCTTCCAGAGACTGACAGCTCTGCTGGCCTTCCATAAACACAGACACACGGTTTGGGCTCATGCCTGTCCACACATTGTCATTTTCTAGATCATGATGGTCACCACAACCCACTGAGCTCAAATATTTGTAACCAGGAGTAGGTGTCAGTAGTGGGTGTGATAGAAGATCAAGCATTTCTTTGTGCCCCACACATTTAAAATGTTCCTCTTGGCCCACTTCAAAGACACTTTTCTGCATGCATCATTCTTCCAGAAAAGCTATCATCCACTACAATCATTTATTGGCATACGAAAAATATGCACTGATGTTCTAACGTGCAAATGGAAAAAAAAAGTCTTCATTATTCAATTTCCTCCAAATTTCTGAGTGTTGCACAGATAGTATGAGCTAATAAATTTTATGGTAAACAGGAAAACAACAACAGCCAACATATCCAACCACCATATCCTCATTATAGTCTCTGCCTGTTGGATGCAGAATTTGTTCCACAAAAATCAATTGGGAATTTTCCTGTATTGTACACAACATTATGATCTGCAATTGGTTTAACTGACGCTAAATAGCTCAAGACTTTGACACATATTCAACAGTTATTTTGAAGTTTATTTTTAGCTGCATAACTGCTCAGAATATTTATTTTGAAAATATGTAAGAGTTAATTGACCCAAGATTTTGTGGGTGGGGAGTGAACTTTTTTTAGAGTACGGGCCATAGTATGTTAACACAGACATTATCTCTCACTATATAGAGCTTCCCTAAGATGAAAGGCTTAGAGGGCTCACTGTATAATAAAAAGAGCTCTTGTAAGAAGAAGAAATAAATATTTAGAAAGAGAAAACTATCTTTGAATTCATAAAACTCACTCCACACTGAAGAATCACCTCATATTAGACAGAAACATCAGCACAGGGAAGAGCGGGAGGTGGGGCAATGGGCACGAGCAATAGCCTTCCTTACCAAAATATTTATCTTAAACCAGCTAGATAATCTTTGACTTTCAGAACTGCTGAACCAGTTGGTTCTATCTCATGTTCAGCGCCATGCTATTAAACCAAGTCAAAAGTTTCTGTGGTTACTATCAGATGAAATGAGCTAATTTCCCCAGAGAACCGGCTACACTGACCAGATGTCTTTGTGCAGCTACTCCCCAGATCCAGCAGGAGCAGCACATGCGATGCCTGCTCTGTTACTATGGAGACTGCTTTTCCCATCCACTCTGCAGCCGGGCTCATAGCAGCTACCAGCTGTTGTCTGGACTCGTACTCCATCAGGAGGGACCGAGGGAAGAAAGTGGGAGACGTAGGGCTGAGCTTCTCCCAGCCCCAGAGCTCATCAACGCTCGCCGCAGCCTCCAGCCGCCCTCGGTGTTCCCAGGGGCTCGCTGCTTTTGTTCCAAGCCGCCCCTGGGGCTTCCTCTGCCCGCCTGGCAGCCTTGGGATGGGCCAGTGGCAGCCCACAGCTGATGGCTGGAACGTGCTCGAGGGCTGGGCTGCAAACTTAAGGATTCCCCAACACACGCTTCCAGCCCGACATTCCCATCAGAATGGTTTATGAGCTTAAATGTAAATCTCCAGCAGAAACCCATTTCAGGTTCCTGACATTATTGTCGCTCCATACTTTCAAAGAAAAACTTTGTGGATTAATGGCTCCCTATCCATCCTGCAAGGCTGGTTAATGCCTTCAATCCCCATTGCTTTTTAACTCCTGTGGAACTTTAATCCTTCTCTGACCATGCTGATGAGCTGCAGAGAAACAACGCTGGTCAGGATTTTCATTCTTGCATTTTCTTTTTGAATGCGGCCAAGTTCAAATGTCTAATTATAACATTGCAGAGTTAATGATCAATTTAACAAAGGCTTTGGAGTATCTTTGAAGTCATAACAACATGCCAAAGGGGGGTTTAAAACGTTAACTGCACAGGGAGCCTACGTAGAGAGCTTTCTTAGGATTATCTCTCTCACTTAACAAAGTTGAGTCATTTCAGAATACTTCAGCAACCCCGTGGCTCGATCTGGTTGCCACATAGCACGGAGCTCCAGCTAGTGTTTATTTTATAGCTCTGAGCAGCACCAATCATTACCCTATTAATTCAAGCATGTTTAATTCAATGTCCTTCAACTACTCAGTCATGCCTATTTGTAACTCTTAAGCAACTCCAGAAAGGTACAGCTTGTCACCACATTTCTACCTAACAGGCGCTAATCGCTGAGGTTACATATACAATGTAAGTAGGGTATATATAAGGACAGTTCGAAGTGATATTCCCTGAAACATACGATATGCAGTCTCTGCTGCTTTGGCTGGAGGCACGCTTTTCTCCACTCACTCCTCGGGCTGAATCTGCCTTCAGATGTACATAACTCCTGCTGATGTCAGTGTGCTATAAATACACATCAGAGGACGCACTCTGACCCGTTTACTTTTTAATCTGACATATGTAGCCACTCATATTTTGTATATGTTACGCACTGCTGCCACGCTGAATCAGCACACCCAGAAATAACAATAAGGGCATGCCCAGCCTCCAGCAGGACAGGGAGAGCAGCCAGTCTCCTCCTCGCCTTCCTGTCACAGCAGCACCACCAGGGACATTTTGCAGAGGGCTTTTTGTGTCCCCGATTCAGGTATCAGACAAGGGTGAAGCTGAAAGACATTAACCTGCCTTAAGGGTTAAGCAAAGAGTTAGGGTAACAAAGAAATTAGAGATGAGGGGACAGCCATTCCTGGTCCTCCAAGATTAGCTGAGGGGAGAAAAAACTCCAAGATTTCACGCTGCCCACAAGACCCCTAGCAACATTTTCCCTTGCATTCTGCTGAAGAACAGGGCTGGACACGTTTCCTGTTTTAAATTACAAGTGAGGAAATTGTCTCTCCTTTTTGCTGTGGACAGTCTGTAGTGCTGGGCACTCTGAGAAGAACATTTCAGGATTTAACCAATTAATGTAACAGCTGCCCTGTGGCTTGTGCTGAGGGACAGGGCTGTAATGAAGAACTTGTAGACACATAGGGACTTAATATGTGGGGTTTTATCAACAAAAAACATTTTCACATCTTTTTTCCTTAGTGCTGCAGTTACATACACAATGACTCTATGGTGACACGTAGGATAAGTGAAAGCAGAAAAACTACATCAGCAAAATCAGTGTTTCCTCCCTAATCAGGTGGTGCAATCAGATTTCCTTTCAGATCTCCTGGGAGATCACACCTTATTGCTTTCTTCATTGAAACCCAATTTCCCTAGACCTTATCTATACGCAATTTCCACTTCATGGTGAGTTTGTTCATTACATTCAGGTAGCTGCCCCCACAGCCCTGCCATAGCAAAGGATTACAGATGCTTGAGACTAAAGATCACTTAAGCTCTGACAAAATGTAAAGCAATAAAGAACAGAAAGCAGCCAGTCTGCATGACACTGAAAAAAGCTTTCAATGAACCCCCGAGTACAACACTGCTGCAACTAAACCTTGAAGCTGGCTTCCCATTTCAGAAGGGGTTTTCACTTAAACTCCAAAGGCTACTTAGTCTTTCCAGAGATGATCATGCCACTTAAATTCCACAGAAGGGATTATTTTTTTGTTCTATTTAAAAGCAAATTTGCTAGAAAAGTCACATGATGAAATTATATTTGGACACTACATCACAACCATGCCTATCCTTCTTTCACAGTGTACAACACAGACATTGTACTGCAGTGGCAGTACAGAACTGTGTATATTTAATAAAATACATCTGCATCCAGCAAAGGTGAATGAGGTGTCAAATCTGTTTGCTTCATTATGCTTTGAAAGCACAATACTCCATTTAAATCACAAAAACAAGCAATTTCATCAGCTCTCCTTAAGAGACCCTGAAATCAGGGAGTGCATAACAAGGCACTACATTTTTCAGCAGTATTTTCTGATTACAGTTAAACAACTGCTCTAAGTAAGTATTGTACCCTGAGAAAGTTTTCACTTTGAAATATTTCAGTGGTTTAGGAAGTCCTATGCCATCTTCCAAACTGATAAGCTTACAAGCAAATTCTGCACACCTGTGAAAAAAGCTGGATTCTTTTAAGCATAAACTGTCAGAGAGATGGTGGTGGCAAGAAATATGTCATCTGACACTTACATACATCAGAAAGACTCACCCATGATTTTTAGAGATTTTACTGTTTCATTTCAGAAATACACAATTAGGCCTGCATTTGTTTCACCTCACTTTCTGCTCTTAGCTGGAACCCCCGTGGCTCCATCCATAAATCTGTGCAGGAGAGGGGCATCTGCAATAAACACACTGCCTTTGACATCTCAGCCTCAGGTTAGATGCTGTGTGCTCATACTTGAGCTCCAAACAAAAGCAGCACTCAGGTTCCTGACAGCTAAGAAGTACAAACACAAAAAAACCCCCAACAAGTCACACCAAGGAAGAGCTTTGCAATACTACTGCGAGGTAAACGCACTGATTTTCAGCCAGGTCCAACAGCAGGGATAAAAGAAAAGAGTGTATATGCCAACACTTCATAGGACATAGAATTCCCATTTATTGCACGAAGTTAATCTGAGACCAACAAACGTTCAAAGCAATGATTCAGGCTGTGAACAGCAGCTGAAGCCAAGGAGCCTCTGCAGATGACTGTGTCCCACCTCTAATGGCAACAAATCACACCCAGGGGATGAGCAGCTGAATTTTTGGCTCCACTGATATTCAACAGAAACCATCTCATAGATTCTGGTTCAGCAGTTTCTTTTTCAGAAAACAAACAAACAAACAAACAAACAAACCACCACAGTGCAAATCAGCACCTTACAATCCCTTCTCACGTTTACACAGCTCAGATCTCAAACACCCCAAAAAATCTGAGAGATTCTTCATTTTTAGGCATTATGTTTTGTGGTGCAATGCATATTTAAAAGCTGCTACTGCTAACTTGTCACTTTTTGTGCCAATTCATCGAGCAGTTTGTATCTAGCAGATCATATCTCTAGGTTTTTGGCACAGGAAAGCTCCTTTATTTATATGACACCAAAGGTGTTTAAAATCAAGTTACGTCTTTCTCTTTCCAAAGGGCGCCCTGTTTTAAATAATGATCACTGCAGACCTTACAACTGCAGTAGAAGTGACAAGCAACATGACATTATCTCATAAATGAGGACAACCTGCAGTTTGAGGCTCTTGTAGCTGAAGTCTTTAATATTCCCCAGCAGAAGGCTGCAGTGTACAGGTGCTCCAGACACTATAAACACTACCCAAAGCTGGAATCCCTGTCCAAACAGGAAAAAGCAGCAAAGTTCAGGATACATACAAAAGGTTAGGCAGCGTCGTAATTTCTCTTGAACTTTTCCTTAAATTAAGTGTTTGGTTATGTACCTAAATGATGTATTTATTGCCAAATGTGTTTTTAAATGCACTTACTAAAAGACATACACATTGCACTACTATAATTCTTGACTAAACACCAGTTCCTAAAACATGCATATAACTTTTAAAATCCACCTGTTTTGATTCATCTAATGCCATGCACTACAGCAAGACAGAAATAAAACATGCTATTTAAAGCTTTCCGTAACAGTACATTTGTCAACAATACTTGATCAAAGCATTTGCTTTGACTGTGCCATATTTGTTTAACTACTATGCTTATTTTAGCCCTTATAAAGAGTTCTGAAGAACATAACCTCAGTAGATGCCAGAAGAATGTAGCTTTTAAACACAACCTTACATTCAAAGAGCAAAATCAAGCTCTAACAACATAAGCAAGCAAAATTCTCTCATGTACACAAACCTTTCCTGTGTCATTTTTTTTCTTTTTTGAAAGATTCAGTGGCAAAACCAGGATCTAAGTATTTTCCCTTATAAATAATTCAGAAGGCAGTAGAAAAATTCATGCATGGTTGTTGCTATTTGAATACATTTAAAATTTTTACTATTTTATTACCAGAAAATCAAGCATTTCACATCAGAGTAGGTTTTGTTGGCTTCTGTGTAGCTTGTTTTCTTGAGGTCAAGTCTTTTAAGAGGGGTTGGTTTGGTTTTTAATCTGGTGTGTTTTATCTGTTCACCAGAATCACATTCTCCCACTTCAAGGTGTTTTCTGACTTTATTATTTAACCTAGAGGAGTGGTTTGACCCTGGCTGGACACCAGGTGCTCACCAAAGCCACTCTATCACTCCCTTCCTCAGCTGGTCAGGGGAGAGAAAATGTAACACTCATGGCTCAAGGTAAGGACAGGGAGCAATCCATCACCAGTTACTGCTTGGGCAAAACAGACTCCACTTGGGGAAATTAGCTTAATTTATTACCAGTCAAACTAGAGCAAGATAATGAGAAATAAAACCAGATCTTGAACCACTTTCCAGCCACCCCTCCCCTCTGCCAAGGCTGAACTTCACTCTCAAATTCTCTGCCTCCTCCCTGTCAGGGGGGCAGGGGAACCCCAGGAATGGGGGCTGTGGCCAGTTCTTCACACATTGTTTCTGTCCTTTTACACGTTTATTCCTCTTTACTCTGAATTAGCAGTAATGCTGCACTGAATCAGACAACATCAATAGTTCTGTGAATTACAAAGCTCCACAAAAGGCCACAACTTTATTTTGATTGCACTGAAAAATATAACCAGTAGGTACCAAACCTGGATATAAAAACCCTTCCCATGTGAGTAGGGAATAAGCATCTGTATCTCAGCATTTACATTCGAAGTGAAACCTTTGCATCTACTGAACTCAGTAACAGTGCAGCAAGTATTGACATTTAGGACCTAAAAATGCATTTTCAGGGCCGATCTGGTCCCCATATATTCATGGTGCAGCAGGCAGGGAGGATTATAACAAAATGAGCTAAAAATGCTACTTTTATCTGACTTCAAGGTTTGTCATGTTTCACAGGTTTTCCATTGCTAATAATAAATCTGTCCCTGCCAGCAGAGTTAATTACACCAGATGAACACAGTGCAGGACCACTGAATTTTTAAAGATCTGAAAGGTGCTCCACATGTCAGGTGGCGACCATCACACCTGAGACTTTCAGGGACAGTTCCTGACCCACAGGGGCAGTCTCCTGTTCAGGTTCTTGAGGGACACCTCTCCAAACAGCATCTGCATCAAGCCCACTCTTAGTGCCAATCCAAGCAGCAGCACTACAGGGAAGGAAATCGAAACAAATACAACCCACCATTCTTCAAAGCAAATCCTGAAAGAAAGAGTTTCATGTAGCTTTTCCAGAGCCCTCCACTAGCAGTGTATCTCTCCTTTTGGAGTAATATTAAAATGAAGCTTTGTACAATTCCACCTCACACACAGAAGTAGCAGTCCAGGAGTCAAAAGCAAGCTCACAAATATTTTTGTTTCTTCTAGACAAAAACAAATTTCCTCAAACCAGACTGGAAAGAGTAAAAGTCTTTGTAAAAACAGTAAATGCCTTCGGCTACTTAAAATACAATTTTTATTTTACTTCAAAGATTTTTAGACTAAATTACCTTACACCAAAAAGTACAAGCAAAATACCTTGGTCTCCTTTTCTTCCCCAAATTCTTAAAACATGCCAGTTGGTCTAGACCTACATATCACAGTCTAACATAAATAAGTGCATCTTTCATTAAATTTATTCCACAAACAGGAGCTAGCCCACTACACAGATGCAGCAGCTATGTTTTAAACCTTCTGGCATCCCTTTCCACCCCTGTTTCCGTTTCCTTGCACCTCCCTTTTGATCCGGCCCCACCTTAGGAGTCAGTCATCCTCCCCGGGGGAGGAAGGATGTGCTGGCACAGCTCAGCTCTGCCAGATGTTTTGAGGGAAGCTCCATTCCCTCGCTGCTGCTTGCTCAAGAGACAGAGGAGGCATTGCTCTGGGCTAAGCTTCCTGCTCACTGGCTCTAGCTGAGCTCTCCAACTTCAGAATTAATACCTAAAATAAGAAGCCAATTCACAGAAGAAAACAGAGGGAGGGTGTATGAGAAGAGATACCCTGTTTATTTGATGGTTTGGGCTCCTATCATTAGTGCCAACAGGTAATTTGTGATGTGCAAAATGAGCACAGATCTGAGGAAGCATCCTTCAGCCAGTCCAGCCACCTACTGCTTTTATCTCAATACTTAGACTTAATACTGAAGTCTCCATATAATATTTGGGCCCAAAGCACAAAGGGGCCCTCATTTACAGCCAGCCCCCAGGCACCACCAGGGGAACATGAAATAGGTGCAGCAATCACAGAAGCACGTTCTTGGAAGCTCACAGGAAGCCCAGGGTGGAGACATGTGAATTTTCCTCTTGCTTAAGAACAGGCCTGCCTGCTTTCTTCCAAGGTGTTCTCCAGCTAGGAAAGTATTAAATAAGTACAGGCACATTCCCAGAAAAGACTGAGAGCCATAAAGGCTCTACAGGAGGTAGAAGGCAGATTGCAAACTTTAATAACACTTAGTACATTAACTATTATAGATTTTTCTTTCAAGAACTGACTTTGTCAGGGAGAGTGAGAACCCAGCTGTAGACTCTAATGCTTGTTCTTTGTCTTTCCTGCAATCACATCTTATCTTTCCATACTTTGGCCTTTCTTCTTTAAATCATTAAAGGAGACTGGAGAACTGCTTTTTTTGGAATTAGCCCACGAAATAAAACACCATATATTCATCTTAGAGACATGCTCAAGCATAATCCCACAACTTTCTGCTTTATTATAATTTTCCTGACTTTTGAGGTGAAGACAATGAATCCAGTAGTCTGGCAGAGTCTAACATGTGATACAGTTTAAACAAAATTTCTCTTGGGAAAAGGCTTGTCTGGTGACATTGGCAGCACTAGTGACTGACCCCTAGGGAAGTGGGACAGTCACACACAGATGGGAAATAGCCAGGAAGGGACTACATGGAAACATTAGCCCCTACCTCATGGCTGAAAACTCAAGTGTGAGGTCCAGATGCTGAAGTCTGAATGTGTTAGCATCACTGTTAGGGAACTGACACTAAGTGACAGATAGATTATATTACATAAACTTCGATTTCTGGCTGCCCACAATGGCTCCTAATTCAAACAAAGGCCTGATAAGCTACTGACAATAAATAAATCAAAGTAAAAAGCACACTGCTTTGAAACTTTAGCCTTACAGCTAAAGGAACGTTACAGTAAGCTCATTTGTTAAAAGAGCAGCTTGATTTTGACCTGATACTACTTTACCAAAGAAACTGAAAATTATTGATTTCCTCTGTTATGAATTGAGATGAATAAAAATCTTAGAGATTACAAATAAGAAGCCTTCTTTGTTCTGTATATCACCTTCGCTATGCTGGTTAGTCAGATGCCATTGTTTTTCCTCCTGCTCCCACAGCCTGTGAAAACTATCTTACTAGGAAATAAAACAAATTAAGAGAATACAAAACAAAAATAATTCCCAGGATTTGTACTGTTTGTTTTCAGCCTTAAATCTAATATACAGTTATCAAGAAAAACTGTAGCAGTGCTAAAGAATTCCCCATACTGGTTTGATTTAATTTTTGTTTTAAAATGTTCACAATACCTTGGGTCCTGAAGCCTTTTAAGGTAAGGCTCAGGATTAATATTTATACAGAAGTGATTAGAAGACATTTTAATTAAAAAGCTGACAGGCGAGCCCAGTTGTACTGTGCATGAGAGCCTAGATGCACATTCAGGAAGGCAATACAAGCTCTCCCAAATTTTAACTGACATTGGCTTTCTGTGTATTTGAATTCTCCATGCCTCACAGACTGCTTCAGTCAGCAATGATTTTTAAGCTCAAGCTAGTGAAAGAATGACAGAAGATACAGTCCCACGACAAAATTTGCAATTCATTAAGAAATCATAACACTCAAGGAGTCCCTATTCCAAGAGATAACAAATAAACAGAAGTGACACTTCATCCCTCATCCGAGCCACCTGACATTTCTTCCTCCACTTCTTACACCTTCACATGAAAGGCTGCACTTACAGTTTCCACCACCACCTTCCACCAACTCTTGAAAGAAAATAGTTTTGCTAAGTGAAAAAATTCTAACTCAACATCTCCCTTAAGTAGTAGGAAGAATCATACCTGTTAGCAACTTCATCAAGGCCTCACCAAATTAGGGAACAAGGAGAAAAAAACAGCTGTTTCAGGGAATAGACAACTCAGGTTTCTCAGGCAAATCTTTCTCAGTTCTCAGGCAAATGTCATCAGAAAGATGTTTCTCCTGCTTGCCTCCTTGTTTTCTCCATAATGAACAATCACCTAACACCAAGACTATTTGTGATGCCCTCCTGCACTTTTATTGCATTCTATGTTCTAAGAGGCATGGCAGCAAAATATCACACTTCTCACCTGCAATTTTCCAAATATTCACCCTACCAGATGCAAGTAGCAGTAATCCACACATTTGTGGGAAATCTACAGGAACTACAGAGCTGAGGAGTTGTTACATTTAAAAAGACCCCGCTGACTCTACTCAACAGAGATTTAAAATGACAGAGGATGTTTCTGAATAATCATTTAATCCCTCTTCCTAACAAAAAGTACTGGCAACGCTGCAGGGACAAAATGGCCAAAAGAAAACTCCCTCACCCTCTATATTTACAAACACTAGTCTCTTCTTTCCAAGTGAAAGCTAATTACAGACAGAAAATCGGAAGAAATCAGCAGTTAGGGCACAGATCATAGAATCACAGAATGGTTTGGGTGGGATAGGACATTAACGATGATCTCTTTCCAACCTGACTGCCATGGGCAGGGACACCTTTCACTAGACCAGGTTGCTCAGAGCCCCATCCAGCCTGGCCTTGAACACTGCCAGGGATGGGGCATCCACAGCATCTCTGGGCAACCTGTGCCAGCACCTCACCACCCACACAGTGAAGAATTTCTTCCTAATACCCAATCTAAACCTACTCTCTTTCAGTTTGAGGCCATTCCTCCTTGTCCTGTCACTACATGCTCTTGTGAAAAGTCCCTTTCCTTCTTTCCTGTGGGCTCCCTTTAGCTACTGGAAGGCCACAGTTAGATCACCCCAAAGCCTTCTCTTTTCCAGGCTGAAAATCTCTAATTCTCAGCTTTTCCTCTGACCATCCTCTCGGACTCATTCCAACAGGCCCATGTCCTTCCTGTGCTGGGTGGACAGGAGGGTGGGTGCAGCACTGCAAGTGAGCTCTCAGAGGAAAGGGGCACAGTCCCTCCCCTGACCTGCTGCCCAGGCTGCTCTGCATCCAGCCCCAAGCACAGCTGGCTTTCTGTGCTGCCAGTGCTCACGACATATTTCTGAAGATATGACTTGGTTTTAAAGACAGAAACACCCCTGCACATGAGCTACAAAATAAATGAAGCTGCCTGGGACTTGCAAGCTAACAGTCCCTTGTGCCTGAACACTTAGAAACCAGAGTTCAGCTGCTTTCCAAAAGTCAAATCAACTCATGAAATAAGAATTTCTCTTAATGTCTTCACTAGCATTTCAGTACCATGGTTTGTTGACCTTGACAAAGTAAAGATTGACAGACTGCCTGTTTGTTTTGGGAATTGTTCAACAGAATGGACACAGTGTGCATTTTTGTGTGACTTGATGCATGGCTGAGCTTCTCACCTCTGACTTTCATTGGCCATTAACCTGACATAATCAATTAGGAAGAGGAAAGGAAATTTCACATTATTGCCATACTACTTGAAAGCATTTTTTCTACATCGTAGCACAGCGTTCTGTTGCGAAAATATAAATATAGGTCTCTGTTTACAAATTTATTAATTTCAGTTACTGCTGCAAACTTCTGCTGCTTAAAAGATCTATAAGATCCCAGATCTATTCCCTCCACCTCATCCACTGTATCACAAACGTACTTGTAAGCACATACCATTGTAAAGTTGACTTGTATAATCAAGAACATTGCCCCTAATTTTCTTGATTTTTTTTTTCTTGTGGATGAGATAGCAACTCCCTAAGCCAGTTCAGAATTAGGAGTAAGGGAAGAATTATTTCTTTACATCCTTTTCAACTCTGTTTGTTTTAAAAAGGTGCATGACTCATAGTGGTTAAATATTTAACTGTTTCACTAATGAGCTGAATCCTAACATGTGAGTATGAAAACACGTGTCATTGCATCTGAAAAATCCAACTCACATCCAAGGAGCTTTTTAAAATTTTTATATGTATGTTAATACATACAGAAACACATGTTAGGAACCTGTAAGGTAAGTTACTGTTTCGAGACTATTCCACACACACATTTAGTATTCTGTGTAGAGATATGTAGGAGTTGGGGCTTGGTTGTGTGGGTTGGTTTTTTTTTTCCTTTTTATCAAAACAATTGCGGCGATTCAACCCCAAATGTGGCAGTTATTGCATTAGTAATGACGATGACATCATAGTACAATTATACCCTGTGGGACTAGGCTATGCTGACATGTGCAACCACGTGCCCGCCATCACTTCAAAGACAGAAAGAGATGGAAGATACTACCCCACCCTGCTCCTCATTCCTGCCCTTCTCATCTTGGAGATTACCACCCACAGAGCTGAACAAGGGTAACCCACTGTGGAAGTGCTCTTTGCCCTCTTTGATACAACCACAGTAGGTTTAAACCATCTTTGGTGGCAAAATAAATAAGGTTTTCTGGGGCACTGCAGCAGACTGTGAAAGCAAGCACAGCTCAGTGCAATTCTGGGCAGTGGTAAATCCCATGGAGGGCTGCAGCAAAGAGCTAGCAGATGACTGCTGCTTAAGATTTCCAGAGAGACATGCTTCTGCAAACCTACCTACACCCTGACTGTTGTAGCTGAGTTTGAACAAAACAGCTTTTGTTTGTAGAGATGGCCTAGCTGCCAACTCGGGTTCAATAACCAGCTCTGGATTATGGTAGGCAGGCCTAGACCTGTAGGATAAATTCAGTCTCAGCCAAGTTGGCCTCAATCAGCTGTCAGGCTGCAACCCTGCTGTTCTGCAGCAAAACAGATGAAAAGTAAACATAAAATGCTACCTAATTCATTATTCAGTTAAATCAACACATGAGCGGCACAAGATTCAGTGTGTTAAATAAGGGCCAAAATCTCATCTTTTGTGGGGGGGAAAAAAAGCCAAAACCAAAACCTTCACAGTTCTAAGTTAAGAAATGAGACAAGAAGTTAAATATATTTTCCTTTTCAGTGTCCATCACCGAACCAGAATGCTTGGAGCAGGCCAAAGCTGGGACTTGTGGCAGTCGTGTTTCCCCTGCCTCAGTGCCTGGCTATGCAAGAGCCCATTCAGAACTTCCTTCCCCTTACCTTTTCAAGCACTTGGTTTAGGCTGCAAGGCCTATCTCTGAGGGTAGGAGCTATCTTTTAGAGCATGTGGCTCCACACTCTGCTAGCTACTCAATCTTACAAGCAGGGCTGTAATGGAAACAACAATAATGTCTTTTCTCAGAAGAATGACACACGAGTCTGCTTGTAAATTGTGTTGCAGATAAAGTTTCCATCACACTTTTAACTATCAAAAGCTAACAAATCTTACTCTACAGTTCCACAAACAGTTTAAGCCAGAACTGTTGCCAAAAGAAGCAATCTCATCTGGCCAAAAAAAAGGTTAATTTGAACCCATCTGGGTTCTCTAAGGCAATTGACAACAGAGCTACATAAATGCTTGTGTTGGCAGAAGGAATGGAGCAGCAGGATCATTTCTTCAGGTGGCAGTGCCAGTTTATGTAGGCTGAAACCCTCTCTTGAAAGTGCAAGCCTGGGTTCTCTGAAGGATTTATCTCACAAAGCCAACTTAGAGTGGAAAAGCTATGGATCACCCAATTTTACACATAAAACTGCTAATATTCACCTCCCAAGAATGCTGCGAGGTTAAGCACACTCATGTTTGTAAGGCATTGCAGAAGATTAGTAAATATTTAATTTTCTCTCCTCCCTTTCCCCCAGCCTTGCTCACTAAGTATAACTCATTCTGAGCTCCATATACTAAATCAGTGACTTGGGGCAGCTCATAGAAGGTAGCTGTCAGGCTCCCAGCCTGTGGGCCAGATGGAGGTCAGTCATCACATGCACGCACTCTGATTTAAAACTGGTCTGCGATGCTGCAGCCAATCTAAATGCAGTGCACCCACCCATGGAATAGACAAATCACCTCTACAGCAGACACCCTTCCTCACCTTGCTCTGGGGAACAGCTGCAGAGGAATAAAGGACAAGTAAATCAACTCCTTTTGCACAGTAAACACACCCTGTCAAACTGACAGAAACAACAAGGAGAAGGAGAGTTTCTGAAAGGTACCTTAATAAGGATGTTAACAACACTGGAGGAAAACAGAGGCCAGCCTCAGTGTCATTAGCATAAGGGAAACCATCAAAGTGAGGCTGCACATAGCTTGCTTTCACAGACTGGGCGTGAAAAAAGGCATTTTGGTTATTTTGTTAGTACTTCAAAGTCTGGCTGTTTCTGAGCGCCAGTAACAGCTCTTGGTTCCCCATCATCTTCAAAATATGTTCCTGGTCCATGGGTTAGGTGGAAATGCCTAATGGCAGCAATGCACTAAGGTACAGGTCCCCAGAATCAGTGATCAGCAGGGACAGCTGAGCAGTGCAGAGGTTTTAGGACATTTATCCCATTTATTTAGGACATTTTATCCATTTATCCCTAGATGTTTTAGGGCGTTTATCCCAATACTTGGTCCCTCAAGGGAGCTCAGAATCCTAGAGAACTGACTTTGCTGCAGAGCCTCTGACTGCTGTGGCTCTCGGGGTCCATGGGCACCCATCCTTGTTTGCTCCCAAGGCACAGGATGTGCCACGAACACGGAAAAGAAAAAGCAGTACGTGGCAGCTCTCTGGGCTATCAACACTTCTCCAGCAGCTCAGTACAAACACCATGTTCTGAGCTCCACAATTAAATTAATTTATTGTATAAGCTGAGATAAAAGTGTAAATGCCCATGTTAAATACTACTGGCCACTGAATCAACAGTTCTAATAAACTTTCACAAGGCTTTTCTGATTACTGAGATAAAGTAGAATTGGGCCTCATAGTACAACAGGAGCAACCCTAGAAACTTTTTGTACAAGACAAGTTTAACACAGCTCATGCTTCAGTCATGATGACATTTTTTATACTACCAAAATAAAATTAAATTAGATAAAAATACATTTAAAACATTAAATGCGAGATAAATACAGTTTACAGTTACATAAATCAAACTCATGCTTCCTAGGTTACCCCTAAGTACAAGCAGACTGTTGAAGAAATCTTACCTATTACATCCTGATCCTGTTAATATTTATGCACACAGGAAGCTCCACTGAAGTCATGATGACGACTCATACACACAAAGTTAAACACACTGCACAATTGCAAGTCTCATGCCATAAAAAACTTCACTTATAAACGCAGAACATAATTTAGTTGCCTCTGCACATATACGTTTAAGAAAAAAACAACCAGTCTCGCCCTTCCCCCCCACCTTGTCTAAAGCCATGGAATAAACTCTCAATAGGGCCGAATTGCCAGAGGTTCTATTCAATACAAATGAAATCCAGCTAGAAGGACATTTTTCTTCAAATTCCTGATGAAAAAACAAACATTCTACATATCAATACCTATGTAAAGAAGCATATACATAAATACATGTGAAGAAATAAGAGTATTCTCCTATGTTCTTGTCCTCTAGCTGTGCACAAAGTCAGCTGTTTGTCGCTTTTTTCATAGCCTGTCAAATTTCTAACAGAAAGTTCATTTTACTCGTTGTCCTTCCAAAAGGAGTTATCTCTCAGTGCTGAGATGCACTTTGCTCCTGTCAAACACAGAAGTCAAGAAACAAAACAACGAAGCTTTTTAGAAAACAAACTCACAGAAGTTTACTTTAGAAACTGCCAAGAAAAAGAAAGCCACCAAGAAGTCCAGTCGATTTGGGGTTTTTAGCCATTTAATTGAACCCACTTAACCCAACATTGCAAAATAAAGTTCTTAATACACTCAATTTATTTTCTCTCTACTAACTCCTGGAACCTCCTTTCTTCTTAGGCACTGACACTCGCTGCTTTTCTGCACTACACTTACACCACACCTGCAGAGTTTATTCCAGTTTTGCCTACCAAGGGCCACTTAAAGCCATTCAAGAGCCACCAGCCAGTGACAGCTGGCAAATTCAAACCTGTCTCAGTAGTCTATCATATGTAATCAATTGCAAATAGAACTTCAACAGACTCATCCCATTATTTCCTAGCTAATTCCCCCTGGGAAAACAAGCCAGCAAGCTTCCACTTTGAACCATGAAGCTAGTTTTGCCCCTGTGTCTCCTCCCAGCGTGTCCCTTTCCCCTCCCTCTGCCTCAGTTCACTGCCCTGTTTCAGTTTTTCGGCGTGATATCCGTTATGTTATGTCAGCTGTTACATTACGCTTAAAACAATAGACTCCAGCTGGCTGAGGTCAGATGTGAAAACAAGGACCTAACAAAGCCAGAGACCCTCCAGTTATACTGAAATTGAGATACACACTGAATGTAGCACTTAATGACAAACTACTTTCCAGACATTTGGGCAAAGCATAAAGGAAACACCTGTCACTGCAAACATTACACACTAATCCAGATAAACCCTAAATTTAAAAATCTTTCTTTTCACTGCTTGGCTGTAGCACGCACACCAGTATTCCACAGTTTCAAAATTTTTTTCCAAGATGGAATTTGTACTACTCTGCTTGTTTACTAAAATAATAAATAGTGAGAAATATGTATAGCTTCAAAGAAAATATGTTTACTATGTTTCTTTTGGAGTTTACCAAGCGAATGTTCCAAGTTTGACACGGATTTACACCCCAGAAAAGTTTAGTCCAACTTTAACCCTTAAGTAGGAAGCTTGACAGAAGTGAATAATAAATAAAACTGTGAATGAAACATGCCATTTTCAGTGATGGTATTTTCTTTGTTTCTTTGAACACAATTTGTTGGAATGGACCTACTCTTAAAAATAAAGAAACAAACCACTGGTCTACTGTGTGACTTATGAAGGCAAATACGAGCTCTTGAAAACAGGTGAAAAACTAATAATTTATCAAAATTATTAAAGCCCTGCATACAGTTTAAAAGCAGTGTTTCCCGAAAGCTTGGGTGTTACTGCAGCTCATTTATGAGATCATCTCAAAGGACAAGGTGGCACCGTGCTCATTTTGGTCTGTGGCAAAGACCCCCGTGCTGCCAGGGGGGAGATCACCGTGTCAGACCATGTGGGCCACCAAGCAGCCAGCAGCCAGCCCCAGTGCATCACCAGTGGCTTGTGCTGGCCCACAGTCTGTCACCTGAGCTCCAGGCAGGTCACTCTCCCCAGAGCCCAGCTTTGTCTTCAGAGTCTGAGTCCCAAAAAACGCCTGGTACTTCACAGCCATCTCATCCCAATGGGGATAAATGCTAAATTCCGATTCTTCATGCACAGAGATTAGCTGCAGGCTTTGTTTTAAATGACTGTGCTCAGTTATGCCACCACACAACTCCAGGTACAGAAATCCCACAGAAGGGATTTTTCTTTTCAAAGTTCGTAGAAAAGGCAGAAACAGAAGTAATCCATTTTCTACATCCAAGCCACTCCATTGCAGCAGACTACAATAAGAATTCAAACCCAAAATGTTTGGACCTTTTAGATTAAATGTATGGATACGTGTAAAAAGAGGTGTGCGTTTTTTCTATAAAAACCGCTGCTTATTCTTATCATATACATGTAAAGGCCATTCTTGGTGGTAACTTTAGAGAAATTTAGAAAAATAAACTTTTCCTTTTATCCCAACTGAATAGGAAACATCTAATACTATCACAAGTGTACCTGGCAGGGCGTAACATACCGGAAGTCTTTCTGTGTTTTAACAAGTTTAAGAACTTTTTCTTTCTCCTCCAGGCAAACACTTGCCCAATTCATTTCACTGAAAGCATTAATTGTTCTCTTTTTTTTTTTTTTTCTAAAAGCCATCCACATGATGAGCAATAAAGTAGACCAAATGGCATGAATTTTGTGGCTCCACCACAAAGTTGCCAGGTTTTCTCTGGCACCCATGTTTACACAGCCCTTTTCTCCCATCTCTCTCTCCACAAATTATGATTGCTAATTACTCGTATAAAATTCCCCAAGCCCAAGACCATGTGAAAAAACATTTCTTTTTATTAAGAGTTCACTTCTTCCAAAATGTATTTTTATCTAGTTCAGGACACCATCCAAGGTCAGAAGCAGGCGCCCCAGGAGAACACGGCGTGGTCCAATGCTGCCCTCTGCAGATTTTAAAAGGAAACTCCAGGGCCCTTCTACAAGGCTCATTTTCAGCACATGTCAAAACAAAACCAGCTCATCTCTCCCTTACTGGTCTTAGCATGCTTTCATTCCATATCAGCTCTTCATTCCCCCTTAACTCAGATTTCATTTCTTGCACCAAGAGCAAGAGGCTTGGCTGTCTTTTTCTTTGGTAGTAAAAAAGCACCCATTTAATGAAATTGGTTCAGCTGTCCCTAAAAGACAGCATTATTTCCACTTTAGAAGTATCTGATTTGGCTCCCTTTGACCTGCTCAGAGTGGACATAAAGCAGAATTTAAGTATGTTCATGCAACCTTCTGAACCAAATGAATTAAATCCTTTTAACATCACATTTGCATTAAAGGCATAACTCTCTTCCACAGGCCAGGGGAGTTGACAAGGGATTGCTCTGAGAACAGCTGGAATAAGTTAAGATCTTACTACCAGCAGCATTTCAAACCAATGCAGCTGATTTTGCAGTGAGGCAGATTAGAAGCACTCACCTTATCTGCCAGAGCAGCTCAGCCATAAACATCACAATCAGGGGCTCAAACACAGCCACAAACACCTGGGTGCAGATTCAGGGCAAGATCCCTGTTCCAGCTACTCCTTGTACCGTTACCTCATTAAAAAGGGGGGAGGGAAATTTTAATTTCTAATCGTGTTTTCTGAGCCTTCAAATCACTCACAGCTGGCACTGTTCCTACAAACTAAAACGTGAAGAAGCCAGCTTTGACTGAAAGCTGGGATTCTGCACTTCAGCTGTCAGTGGAGTGACAGAAAGGAAAGGCTGCAGTGACTCCCTGCACAGGTCTTCCTGCAGGGCCAACCAAGGGAAAAGATTAAACACCATAAATCCACGAGACACATCCTCTACACCAGCTGACCTCCCTTTGGGTCAGAGCAGGGGACACGGCTGAGGCTGCAAAGACAGTTTTCACTTTCTCAGCTACAGCTGTTCTTCAGAGTCTGCAGATCAGATTAATCTGTAGAGCTGTCACCAGGCATCTTTTACAGATATTAAATTCATGTAATTTTTCAAAAGGATGAAAATGCACCAATGCAGATGGTGAGTCTGCATTTTGGCCTTCTTAAGCAAGGAATATTATCAGGAAAGAAAACTGTTGGAACCCCTTTGAACTGTGTATTCTCTGTGAAGACCACCTTCAGAAGCAAAAGCTGGAGGTGTTTTCCTCTCTTTCTCAAAAGACCCACAAAACACTCCAGCAAACAAAAGCCAAGGTTTCTACTCAAAACAAAACATTCTATTAAAAAAGCAATATAAACTAGATTTTCTATAGGCCTAGACTCCATGCCAGTTTCTCATAATTGCAGGAATAATTTCACTGTCAATAAAGTAAATGCTAATATATCAAAACAACTGCCTTTTTATCTTACTTTGTGTTTTTTGAAGTTAAAATATTGTTTAATCTCCTCAGCAAGATGTATGCTAAAGTAGAAAAGGAACTTAAAACAGAAAGCTGGAAAGAGTTTATACTTTCATCATAAAAACATAGCCTTTTTCTTCTTTTTTTTTTTTTTGGCGGGAATCAATATTGAAATGAGATTCCTACCAGAAAATAGCTTTTTCAGGCACACCACATATCCCTTGGTTCAGCAGAATATTTAATCCCCTTGGATCAGGCACTTGGATTTTCTTAGATCATGCTGAGATAACAGCATTCTGCTGTGCTCTGGCACCATAAAACCCTTGCTTATGAAAATAAAAAGAAAAATACGGCCTCTCTGGGAACATACATCTCCACACTACTTTTTTTCCATAGTTTAGACATTGTAGTCTCAAAAAATCAATTTTTACACTGCTAGACCACATTCTCTTTATGAGTCACGGCCAAAGCTCTCCCGCACCGCTGCGTGACGTGCACAGGACCCTTCGAAATGATGATGCTCTCACAGCCTTGGCTCTGACCCCAGCTCACGCTGGGCAGGTGCCAGCCAGTGACTGAGTCAAACCCCCTCCGACAGCACCATCTAGTGAAAAATAAAAAACCCAGAAAATAAACACATGCAAATTTAAACAGTTTTCACTGCATTCTGGAAACGAACAAAAGGCCAATTCTCTCCTAATCTCCCATTACAACTGCATTTAGGTATAGCTTTCATCAAGGCTCTTTGCCTTGTGAAGTGTGGTGACAAGTAGAGAAAGATTCAGCAGCTAATTGTGAGCTTTTTGTCTAAATCTGGAACACCACTTGGAACACATATAAACTTGCCCCTGTTTATTTTTCCCATGCTAAACCTGCATTTTTCTTGCTTTTATGAGAAATAGAAGTGCTTTTTAATGCTTTAAAATTACTGATAGCATAGCATTTTCCGTTTTGTGCTGCGCTAGTGGGAGGTGATTTTTTAAGACAAGTAGCTCCAGAATAAAACCAAAATAATATGTACATACATATAGATATGTATGTATATATTACATACATACATATAATCTCAACAAATTTTTTAGCTTTCAATTTCATGTTATTGTAATATCTTGTATGACTACAATAGTAAAGCATGAAATTATTTTTCATTAAAAAGGGCACACTCAGCTTCTATCTGTAATTTCAATGTGACCCGGCTCCCTGCTTTCAAAAACACTACCTGCTGAAATTATGCAGGTGCTCAGATTTTTTACAGGGTCAGAGTCAAATACTTTGGCTATTTGGAGGAAATAAAACAGTATATCTATCAATTGTGAGTGCTTTTAATTGGTCTTGTTTAATTAGTTTTCCAGTCAGGAGGAAACAGATTCTGTTCTTTTCCCAATGCATGTCTTCAGTGCCACACAACTCCAGTTTCATGGGATTACTTGAGGTCTCAAACCACAAACTCTACGTGGCCAGAGTTGCTCCATTCTCACTGCCCAGTTAAGCCCAAGCCAAAGCCATCTCCAGGATTCCCATACTCCTGGTAGGTTGCTGGTACACTGCTGCTCCTTTCAGCTCTCTCCCATTTAGTACTATTTTGTCACTAAATCACCTGCCCTCCTTTGCTCACCTACAATGACAATGGTACCTACTTGAAGTGTCTGGCTCCAAATAAAAATTATTACTGTCAAATAATAAAAAATCCTTCTATAGACACAAAAAAATAAATTAACTCCTACTGCAGAGCAGTAGAAAGAGTGCTCTCCTAAACTTTCATTTCTCCTTACAGCACCATTTGGTTTGGAGGTTTGCACTCTGTTTTTTCTTGTTTTGTGTCTTAATCCTTGCATGCTGTTACACTTTATTTTACTTCCTTCTTTCCATTTTGCAATGTCTCTTCAACCAGCCTGCTGTGATTAACTCTACCCCTAAGAATTCAGTGACATCCATTTTTGACAACTTGTAATGCTACCTTAAAGAAAAATCTCTTATGAAATAAGAGAATAGGAAATTTCACAGGGGAGATGCCAACGGGAGTGAGATTCTGACATTTATATTTGTGTTTCAAGGTGCCACAACTCCTTGGAAAGTCCCATGGAAACTGGATAGAGCAGAGAGCACATAGACACATCTACGGCTTTGGATGGATGGCTCCCCATAATCCCCACAGCTTTCATCAAAGTTACCACAGTTAATCCTTTAAGAAAACAATATCAGACTGTGCCAATATTGAACCAACACGCAACTGCTTATTTCCCATAAAACCCATGACTGTAGGATTTCAGTTTTAGAAATTAACCACAGTTTTTCTCACTAAGTAGAACAGGAACACGGATGCATCATTCATCCATTCCCTCACTACTTCGAGAGGAAGATAAAACAGAATAGGAGAAATACACTTTCTGATGACTTGAGGAGCTGGAACAGAGGCTACACACAGAGTTAAGGAGAATAAAATGGGTATTTATTGTCAGGCCTACAAAAACCACACCCTAGCAGTATCAGTGCCACAGTCGTGGCCCCTGCCTGGATGGCTCCAAGATGGAAGGAAATGAGGAGCTGGTCACAAAATCTTACACTTTCATAGGTTCTGGTTAATTTGCATGAACCCACCCTCTACCTTTCCACATAGTTCATGCTTAGGGCCTGAAGTTTGGAGAAACTGTCCTTGAGTTCTTAACTAGAATAGGACTGTTTTGTCTTCATCACCCCAGCACATCAGAAAAGCACATCCAAGGAGAATAGGAAAACGTAAAACTAAAGGCATCAATTCCACAGTGGATATTGCACACACTGTGTGCAACCCTGAATGCTTTGCATGCACCTTCCCCTGCCTGGATTGCCCAGATACAGACAACACACGCTGCACACAGGATGAACAAACCAAAACAAGCTCCATGATTTCACAGGGTGGGGACAGGGAATGAAACCTCACTAGTTAAGTTGTCCCTAGAAGTCATTTCACACAGACAACACACATGTAAAATATTATGATATATTGCAAAAGTGAGTAAGACATTACCAGGAGTAAAATTCATCACAGACGTTGGCAGAAGTTATGGATAAAAAAATCTAGTTAGAGTAAAAAACCCAAAACAAATTTAATCTGTACAGAAAGAAAATGCTAAACCACAAAAAGAAAAAAACCAAAACCAAACCAAATCAGGAAAAAAAACCAAAAAAGGTACTGAATGCAGAAATAAATGTATCGATGCTCTTGGCTGGCACTAATTACATTACACCTAGGAGTTCAAACATCCTACAAGTTAGTTAAAAATAATGTGGAGGAATGAAGACACTTTCATACAGAATTAGTGTGACTGATACTAAATTTAATACACTATATTCTTACAGCAGTCATATTAGGTATAGAACCTCAGCACATTTAACAGAAAATCAGACAAAAAATATTAGAATTGATGGGGGTCATAAGTGAACTTTTTCATGTGAATAGTGGTGATACACCTACTGATACTACTGGAGCATTACTACAATACCTGTTTTGAACAAATATTTAAATTGCTAGTTAGCATTTTCTCAATATAGTGACAGTGTTTCCAGAAGTTAAATAATGGTCATTTATTTAAAAATACTAAGAAATCTGTGATTTAGCAGGGGATATCCCAGTAGTGAGATACGACAAATTTATAAAATTTTGAATGTTTAACATCATGCCTCTACTACCTCAAAACTAAAGCTCTTCAATGAAATCTTAGATGGCAGGACACAAATGTATTTGTTGATACATCTATGCTGCAGCACAGCTGTACTACAAACATGGTGACTGTGTTTTCCCTACTGAAAGGAAAGAGTGTAAGACAGGCAGAGCAAGTTGTCTTTAAGTCAATGGACATGAGTTTTCCACTTTTGAAACAAAGCTGGGTATGACACCAACTAAATGAAAGGACTTCCACTTACTTTTCTCCCCTGCTATGGCCAGGTGTCTGGTCTTCAGTAAGGCTGAAAAAAGTATTAAGCCAAGCAATAGGAGGGATCCAGGCTTAATTAGAATAATTGCCTCTGTTGGACATGCAGAGGGTACCACTTCATTTCTGGGTTGCCATGACTTTTGGAATTTCTGTAGCTTTACAGACTCATTAGGGAAATGCAGAAAAGTCTCTTGTCAATTAAACCACAAGGAACATTTTGCTATGGTGTAAGCTCAGGAGATCAGAATTTGCACGCTCAGAACAAGCACACATCAATCACATTAATGTCCACATACATACCATCCAAAATAATGTCCCTGTGGCAAGAGCTGCATACTGCTCGATTGTAGAAAGCACGCTGAAGATAAGGCATATCAGCACAATAAGGAAGCTGCAAATAAAAAGAAATTTAAAAATTAAAATAATGTAATGCAGTGTAATAACTGACAGAGAAAATAGATAATTATGCCATCACAAATCATCTGTTTACGTTGAAATGTCATTGGTATTGGATTATCCCAAAACACAGCTGGTAAATTTTGCATAATCCTGTTTCCTGTTGGATAGTTTCTTTCTCTTCAGACACTGAGGTTCTGAGTTGGACATTATCAAACGAAACCATATGGTAACACTGGCTTTAGCCTGCCTCTAAGATTTGCTGTTTCATGGCCCCTCATGGAAAGAGCATTCCTTGTTCTTTCCCATTTTAAGGACTTCTTTGGCTAAATCACCACACAACCCCCAAACATGTTTTAAATATTTGCCTTTTTGCTGATCCAAAGCCCAATAAACTGGGGGGAAAAAATCACAGCTAATCCAAAGTTTAATAGGCTGTGCTGTACTGTCTTTTATAATTGATCCCTAAAAGGCCCCAAATAAATAAAGTCTGATATTTGGCATTTGAAGCACAACCTAGGTCTGATTCCACCACACTCCAAACCCCTGCCCTGGGCAGAGTCACCTATCCCTAAAGCAGGCTGATGGGAGTCCCACCCAGCCTGGTCTTGAACACTTCCAGGGATGGGGCTGACACACTGGTCCTTAGGGAAGGGGACCTGGTTTCCAGCATAAGACTTGGAACAGCCAGGGAAACAAGCCCAGCTGTGTGCAACCTGTCAGGAATCCTCTTCTCCCACCTGGGAACAAGGCTGAGTGCTCAGCCCTGCAGCCTCTGCCTTCAAGCCCCTTCCCTGGGCAGCTGCAGCAGTGCCCAGCACCCCGCGGGACTGCTGCTTCCCCTAAAGGAATCTAACTCATCTGGGGAGAAAACCACTTAACACCCAAACTGGATGCTATCCACTACACACAGGCAGCTTCCAGTTCTCTAAGAACTGCACGTTTCTTTTAAAAAACACAACATGAGCAATCAGCAAGACTGAAAACACCCACTTGTTAAATACAAAGTTAGTTGTTAGGGCTAATTCTCACAATTCTGTTGAGACAACCCACATCAATCCTTTGTAGTCAACTGAAACTTGCTGCAAAATCCAGTGACTAAATCATCCATCCTGTTAGATATCTCTAATACAGCTAACCATTTTTTAAACTCAAAGAAACCACAACAAAAAACAATTGACATAATGAATAAAACTCAACTCGAGAGAAGTATTGAACCAGGACATCAGATTGGCACAGCTCAGGTTAAGTAATCCAGAGCCTCCACCTTTATTCATAGAAGTGGAGCACCTCTTTGGAGGAATCTTTTGAAAGACCAAGCACTCAAGAAAAAAAAAAAACAAAACTCTGTTGAGGTTGACATAAGCTACACCCCTCGATGATTCCTTCAAGATACAGTATATACAAGTCCAAAGCACATAGAGAAAAATGATGCCAGAATCACATAATCATTACAGCTGGAAAAGACCTCTCAGACCAAATGTGACCTTTGAGATTATCGAGTCAAGCCTTTGAGATTGTGCTACCAAATAGAGGAGAGAAAGTTTGTAGGTAATTAGGCACAAAAATCAAATAGACAATGAAATTAATAGGACAGAGATCATCGCTTATCAGTACAAGTACCCATGTAAAAATATACTTTACCTAAGCAAAATATAAGTATGTGGGTGTTTGATTCGTCTCTAAAGTCTTCTGATTTTATCCTGTATCTCTACCTTTGGGCATTCTTAAGCACAAGTAAGCTGTGCAGACAAGACAGGAAAATGCAAAGGTGGGTCAGTCATTTGAAATATGGCATAAACGTTCCCTAAGTATCCAGCCCTTCTGTCTGCAACATTCTCACAATTGCATAAGAACAACACACGTGACAATGTGAACATAAATGGGGTCAGCTGCACAGAGACAGCTGAGGCTCTCTGGATTCCAAGTCCAACATACACAGAATTGCCAGCTCAAAGCACACAGTGAGTTGCAAGGGATGAGCAGTACCGATTCACATTTACTACACCCCTTAATGGCAGTAGTAACAATGGTACAATGTTTAACTCGGCCAGCACATGAAACCACAAGGGGGCAACAAAGCAAAGACTATTCTGCTTCTGTCCTTTTCCTAAACAAACACAAAACCCTAGTAAAAATTAAAGTTGAAAGTTCACGTGCCGAAGTGACAAAAAGATAAACTTAGGATCAATCGTTTGCCAAATCTCTTTTCTTGTTCCTACTAGAGAAATTGATGGCTGAGGTAAGAACTGCATCAAGTGCCAGTCACCCCACTACCTACCTACTTTCATGGGTTCACATGCACATGGACCCATTGCAGTCTTACTAATGTGGTTTTTTTTCAGCCTCCGAAAAGCTCTTACAATTCATTGCTGTGCTCTTTCCAGGCTGATGCATGAGAGACCTTCATACCCACAAACAGACATTACGCCAAGCAAAACAAAGATGTTTGGTCAGGCACTGCTGCTTCATGTGTCTATTTCTTTGGCATGACAGAAATGACACCTTCCAGGGGCCAGTGCAGCACCCTAGCTCAGCTACTCACCCTGTTACACTGGCACTGCTATTTTGCTTGGATCAGTTGCACATAAAGAACAGAAGGTGAAAAATTAAGACATTAAACAAATACACATAGTGTCCTCCTCCTCTGACATGAGCCTACTGTTCGTTGCCTTCCAAAATTCAGCTCTGGGTATTTTTTGTATTAGTGGCTCCCTTCTCCACCTCCATAGTATAAGACTAGAGTAAGGCACCAGTAAAAGAGAAAACAGGAAGTTTGGCACCTTATTTTTTTCCTTTCTCTTTTTTGACAGTTATCTCCTCTTTCTTCAGCCAGAAGTGGAACACAGATCCTCAGTTACTGCCTAGGCAGCAGACAAGTCCACAGGAGTTAGTTACAAACAGCAGGTGCAGGGAAAGACTCTGCCTCAAACATGAATTTGTTTATGCAAAAATCATCCTGGGGCAAGTTAACTGGCCAGCCTCAGAAAAGCAAACATTACAATTTTCACAAAATAACCTTATCACACTTACTATCACTTTACTGTGATTGTTATTACTAGATTAAAAAACAACAACAACAAACAAACAACAAAAAAAACCCTTGATACAGATGCTAAGCATGTAAACTGTTCATCCAGCCAGTAAATATCAGACAAACTAATGGGCAACTGACTCCTCTGTGGTATAGGTTTTTTTTAATATACATTTTTCCTCTAAAGGAGAGATAGCAAACACTGTCATTTCCTATACTCCGGCAGTCAGATAGGGCTTCATCTCTTGCATATCACGAGTCTTTTATCTCCTGAAACCCACTGCTTGTTTACCCTCTATCACAAATGTGACCATCTTCACGAAAGAAAGCAGAGCGATGAGTTCAGGCTCTCATCAGCTCTGATCTCACTCCGTGATTGTGGGGCCAAGCAAGCATTAGAGATGAGGAGATAGCCTGTGAAGTTTTTCAGTGTTTTCTCTCCCAGGTTGCAAAAAGCAGCATCTGCTTGCATGCAGATAAGTCCCATCAACTGCATCAGCAGATGCATTCAAAAATACTCTGCTTTGTGGTTAAGTCATATCTAACAGTGCTATGTTTTGTTGGTTTTTTTTTTAAACCAAGAATTTTGCAAGTGGCTGATCATCTCTGCACTTCTTGATGTGAAACCACAACACCACTGTTAAAGCAGCTGGACATTACAAAACAGCAGATGTTTTTCTTTCACGGACTCAGTTTTTGGTAGACCAGTACAAGGAGACCTGTGTCCTCTCAGACAGCACTGTTTTACTCAAAGCCAGTTCCTCTGGCTGTCTTTTCAACACATTTTTCCCAGGTGGAACCAGAAGTGAAGCTCTGGTGTGCATGGAACAGCACCAGGGTGCAGCACTCCAGTCACACTCACAGCTCACACACATGCCCAGCCTGCAACACAGACTCGTCACTGCTACACCACCCTCCAAAAAGAACAGCATCAACACAGACTCAGGGTTACACAAGGCAGTGTCTGCATAGGTGTGTTTATATGTCATAAAAAAGTTTTGTCTTGCTTTATTGTGTCAGTCAGACGATTTAGGTAATTTTTTGAGAGGCTAGAGCATTTCCACGAAAGAATCATTCAGCAGACAAGGGAACATGGCCAGCCAGCATATGTGCTGTACTTAGCAACAGATAGGAAATACATTAGGAGCTAAAGGTAGATGTAATGTTTTCTGACTATTTTAGGATATAATTTGACTTACAGACCGACCTATGGCTTTTTCCCTGACCTCAGTGTCAGCTGCAGGAACTTGACACATTATAGGTAGTTATCAGTACTGTGCAGCCTTCAGTCCTGAGCTGCTGAGTTTTTTCTATATTTAACTGTGATTTTTGAACATTAGCACGTCTTTTTTGTGGCTTGAAACAACGTGTGGAACGATCAAAGGAACAATAAACCACTTACTGAGAGATAACAATGCTCATTTAGTGAATGTCACAGGTAGGAGAACTGATAAAAGTTTATAAAATATGTCTAGTGATATGACCAGGAACACTTAAAAAAACAGTGCATGAGACATGCTGGAAGTACTTACTCACCAGATTAATAGAGTCTCATGCACAGGCAGCTGTTATCATCAAAAGCAGTACTAACACGTGGGTAGATTTCATTCCTTCTCGCAGAGTTTCTTACATACTCCCAGGGGGAGTCACCAGGAACAGGCTGCCATTAGGCTATAAACTGAGCTGAGACCTTAAATACATTCAATAGATGAGAAGAGACATGCAGAGTTTAGCTCAATTTATATCAACTTCAGCTCTAACCATCCAGGAAGACAGACAGTTTTTCCTTGTTCAATGTCATGAGCTGCCTTAAGCCTGTTTTTTTCTAACCATTTTTATTCACTGCAGCTATCAGTCTTGAAGATATCCAAATATTGGTGCCCTTGCATACAGAGAATATTATTTTAGCTGGTAACTGCCAGCTAAAAAGCAGTTATCAGCATCTGTGCTTTTATTTGTTTGGCATTACATAAGTGGTTAGTTGCATTTCATCCTCTCTGTCTACTGGGGAAAATGACTGTAACTGAAAAAGAAATACTCAGCAGAAAAAAAAAAAAAAATCTTTAGTGTGTTTCTATGTGCTTAACATTCTACCTAAGCCTCCTTCTTGAATCTCTTATTTTTACACAACTAGACTGTCTTTCTTTGAATGCACAGCTCTGTTCAGTCACATATATCATCAGTCATATCTCCTGTAACTCAGGGTTTTGTTTTGTGGGATTTTTTAGTTTGTGGGTTCTTTTACAGAGTAAATAACTTTTTTTTTTTTTTTTTTTTTTTTGCCATTTAGCGTGTAACTGTGGTACGTTTCTTAAGTAAACAAAGTAATTTAAAATTTAGCCTCCTCTAAGTATAGAGCTTTACAAGAACTGGAAGGATGACACTGAAAATGAACAACACGAGTGTGCAGACTAAACTTGGGCAGATTATCATTGTAATTTGCAAACTATAATGCTGTTGCATATCCAGTTCACATTAGTTCATTAAAACATATGACAGCATCATTATTTCATCTTTCATCCCCATGTTATACTTGCTGACATTTTTCAGACTGTGAACTCAAAGGTCAGTGGTATCAGAAAAGGACATTTTCATGCAGCTTTCCAGGTTACAAATAGCATTGCAATGAGGATTTAGACAGATAACTTCAGGTATGAGACATAATGAAGACTTTTTCATTTTGTCATACATTCTGCTTCCTTCCATGCCAGCAAAGCAACTCCTTACTTAATTTAAATCAGGAAAATCCTAATGAAAAACTTCAATAGGTTTTTACTACTACAAGTCAATATAAATCCATGACCACTTCACACAGTACCACATAGTCATTTCCACAGAACAAACTAGAAAACATTCAGAATTAACCCATATCAAGTAACTCCTTACTGCAGTGAGGCACCAGCTTTTTGTTCTTTCACTCATTGTATTTTGGGATTGCTTGAGGAAAAAAAAATCTAACAAAAGGTAAAAGAAGGGAAACAGGTAGAACTTGTAAAATAAAGGCCAGCTGATAGTAAGAGAAGAAAGAAGTCTATGAACATAAACAGCATTGCTAGGAATCTAATACAGGATGGCAATTTTTTTATGGTATCATCAGGGCATAGTGTGAAGCACAAATATCAACCAGTGCTTTTAAAACTGAGAAACTCAGGATTGCTTTTTAAAAAAGAAGGAGGATTTCACAAGGCAGAGAAAACTCATCCCTAATGAAATTCACACAAGTAAATACCTGTATGTGTAGTCCTATGGTGAACCCTTCAGCAAGTTGGAACTGAATACTGAAAGAACACTAACTCTGTCATAACTATGGAACAGCCAAGCACAGTGCCAGGCTACTGACAGAAAGCTAAAAAACCATTCAATTATCCAGCTGGTGGACACCAGAGGTCCTCCATCACGCCATTAAAAATAAAAAAGATTGTTAGTAAGAGAATGGTCTGGTGAAGGTACATGGTTAGAAAGGAGCCTTGTACCCAATTTCTCTTTGACCATACCTTAAGCCAACCTTAACACTCCTAATAATGCATAAATTTTATTGACTACATCTGTTCGGGCATAAGCATGGAAAAAAGAGAAAAATCACTATAGCAAGAAGTTAAGGGACCAGCAACCTACACAAACCATACCCAAAGATAAAACAAGTTTAAAAAAGAATAAATACATAGAGAAGTAATTTGGTGTCAATTTAAAAGGAAAAAAAAAAAAAGTAAGGATTTAAGTCTCTGGCCATGCAGGCTCTTTGCATGGTTTTCCTCTAAGGATTTGTCATCTCTTCTTCAGTTTTGTTTGTGAGGCAGGGGAAGGAAGGAGGGGTACAGCCTCTCCCCATCTCCTCTGTGGCAGGAGGATGCCCAGCAGAAGGGAAAGCACACTCACATTCCTGCAGAGAAGCATGACTCCCTCCAGGAACTGGCTCCAACAGTTTCCTGCCCAACACACGCTTCCTCTCTGCTATGTCCAACACAGGTCAAGCTTGTAGACAGGTCACTGTTCTCAGCTGTCACTTACCATCAAAAACCCTTCCCCAGACAAAGTGAGAATGCTCTGTTTGTCTTAGCTTAGCTCTATCAGATGGAGCTTCCTGTTAATATGTATTTGTTCCAACTCCTAAGGCAAAGTAGAGTTGGTGCTTCCTGAAGGAAACAATGGCATAATTTTTAACCAGCCCCAGGACTCCTCGTCAAAGAAATGCTGTCTTCTGGCTCCCTTGTAGGAAAGCAGATTTATTGCATTAGAAAGATCACATACAATGCAGGGTAGTCTGATCCTATGAAAAATAGCAAGGCTTCTATCACACCTGACTCTTCTGGGAGGTTAAAGTCTGTAAAAATGATTTAAATTATGGGCAGGGTACCAAAGCACACAATGAATCAAAAGTCATTTAGGATGCAGCACCAGAATTACTGCAGGAAAGGGCTGTAAGGCCTTGGCAAAGAGTATGATTGCAGTAGAAATGCAAACGTCAAGATGCTTGAAGAGGAAAGGTTAACTACTCACAAAAAGCAACGTTATTGCATCCTGCAACGGGGTATTGGTTCCTTTGAGAACAGGCATAGATTAACAGGAAAAAGATGATAGGTACTGAGTAAGAGAGTGGAAAATGAATACACTGCATTTAAAACAAGTGCACGACCAAGAGATGTGAACCAATGGACTGCAGAAAATTCAGCAGCCCTCCCCAAACAGCTCACAACAAGCTTCCAATGTGCCTCATCCTAAATGAAACCCCAACATAGCAACACAACAGCCATGGAAGGGGTGAGTCCACATGTGCAGTAAGGGCATCACCCAACACTAGAAATCAAGACCATTCTTGCAGTTTTCTTTACATCAGGCTTAACTAAGGGGAAATGTGTCATTTTTTATCAGCCAGTTCTGGAGACACATTCTTTTAATGGAGGAGAAGAAAAGTATTCTAGAAACTGGGTGCCACAACACAAATAAAACGTGTTTTGTAGCTGGAGTTTTAAACAGTTGGTCTGAGCGCTCACTACACCACTATCCCACTTTTCTTGTAACAGCAGATTTAAGGCAGCAGAGTTTAAATTATTTAGTACCCAAATAGTAAAAGAAAATTACTAAAAGTTCTCAGACTATAAAATGCAGCTTCTGAAAAATTACCAAGACTAGACTATTCCTCTGCTTTGCTGTTATTAAACCTAAATTAAATAAATATTTCTAAATAAAATACTCTTAAAAAAGAAATACTTTTAATAATTCCTTAAATACATAATACTTCTTTAAACAAGTAACAAAATTTATTTCCAATGGTTTCACTTGTTTTGGTTGGCTGAACACTATTTTCTAGCTTCATGTGACAAAGCAACCTCAAGAGCTCTAAGTATTACCTGGGTTTTTTGGTTGTTTGTTGGTCTTTTTTTCCTTTTATTTACTTTCATCCCAGCAGCACTGCTACAAATCACTTTTCTTCCCCCACTAAAGATCAGAGAGCATTGTATCTTGACTTCTAGAGCATATGCATCTTAAAATGCTGCAGAAAACTGGACTTGGTCAACTTTTCAGCTCACAGCCTTCCTGCTTAGGGAGCAGCTTCTGGATACTGCAGGTGGCCAAGTAAATAAGTGTCCTGCCTCAAAGAAGGAAGGAAACATTGCCTCTACACCAGAGGAGAAAGGCACTATGCCACAATCTTGTACAGCTCAGGTACTGGTGCACGAGAAGTTGGAGGCTAATTGTATGGCAGTGCTAATCAGGGCTATGGTAATAAATGTTCTATAAAGAAATATCCACATTTCTAGCTCTCTAAAATCCCCTCCATGACGGGAAGTAATATTGATATTTTTGACAGCATCCTTTGTTCTTCAATCATGAATAGAGTGAAAGGGACTAAAAACCAACAGATAGGTAAATATACAAATGAGGAAGAACAATCATACCTTGAGCTACTGACCTGGACAGATAATGTGATTTATTGCAAATGCCAGAAGAGTGATACCAGACCTGAGCAACTGGCCTACCTCCTCACCTGATCCCCCAACAAATGACTTTTTGAGCTCCTTTCTGCTAAAACCAGTGTGTGTGAAAGGCACTTTCATCACTGCTGGCAAGTAAGATGAAGACCGTGAGAAAGATCTGAGGCTGGGATAAGTGATCTCACCAGGGTTTCCATTATGACCCTCTGCTTTAATTATTTAAAGGTATAGTTGGCAGATGCTTTCACAGAAATCAGTCTTGTCATCATCTTTTGAGCTTTCCCACATTCAGCTCTCAGCTGCACTTTTCTAGGGATGCTGCAGAGAGAAACATGGGACACCCTTTATTTTTATGGCTTAGAAACAAGGAAGAGAAACTACATGACAGGTTAACATTCCTAAGGTGAAAGCAGAGGAATTCAGCAAACAGACATATTTCCATTTCCAGGGGACAGAAAGTATTTGCTGAGGGAAAGAGGTGACACTTGAAAGCTATGGCAGCTTGACTTCTTAGTTTGGTTTAAGCATGATGAAAAGTTCAAGTGCTCTCAGAAGAAGAGAGTCTAGAAAGCCACAGGCAGCTTTTAATTTTATGATGAGAGAGCCTTTCTGTAAATACAAAAATCTCTATAAACACCATGAAATACAGGAATGCTCAATACTCTATTTCCTCAAAAAAGCCTATACATATTAAATTTCCAAAGTGAAATCTACGCTACACTTAAAGAGCTTTAACTTTGTGCCCTCATCACACAATAGACAGTTTTTCAGGCTGAAAATTATGAGGATAATTATTTCTATTATTGCAGCACTCAAGCTGGCTGTTAGTAGAAATTCTAGTTGTCTATCACAAGGCTAAAAATCTTGCTGTATCATTTGAACTTGCCTGCCCCGCATTAAAAAAGGTAATATTATGAAAAAATGGTTCAAGAAAGTTATAATCAGTTCTGAGGCCTGCATCCAAGAGACATTTCAGGGTGGTTTAGTGTCCAAAACACTTATGTTTCGAACTGGGACTTCAAACTCGAACAGTCAGCGAGCAAAGTTCCTTGTAAGAGAGAGAAGTGAAGAAGAAGTAATAAAAGATGTTAGATGCTTCATGCACCAAACCTTGCAGGAAGGGCTCCTCATCAGGAATACAGTGGCTCTATGTAACATTAAAATAAAAGTAATCAACTATTAATTGGACAACCAACTCTGCTGTGGGTAACAGCCCCCAGCTGCCAGACATGTGCTTTACTTTTCAACAGCTTCCAGCTCTAAAAGCCACGAGGCATCCCAACATTTCTGGGAATGGTCTTTAGATGCTGCGGGAAAAAGAAATCCTATTTGTCTTGCAGTGAAATCTCAGATTCTGCCAGGTACTTTCCAGAACAAGGATTTATCAAAATCCATTGGTGAAATAGAGAGATGGTAACATTCTGTGGCACACCTGAAGGTCACAGCCTTCCTTGGGAGGGGAAAGCTTCCATAGTACCATAATTCTGATCACTGCAAGACAGCGTGAGGAAGCAAAAGTCCAGTGCCTGAGAGCACACCCAGAGTGCTATTCTAGTGTTAATACAGACATAAAATTATTTATGTTACAGCTCTTACTGGGGCATTCAAATTATACATAGCAAGCGCTTGCTAACAGCATGCAATGCACCTCTGAAAACAGTGACAGAAGTCAGAAAGAGGCAAAACAATTATTTTGCACATTGACTTGAAAAAAAATGAAATTCCAGTTAATTGTTAACACTGTAAGGCCCAACATTATATGTAAAAGTTTGAATGTTAAATAGTTTCAATTACATGGAGGAAAGCACACAGTACATCTACAACATTAAGATCTCAAAAATATTAAATTACACAAATTTGGGACCCAAAAGAATTCCAGAAATCCTACCTCCTTTAGGCTTTACAAACAGCAGAAAAATGTAGGGCATTAAACAATAATACATACATTTTCTGCATATCCCTTTATAAAATGCCAATATTTCTACATGTGTATTTAGTTTTCTATGTGGTGCTGTACAATGAATAATAATGATAAACATACATTTGTAACACATAAAGCTAAGTGTAAGGGAGCAGGACTTGATGAGAAGCAGACCTGGAAGAGTTCTCTCCTAGAAGTCATCATTTCATGGCTAAACCACCAGGAAATATCAAACAATGACTTTCTGTCAAAGTTCAGTGCCCTTGAGATGAAGCTGCCATTTCAAATGTATGTTCAGAATGTGTCTAAAACGTCTTGATATGAGCTGCCAACATATTAACAACATCCATTCGAGTACCATATGACCTCATGGCAAAATTATGCTCCAAGATACTACTCTTGGCCCCGAAACAGCAGTGAATTTAAAGGAGTATTAACAATATTCCAGCAGCATCCAACACCCTGAGGGAAGCAGGAGGTTGAGTGCAGCCACCTCTGTGCCACTGCACTAATATCTGTCATTCCATGCACACAGCTGGCTGCCAACCATCATGTCCAGTAAGAAACTCTCTGGTACTCATTTGTTTCTTTGTGCCTGCTAATTCTAGCAGCTCCCTTTTCAGTCACGGGAATTTATTGTTTAGAATCCTGTAGATTCTGGTAGCACTGCACAGAGAGAGAGAAAAAGCAGAGCTGAAAGATGCAGAAACACCATAGAATCACCCCTCAAGAACACTCAACTTTCTGCTCTGCTTTTTAAAAAAACAAGGATTTCTATAGTTATAAGAAAAGCTGTTAATAGCAGCCTAAAATTTTGAAGGCACTTCTGAAATTGCATCACAATTAAACCATTACACAACACATCCATAAAATCCTTCAACATAACGAACAGATTTTGCAGGTGTGTTCTTCATCCAGGAACACAGCCATTATTCTTTTGAATAAATTTTTAACTTAAAGCATTGATCCCTTTTGAACATGCAGTTCAAGTTGCAGATACTAATTGTTTCTGACCAATCAATCCCTAGTCAATTTGTAAGCTGTAAAGTTAGTCAAGTGGAAGATTCAGGATCCTTATTCTATGCTAACTGACAAATTTCACAATAACTAAAAACATGCAAAAATTGTGATATAGAGCACGTACTAGTCACCTTGAAAGTTACAAGACAAATGAAAGAAAATCACAAGAGATAAAAATAGCTCACTCCCCTTTTGAAACTGCAGCTTTAAAGAAATATTTACTTCTTATTTCAAAATTGTTCTAGAAACAGGCTTGCACAGATTAAAACACAACTTCGTTTTTATTGGAATATTTTTTCAGAATAGGCTAAGTCCTATAGAGTTCAGGATTTCAGGCCTGACCATTAAGACTTTTTATTAAAAAAAAAAAAAGGTTGATTTCCTTGTAGTACTCAGGACTAATTGGAGACAGAGGTGGGTCAGAGGGGTCATTCTGTCTGTTTCTCAATGTTAAAACCCGATCTGCAATGATGAATATTGTTTTTAAAGATGCAAAGCACTTCAAAAGCTGCAGAAGACTGAGGAAGACCAAAGGCATCAGCACAGCAGAAGCCTGAAGGACACAGTTTGATTACAGCCCTTATTGAAATGGCACCTGTGCCATTGGAGAACACTCTTCTCTGCAGTTTCACCTTCGTCAGTACAAACAAAAGCATTGTTCTACTTGGAAAGTCTTTGGCAGCAGAATGGGGAAAATAACAAAGTATCTCTAATGTGCATAGCACATAACATTTGTTCCATAATCTGATGAAGCAAATTAATTTCTTGACCAGCTGACAGGATATGCTTAATTAAAAGGGAAAAAAAAAAAAAAAAAAAAGTGTGGAAGGGAGCTTTCTTAATCTGTGTACTCCTTTTTTCCTTCTCCAAGGAATTGCTGGGCAGATTCCTGCTCCACACAGTCTGAGTGTGACTTTCACCTGAAGTGACCCTGAATGTCAAAAGCCCAGAACCAGTGAAATCCTCTTGCTTTTATGTTTCTTAGATACTGTTTATATTTTTTAATGTTTCTTAGATAAATACAATAGATGGTGACACACATTTTGACTATCTGCTGCTCAAAGGGCCACAACCATTAAAAAAAAAAAAAAAGGAAAAAAGTAAATACCAAGGTGTCTTTCCCATAAAGCTATCACTTTTTGAAAAGGTAGTTAGCACTACTGGGATCAAATAAAATTTTAAAAATTTATCTAAGAACAACTAATTCATAAACCTAGTGTTTTCCAGACTTCCTTTTATATACTGTTTCTCACTGCTCAACAAATACCAAAACAAAGTCATGCTACTCTAAGATATCCTAATCAATTCTTAATTGGGAAGAAGGATGCACATCATCCATCTCTGACACAGGCTTCTGCGAGAACAGCATTTGTAATAAAAAAATTATTACTTTTAGTATGACTCTGGCTCCAGACCTACATTTGAGCTCTGAAAAATCTCTGGCTCCAGACCTACATTTGAGCTCTGAAAACTCTAGTATTGAAGACCCATAAAAAGTGGGCCACACCAGCAAAAACAATATTTGTGTTTGGGCACTGAACTCCCTCAATATAGACTTCAATACAAAAATCAAAAACAAAAGAAACCAAACAAAAACCATGACAATTATTCTGAACAGTGAGAAGATTCTTTATCTGAAACAACAATCCTTGAACTTTTAGAAGTGATCTATGGAGCTTTTGTTCTTTGCTCAAGTTGGCAGAGATGTTTCTCCTTCACCTCAGCCACTTAAGCATAAGTTAAAATAATATTATCCCATCCACAGTGGACAGCTCCAGAAAGGCTCCTTTTAACCAATTAAAATCCCCTGTTTGAAAGGTTTTGTTGGTTTTTGGGGGGGTTCCAGAGGCTGTCTCCTTTACCTAAAAGTAAATTGTCAGATAAATTGCTGCTGGTCCCTACCACACAGTCAAGACACAGGAGCCCAGGAACAATCTGGGGATGGAAACTGCCTCAAGTCAAGCATTCATAAGAGTCAGGGGAGAAAAATAGATTGACTGGAGAAAGGAATGATGTCTGTCTGGAGAAAGAGGTGTGGGAGCATCCAGGCTCCTGAGGGAGGACTCCAGCAGATGGCCCCAAAGCAGCAGCAAGCTCAGGAGCCTTTCCCAGTGGCTTTTTGTACACCCAGCAAAGGCAACCACAACCCCAGCTCCAGTCAGGTCTGCTGTTACTGATGCATTTCAGAATGCACTGCTGTTTCATTAGAGTGAGTAAAAGCTTTACTTAACTTTGTTAGTTAGTTAAGAACATAAACCAATACACAAAACTTAATCTGGTCAAAAGCTGTGACCACTTAAATGGACGTTTATTTTTGAAAGTTCAGTTTTTTCAAGGATAGTATTTCTATTTTTCGTGGTTACAGAGCTGCATATCTTTCCAAAAGCTTCTTCCGTTGTGATTAAAAAAACTTCAAATCATTGTAGGAAGTATTTTAGGCAGACATTTCCACTGTATTTTAGGAAGACATTTCCCATTAATAGAGGGTCAGAACGAGGGTAGAGCACGTATTTCACTACATGTCATTACTCACACACTTCCAAAGTTAGTTGTGTCAAAGCCCTTTTAAGAAACTTAGGTATGGTTTCCCATAGAAGAACATTAAAAAAGCAAATACATTCTGGTTAAGAATTACTGCATTCTGAAATGGCACTTTCAGGCCTCACATGCAAGTGTCTGCCTTAAATCCATCCCTTCAGAAAATGTTTCACCAATCACAGCTGAAAAATCCAACTGGCCTTCCTCCATGTGCAGGAAGGTATGCTTGGACCCAAGGAGGTGTGCTGATTAATGAACTTGCTGCCTAACTTAATAAAAAGAAATAAGACTAACTTTTAAATTTTTATTTTTTGAAGTGAGACAACGGGATAAAGAGTATCAGATCAGACCACAGAAGCATAGGATGGTTTGGGTTGGAGGGGACCTTAAAGATCAACCAGTCCCAAATCCCTGCCACAGGCAAGGACAACTTCCACCAGACCAGGTTGCTCAGAGCCCCATCCAACTTGGCCTTGATCACTGCCAGGGATGGGACATCCATAACTTCTCTGGGAACAAGTTCTAAAGGAATTCAGTAGTATCTAGTTCCCCTAATCTGCTTTTTCCTTATATTCCACCACCTTCTTATTTGCCAGCTATGACCCTGTCATGCATAAAGTCTGAAACTTCAAAAGTATGTTAGGAATCAAGAAATTGGAGTCCTGCATAACTTCTACCCCAGAATTCTTTGTGATCTCACATAGTTCCCTTGCTCTTCCAGACTGACCTTTACTGAAAGCATACTGCATGCTATGTATTGCATGTCTGCGGGCACAGAGCACATGCTTTGGTCAGGTTAACACTGGAAAAGAAAAAAGAAAGTGGACACCAGCTACTTTCTACTTCCTAAGTGCATGCAAATTTCCACTGCAGTGACCCACGGAGCAATTATCGTCTTCATTTGCCAGCAAAGAAAGCTGAGCAGCAGGGAGATGAAGTGACATGTACAAGGTCACACAGCACGTGTGAAGCAGGGCTGAAGAGAGATCCCAAAGGATCTGCCTTCCAAGAGTGCATTTCACACAGCTGGGCCAGCTCTCTGCACTGAAGAAGCCAGCAGGCAAGGGGAGAGCAGCCTCAGCCAGGTCACACAGGGTAAAGACAGAAATGAGCAGCCCTGAGCCACTGCCCAGCCCCATGAAGCCAGCACCAAGCCTCAGCACTGACACTGCTTTGGCCATGCCAAAGGTTCTCACCCTCACTTTTAACATCCATCTTCCCTCTCATGACAAGCTATGTAGCTGCTTAAATAGTAAGAAATTTGCATCTTCTTGAGGAGGTTTACTTCTAAGCACAGGGAGAAAGTGTTGCTTGATCATTTCACTCAAAGGAGTGAATGCAGAAAGCAGAAGTATAGCAGTCCCTTAAATTGGCCTTATGACATTGAGAAAATTATACAGAGTAGGTAAGCTGAAGGCCTTAAAAACTGAAGTCATCTAAAAGGTATACACCTTTTCAAATAAGTCCAAATGAAAGGGGGAGACCAGTGGTAATGATAACAGAATGGAAAAAGGGCAAAATCATCCAATTAAAAAAAAATACAAGGATAAAACTGCTTTATAGCAGCAGCATGTGTGTTTACAAGCAGAGCAAGGCTGCATTTATCAAATATAAAACAGAGTAGTAATTCAAATAGAAGAGATGGTAATATCTGAGTAATATCTAAGATGGTAATTATCTAAGTTTCATGTGCCAAAAGGGACTCAGAACCCTCTATCGCTCTGTGCATCTTGTACTAGAAAAATAAGAATTTGTGTTGAAGATAAAACCCCATGTAACCATTTAGAGCATTAGGGAAGATCATTGTTTCCTATCAGAGAAAAGTGTGAAGCACTGTAGTCAGGTCATTTTTTTCTTTATTAACATGTTGAGATTTAACTAACATGCGGTTGAAGTGCACCATTCTTTGAATAAGCTGTTTCCATTCCATTAACTTCCCAAATACCAAGGAGGTATTAATTATACATACAATTTTGCACACAAGCCCATTGTTTGATTCAGGATTTTGTGTAAGCAGAGATCTCTGCCTACACTTCGATGAGGCTTCACACCACTGCAGTGGGCACAGACAGATCCCTTTGCACCACTCAGGCTTTCCAGTAAGACAAGTCCTCACAGGAGCATTCTGGACTGAGATAAATTAATTCTTATCTATTGTAGGGCAGCTAACCTCTGCTGAGGCTTCATTTGCTTCTTGCAAATCCGTGTGAACTGTCAGATGTTATGGTGGGCAAATTTTCCAGTATTTCCTCCTGGCCTTGTTAACATTGGACAAGGTATGGAAGTTGGCAATGAGGAAATGAGCATTCAAGCTGTGATCAGGCCCAAAGACATCCAGAGTGCCAAGACTTTCAAAGCTGCATCAGGGACACAAGAAATCAAGTATGAGTGTGAAATATCAAAGGTGTCTTCCTTCTAGTAAAGGACAGGACAATTTTAGGAAGGGGGAGAAAATCTAAAGCTGTGACTCCAGTGCAGGGGTTTATTGCTGACTTGGGAAAAATATATCTTTAATCCAAAGCAGTACAAATACAAATTCACAGGTATTACTGCACACCATGCAAAGAGAAAGAGAGAGTGACTTGCAATCGTTTCAGTGTAAGATAATACAGCATTCTAAGTTGTTACCACATCATGTAGCACCAATACAGAACAATTAGCCACTGCCTTCTCATCATTCAGAATAGATTTTAAAGCTAAATTTGTTACATGGTTAAGGATAGAAGAAAAGCAGGATTAAAAACTTTATCCATACCATTTGTTCCATCAAAGATTAAGCTCTGTAGGAAATTTCTGTATACCTCTAAATTTATGTTAAAGCTTGTGGATCAGCGTCCCAAGTCAAAATTTATCTTTTCTTAGCTACACACCTCTGGTCTTAGAAGATGAAAGACACCTTGCTTTGTGGAACTACACAGAGCCTGAATGGGAAAGCACAGCATTCACAGCTATATCCAGGCACACACTTCCTTTAGAAGCCAAGGGATTATTTTATTCTCTGAAATCACATAACGTTCTTCAAGTTCTGCTTCTTGTGGTCCATTGTCCACATCATGACATCACCCTCAACACCCTACACAGCAGCAGCCTTGGAACTAGACAGAGTCAGGCCTGGTTCTGGCTTGCACAGGAGACAGCTTGCCAACACCAGGTGCCATGGGCTCCCAAAGCTTGGCCAGAGCTGGCACTTGGATGCAATGCCAAAGGCACCCAGAAGAGCTTCTGCTGCTACATCAGCAGCAAAAGAAAACAAAAAAAGGGAAACACAGGCTCATTGCTCAGTGGGGTGCAGAATTTGATGGCACAGAGACAGATAAGCCAATGTACCCACCCAATACCCTCCTTGCCTCAGACTCCACCAGCAAATTCTCCTCGACTTCTGTGCTTGGATGCAAGGTTCATGGAGGAGATACACTACCAGGAAGAAAACCAGACTGAGTAAAGGATGACTTGAGGGAACTCATCCTACACCAGGACATGGGACCAGACACATTGTGTCTGAGGGTCCTGAGAGAGATGTCTATGTGACTGTGATCTGTCACTCAGGTAAAGTGTACCCCTGACAGCTGAAAAAGATAAAAGTCACACCCATCTTCAAAACAGCCAAAACAAAAGAATAGGGCAGAGATACTTCTCTATGCTACAGGTGAAAAAGTCACAGCCTACATCCCTACTTCCAGGGCCCTGCTGTAGCTAAGAGTGCCACAGACTGCACTCATTCAACTTCACTGGAAGTTCACCCACAAAAGCTACATCCACCAAGCCACAGACAGGAGGGCAAGGAGCCAACAACAGAACAACCAGGAAAAAGGAAATCCCTTGCATCACAAAATTCATCTGTCTGAAACCATCTGGAAATTGACTCTTCAGGATATAAAGTTCACAGCATACTTTCTAAAGAAATGCAAGCAAAAAAGATTCACAAGTTTCCTGGGCTTTGACCCAGAATAGACTCAAACATCCTTGTCTGGTTCTATATAGTTCAGAGGAAGATTGAAGTGAGAGGTAAAAATTTTCCATGCTAAGACAGACAGCCCCTTCCTCATCCTTCTACAACTAGTCCTGCTTAATCTTCTCATTTCTTAAAGAATGAAATCTAGTTGTTTCGGATCTCTGGGGTGACACGGTACAGAACAGAACTATGTGAATCCAAAAATCAGGAAGCAAGGTACAACAGCTACTCCCCTCAAATCACACATTTGGAGAAATCCTGTGAATGACTTATCAGTCACCACACAATCTGGAAGACTGCCTGAAAGACCCCTGTGGGCACTTTGCAATTTCTAGTGGTTTTGTTACCAGGAAAGATGTGGAGGATTCAGGATGCAAGACTGAGGATGTCAGTCAAGTCCCACAGAATCCTAAGTATTTTCCCACGGATTCTGGGAATTTAAAAAGTAAATGAAATTTACTTCCACCAGGAGAAAAATCCCTGCATGAATGAGTATATTAAATTTAGTATGAGAATAAAGTCACTGGTCCTTTTATTTCTGTCCACAACCCTAACACAAATATAGTGTAGAAGTGACAGTCACTCTCTTGTTCTTCCTGTATGAAACAGTCTTTGTCAGTCCTCATAGGGACCACAAAAGAAAAGAAATATGCATTAAGTGGCTTGATCTTTTTCTTAAAGACATCATCTGTTGCTGGCAACCCATCACAATAGCTGCTACACTGAAGGGCGGAGTGGAAGTCAAAAAAGAAAAATGAGACCATACTTCAGACAAGAGAGTCGATATAATGTGCTTTAACCAGCAGACTTCACAAACTACCTGAGAGGAAACAGGACAGACTTGTCAGGTAACTTGCAGGGGTTAAAAATAAATTGCATCAAGAATTTCCTAACTACCAGTTATTCTTCCAGAGAAGATCAGCCTGGTTACCGTCAGGTCACAAACGCTCCAACACGGACTCCTGTGGCAGCAGATGCTACCTGAAGGTCTGAGAGAGCAGTTCAGTTCCCAGGCTTCCAGGGACTTCCTCTGTCATAGCTTTGAGATATTCCACCACACACTGTGATCAAATCCTACCCAAGAGACTTGCAGCTTTTCCCAAAAAAGTTGTGGAATTTAAATTCTGTCTCTACCATAACTTTAGGGGGAAGTGGTTGGTGATAATGCTTTTTTCTCCCTCACCCATTTTCTAGTCTTCTAAACTGATTTTTTCCCCTTTTTTCTCTGAATCTGTTAGTGCTGCGAAAGGAACAAGCAAACACGGAAAAATGTCCAATTCAAAATATTTTTCACCGTCAATGAAAATTAAAGGGAAAAAAAAAAGAGAGAAGCAGAAATTTTCAAGAAGAGAATATTCAACAGGGGGATATTTGGAGGTTTTCAGTCTGTCTTGAATTTTAATTAGCTCTCTTAACAGCATATTTTAGAGTTAGGTAGTCTTCAAGAAGGGTTAAATAAGGGCAAAGTCCAAGGGGATGCCCACAAAGCATCACCGTTTGGTATCTCTGGAAACAACATTCAGTATATCTGGGGAATTAATACAACTTTCAGGCAATCAAAACGAATTCATCTAGTTTTGTGTCTCTGATGGGCTGCTGTTTATTCGGTCTCTGAAGCTCTCTTCACTGCAGTTTTGATGCTAGGGGAGAGAACTCACTGGCTCCTCCTTTACACAGTTCATCAGCTGCAGGGACACCGAGCACAGTGGCTGGGAGAAGATTGGCTCAGGTGCACACGGATCCGGATCCACCCTGGTCCCAGGCTGGCAGAGACAGCAGCCATGGATCACACCTCAGCACCCTGGCAGCTGTGCTGGGCTCTGAGGTTTGCAAAGCACAGAGAGGTAAGGGCTCACCACATTTACAAAGGGCCTAGGGTCTAAAAGCCCCTCCAAGCTCACAGGGTAACACAGGAGCGTGTCCCCCTGCAGGATGGCACTCACCTTTTCGTGCCAGGTGTGCCCACAGTGCTGCACAACAACCCAGCAGCCCCAGATGGCCCAGCCTGTGCCACCTCCACGGGCTCTTATTGTTCACCCACGGCTTCTTTCCAACACACAGCACGGGAGCTCCTGACGCACACAGCCTCTGCTCCTCCGTCACAGCACTTCCAACATGAACTCATTAGCTGTAAATACGTGAAGTGCAGCCCAATATCATTGTTTCCCCCAGATCCCTCCTCCGCTTTCAAGCTCGTGTTTTATTTGAATGGATTTCCACCAGCCTCCCAAATTAAGCAAGGAAGCCAAGTGCAGCACATTCAAGGTCGCTGTGTGCATGTCCCACTACAGTGATTGGTTTTGCTGTTGTGGTTTTTCCACCTTGACAGGGCAGGAAGCTAGAGGTCTTCTGGGTAATCAAATGCACATGTAGAAACAATAAAATACACCCATAAAACGATGAGTGCCAAGCTTATTAATGCAGATTGCCTTGCCAGAAAGGTCAGCTAGGTCTAAGTGTTCTTAGACACCTTTTGCCTCTTTTTTCTTTGTTTCTTTTTGGTAGTTTTGCTCTGCTTTTTGGTGGGCTTTAAGTGCTCCAGGGATGCAAACAATCAGTGATCCTAGAAGCCACCACAGCAAAAAAGCAGAAAAAAAAAAAGAGAGACAACTGAAATTAGTTTTAGTGTGTGACTGCTATCTGTATTCTTCACTCATTCCTGGAATATTGTGTTTAAACACAACAACAGATGAATAATGAAGGCTACTCTTGTCATTTCTGCCTAACACTTGTTATACAAAAGGAGTTACCAACAGGTTATTCTGAACAACAGGTGTTCAGAAGAAACCAAACAGAGAAAAGCAAAGCATCTTTGAAAGAATTTCTCACACAGCTGCTTTCCCAAAACACCTTCTCATTGTTGCTGTCATTTAAAGAGACACTTATAAATTATGAGGAATTCTTATGATACAGATGTGCTCTCCTTTGAGGAGCTCAGGAGCCTAACAAAATAAACAACTGCAAAAAAAGACAGGGGATTGCAAAGACCACGCTATTTGCTATTTTTTGGTATTTGTGGGATTTCCATGTGTCATCAGGTCCTCTTCTAGGCATCACAGAGCACAAAACATAAAAAAGGACTTGAACACTAAGGTAGCCTTGGGAAGAAAACATTTAACATCCCACTCTTCTCAAGAAGAATTTACTACCTGTGACCTCCCCTCAAAAACGTTCCAAACAAATTAAAAAAAAAAAAAAAAGCAAGCCTAGAAAAAGTCTCCCTATAGGTTTTTTCTTTCTTTCTTGAAGATTGGGTTTTGTTGGTTTATGTTTTTTGTTCATTATCTGAAAGACACAAGAATTGAACTTGAATGCATACCAAAACTCTTCAAAGAGAGGAAGACAAATACATACAAGCTACCTAAGGATGATTTCAATTCCCGATTGCTTTAAACTTGTTCTAGAAGGTCTCATCACGAGACAAAGGTTGCTAGAATTTCTACTTTCTTTTCCTTTTCTCTCCCAATGTACCCTCCCCTAAAAGAAAAATGGATGGTGAAAATAAATTTTAAAAGGTAGGAACAATATGGTTTCGTTTTGATGGCTATGGTTTTATGTTATTCTAAAAAAAAAAAAAAAGAAAAAAAATATTAAAAATGTAACATTTTGAGTCAGTTTTCACCATTGGCAAGACTGTCTGTACAAGAACCACAATAGGGTGTTCTGGTTGTTCTGGTTCTAAACCAAACCATAGCCACTCAGCCTAGGTTATACTAAAATTAGGTTTTTTTCCCTCACTCCAACTTTGTCACCTCAGCTAGTGTACACTCTGAAACTAGATTTAAACATAATTGTTTCCCATCATCCCAAACAAACGGGAAAAATAAATTACACCTGAAGATTATGCAATGACAGGTTACCTTCAAGATTTAACTGTCAAGATTTAAGACAGCAACATTAATGATTTCAGTCTCAGTGCAGCTTGGCAAGAGAAATCACTATGTGGCAAAATCAGGACCTTCTAGATATTTAGTATATACACTAGAGAAGCCATTAATAACTAAAACATTTAGTTACTTTCTTGTTTTAGCTTTAATTCTGAGCAGTGAATACTAAGGTGAGTATTTTAGGGGTTTTCCTTGTTTCATGCTTCTTTTTTTTCCCCTTCTTATTATTTTGGCTTTAAGTTGTTCAGGATGGGATTTTTTTTCCCCAGACTCTTAAGTGCACAGATATCTTGAATTGCCAGCAGAACTGCATTGTCTAAGAAGCAATGAAAATGTCACCCACAGTTCATAAAAACTGGTTAGAAAATCAATTAGAAAATCCAGTACACAAAATGTATTGTTTATATTCTAGATACAAAAGTACAACTATTACTTCATTTGTTATCATCACCTGAAGCTTTGCTAACCAAAATGCACACCAAAAGGCAAACCCCTGGCCATTCTTTGCATCAGGCACCACAAAGGATCTGATTTTTGCCTCAACTGATGCATTCTCAAGTTAAAAAAAAAAAAAAAAAAATCTGGAAAATATCCCCAATTTAATAGTGCTTCATATACATGTTGAGTTCCAAACCAATTTTTAGTTGGACCTAAAAGAAAATACATTGCTCTCCTCTGTTTCTGGGCACTTTCTTTCAAGCAAAGCAAAGGACAGGTTCCCACAGGGACCCAAAGGCTGTTTGCAGACAGGAGCAGCTAAGGTGTAGTGATGCAGACAGCAAACTCGAGCTTAGGATGCTTTGTGTAATGGGAGGTGATGATCAACCTAATTAGGAGTTTCACTGCAATTTCGTGCCTATGCAAATCTATCTGCCAGGTAGCACAGGAATTTACAGCACTGAATCCAAGTTCAGTGAATTTTTCTGTAAGAAAACCCTCTGCCAGGTAGTAAAAAGTTAGCCAGGTGCTATTCTGAGCACACAGGACACACACAGTGCCCACTCACCAGCAAATAAATAAACAGGCACTCTAATATAGGGGCAGGGATGTTTTAAAGAGATCTGAGAGAATGTTCAGGCAAAAATTAATTATTTTTTCTGGGCTTCTTTAAGGTCATCCTTGGCAGAATATTCTTCTTGGAGGAGGAGTTAGTTTGATTTTTGGGGCCTCTTATTCACTGAAACTTTAGACTTACCAGAGAGATGGTTCCTGCCAGCTGCCTGAAAACCACATTGTAATAGATTCATAAAAACCTTCTTCGCCTACCTGAAACCACAGCTTTTAAACGGCTCAGGAGGCAGAGGATTATGAAAGAATGCAGACAGCAGTCTTTAGGGCTGGTAGCCCATTCAGCAAACCTTGAGGAGGCTTTCCAAGCTTTTACACCCCCGCCTCAGCCTCTGTCACACACTGGAGACTTTCTAAGCTGTGGAAACAGGGACAGGGATGGCAAAGGAAGAACGATAAACAAATATTTCCCCTTGTGGTACTGCAGTTATCTGGCCAACAATGTTTTGAGAGCCTGGAGTGCTCTTCATTAATAACCGACCTGTTGGGTTAATTTCACCACCACACTGATAACTTATCTGTTTAACTCCACTGCTTTAGCTGGTACTACACAAACCTCTGCCCTTCTTCCCTCTCTATTTCTCCTCAGCTTTCTATCTCCTCCTGTTTTTTCTAACAATCAGAGCAAACGTGCACTTGGCAGGCCCTGGACTCACAGGTCAAGATGAAGAAAAACAAATGAGACATCAGAGAATAAAGTATGCTTGAGTACTCTCTGAATGAACACTTATACAGCAAGTTTTTTATTACTCTTTAAATACTCAGCATTTCAAATATTGTATTACACTGAAATCAGCAATACTTCCACCTACAAAGAAGAATTAAAACCAAAGCACAAATTAACACAAAAAGAAAAAAAATCACTGACAGCAAAACAGATTGTCCTGCATAACTCCCTGGAAGAGCTCAGGAACCGAATTTCTCAGAAGCCCCATCCTTGTGGCTGGGCTGCAGGGCACCACATTTCCCAGGACACAGGCTGCAACTCACTGGACTGGTTCCAAATAAGGTTCCTTTCATGAGCATCCACCACTAATGTCTTTTAGTTGCTTATGACACCTTTCACTCCATGCACTGCACTCTATTTTAAAAGGATGTGTCCCAGCCTTAAAGACAGTCCTGCTTGAGGCTAGCAAAAAAAGAGCAATTACTGTGGAGGCTGTCTCATGTTACACTTCATCAGAGGACTCCAGCATGATCCCTATTATTTATTGTTTGCATTGCCCTAGTACCCAGCAACCTCCACCATGTAGCAATGTGGGTTTTTTTGGTGAAGTACTGCACACACACAAAAAAAGGCAACCTGACAGTAAAATTGTTTAAAAGGCCAGCTGTGCTCAAAGCAGATTACAGAACATCCAATATCAGACTGCAGGCCTGAAGGAGCTGGTGCCCTTCAATAGCTGCTCATCCAATTATTCAAAAGAGGCATTCATAGCTATGTTCATATCCAAAATAGGCATTCATAGCTGCAGAGTTTCTTGTAACTCCCATCAAGTCTCCTGGCTAACAAGGCTGAGTGTGTAGGTGTATTTGTATTACACACTGGGTTAAGGAGAGATTTTTCCAATCTAGAAACAGGGCACGCATTAAGCATTAAAGTTTGCTCTTCAGAATTTATTTCCTCACTGGAGCTTACAAGCAATTCAAAAAGCATTTGGTTGTCAAGCTGCTCACAATACCGAATTGCTGCACTGGTTATTTTATGGTAATTGCATAGCAGAGATCTGGCGCCTTTATTAAGAAGCCACTCCCGTTTCACAAGTAACAGGAACTGCTTGCTGCAGACAAAACTGCAAATCCATTCCCTGGCTGCAATTGTGAGTGCTTAGAAAGATTTTTTTTTTTTTTTTTTTTTTCTTGAAAGGTAAACATCTCCTATTTCATGAGAAAAATAAAAGCTAACAAATATGAGGAAACATCAAAATAAATCATGGTGGGAAGTGAAAAAATCCACACCTCCCATCCGTCTAAGCAAAAAGCAGCAGCGTAGTAACACTGCCAAGATACTCTGAATTAAAAGACTTGAACTGGTGACCACTTGAAAACTGACTGATTCCAGCTCCTGCTTCTGTTTCATCACACAGAAGTAGCCAGCCAGTAATAGCTTGGCTATGCATTATTCCAGCAGGAGTGTTCCTCTCCATAAATTAACTACAGACACATCAATAGCTCAGCATTTCATAAGCCATAGCCGTTTCAGTGATGAAATTGCTCATGCAGGAAGGAAAAAAACAAAACCAACACAAATCCTGGCAACAAGGAGAAGCAATTTCCTTCCACTTTAAGTGTGGACAGGCTTTAACACAGAAAGTAAACAACTCCTCTAGCTTCTTATTGCTGCTTTTCCTAATCTAATACACAACTGCTCTCCCAAGAGTCCAAAGAAGTTCAGAAACACACACACACAACAAAACAAACAAAACAAAATGCTGAAGGAAAAAGAAGAATTTCAAATGAAGACAAATACATACACAACAATAACAAAAATTAAAACATTTTTATTTCTTTGTTACTTCACCAATCAGAAGTGTAGGAGTTTGTAGGAGAGGCAATGAGAAGGGGCTATTCTCTACCTGTACTTGGGGGGCAGCAAAATAAAGATGTCCTTATTATCAGTCACCAGGACTGTTCTACATATTACTTTTGTTCCCCTTCCCCAATTTCTTTGGGAATAGACAGTTACCAAGAAATTACCCATCAAAACAAAGGGTTTCCCCTGACCATCTCAACAAAAGGATGAAGCATTAAATGCAAACAGCTACAGTCACATTCCTAGAATTGGTTATTTCTGTTGAAGTCTCATTTAAAGACATTCAAAGCTGCTACAGAAAGCAAGTGAATTCAGGTCTTTTTACAAGCCATCTAGGGACATTTTAACATATCTTCTGCAGCCATGTGTGAAAAGCACAGCAGAGACAGAGGGGATGCATCTGCTGCTTAAGGAGTAGACCTGAGGTCAGAGAAGCAGTTTCCATTGCAGCTACTCCTGATGAACTAACAGCTGTCAATCTGCTCCCTGACAGCTGCCATAAAATACACATTTCTTTCATATCAGCGTCTTATTTGAAAGTTGTGGTTTTAGAGTAATTTTCAAGGAGTTTTCTTACTGTCCTTTTGTTTAAAAGTGGTTCAGATGCACTTTCAATTGCATTTAAAATGCTTGCTTGGCATTTCCAAACCCTGCACATTTACCAGTTTCTACTGATCCAGGTGTAGGTCCTCACAGAATCTGACAACTGCTCAAATCCAGCAAGCTGACCTCAAAGCCAAAATCTCACAGGCAAAGCCATACACAAATATTGATGCAACTGCTCAAAGTGATTTTGTGTCTGGCCCAGCTCCCTAAAGGTGGCATGACTTTTGGCTAATAATGTGTACCAGGAATACAGGGCTATTCAGTAAATATTAACCCCGTATTTTTTCTGTTTCTAAAGGATTAGGTAATGCAGAACTTAGTTTCAGCAGCAATAGAAAACAATTACAGTACAGCAGCATCTAGACTTTTAAACCTCAGCTTTCTAAAATGTAACATCTTCACATTGCCCTGTGCACCTCCACTCAATCTGTTCTCAACATTCCATTCTGCATTTCTTTACCTGCTGGATTCAATTTTCAACCCGAGTTCTTCCTGAAAACACAGGATTCCTGCTGAATTTAATTTTGCATTCAGCAGAATGCTGCTGGCCAGAAACATCCCTGCAACACCGTGTCAGAGCTGCTTACACCAAACGACGTTAAACAAACGGCAGCCCTCCACTGCCCAGCAATTAAAATTGATAAGGAGCTTGTGTTCTTCAGGACTTCTTTTCAAGTCTAGCAGAAAGCTCTGGAATGGCCAGCCACTGGAGGATTTTATGGCTTTGCTGTGAATGCACGGTGTAGCTGGCGATAAGCGCTTTTGTGCACTTGGCTGGTGTTTGCCCATGATCACGACTGTTGATGGGGGTTTATTGGTGTGAAAGATGCCAACAACACCCCAAGGACAGACCGGGACATTCCAGCACTTGTCAGAGAGGTGCCAATTTGCCCCTAAATCAAACATGCCACAGCAATGCTGATAACAGCTTTAGACACGGGTGCCAGAGGAGAGAGCAGTCAGATTGTGTTATTTACCACATCTAGAACAAACAGCCTCCAACTTCCACTGAACTTGTGACTCAGAGGGTAAGAAGGCTAAAAACCTTATTCATGAAAGACTTGTCAGCCAGTCTCTGATGTCACAGCACTCACACATACCCGAGGGTGCCGAGAGCAAAGCGCTCTGACACACCACAGCAGCACCAGGGGTAAACAGAAGCACAGACTGGCTACCAATGTGTATTATCACTTCATCCTAGAGGCCACAAATATTCCCAGGGCTCTAGAAGATGTAAGGACGCACAAGGCATGAGGGTCCTTGTTCTAGAAGATCATGCTACAGCACAGAGTAGTGTCTGTACCCAGTCAGGTGGAGTCACAGCCTCTGGCAGGCTTTGGTGCCAATGCCAGCCAGGATTGTTGGTGCCTGCTTGTGCTAATGAGCAGCACAGGCACTTGCACCAGCTGGAGGGATGTGAGCTGGTTCTGGCCCAACAGCTCGGTACCTGCAGCAGTTCAGGGTTTGCACATGCATTCCCTCTACCTCCATGCTTAACACAGCCTTATCCTGGCTGATCTAGCAGGCACAGCCCAGTTCTAACCCACATCCAGGTCTAGGAGAGCAGCACAGATTCATCCTTAAAAGCTATCTGGATTAATTTCAAATTCGGTGGAGACATGAAATGCAGAGAAGGTTACAGTCAGTAAATCTCTTGCTTTCATTCTGGTCCATGGGATGTTGATGGAGCTCATCTGGTCCACTCCTCTCTATAAAATGATGCAAGGAAGCCAGAAACACTGATCTGGAGGAGTTGTGAGGGAGAAGTAAATTTACAGGTGGTCCCTCTTCCTTACTGTCTAGGCTACTTTCCTCCATCTCATTCCATGAATTCAAACTTATTTCAGCTCATTACTATAAAGTAGCCACTTGACACTTTGGGAGAGAAAGCACACATTGCCCAGCATTCCCATCACTATTTATCTTCCTTGCATTGCAATAGCAGTGCTGTTCCTACAACTATCCTGTAAAAACCGTTTCATTCCTCCCTACATTTATCACAAGATACAGAAAAGCAAAGAAACTACTTTCATTACCATCCCATATCCTACCTACATAGGAAAACCACTTATTCAAAGCAGAGTTCAATTTCTAAATATCTTTTAAAAGACATGCTCTACAATACCAGTTTTATTTTACCAAGGTAGGTGTGAATCTGAGTGGTGAAGCCAAATTTTTTGCTGGTTAATCAACTGCTGCCTATGGGATACTTCACTCCAGTTGAGTCAATTCCTGCCTTCAGTTCCTGTCCGAAACTTGCACAAGTTTCCCATGGCTGTGGTATTTCACAGCCATTAAAACTCAACAGAACACAAAATCTCTTCTACACCAAAATGCCTGAGACACAGGGAGGGTGGGGAGCAGGCAAAAAGAAACATCATATGAAAAAAAACCAGTGACAATAAAATCTGCTTCAAACTAACAGATGTGGTGTTCGAGGGGGATGGAGAGAGGCTGCAATTCAAATGAAAACACAGCACTTCACTTTAGCAATCAGACAGAAGCATCATCAGATGGCATTTGTTACAGGGAGGAGGAGGAAACTAAAGATACACATGGCTGTGGGTTTTGACCACAGTTCACACTGACGGCTAGCACACATTGTATAAACAGACTGATTTCCTCAAAGTACTTAGGAACAGTTTGATTACTTACCAAGTCCTTTCCACCAGAATTCCTCAAGAAAAGAATCCCATGGCATTTTGCATATATTATTTCAATAACAACAAACACACCATATAGAGGTTTCCCTGAAACAAGCACTGTTTCTTTCAAGAGGAAGGCATCTGACAGAAAACTTCCCTCAGAAAAAGCAGACAGTCTCAGAAGAGGCTAACAGCTAGTATCCAAACTTGCTTGAATGTTATCTCCACTTTCATGTAAGAGGTACAAGTAGGTGTCCCTTTACTCCTACAGATAATAACAATCCACTGAAAATTTCTAGAGATTAGGCTCTTCTCATAGTACATCACATTTTCACAGTTCAGTTTCTCTATTTCACTTTAAGGTGAGACTTCATGGATGTGTAATGTTTCCTATTAAAGCCACACAACAAAAGAATGCCACAAAAGTCATCGAGAGAGAACCTCAGTGCTTGAAAACCAGAATGCAATAAGCAATCCAGACACCCGAGAAAGGTCAGCACCAACACAGGACACCTACAGCCTTGCATGTGCTGCAAAACCTGCAGGATTTCAAAGGTCTGCTTTCCCCCTCACTCCTGTAGCTTTTTTCTCATTTCTGTGGTTCAAATATGTAGTTGCCCAAATAAGATCATGTCATAAAATTAAATAAAATCCACAAAGAGCTGTCTTGAGTGAACAGAACTGTGAAGGCATTGATATGACTGGGCAACACTTAGATGCCTGTGCCTGTCATAGTTTACATGCTGTTGAAAGAGGATGCTCAGACAGCTTTGTGCTGGGGTGCTGGATGACCTGTTGACACAGAAAACATCAAGTGAGCAGGTTTATGTTGTGTGAAGTTCTGAGAACCAATTATCAATACTTTCTGGGTCACGGCTAAGACAACAGCATACAATCACATGAAGTTTACTCACACCACAATAAAGCAATACATGTTTAGTTATTTACTCATTGTCAGGTTTGACCACATTTAAGTGTCTTCTAAGACAGGGGTGAAAAACAAATAGCCTCTACTAGATCTACTGAGGGTGAATATTAGGGGGGAAAAATAGGGCTTTACTTGCTGAAGTTTGTAAAAATCAGATGAAGCCATTGTACAGTACACAAACACCACTGACTCTTAACGGGGTCAGCATAGGACATTCTCTACTTCTTGAAGCTACAGGATGGAAGATCTCTGCTCTTGTCTCTTCCCCAGTCTCCACTTCCCTGCACAAACAATTGGGCTCAGGCATTTGAAGGGTGTAAGAATGAGATTAGCAGCAGCAACATTTCCTGCATTCATTCTCCTTTGCTCTACTTGTCAACATCCGTACAAGAGATGAGGCACCTTTATTTCAGCTGTGGTGCCCTGCAGCTCATTGTGAAAAAGAAGACTCCAGCCAGTTCCAGCTCATGTTTAGATGACATGGGGAAGGGGATAGCTGCTGCAGGAACAAACATGCTCTTTGAAAGCAATTCCTTACTCTCCAGAAAGAAAATACATTCACTGCAAGGACTTTGTGGTACAAGGGATGAGCAAGAGCTCTGTAATTCTTGCCTCTGCTATTAAAGCTGGTGTTTTTGGAGAGAATCCAAGGAAGTTACCTGGTGGGTGCTTTACATTCTGTCCTCAAACTATGACCCAATTTTCTGTACTATCCAACTCATATAAAAGTATGCAATATTAGCACTGCAATGAGAAAATACTGTAAAAAAACTGAAATAATTTAAAAGTATCCCTGAGGTTTCAGGAATTCATTGTAGGTTTGCAGAGGAAACCAGCGACTTCTGAGCCCTGAATTTCTACACATCCGAGCCTGCCCAGCCTCCTTGTGTCAGTTCCAGCTGCCTGACAGTGAGCAGTTTATTGTAAGGGTGGCCACACTCTGGTCTAAACAGAGGGGATAAGCCTGTGCTCTTACCCAGTCTGAATCACATCGGGAGGGACAGAGGGACGATCACTAATTGTTAGAAATCTACAACAAAACTACTGGTGAGATGGTAGAAAACCTGCATCCAAATGTTATGTGACTTAATATTTACTACAGAAAAGAGACAACAGTCACCTGGACAAAGTAAAAGTTGACACAGAATTAGCGCTGTGAGATGCTTAGAATTTAAAAATAAAGTCTTATTATAAATCAAATAATTTAAAATCATTTCTACACATCTGGTGCACAAAGCTTAGCAAGTAGTTTTAATCGCCTTAATTTCAGAGATAAGTAGATGCAAGTTTTTCTCTTTACAAGTTGGTCCTTACCTTTTACCTTTACTAATTGCTCCCACTAGGAACCAAATAGCTGTTCACATAGTTAAGTTAAACACATGATAACCTCTTAAGAATCAAACCAAGTATTACGCCAACAAATGTATTATATTCCCTGTTATTGTGAAAGAAAATATACGCTCTGTTTTTGGGGTAAGAGTAAAATTAATAGATATGATCAAGAGCACAATTTCTTAGGATAAACAAAGGTATTTTCTACTACTCTAAGATCTTAGCTCACTAAAAACAGTATATTTCTCATTTGAAATAAATACTAGTGTAGTTGTACAACAAAGCATTTACTTTTAAAATAACCTCAGCAGAAAGCAAAGAGGGATTTTATAGTTAAGAGTAAAAAAATCCATTTTCTATTACAAATGGGACAAAACTGTTGTCAAATGAGGTCTCATAAATCCACTGGCATTAGCAAAATATATATGAGATGTATATTCCTAGTGAGAGCTTTAGTATGGAATTCAAAGATCCACATCTTGGCTTCTGCAGAAGCAGAATAAACTTAAAAGGATCCAGAAGCCCTGTCCTGAGTTTGACTTTGGTTACCATTTTTCATAAAATATTAAATCACCACAGTGATTGTAAAGAACATATAAGACAAAATAAAAATATCTGCACTGGGCACCTTGCTAGGAATATCTAAAGGCCACCTAACAACATGCAGTATAATTTCCTATTTTTGGCAGTTTATCCCTTTCAAAATGATAAAATTCCAAGGATGCAGACTTGGTACTTGATGTATTCCTTGCGAAAAGTACCAGACATTTTTTTCTAAACTCAAAAAGGACTCAGTCAATTTTGAGTGTATGTGTATTCATTATTTCACACAACTGGAAGTTCTAAGACTAAAGCAGTTCAGAGAAAAAAAACAGGCTTTTGTCATGGTGGTTGTACTAAGCTTTAATAAAACACTGGCTCCCCCTGTGCCTGTGTTTTATTGTAATGCTTCCAGGTCTCACATTTTCTGTTGTAAAATGTGGTTGTTAAGGAGGAGAACACCCTCTGAGGAAATGTGGGACAGTATTTTTGGGTTTTGTGGAATTCTGTTGTTTTGGGGGTTTTGGTGTAGTTTCTTTTGTTTTTTTAAATTACTTACTCCCTACTTACACTCTTACTCAGGCCCTGCTTTGCACTGGGTCCAATTCCTTACAGCTCCTTGAATATAGAAAATAGCTGTCATTTTACTACTCCGTACACAAAGTAGGAAAAAAAAAAAAGAAAAAAAAGTCCTGAAAAATTGGTCACATCAGACAAGGGGAAAGCTCCACCAAGCACCTTTCTATTCCCTCCAGGTACGCACAGCCTTGAAGACAGAGAAAACTCTTCATTTAAAAAAAAAAAATCACTACCTAGAAACAGAGCAAAATTAATATTAAATTAGACTCCTAAAGCATTGAATGCTCCTACTTATTATACATATAGAGATTAATATACTCTCACATACATATCTTCCTGGTAGGAGGTGAAAACACATCAATTATACCTGTGCAAATGCCTGTGCCATTACCATGACTGGCATTAGAAGGGCTCTCACAGGCCATTATGCCAGGTGAAGCATGACTGCACCAGGAGGCTTAGGTACCTAACCCACCTAAAAACTCACCAGTCTGGGCATTCTGCTGCAGCTCAGCCTCCCCACCAGGTTTATTTGCATCTGGCAGCTCTCCAAGACATCTGAGACACGCTGGACCTCTTGTTGGCAGGCAGGAAACACCTTGCCCCCAACAAGACACTATTTTCCATCTGGAACTGAATGAGCAAGTGTTCACAGCTTTTGTGCTCAGCCACTAATGCACATTAAACAATCTATTAACACACCAAATTAATGAGGTGGTGCCAAGTTTAGAGTCAGCTAAGCACTGTGCCTATGCTCAGCTCCCTGCAGCATGTGCTGGCACCGTTGCTCGTAACACATCCAGCACTCAGGCATTTGGAGCTCAGCCTAATTAGTTCACTGCAATTGAACCTCAACTCTAGCCTTGATTCAGCTGCAATGGAAGTTTTGAAAGAGGCCCATCTACACAGGCTTGCATGTTTTTTCCCTGGCACTTGAGGAGCCAGGGCAAGGAAGTGTGCCAGAATTGCCCAACCAACCATCTGACAGAGACGCAGAAATATGAATACTGCACTTAATGTTTTTTTTTTTAAGATCATTCATGTGCAACTTTTAATAGTAGGATAATTCTTTTCCTGGATGAAAGCAAACATAAGAGAAGGATTTGAAATATCATACTGGAAGGATGTGGGAAAAGAGAGAAGGCCTCTCCCAGGAAAGTCTGCCCAAATGGAAAAAATGCATAACTTCTATATGTGCATTTCACAGTTCTTTATTTCTCCACTGCACACAACCTGTCTTCACTGAGCGTGTTTGCCAGTTTACAGTCTCCTGCTTCCACTGGATTTTAGAAAACCTAAATATCAGTACAATTTCAAAGCTTCTTTTTCTCCCCACAAAACTTCCTTGACCCAATGAATTTTTTCTCAAGTAGCCAACGATATCCCACTATGCATTTCAGAACAGAAATTGTATTTTCCCAATTATTGCTAGAGGTGTTTTCAAAAGGCATTTTATGTAAAAGACGCCTAGCTTTTCACCTTCCTTCCTCCTCAACAATCAAAATACATTTCCACAATAACTTTTATGCAGCAATCACTGAATGCAATAAATTACATAAAGATGGTGATTTCATCAAAGTGGCTTCAGGGCATTACCTATTAGTGTTGGCATTGAGAGGGACTGGTTTCTCATACTGCTTTTCTTTCTGATGACAGTCAATTACTAAGTAAATGTGGATTTTTTTAAATTTTTTTTTTAGATAATTACATAGTTATTTGTATCTGCATTTCTTAACCTAAGAACTTCCACTGTCCTACTGGGAGAGAAAAATGGGGACCCATTCTGATCTGTAACTAGACTGACACTTGAGCTCCTCATGGCACAAACTTGGATTGGTTGCAGTCACAGGACAGCCCACAGCAAAAATGGAACTTCTGGCAAGTCACAGGTTGGGAAACGGGGCAAGAGTGGGAAGCTCTGTACTGGCCAACCCCAAAAATACTATTTCAATTACATGGTCCCAAAGAAACACCTTACTGCAATATTTAGCTAAGGGGCTACACTGCAGCATGCAGAGAGTAAGGAGGGAACAACAAAACCCTTAAGCCACTTCTCGGTCTCGCCTGCATCCAAAAATCTGCCAAGAGCCCAAGCTTCAACATCAGGCTGATCAGCAAAGAGGGGTGTCCCTGCAGCAGCAGCTCCTAAACATGAGCACACTTTCCTCTGTGGGGCAGGCAAAGGGTCTTCCCTACTCTCTGGGAATGCTTAAAGTCAGCTTTCCAATCCCTTTTCCTCTCACATAAAACTGGTACCAAGCACGTTGATAGATACACAGTTAGGTTGCTCTGCTGCAAATTGGCCCCAACTAAACTACCTCAGTCTTGATGAGACAAAAACAAGCTAAACCTGGGTCTTCCAGCTATTGACAGCAGCAAAAGGAATATAGCCATGATCAAGTCATATTTCTTTCTTTCCACTTGGAAATGCCATGCTTACTTTGGAGGGTTTGTGTCTCTTTTTTTTTTTTTTTTTGAAAACAGAAGTAATAACCTGCAAGTCTGATTTTAAGCCACAAGAATCTCTAAACATACAAATGCTCATGTCAAAAGCACAGCACTTCGATTTGCAACATTTTCCAGTCTGAAAGAAATGACATGTGTGAGCACACGCACGCACTAATTGTTTTATGGATCTTTTCTCCTCCTGACATTTTACACAACAACCAGTAGGTTTGGAAGTGTGTTTGCAGTATGTCTGGAAACACGGCGAAAATGGGATTTTGCGTTGGAGTTATGCTTTTTCCTCACGTAATTTTCATGTAATGTATGTAAAGTGCACGATGTAAACACTGCATTGCCTTTAATAACTGATCGCTGTGAGTCCTGATTCAGGCAACTGGAATATTCTATCTACCCTCACTTCCTATCTCTGTGTGCACACACATGCAGCCATGCTTCTCAGAGTTTGCCTGTTTCCAGTTTTCCAAATCCCAGCCACTGGCCAGTCCAAGCTTATGTAAACAACTTGGGATTCGAACAAACTCAATGACAATCATTGCTGATTAAACCAAACTTATACAAAGGCAAAGTAAATTGAACCAGGTACAGGCATGCAGAGATAAGATAGAAGCTGATTATCTTGCATGGCAACAAAGGAGAGCTGCCACAATAGAACAAATCAATGGTCCATCAGTTTCCAAATTGTTCCCTCTGGTTACAGCCAACACTTCAAAGAACACAGGGAGGCAACACTGCCAGAAGTCATTATTTGTCACACCAAGAACAAGAGAAATCAGTTCATAACTTCACTTTCTTTAGGCACGTTTTATGATGTTTATTTTAAAATTAAGAGGATGAGGAGAACCTCTTCCCTTGAACACTTAAATAATTCTTTTTAACATCTGACCACTTATTCTGTGCAGTCATTTCCAACAGTGGGACGCTACCCAAGAGTTTCAGTAGGTCACTCTGAGGGCAGGGTTTCTTTTTCCACCTCTCCTCACAGAGGCTGAAACCTTGATTTGTTCAGGCTGCAGAACATTTCACCTCTCAAAGCTGCTCTCTCAAGGTGCGCTGCTGTGATAAGTGTGATAAGATGCCCTAGCCTGGAAGGTCACTGAGAACAGTGGCTCAGGCTTTCCTTCCCTCTGACAGCCCTGGCACATTTAGTGGCCTCGGCAGGACATGGCCATCCACACAGCCTTGCCACAGGGCAAGCTCTTGCTAGCAAAGCCCGAGTCCCCAAGCAATCACCAGCTGTGTTTGCAGAAGCCATGCATGTAAATCCTTGGCCATCAAACACAATTTACTGGCCCTGGTAAAAAATCAGGTACATGCTTCATCTATTTAAATGAAATTTATTACAAAATTAAACCAAGTCAAGTAGGTGAACTAAGAAGTTCTGTCATCTCTGCTAGTACGTTTAGGGAGGTTTTTTGAGTGGTAAATTAACAGCTGATTAGCCATTCCTTCTCCCCACAGAGACTATTTCCCCAGCCTTCAAAAACTGAGTGTAAATGAGGCACAATAATTCATTCCCTATTCTGCTCACTTGAGATGTTTTTTCTCTTTGGTCTAAGCAAGTAAGAAAAAATCTTGGAAAAGACCTATCTGGAATTAAATGGATTTAATCAGAGACGGGGGTGTCAAATTACCCTGGAGATGGAAAATATCAACAAGAGAGAATAGACATTTTGCATAGTGAAAACCAGCTATTTTAGACACTTTATGAAAGAAATAATTCAGAAGAAAAGAAGATCATTGGCCTGATCTGTGCAAGACAACCAGATTCCATCCTTTAAGTCAAGGGTCACTACAGGCTTTGCTATTCACCAGAACATGCAGCAATCAAAATGATATGAAACAAACACACCAACCTAGAATGTGTGGATAAAAGCTTGGTGTTCAACTTCCCTTTTCTAAACAATATAATACAAAACCGCGGGAAATTAATCCTGAGTATCAGTTCTTAGCTTTTAGTATTCTACATACCACTGACTTAAGATTCCTGAGCAGGAAAAGGGTGTGACAGGCAATCAGTAGATGTAGCTCTTATCGCTCAATAAACAGTGCTTTAACAACCAGCCAGAGATACAGGTCCAAAGCAAGTTACACGGACTATGCCAGGAGCTGTTTCTAACTGTAATAATCACAGCGTATAATTAAGAACACAGCCACACACTCCACATCATGCAGAAAACAGAAAATTAAGCTCCAGTGCTTGTTGCTCCCATCACTGGGCTAGATCTTGGCCAGGGCTCTCTACTCAGCTTAGGTCTTTATGCTCTCGTTTCTTTTCCTTCCCCTCTAAACCTTTAGGACAGCAACCGAGATCTCCAAGCAGCTGAAAGCCCCCGGAATAAAGCAGGAGGCAGTCAAAAAGACAACAGGCAAAATGAGCTCCGTTTCTTAAACTCGCTTGGGCAGGAGAGACAAACAGCAGGGTCCTTGCACCCTCCCAGGTAAAACCCCGCTCAGAATTCTATGAATGACTGTTCGTGTGCTGACAATAGAACAACCAAGTACTTCCTCCAGTCCGTGTCTCATGGCTCCAAGTCCTTTCCAGCTCTGCACCTCATCCCTTGTATCCCACTGTCTGCCTAAGCACGTCCCGTGCCTGCTCCCGAGGAGATGCTGGGACACAGCAGCTCCTCCGAATCAGACGAATCTGCTCTATAGCAGCTATTCATCGGCCAATACTCGGCACCTGGCTGGCAGGGACTGTACTCCAAACACAGCATTCCTTGGCACAGCACAAAGTTGCTTTGGGAGAAAAATGGACCAAAGACCAGTAACTTAAACCATGATTTAATGAGTACAAAAAGCTTATGTACCACAAAAAAATAAATAAATAAATAAATAAATAAATAAATAAATAAAAAGGAGAAGTTGGGCTGAGAACAGTCAAGCCTCAATTCCCTCTGCTAGTGGGACGCAGAGTGAGTGGGGCTGCCTAAACGGTACTTGCAGATTGCCTTGCGAGAAACTTACAAGGGTGGCAGTACCCTCTTCTGTCTCTTCGAACAATGCTTGAGGATATTTACTGCCACTGTCACTCATCGTTGCATCAGAAGAGTTCTGGAAAGAGGGGAAATGCTGGGGCTAATGTTTACACCATGGGTGTGTGTGTGCTGGGGGGGAGGCAGGTAATGACTTACACATATTACAGAATCTTAATTCCTGCACAGGCAGGATTAATCCACACTGCTCATACTTGCAAGTAATAAAGTGTTAAAATTCAGGCTAGAACCTTAAGAAGGCAAAGGAACATAACCTTAGTTTTTGTTTTTCAGAGTTTTCCTAGACTTGCTGGTAAGATTTGGAGACGGTTAGTTAAGATATTGAACAATTTACTGCACCATCTAAACATAATCTGAGACACCTGAAAGGTCAGAAACCATAAAGATGGCTACCTAAAACTCTTTTTTAGGGGGGGAAAAAAAATAAAAGGGGAGCTCCAATTCCCAAAAGTGTTCTACATTGTTCAACCACAACCATTAGGCATTTCATAATTATGGCCATTATTTATTTTCTCATCTTATGGCATTATCAAAACGCTAAAGAGAACACGGCCCACAGTTATCTCAGCAGTTGTACCTAGTCATCTCCCAATTACATACACTCAGATGACAGCTGTTTCCCCTCCACTAAAATAAAGTTGGTACCACTTAACCTGTTGACCTAAACACTCCAGTATCCTCAAGTGTGGAACAGAAGCACAAAATCCTGAACAGAATCTAGATAACAGTTACTTAGAAACAGAACTTAAAATTAGAATACAATAACAAAATCATAAAAACTAACTTTGTTGTCTTTTGTCTTAGGATTCTGACCACAAAGTATCTTTCCCTCTAGCTGCTGGAATAAGCATGTATACATTTAACGGATATATATACCCACATACATGTTTGTGCACGAATGCAATGAACACACGCCACATTCCTACCCGACCTTCTCACCTACATTTAACACACGCCAACTGCCCAAGGGTCACACAAGCCTTCAGCAACGCCTCGATGGAAAAGCACTGATTCCTCACGGAGGCACCTGTTGGGATGCTCGTGCACCACACACCTACCAATTGCTGGCCTGTATTTGACACTGCTCTCTACGGACAATGCTATAGACAAAGAATTTTCAACCTGCCTAACTTAAGAGTTAAACAACACCTTCCTGCCACAAGGACTCAGAGCCAGGGGCAATAAAAGAAGCAAGCAAAAGGAGCATCACCTGTTTCTCACCCTCTTCTGACAAGACTGCAGCACTGATAATTGATAGAAGCACCTGTTGGATTAGAAACTGCTGCTACGCAGTGAACACCGGCATCACACACGTGTCACTGCTTGAAATCAGGAGCCACGCATCAAAAATTAATAAAGAACGGGTGACACTGCTACCTACTTCATTTCCACGTTCAGTATGAACAATTTATTCCAACTGCCTGGGTAGGCTTCTGAAGAAAACTGCCTGAAAGCAGCTCCTGCACTACCTGATAGATACACCTAAGGGCTCCTGAGGTACAGAACTGAGATACAGCATTTCTCTTCACTAAAAAGGCAAACTTTACCGCGCAGCGTGACTTTTGTTTTACTTCACACCTGCGAGGATAGAAAAAAAAACAAAGCCAAACCACGCACAGCCCGAAGTGCCGTATCTGCACGATGTTCGAGCCCGGCAGCGGGGCTGCTCTGGAAGGCTCCGTGCCGGAGGAGCCCGCGGGGCGGGCGCTGGGCAGCACGGCCGGGGCAGCGCTGCAGCGGCGCTAACGGGAGCGCGGAGCAGGTGCCCGGCGGCAGCAGCGGGCCGGTACTCACACGGTGAAGTGGTACACGAAGCACTTCCATCCCGTGGGCCGCTCCAAGAAGTTGTAGACCCTGCCCTGGACGCTGCTGCGGCTCAGCAGGGGCTTGCGGAGGCTGTAGATGGAGACGCGGGGGTCCAGGCTGACGGGGGGCCGCGGGCAGTCGGCGCTTACCACCACCACCTCGCTCCGCAGCCGCGGCGCCCGCTCCCGCTCCCGCTCGGGGCCGCGTCCCGCGGGCGCCTGCCCGCCCTGCGCGGCCGCCAGCGGGGCGTAGTGGGCGTTCGGGGCGCTCTCGGCCAGCTCCAGCGCCGCCGCCTTCTTGCCGGGCGTCATGCTGCCTCTCCTGGGCAGCGACAGCCGGCCCAGGCTGCGGCTCCGGGGCTCGCCCGGCGGCGAGCTGGACGACATGGCTGGGGCGGCGCGGCGGTGCCCCGGGAGCTGCGGGCAGCGCCGGGCGCCCCTTCCCGCCGCCGACAGCGCTGGCCCGGCCCCCCGGGGCGGCTCCGGCCGGGAAAGGTGCGGGACAGCGGGGGCGGGCCCGGGCGCTGTCCCGGTGCGGCCCGGCGGGAGGCGCTGCCCCGGCGCCGCCGCGTCACTGTCCTGGCTGCCCACCTTGGCCTCTGTCACCTGTGCCCGTGTCACCGCTGTGGCTGCGCGGAGCCGACCTCTCACCTCTGTGAGGAGCTGCCAGGACAGAGAGAGGGAGGCTTTCCTGCCTTCTCAGCCACGCCAGGGTTTCCCACAGCTGTGGCATTGGGTGGTTTGAGATTCTAGGCTACAACCCCTTACTCCAGATTTAGGACGTCCAAAGCCTCTGGACCTGTTGCTCCACTCCTTCTTGCAGCGGAGCTCTGCCAGGGTCGGAATCCTCCAGGAGGCTCTTTTTTTTTCAATGAGTAACAAGAAGTACGAGCCCAAAGAACGGGTCTTGCAGACCTTCGTGTTACTGTAACCAAAGGGAGTGAGTAGCTGAAGAACTGGGAAAAGTGCAGAACACAGCAAACGCAGTCCTGCAGAACTGCATCCTCTACAAGTTGGGTCCCTCACCAGCAGCATTTTGGGCTTTGTGGAAAGTTGCACATTTGGCCATTGAGAACACTGAGGGCCTGGATAACTTCTGTGGTGGAGTTAGTCACCACTCCATAACTGGTGTGTTGTCGTGGCTTTTTGCACCAAATAGTTGGTTAAAAATTTCTATTCCCAGAGCGAAGGGAAAGGTGGTCTTTGATCTGGAGTGATGGGTTTTTTCTTCCAGCTCAAAATAGAACAGCACTAGTAAGAGCTATGTTGAGTTCATGGTTGATACTGGTACCCGGACAAGAATGTTACAGGGAGATAAGGTGCTAAATAAAGTTAAACGAAAACAACCCTTCTAATTGCAGTTCCATTCAAATGTCAGGCTGCACGAATTGTAGGGAGACTGAGCAAGATCCTCCACCAGTGTAAACAAGAAAGATGGGTGGGCTGTCGTACTGATTTACACCCGTGGGGGATCTGGCTCCATCTTAGGAATACAAAAACAGAACTGTTAAAATGAGACTTTGCAAACCTTGTTTCTGAACCAAAAACGTCTTAACCAGGCTTTCCCCCCCCACCCCCCACCAGAGAATGAAGAACAAAACAGCTTAATAAAAACAGCATTTCAAAGGAAAAATTTCCTGTAGCAGGTCAAAATAGAGCCCGGTTTCTCTATTTTGAGAAACTATTCTTTCTTGAAACAAGCCGCAAGAAAACTGGCTAATGGAAGAAAGAATGTCATTGCTACCCTCGAAGGCTCACTGTTTGAGGGCCAGCCTGATAAAGTCTTGATATTAAAGTTAACAAACGTGTTCCCTTATATAAGTGTTCCACTTTGTTGTATAGACCAACACAACATTGTCTGGGTCATACAGAGCCTTATCCTGGAGCCAGCTGCAAAATACAACATACAGAGTTCAACCAAACGAGGGGCCATATGTTAATCTGTAAATTATGTTGTTCTTCATAACATTCTTCAAAATATTTTTAAAATGTTGTGGCATAATGTTGTTAGTTATCCATTAATTGACAAAACAGAGAATAGGAACTTCACTCTATCTGAACCTAGGAAAATGGAATTTCTGTATTACTTATTCAGTTTCCTTGCAAAAGAAAAGTTAAGGGGGTATTATATACTTAAATGGCTAAGCAGGGGAGAAAATTGGTAAAATCTAAACTTGATCTTCAGTGAGAAACTGTTCTAAAAAATCAAAGTTTTTTCAATACATTTTTTACTACAAAACAAAAAAAGTCTCAAATATATTCCACAGCCTTATATATAGAGTTGTTTTTCAGGACAGAAATATTTTCCTAAAGTTTTAGGTTGAAATTCTAATGTTGGCTAAATCTTTCAAAGAACCATCACAAATAAAGGAATTTTAAAGTCTTTAAAATTAGTATTTAGGTAATATCTAAACATCTTTTCCCAGAGTCAAGGAATTATTCAAAATCTACATTTTAAGTTTGTTACTGATAAATGATAACATTTATGTAGCAAAAATCATATTGTTAGATGATTACTAAGTAGTTCAAGGTAGTGAATGGTAAAACATGTCTGCCACAGGTGAAAGCAAGAGCATACTTGAATAAAACTGTCAAATAAATGACTACTTAGTGATTAGAATCCAGGCTATAATTATCTTTAGTGTATATTAAGTTACCAAAATGGTATATTAATTTGCAACATTTTCGAGATGCATATTTTAAGGTGGTAATGGAAATCCCATTTTTCCCCTCCTTAAAGTAGCCACGTCTTGATCTTAATCATGTTTATTCTACAAAAACGACAGAATTATGTAAGTGGAAGAAGAGGAAAAAAGAGAGTGTGGTGTATACATGAAAGAGTTAAAAATGGGAAGAGGAGGGAGATGAGTGTTCAAATATATTTATGGAGCTGGGTATCTCGGCTTTGATAGTGAAGAGCATAGGAAGACACGTTGAATAAAGAGGACGTGGGCTTTAAATATTAAGGTGGAACTGCTATGCTGAATTGTTTCTTAGAATAATAATAATAATCTGAGCATTTACAGAACTGCAGCGAAATAATACCCTGTACATTTTAATTCACAGTTTGCAAGAACTGTTTCAAATCTTTGTCTTTAAGAGGACTGTGATTCTAAGCATGAGATATCATAAGTCACTATAGTATGATGGTAACACAGCAAAGCTGATGGCAAAGCACCCAATTCTAGAAATTTAATTGGATCAAGACTAGTAAATTACTATTTAAAGGCTTTTTTGTGCTACAGAAGATTAAAAATGTTTGTGCCATCCTGGGCCTCTGTTTCTGTTATCCTATACCATGTCATGAACAATATTATGCCTGCAGCATCAGGTATGCTCATGACATGAGCATACTGCATGACATGCTGTATTTTCACTTTGTGCCTGCCAGAGTACCATGCAAGATCACACTGCTAAATCCCTGATGAATGTTTGCTAGCAGAATTGCTGCAGCCAGTTAGAGACACCTTGATCTTTAGCCTGATTACTTCCCTGTGGAAGCTAAGACTCAAACAAACAGTTTATATCTGAATGTTCTGAAAGCCTTTAACACTTACATTGCAATTACAGGTTGCACCAGTTCTCCTCTGGCATGGAAATCCTCTTGTTTGCTGTTAGATTACTTTGTGGGATGGTTTTTGTTTGAATTAGGTTTGGGATTTTTTTTTTTAATACCGCTTCAATTTTTGCCCAGCTACAGTATGAGACATGTTAAATAACAGTTTTCAAGGAGAGGAGAGAGACAGATGTGTTGTTTCAATTTTTAAACTCTTTCTTGGATTAAATATTTTGTTGTGTTCAATTTCCTGGAGAATCCACATTTTAATTGAGTGAGTAGATAATTTTAAAAACACAGTCAATGATGAAGGTAAATGTCACTCAGTACTGAACTAAGAATAAAGTCCTAGATTTTTTATATATTTTTATATAGCAAGGTATGACAAAAACTTCTGAAATATTCTCTATCAACTGAAAAATTCTGCTCACATATTCATCATTACTTTAAAAACATTCCTATTACAAGCTACAAAACAACTAAGTACTTAGACCTCAGACAAAAAGAACAGTTTGAAAACACAACAATAACATGTTACACAAATAAACCTCAGCCTTAAGATTCAAAACAAAAGCAAGGGGAAAGAGACACAAGGGTTTGCTTCACTTGCTAAATCCGTTGAAGACTATGGCTTAGCCAATTCAGTAGGAAGATGTATGCAGATTTTTCATTCATTCATCAACTTTTAATTAAGAACAATTTTCTGAATAAATGTAAAAATTTTCCGTTGGACATCTTGATAGTCTCATTTACCATTATTTTAAATTCATCTAAATCTCTTAATATACAACTTGTATGCTTTTATGCAAATTAACTTCAGGTTTTGAATTTAAGCAAAATCTTTGCTACAGGCTCTTGAATACATCCATGCTTCCCACGTGTAAATGCAGCAGGTTTTCCCTGTTGGCAGGCATTGCTAGTCAAGCAACTTAGCACACCAGCAGAAACTCCAGACACAGAGAGTGCATTCAAAACTGCAGTACGTCCCAAAACACTGACTATGAATTTTCATAAGTCAGAGATGACATTAATTCATCACTTCCTTAGGAGACTAATCACTGTCAGAAAGACACATTTCCAGCAGGTGTTTATGCAGTCTGCTTCTCTGTCAGTCACTTACAAGACAAATGGAGCAGACAGAAAAGGGCAGATAGCATTCTGCTCAGAAAGTTTGAGGTGTCCTTTAATTCCCTCCCTTCTTTACTGCTGGGTTATTTTTGACAGTGGATGCAGTCTGCCCAGGAATCTGGGCAGCAGAGGGGAGCAGCCCTGCAGGAGATAGCGTGGCATGCACCAGATATCTGCTGTGCAGAGGCCACGCAGCCCTGCTGACATCCCTGATTAGCATTATCTGTTTGAATGCTATCTGCGTGCATGGCTGCTTTTATATTACGTGTTTACATCGTTTCATAGGATTTTAAAGCATATTGGTGCCATTCTGGGAAAGGATGTTACTGTCCACTAATGCTCAGGTTTGAAGTCCTAAAGCAAAGAAGGACTGAGAATATGTGTAGGCTTATGCCTCACCAACAATTTTTGTTTTGTTTTCAAACACATTAGGAACTCTGAGACGCTGATCTCTACCCTCTGGATGCAGCTATCCAGACAATTCCTTATTCACCTCACAGTCTACCCATTGAATCAGTCTCCAATTTAGAGAAAAGGATGTTGGGGGGACCACGCCAAAGGCTTTACAGGAATGCAGATAAATGACATTCCTTCATCCCTATATCCCTTGCCTTGTCCACTGACGTAGGAATCCCATCACAGAAGGCCATTAGGTTGGTCAGGCAGGATCAGCCCTGGATGAAGCTGTGCTGGCTGCCTCAAATCACCTCCCAGTTCTCCACATGCCTTAGCACAGCTTTTACAAGGATCCGTTCCAGGATATTCCCAAGAACAAAGGTGAGGAAAACGGGTCCTCCCAGGGTCCTCCTTTCTACTTATTTTAGAGATGGGTGCAATATTTCCCTTTTCCCAGCCATGTCACAATTCACCTGACAGCCAGGACTATTTAAGTATCACAGAGAGGGGCTTGGCAACTGTGTCAGCCAATTCCTTCAGGACTCTGGGATGCAGCTCATCGGGTCCCATGGGTTTATGTACATTCAGGTTCCTCAGGTGGCCATGAACCTGACCTTTATTACAGTGGGAGGGACTTTACTCCCCCAATCCCCATCCTGCTTTCCATCCACTTGAGAGCTGTGACAAGAGAGGTTGCCATTAAAGACTGAGGCAAAAACCTCGGCAGACTCTTCATTTTTCTTGTTAAGGAACATTAATTTATATGAAAGGCTAGTACCAGCCAACTGGAGTTTTGGTTTCCGTCACCAAAGATCAAAATTTTTCTACTATGTTAGCTTCTTCTATTTGCTCTCTGACTGACCAAAATCTTCCATGTGAGTCTGAAGAACTCAGGCCCTAAATGTTTACTTTTTTAGGAACAGGACTTTAGGGCAGAGCCCTTGAAGGGCTCATGGGCAATCAGAAAACAAAAAGAAAGTGGTGCTAGAATTGTAACTGAACCACTTTCACAGCTTGTAAAAGTCCCTCTCAACATGTTCTTCCTGCTGCCAACCTACTTGCAATCTTCAACAAAATGACAGTAGGAAAAATAAAAATCTAGAAAAATCTAAAAATCTTGTGAAAGCCTTATAAAACTAAAAGGGGATATCTTTAGGAGATCTTGCTCCAGACGCACCTGTAGACACAGCAATCCCTCCAGTCTGTTTCAGCAGCTGCCCTGTAGTGTCCTCTCCTCCTGAGTTCTTTAATGTAGTTAATCTTTCAGCAATTTCTGTAGCTGATAAGAATTCTTTTAGGTAATACTCCAAAAGAGAAAACTAAAGAGGCTGACAACATCCTGCAATGTTCATTTGTCTCTTTCTCCAAGTAGCAACTGACAGAACGAGAGGACACAGTCTTAAACTGCACCAGGGGAAATATAGGTTGGATATTAGGAAAAAGTTTTTTATGGAAAGACTGATAAAGTACTGGAATGGTCTGCCTGGGGAGGTGGTGGAGTCACCATCCCTGGATGTGTTTAATAAAAGCCTGGATGTGGCCCTCGGTGCCATGGTCTAGTTGAGGTGTCAGGGCATGGGTTGGACTCGATGATCTTGAAGGTGCCTTCCAACCTGGTGATTCTGTGATTTTTCATCACTATGGCAGATGTGGTGTATTTCAGTCTCAGGAGCACTCAGTGTGAGACTCAGCAGGTGTTTGCCTGCTCACACAATGCCACACAGGATTCAGAGTGCACATTCTTACACAGCCCAGCACATCTGAGGGCAGGGTGACTAACAGCATTCTCCAAATGAAGAGGTTGTTACATCATTTTCTTGCCTCAAAAGAAAATTCTCCTCCTCACATTAGTCACAAACCTTCTCTTTGGTAGGCAGAAATCAGTACCAAATAACACTGCTGAGTAAGATCCAAATAAATTAACCAAAATTCTGAAATACCCCCGAATTTTTGCACCATGGTTGCTTATGGAGAGGACTACTCTTAATGAAAGGATGTCCTGGTATTTCAGGAAGGGTTTCACTCTTAGCAGCTGAGAAAGAAATCACTAGCTATGGCCAAATCTCTTCCTGGTCCAGGAACACTTCCTGCCTGTGACCACGTTAATCTGTAACACATAATATCCTATTTCACGTGTAAGGAATGGCATGGGGCAGATAATCATTCTTCTTCAGCAGGACCCATTTGGCAATCCACTTTTGATGTCAAGCATCATCTGTCTGGCACTTAAGCCTATGGCTGAATGTCTTTTAATTGCAGGTGGTTGGCTGGGAAATTCGGTGGGAGGTTATACATGCACAATGCAAGGAATTTAACGCTAACTCTGTGGGAGAATCAAAGCCTTTTCAAACAATAATCCATCAAAAAGCTTTCTAATGCCTAAAAAACCTCCAACCACACAACAAAGAGTAACAGAAAAAGTACTAGCAATGTCTCCTCCCCTCCCACTACACCTTTTCTTACACGAGTGACCTCTCAAGGCAAACAAATTGGAAACTATAAAACTCAGTGGATAGACCACAGGAGACCTGTGCAACAGTCAACTCTACCAAACTGGAATTTCAGGTTGCTTTCATCTCACAAAATAAGCGTTTTTATTTCACTATGACCATTCTAATAGGTAAAGCTAAACAATGCAATGTAATTTAAAGTCTTCCAAAAATTCTTTTAACCTGTTCCATAATTGTGATTTAATGCCAAATTCTAGAGACATGCCTGACCTTTTTCTAATTGAGTTAATTGCAATTCTTATCTCAGTGTCCTCATCTCCAGTGTCTCAAAAGCACGGTTTCCCCCCAGGATTTTGTTTTACAGTGCAAATGCTAAAGTTGAAGCTTGCTGAACTTGTGGAGCCCCAACATTTTGCGCATGAAGAGCACTACGGCTCCCTCTGTATTATTGAGGAAGTGGAAAAGGGAACACTAGAGCACCCTCGTCATCTCCTGACTGATGGCTAATTACAAATCCAGTGACCCAGGCCATAATTCCTTTTTAGAGACCATTTGCGTGCATGGCGAGGCATTAACCTTTGTTAACCGGGCTATTAAACTGCTCTTAAAAATGGACATCACTTGAGGGCTCTGCTAAAGTACCACCTCAATGGGAAAATTAAGTTACTCATTTCAGACTGGCTGCACCACATCCAAATCACATTCTTCTCAGAAACTCTGGAAAGAGAATAACTTCACTTGCTTTGTACTGCCCAAAAGAACAATCCAGAACCTTACTGGTAAATTACAGGCTTCTCCTAACCTCACTAAGTCAGCAAAGAGGAAACAACTCACCAAAGTCATATCCTACCAGCAGAAAAGTTGCTTTTTCTCGCAGAATTTAAAATATAAATAGTTAATTCATGTTTGCTATTATTTCAGACCTCATTATAAGCAAACGCTTTGGTCTGCAAAGCTTTTTTGTTTTTCTTTAAAGGCACCTGATACTTCAAATGTTTTTGTGCAGTCTGTTTTTATATATTCTATTCGTGGAGGTCCCTCTAGTGGCTAGAGTGTCGAGTTTATCCGGTCTGGCTTTAAAGGCTACAGATGTTTCTTGTAATAGACATAAAAGTTTTCTTAACATTTATAATTCCTCCTACTAAATAAATGTCTAATCAAATAAAAATATTTTTCACATTACAAAAAACGAAGAATGATTAGACTAACTTGATACATTTTCCATATTTGAATAATGAGTAAGGAAGCTGGCAAAGAGAGGATCAAATTCCTGTAAATACATTGAATTTAAGAAAGAATTTTCAGGTCCCCACCAAAGAGGAGAGTCTCAGTCTCTACCCTCATACTTGAATGACCTGAGCTCAGGACCAAGTTCTCCCACAGACTTCCTGTGTGACCTCTGGTGTGTTATTGTTCTTATTTGTGCCTCAGCTTGTCAGTTTGTAAATGGGATAATAGCAGTGTCCTCCTTTGTAGCCGTGATGACAAATGTGGTTGCAGGTTAAGCACTTGGATTTGCTGGGGAAGAAGAGGGGCAGGAACAGTCACTGTAAAGGTAGGGATGCTTTGGAACACATAAAATTCTGGTGTGCAGATAGAACTAAGAACACTGGAATTCTTAAGCAACACGTGTTTTGAATGGAAACACAAACTTGAATGAATGCTTTAACTGTTGCTAGGTGTCATACAGAGATTCTTTCTTGCATTTGCTCTTGGAGAAACTTCACCACGTGAACAGACTTGGAAAGGGACATTACCTGGCTTATCAGTTGCATAGTAAAACACTTCAGTGTCACTGATAACCCTGATTTTTTAAGTTAGATTTTTTTTAAGTTGCACACAAACCCCCAAATACAGCCCATGACCACATCAGTGGCTGGTTTTAATTATCAGAGGGGGAGAAATGGGAATCTGCTGAGGTTGCCAAACCTCAAATTTTATGTTAGAAGACACAGTTTAAGGCAATGAACATTCCAATGAAAGTTCCATCCTATAAGATAAAGGAATGTTAGTAATAATTCACTGCACATACACTGTCAGAGTGAGGAAGGCAGTGCAAAAAGCTGAATAAACAGTGTCATGAATTTGCAGGTGCATTTAGCAGCTTACAACATTTTTAATCTCAAGCATCTGTAAGATAGCAATCGACTCTGAATCTTCATACTCAAGCATTCTTTCTCTCTTAGCACATTGGCATTAAGGCTGGAAGGCTACCAGGAAGGGAGAGAGATATACAGGTGTGGTGATGGGTCAGAGTGGCCAGCAAGTCTTACTGGGATTCTCCACAAAAGTCAATGGGACAGTCTAGGGAATGGGTTCATAATAAACATACCTAGTTTGAGCAGAAGGGAGAACATACCAGAAAAAAAAAAAAAAAGCTAACCTGACAGCATCCTGATGTTCAAATAGTGCTTAGAAAGATAAAAACCTGCAGGATTTCAACAGAGACACTTGCAGAGTAACAGAGTAATAGCCCAGGAGGGACTGAGATGGTCTTAATCAGGATCTGGTACAGTTCAGCCTCAGACCCAGGTTTGATCATTTACTGCAGATTAAACTAAGCAAACCACTCGTGTCTGGATTGGAGGGAAACTTGTACTTGGGCTGTGACTTTCACAGTCCCAGCACCTCCTGCTTTCTAGCAAACCATTACTCAAGCCCGGACAAAAATAGCCACTGACTTCAACATTTTCAGACAACATTTCTTGGTTAAAGCCCTGCTTCATTTCAGGGTTTTATACTTCAAGCAACTGTCACTGCTGTAAAAAAGATCAAAGACTTTTAATGACTGTGATGCTATGGAATTTAACACAATTATATTCCTGGAAATATAAACATTGACAGAAACATGGATAGTTAAAATATACTAACATATAGATTTTCAAAGGAAATTTTTAAACAATTCAGAATTATTACATGGGTCATCGTGAGAGAACCAAAATCTGCTGTTCTCTTGAACAGCTAGAATTTGGATATCTGACTGGTTTATATCACTTTACAGTCTAATAACAGGGATGCATCAGAGATGTATTTTCTAAATGTTTTAGAAACACAAGCACAAAAGAATGTGCTCACAGAAGAAAGGTGAATTGAAAGACTATGAAAATAGCAAAATCTGTTTTAAGGATAGAGAATATTTATGGCATATATCAGCCCATGCAAGAAAACCCAAAGCCCCAGTACAAACATACAGGAATCATACCACTCATTTTAATAGTGAAGGACAAAAATATTTGAAGAAACACATCACTGTACTCATGAAAGAGTTGGGCATATCTTTGATTTCTTCAAAGTAGCTTTTATTCACAGCAGATCAACTGAGCTGCAATAATTTATACCAAATGTGGTCTGTTACATATCAAGAAAGGCCCACGGCCAAGTTACCTAAGGAAGCAATGTGATGCAATTTTGTACTCTAAATACAGAACAAATCCTTAAAAATTTTAAGGCTGAGATGCTGTGCACCAAAATTTGAAGTTATCAGTGAGGAAAAGAGGACAGTTGCTTTGGAAACCTAAATCACTAAGAGAGCACTTTGACTGCAAACCTGTGCTTTGGGAAGCTTCTGTAGCTTGGGAAAGCATATCACTCTTCTCAAAGGGAATGAAGGATTAGTTACTGATGCATTTACTCAACATCCAACTTACTGCAAAAATTTGAAAAGGTAATTTAGAAAATACATTCACAGTTAAGTCCACTCCTCCTTGTTTGCTCCTGATACCTCTATGCTCCTCAGCTGCTGGAGAGAAGTGCTAATTATTTGCATCTCCATCCGTTTCACAGAGCTTATTTCCATCCCAAAGAGCTGCTGATAGCATTCTACACCAGCAACGTTTACTTCCATTGCCATAGGGACCAGTGGGACTGGCAAAAAGGCAACATCTTCATCATCCCAAACAGGAAAAGGGAACAGCAGCCAATAAAAGCCACCCCAGTGCATCTCCAGCTCTGCAGATGGATGGCCACTTCTGTTGCAGGGGACAGCCAGCAGGTAGGACCACAAAATATTCTACAGATGTTAAGAGATACCTGTGATTCATCCAGAAAGGGATCATTGCTTAGTCCACCTTTTCTTTCCTCTTTATCATTTTCCACTAATCAGCAGCAGTATACACAAATCATTATAATTCTCTCTTCCTCCTGAATAATGAAGTATATGTAAAACTTTAAGAATTTCTGTCAGCAATTTCACAAGTTAGTTGCTGCTATCTTTTGTCCACGAACACTTTCAAAAGTGTTTTTTTTCTGTTCAGCAATTTGGTTTCCTTAGATAAATGGTGGCTCAGTGTATTTGCCCTGCTCTTCAATTAGACACCAGCAGCATCCCACTAGTGCACTGTCCACCGTTTAGACAACTCTCTAGCTTGCACTAGGAATAATCTTAACAGACTCGGGTATTTAGCTGATCCTTGCATGCTATTTTGGCTGATATTAGCAGAACTATTAGTCAGCCAGCCATCTACCATCCACTGACCTTTGTGAGACAGCAAAGTGCAGAGGTGGATGCCTGACCTCTGCTCCTCTGCACTGGGCTTTCCTACACTCCGGGATTCTCCCATCAGCCCCATGATTTTAAGACATGAATATGCACTAACAACTTTTCTTTCTGCTACTCTGCCTTCCTCTTTCATGTATTTGCTGTTCTCATCCTCGGCCCTTGAAGACAATTCCCAACGGTATCTCGGGGTGCAGATGACATCTGCAGTTCTGTGTCTCTTCTATTATTTGCTTTTCTAAATTTTTCATGCAATTTTTATTTTATAAAATTGCATTCAGAACAGCAGATTATCTAAATGCTGGATGAGAGAATTAAGGTAGAGAAAGCCCCCTTTATTTGATGTTTTCTGATAAAAGGCAGTGAACTCTCTGTAAAGATTCTATATTCAGACAGGATCGCAGGCAACACGGCCAGAAATGCTGAAAAAACAGAGTTTGGCTAAATTTATTCTTCATTAACTCTTCATCTGGGAAAGCCTCTTCTCCCAGTGAATTTTGAAAAATAAAGTCAATGAATGATAAAGGTGAAAATCATCCTGTCTTTGGTAAGTTATTTCAATGTTGCATTTTTTCTTTTGGTTCTAAGGGGCAGCTCAAGGGAACTGCTCATGTCGATAGAATTAGGTACCTGCATTCTCAGACTAATTAGCCAAACAGGCTTTTTAAGATCTTCATAAAAGTAAATAATATTTGGCAATTAGTACCACCGAAGATGAGTATGTAACCTATTTCTGTTTTATATTTACTATATGCAGCTACATATGTTTCAGTTTCATCAATATTAAAATCATAGTCAATGTGGAATAGGAAGCAGGATATTGACAGCAATAGTAGAAATTACACATTTCTATAGCTGCTTTTTAACCTTGTATTAATTTGCATTATCTTTGCATAATTCCATACAGTTGTAGTTTTGAGTTGCTTTATGAGAGGTGCTGTAAGTGACAAAGTGACTTTTTAATTTTTGTTTGGCTTGCATTCTGTCATTAGCTAGAAGTTACATGTTCATCCTTGTGGATTTCTCTCTCTTTTTTTTTTTTTTTTTTTTTTTAACAGACAGTCAAAGAGCAAATTGACTGTTTAACTGTGGGTTAAACATCACTACTACCCAGATGAACAAAGAAAGAGCAGGTTTCCTTGTAGTGGGCAATAGGCATGCATTTAAAATCTAGGGTTGGCAGGCTTGCTCTATGCAGGAACTCCGAATTTCTGGGGGAAAAAGAGATCAAAAACTACATCATAGGGCGTTCAGTACGTCTGATTTCTAAAGGTGCAACACAGCCCAGTGAACTCAGGTTCTTGGGTGCAAGGTTTCCTGCAAGTCACAGGCACTTCAAACGCAACTTCAGGTCTGCAGTTCATGGAAAAGACAAAATGGTTTGTGTCTAACAACGGGAAGACTTGGAACACTCGATGAACCATTTGGCCAATACTGTTTTTGCACAAGGTACTAAGTTCAGAACTGTATCTGCAGTTTTGTTATATTTAAGAGAAAAAGCAAACTAACTTATTTTCCTAAGGTTTTGAGTTCTCAAAGTATATTTTGTATACAGCTTATGCAAAAGAACTTCTCAGTTTTGAATATACTTCCCCTTCCAGCTCACAAAATTTGCCTGAAGCGCTGAGCAAGCTGTTGTAAACATGAGACCATGAAAGTAGCCACACAAGGAAATACAGCAAAGAGGATTTTTCCACTGTAAAAACTGCTCTTTTCCATAAAAGATTGCATGTCTATAGGCATGAAATTGAAAAAAAATTGCACAAATGATGAACTGGAAAAGAAGTAAAGATTCTTTTAGCATAGCTTGTAAACACTGGCACGAGCTTAATGCTAGAAGTTAATTTTGTGAAGTCAGCTTTTGGCATGGGGGGAAACATTTGTGAACTTTTGCAGATTCTGTGAGTATGATATATACTGTAAGATACTCACAAGCTGATCTGGGGAAAACCACTCTAAGTTATTTCAAGTCTTTCCATTTCCCAAGTGGCAGTCCTTTTTATTTTCAAATATTTCAGCTTTCAGTTGTATTTTTGTGTCCTTTGCTTTTAATAGTACTTATTTACCCATGCACAATCCAGTTTCAGCTAAAATTTTCAGTTATGCTTTTGTCTGTACGTTGCCCTTCCTGAAGCACTTGCTCTGCATTGGAACCACCCCAAATTTCTTGTATTTTCTTTCAGTGTGAACCACGGCTGTGGTTTCTCAAAACATTATTTCCAGAGAGTTGTGCAGTATGCTGTATACCACATCAGTGAATGTATACCACATCATTTTTTGCTGAAAAATGACCTGGCAAAAATGAGTTCTTTTAATGTGAATTCAGTCTGATTCACTGTGAGGCCACACAAGGAGCTGTGCTGGCACAGCTTCAAAGTGACGTGCCATGCTGTGGGAACAGAGCAGGGAAGGTCCAGGAGTATTTGAAGCTGGTGTCAACCTTCCCCCACACCCCATATACAACGTGCTATGCAAGCCCTGCCAATTCCTTTATTTTCATCGAACAGCCTTGCTCTGTGTTGTTTCTCATCAGATCCATCTGCTCCTTACATTGTTTGTTTCCCCTAAGTCTACATTTCTCTTTTATCACCTCTCCACCCTCTCAGGTTTTCTCCCCAGAATAAACCCATTTTATGAAATCCGCTGGCTGACATCCATATGCAAATTTCTGCAGATTCACTAAAAGTACATTATTCAAATCGCCCCCCAGTTCTCTTTACTTTGTTAAGCAAATGAAGAGAGAAACAAAAAAGGCCAAGTACCTATATTTGCATTAGCAATTTGCACATACATTTGTAAAGACTCGGTGCTAACCCTACCCTAACCAAAGCAGTAGCCACTCTCCTAGAAAACAATGGGAAGACTCCTTCCAAACCCTGGTTTGCTTCACATCCTGGTGTCCTGGCAATTACAGGAAGGATCCAGCTCCAGAGCCATACCCTCGAAATGTTCAAACAAAGCCTACACTGCTTCAGTAACAAGACTCTCTTCCCATACATCTATTTATAGCTTGCTTTTATTGATGGGGATTTTTAAATTTTTTCCCTCTTCATTCAGCTGTTCTGATTTTTGACTATGCACAGACACAGTAAAGAGGAATTACTTGACAGAACACTCTTTAGCAACTGCTGTTCTAGAAAGGAAACTGTCAACCCTGATGCTTTTAAAAGGTTCTAGTGGGGCCAATTCACATAAATATACCTGGAAACTTTACCCCTTTCTATTTTACTAGGACACTTCTATGCTTCACTTCTCCCCACGATTTTAATTCAAGTTCCTGATTTCCTGTCTAGCCCTGTGTCTGCAAACTCATAAAACCTCTGGTTACTGAACACATTCCCAAGGCTATCAACATGAACTTGCCTCTCTCTGTCCTAGCCAGACTATGGAGAAACCTTTCCATAGGTGATTTTTGCATCTCATCCCTGGCAGTTAATGGCTTTCCTTAGCCCTCTTATCTGAACGTGAGAGAAGTATAGCACAGCATAATTCAAGTTGGACTTGTCTTGACAGTCCTGTTTCTTTTGTTCCCTTTTTCTATTTGTGCCATTCTCTGAGATTTATTTGCTACAGGCATGCCAAAGCCCTGTGCAGGACAGCTGGCCATGATTTCTGCTGGTGTGTTTCACCACCCCCAGGTCTTTATGCTTTATTTAGTAATTCCTTGGCAATCATGGCAGATGATTCTGCTTTGTCATTAGGCTGTGATGCAGAAATGTCTCATGCATTCTTACCAGAATTTGAATGTGCTAATTTCTGACAAACATTTTCCAAAGTTGCAACATAAATGTAAGTAAGATAATGTTTGTAATTGCACACAGATGTACGTATATCAGTTTCTCACACAGATTATATATACATTTATTTTCCATAGCAAATAGTTTTTTTGTTTGACATTATATTTTCAGATTACCACAGCAATTATAGATATTTTTCCCTTCCTGGATTCTAGTTAATGGCACCTTGTATCTCCCTTTCTCCACTGCATTTAACCCTGATTTAAGTACTGGTTTTGTTTCTTCACAGTTTAATGTGCACAGCAGTTAAAGTCCATTCAATTTAGTTTTCAAGCACATGCCAAAACTGAATATGAAATTTGCAGTCTTTACTGTGTCCATCACTTCTCTGTATTCTTTATTCCGATCCTCTGCATCAGCTTTGTTCTCCATATTTAGTAAGTTTTAATTCAAATCAGGAATGAAAATGCAGCTACTATTGGAAGCAAATAATTCCATTACATTGCTGCTGGCATTGGCCCAGTAAACTCACAGATGCAGTTTTCCTGGAGTGAGTACTTGCACTAAAGCCAGCAGGAGCATTTCCATTGGAAAAGTTACATAAGTGTAGGTGTATCTCAAGGATCAGAGCTGCAGTTGCTCCAGCTCTTAGGGTTTAAGGTCAAGTTCTTTGGGTCACAACATAGAGATGCCACTTCAGTCAAGAGCTGCTGGCTGGTTGCTTTCCTTGTTCCCTACTCAGCAGAAGAAGGGTTTCATTCTTTCTGTGGAAATCTTTCTCAGAGTGTGGTCACTACTGTACCCTGACACCATTCTTCCCTTGGGCCTGTTCCTTGCTGTCCTAATCACAAATATAAACAACAAATCTTACCTATTCCTTTTGCCCTGGTAGACTATTATATTCTCTTTTTTCCTCCCTGCATTTTCCCCTGCTTTTGGTAGCACAATTCTAATTTGTTCAATCTTTCCTTCTCTTTAAGCACAAGGTCTCTGCTGTTCTTGTTGCTTCAGCTTGAACCTTCCCCAGCCGGTCTGTAATTCCCCTGAAGTCTGGCACCCAAACCCAAACATGATATTGCAGCTAAAGCTGTTCTCATGAACAGCTGAGTGACTTCACACAGGCTGTTTATGCTGTCCTAGGTCATTTCTCTCCTGAAGAACAGCACAGCATTACTCCCATCTGCTCTGCCTGCAACCCTCAGATCTTCCCATCAGGGCTGCAATTCAGCAAAAAGGATCCTGTTACCTGTGTTGGGAGCTGACTGCTCCTGCTCATTGTATTGGTCATCGAGTTTTTCCCCTTACTATTCACTTCAGTTAGTGTGAGCCCTGTCTTTTTCTGACCAATAGTTGAGGCTTCTTTTTGGCTGGGATTTCAAGCTCACCCTGCACCAGTAAGGACACGGAAACTTGTGCAGCTCCACATGAAAGTATACTTGAAAATTTATAATCAATAAGTTTGCTTCATCTGCTACTGAAGCTAAGGCTTTGTGACTGGTTTAACATCAAGAGTACTGCATTAGTATATTTAATCATTTCACCATATTCAAATGTACACCTTGAGTGGGTGAAGGAATCTGATGTGATTCAGAGTCAGGGTGTGTCCCAGCCTGCTGATCAGCCTTCAAGTATGAAGGAGAATTCTAAGTCATGAGAGCTAATGACTGCCACACACCTACTCTCTTAATGGAGCCGTTGCCCTTGAAGACAAAACTGAGGTCAAACCACCCCTTGACCAGGCCATTTTCAAAAGACATATTTGAAAGCCTCAAATCTGACCTCTCTTCCTTCCATGGACACAGCCTAATCCTGTTTAAAATCTAAAGGAAGGGTGAAGCAGACCCACATTCTTCTCACCCCTCTGGAGGTGGACATTCTGTCCTGTGTTACCACACAAGGAAGGAGAGATGCACATTCTCAGTGGACTAGGTGGCAGTGACAGTAGATGGAAAGAGACAGTAGAAAGCAGTGAGAGAAGCTGTAGAAGAAAAGGCATGGCAGAGGAAGGGAGAGGAAGAAGAGACAGGAAGGAGAAAATTCCAGAAAGGCGGGAATATAGAAGTCAAAGTGTTTCCCTGTGGTTCTAATCCCAACACTTTTTCTGAATAAATCCTTTAGAAAGGGATCTCTGCAAGGATTCTCCTTGTGGGGCTTCCCTAGAGCCATCACAGCTGCCCCCGAAGTGATTCCTCCCTGACCATTTCCTACATCCCAGAAATCTCGAGTGCTGAAAGCAGAAGTGAGGACCATCCAAAAGGAAGGAATAAAGAGCATTAGGAGCTGCAAGCTCCAGCATCACTGGTTTATACAATGGTACAACTGCTACAACTCCCGTTTATGAGGTTAAAGAAATAATGATTCACAAGACTGGCTGACACCTGGAATGATTTAACCAGGCCATCCCTAATGTAAATTACATTGACTCACGTCTCCAGATGTAGGTGGAACTGGCAATTGTCTTTTCCTCATAATTGTCTTAACTTGCTTTGCTAGTTAGAAATAGTTTTCTAGGTTATATTTCAAATCTGGTAATCATGAGAGGTACATTCTTTCCATAGATGTTTGTATTTGTAGTCGATGGAACATCTAGGACAGAATTTGACCTAAAACTTAGATATGTAGCAGCAGCCTAGATAGAAATATATGTACTTAAGTCTGAACCAGAACTAAAGTAAGACTGCTTGGTATATACAAAACTGAGAATATGAATGCACGTTGTGGGACAGACAACTTTTTTGTGGGTTGTTTTTCCCTTATTCCTGAAGTTTTTCAGATTTTTTACCTTTAAGTAATCCTTTAATTAAATTTAATACAATGACATTCTCTTAGATAATGCAGGGGAAAAACCTTTAAATAACAGGATAAAATAAATGCTGGAAATTTCTAATAAGTTTAATGAAAAATAATATATGTAAAGCAAGAAAATTATGAAATATCATCTCCTGTTGGTTTTCATCCAGAAAGTGCTTGGACTCTTCTCCTCTTTCTGGCTGTCTGTGTATTCTATCCCAAGGCCCAGGCTGATCCCAGACCCTTGCAGTGAAGCCACACTCTGTGACGTTACAGTGACATGAGCTGGGTGGCTGAGCTGACTGCAGTGGTATGTCCTGACTTCCACCACAGAGATTCGACCCAATTACAGTGACCTGACATACTTGCAGTCTAGTACAGCCTCAAGTCTCCAAGCAATAGCCCCTGAAAGCACCAGAGACTCGTGTGAAAGCTGAAACCAAGCCAAACAAGACTGAGTTAAACCCAGGAGAAAGGTATTCTGAAAAACCATCATTATATCACATAGTTTGTTGATACGTGCTTACCCTGCTCGTGAGAGGACCTTGGTGAGATACTACACTCTTTTTAAGAACAGAAGTGTTGACAATCCAGGAGGAAATGACAGGGCTGATTATATCCTGCCCTGACACACATCAGGGACATAATGCAATCCATGGGCTGCTGATGGGTGTGTAGTGAGGCCAAGTGGTGGCAAGGTGAGGCACAGCCCCTGAGCAGATCCATGAAGTGTTTGGTGATCCTGCCCCTGACAGGGAGGGCTTGCACTGCAGGAGCTGAGACAGCTTGTAGGGGGAGGTAAGGAAACATCACATGCACGCATCTTATGCACCAGGATTCTTCTGATGATTTAGCAATGTTCATAATAAAACAATCCCAGAACAGTCAGATTGGAAGGGACCAGGGTGGGACATCTGGGCCAACCTCCCTGCTCAAGCAGGGTCATCACAGAGCACATGGCACAGGATTGTGTCCAGATGGTTCTTGAGTACCTCCACTGAGGCAGACTCCACACCCTCTCTGGATAATCTGTTCCAGTTCTTGGTCACCTGCACAGCAAAGAAGTTCTTCCTCATGTGACAGCCAGTTAACAGGTGTTCTCCTCTCTTTCCAGCCTTATAAAAACTTAGGAACAAAGCTTCTGTTTCTGCATCTTACCTATTTTTGTCTCCTACACTGTTTTTCACTACCACTGAGAACCAGAATTCCTAAACTGAAAATAAGGTACTATTTCTGGAAAAAAATTAATTACCCAAAAGCAAGAATGTTCCCTATAAATCTCAGCAGCCTAGTGTCTTTATTCCAAAAGAGAAGTCACAGATAACTGGACTTAAAATGAACCACTTGAGGACAAATTTACCATTGGATTATTTTGTAAATTGCTGTCTATTTCAAGTTCATTGCTTGTGTGTAGCTATAAATAAGTGTGTACTATCTAGGACAGTGATGAACGGTGACTACACTACTACTGACTGGAAATTCAGTCCTGAATAGTTTTTTTCTAATCAAATCCTTTGTTCTGTCATCAAGTTCCAGAAAGTGATTTCTACATAAATAATAACAAGTAATAAATTATGTGTTGTTATTATTACTCTATATTAACTATTCCTCCCTATAATATTATTTTCAATTCTCTTAGGAGATAAAGCTGTTTTTCCTGTGGAAAAGTGGACACAGACAAAAAGCTGGGCTTTGCTGTGAAAACACTATTGAAGATCCAAGAGAAGTTCTCTTAGGTAAAACTCTTAAGCAGACTAGTCTGTTATATCAGTGTTCACAGTAATCACTGTTCTCTCCAGAAGGGAGCAGCATGCAGGCAGGGAGAATGAGAATCAGAATCTTTAAAGCAGTGATGTCCGACAGGAGTTTGGGGGTGCGTGCAAAAGTGCGACATAGCTGTAGGGGAAGCAAATCCTGAGAGGGTCCATAGCCACTCTTCAGAGGCAGATCACAGGGGGAAAGGCAACTCGTAGGAGAAAGCAGCGTTTTCACAGCAAATAGCAAAGAAGAGAAGAAAACAGAGAGGCGGCTGCGGTGAAGGGATACAGGCTCCCAGGATCCTTCCAGCCCAAGGGAATGGCTGCAGGGCTTGCTCCCTCTGCTGGAGCATCCTGACAGACCCGCGAGAGACTCGCTAGTTTGACCCGCTCTCAGTCCCACAGCAAAGCTCTCAGACCAGGAAATAAAAATTAATGCGGTGTTGATTACCATTGCTGGCTTAGCGTCACGAGGATTTATTTAAAAAAAAAACTATGCAGTTCCACATGCAGCTGAAGGCAGAGGGGAGGGAGCTATTTCATTGCTTTTGTTTTGAAAAGAACCAAAACAAGGCTTGCAAGTTCAAATCTGTACTTTTCAAATCGTAATTCTGTCAGTTCAGTCAAACTGGAACATAGGAAGAGCAGGCAGACCTTTCCAGTGTCTCATGCAATGCAGAAAAGCAACTCTTGCTGTATGACCTTTGCTCTAGGACAGCCTGGCCTTAAATACTTGGGCTCACAAATAAATGGTCTGCTCCTGCAGGAAGCAGAGAGTAAACCTCTCCTAAAGCCTCTCCAGACAAACACAGCGTCACCACTGGGTTATTTGGCATCCACACCAGGTAAGATAGGTCAGAGCAGCAGGAGGCACGGTGACAGCAAGAAACCATGACTCAGACACTGGCACTGCTCCACTCTTGCTTGAAAGAGTTGGTGGCTAAGACTCCTCTTTCTCTTTTGTACAACCAGGGTCACCTCTGAGCTCTGAGACTGCAGGATCTTGCAGTTTGCAACTCAGCTTTCTCTCAGCTGAATGAGAGTTTAGGAAGCCTTATTTCTTCATGCCTTTTATACCTTAGATTACATCGTGTGGATGGGGAATCTGCCTTCTTCTGTATACAGCATCTAACATTTGGTACAAAGACCTCCAATTTTAGCTAAACATTACAGGCATGATAGTAAAAAAAGTAAAATGTTTGACTAAAAACTCATTTAGATATATTTTAATGGATTTTGTGGCCAATTTAAATGGCTTCTCATTTGCCAACTTTCTGTCACCCCAGTGAACATCCTGGTCCACTGGTGCTCAATCACCTTGCGAATTCAATGGAGGAAATGGAAACCAAGCTCTGCAGCAGTGAGAAAGAGGAAGCTTTCAAAAGAGAGTTACCCTACTGCATAGGAGAAATAGACTTCATGGCTTCTGGGAAGAAATATGGAAAGGTGAGGAGTTTTAGCCCTTTTACAGTACTGCTCTTGTTCAGCTGCCACTTCTTAGCAGAGACTGCAACAGTGAGGGTCCTGTGCCACAGAGTGAGGCACCACATTGTACCCCAAATAGGGACCATGCCTTCCTGAACATGAATGTGGTCTAAAACATGGCCTTTTAATATTCACAAATCAATCACTTGATTAGCAATTACATGGTACAAGTACAGGTGACCACTTTTCCCTTTAAAAGGAAGATCAGTTATGTGCCCTGCTTCCTTCATTTTGTATCCTCTCCCTGGTTTAACCCACCAAAAAATAATCACTATGGATTTTTTACATTTTAAACATACTTTTGAGCTGTTTCAAGGTTTTCCTTAAAGTTTTGTCTCTGTTCTGGTGATATGCAGAGAGGGTTGTATATAGACTAACCCACCTCCTCACTAGTCCCATGCATAAGTTAGAACTAGAGCAGAAGGAATTCCTGAAGTCTGCCTCAAGGTTTTGTTTCACCATGAAGTCTCAAGCAGAAAACCAAAATATATACAGAATTGAGGAAGCAGTAGATTCATGTAACATGTCCTCGAAAAACAGATACGAAACCAGGCAAATATTTCAGCTTTGGCAGAAACAAAAAACACCTACAGGTTTTGTTGGCTTTGCTAGGCTGCCATGAAACTGAAGGCAGCTCAAGAGGAAGCTCTAAGGGAGAGTGTGATTTGTCAGTCTGCAACACAGAACTGACACCCGTGGAACTGACCCAGTTAATGTGATGGCAACTATACAGAACTCTGCTAAATTAATTCAAGTATTTAGTTCTTTGTCAAATCTTGCTTAAATATCCAAGTTGATGATAATTTCCCACTACATTTACCATGAACAGGCTCTTTACTGTTATCTGTCTTTCTGTCCTATTGTTATTCATTGGGTTTTTCTTGTGTTTGTTGAAGTTTATGAAGGTCCAGAGTACCATTCACCCTGGAATTATATTTGAAGTTATGCTCAACAAATGGAAGCTACCTGCTCCCAATTTGGTTATCTCTTTAGTAGGGGGAGAAGAAAATTTTCAGATGAAGCCTTGGCTACGAGACACCTTAAAGAAAGGATTTATAAAGGCAGCTGAAAGCACAGGTGAGTGCTTTAGGCTTTAAAGAAGGAATTTGTATCCCTGATGGATTCTCACACCTAACCCCCAGTGATCTGGTAATGACAATGGGCCTGCTCACACAACTATTTTTGAAAATTCAAGACTTTGCTGAATGCAACCTACAGGTAAGTACCTTTGAAAATGAAAGTGATTGTATTATAATAGCAAAAATAAGTAATTTCAAAGTAAATTTCTCTAGGTAACCATTTCTGAAGTGTAAAATTCCCTGATATTATTCCCTCAGAGTTGACACTAGAAAGATAGCATCAAAATGGGACCAAATACAAATGCCCCTCTTTTGTGCCATAACAAAATACTTCTGAGGAGAGCAGAGCAATTTAACTGCAACAAGAGTGAATTCAGGTCAAAAATAAGAATTTCTGCATTCTTACCTGCAAAATACAGTGCAAATATCTGTGAGCATTTCACACCACGCTCGTGGTTTAGCTTTACTGTTCCAGATAAGACTGTACCAGTTTTGCTTTTTATAACGAGACAGCCCAGTACCAGAGCTCTTTTTGGTACTTTTGTGCCACACAGATATTCTCTGTCTCCATCTGCCTTCTGTTTTTCAGACTGGGCAGCATCAAGATCCCCAGTTTCTTTATGTTACATATTTGAAAAAGGCCAGCTTGCTGTTTACCTAGGGTTCTCCAAATTCCTTGTCACTGTAACAACACTGCTGTAAATTCTATTATCCTGAGGAATTCACTCTCCACACACCCACAAGAAGAGGAGAAAGCTCCAGATCAGGCAGGTTATGCCTGAGCTTTTCTGCTAAGAGTTGATTGCATGGTGCTGTTCAGTTGTTGTTCAAGTCAACAGCTGCCCTGACTCTGTCCCCTTCCCCTTCCTTGTAAACCACTCAGACCTGCCTGGTACAGAGATGGTTCTGCTCATATGTAGACAGTGAGTAACTCCAGAGAGGACACAGTATTCTTGATGGGTATATTAACATCAGTGTAAAGATGGCAATGTTGCATCACATGATATGCAAAGAATGCTTGCTGGAGCTCATAATTTCGTCTTGTTTTCCTTATTAAAGTCTTATGCACTTTACATGTATTTTAATTCTAAAAGTTAAAGTCCATCAAGACCTGTCTTCACTTTATCTATTAAAAAAAACTTAAATCCAGTAAATCTTAAAAAAAACCCTTAAATCTGTACGTAATGACACATAAACAGATTGCAATACAAAGAAATTACTTAACTACTTTTTAAAAACGATTTCAGGCGCCTGGATTTTCACCAGTGCTTTGCGTGCAGGAGTAACAAGACACTTAGTGCAAGCAGTCCGAGATCTTGCCCTGGCTAGCACCTCATCCACACTGAGTGTGATTGCCATAGGAATAACTTCCCTCAGGGAAATCCAGCACAGAGAAATCCTGGATAACACAAAGGTACTTTTCTCATATTCTATTGCTCTGATATAAGCTGCCCCCTCATAAAATTCGTCAGCAGTTGGCAGAACAACTTCGATAAAACTTTAAATAAACGAAGAAATAAATTAAGTGGGGTTTAAGCTGAGTTTTGGGAGGAAACAGAGGCAGAGCTCGGGTTTTGTGGGATGATTCCGTGCCCTCCCAGCCCAGCGGGTGGCAGCATTAGGCATTAGCCCAGCGAGCACTCAGGTTTGAAAGCCAAGAAAATACCTCGGAATAAAGGACTTGTCATGGATTTCTCCCTTGTCCACTTACTACAGAAGCACTTACTCCTAGCTATTACACAAATACTGCAAAAAGCATGTTTTATATGATGGGACACCAGATATAGATATTCCAGGACAAATTTTTCTTTAAGTAGCCAATGAGTTGGTATTTAATACACAAAAAGTTGCTCAATACAACAGGTCAAAAATACCAGCCGTGCAGGATTTCACCTGGCTATGGGGAGCTCTAGAGAATCCTCAGACTGGGTCAAGGGGATCAGAGTTCTTGGGAGGAAAACAAAAACAACACACCAACAAATTAAAAACCTCACCCAACAAAACTGTTGCTGCTGAATGGACATAGAAGTGGAGATTAAAAAAAAAACAGCATTCCCTTCCTGTCACTGGATATACAGTCAGTCCTATGCAGAATATTATAACAATAAAATAGGTGTTTAATGACAACGAATGACAGTTTCTCTGTACTCTTTTACTTCCCTGCAGAAGCTAAGAAACAAATGACAAAGACAGCCCTTTGAATTCACACCTAGTTGTTCTCTCACACAGGCCTGGAAGTACCAGCTACAGGCTGAGAGACTGCCAGACCATAGCAGCAATTTTTATTTTTTTTCTCTTTGTTTTTTGGCCAGTGACAGTTACCTGTGTGCTCTACCAGGTGAGACTCTTTAGCTGGAAGACTTTAACCTATTTGTTGGGCAACAAGGCAGAAAGGGCCTCAAAGGAAAGAATTCTGTTCATTTTGTTTGTGAATTTTGTTCAGGAAAGTTTGCAAATGCCAACTATTTCTCTTCCCTTCTAGACTAAGTGATCAAAATGCATTTGGATCTTTCCCTATCAGCAGCTACAAAACAAGTGCACTCTCTTTTTATTTTCTCCCTCTCCACTAAATCCCAAATTCTTTGTCAAGGGATATTTTGCAAAGAGCGTTCCTGACCCTATGACTTCTGGCACAGCTTCCACCCAAAGACATTTTGGATTTTAGTCAGTAACTTTAAGACAAAGGAACTACAGACAGGGATGTTGATCTAAACCCAACTCTCTTTATACTTGGCAGTAACACAAGCAGCTTGTTGTATAAAATAGAGCTAACAACCCACACTAGCAAGGAGGAAAATCAAGCCCTGAAATCAGTGGATCCCTCCCATCCCCCTGTGTTAATGGTATGCTTTAAACATCATTGAAAGATCACTTCCACATTTTCAGAGAATTAAGAGTAAAATCCCCAAAGGCCTTTTTCAATTGGTTGTTGTGCCTCTGGGTCCTAATCAAAGGCCAGATCTTTGGTGAGGGGGCTTAATGTTACATGGCAGCACAATAGAGGCATGCCCTCTGTCAAAGCAAAATCTGAAGGAAATTATGTCAAGAAGCTTTCCCCAAGGAATGAGAGACAGAGAAGGAAGTGAGAGAAATTTGTGGCACTTGCTGTTCATAAGAAACATGCAAGTTTACTGCTTTTGAGTGTGAGGAAAATGCAATATACAGTGACAACTGCCAAGCTGACAGTCTGAGTTTAGCCCAGCAACACTGCAGGAACTGGAAAAGAGGCATGATAGAAAGAAAAGCAGATTTTAAACAGTTGTGTTAATCTACCTGCTTGCAAGAGGGCAATGATTCTGGAAAATGAAAAAGAATAATCGGGCATTTACAGCTTGGAATGATGTATCAAAGTGTATGGGCAACAGAGATAAAGAAAGATGTATTAAGAGAGAAAGGGGAGTTTGAAAAAAGTGTACTTATAGAAGCCCATGTATAGTGCAATATTTAAAACAAAAGACTGTAGCAGGGGCCCTGTCTTACGTAGAAGATGAATTTATGCAAAAACCAAAAAACCAAACATTATTAAATAATTTAAAGGTACCACATCACTCACCCAAAATAAAAAGATTCTCCTTTCTAAAATTCGTCTGCCACTTTCTCTTTCAGAATGCAGTTTCCAAACTGAGAGTAACCATCAGATTTCATATGACCCTGTCAATTAAGTAAAGCTGTGTATAAATTGACAGGGACATGGAGCAGGCTAACTCATTCACAAGCCTAAACATGGGCAAAACACTGCTGAAATGAAGAGTTTGCCCCTCTTCACACCAGCTGAGGCTTCACAGTTCCATACACAATTATCAGGTCTCATGGCCCCTTTCCATTTGTCCAATAAACTGTTCCAAAACCTGCATTCCAGAGATGATGATTGATACCACTATATTTTGCAGAGGCCAAGAGGGAAACTTCAGGGACTCCAGCTACGAGTCCTGCCAGATCTGGCGGCTTCCAGAAGGAACAGATTTTCGATCTCCACCCTTTTCTAGGAGTCTCTGCAGGTGTCTCACAGGTGGTGAGCTGTGTCAGGGTGCAGACAGCACAGAAATGGAGAGGGAGGATATTAAAACTTGGGCTTTGCAGAGAGCACTGACATCTCCCCTCCTCTCTTTAGGGTGAAAGTCTTGTACACTACCAGTCGGATGACAACATCCAAGGCCCACCCTACTGCCTGGATCACAACCATTCCCATTTTATTTTGGTGGAGCACAGCACACCAGAGGAGCTGGATGGAGCCACCAGGCTCCGCCTCACCCTGGAGAGGTACATCTCCGAGCAGCGCACGGGACACGGGGGTAAGCAGGGCCTGCAGAGCCTCATCTGAATAACACTGATTGTATTGATAATAATTCTGATAGCACAGCAGGCCCTGGCCTTATCAAAGGTAACTCCAGTTCTCAAATCAGAGTGGCCTACATAGGCAAGACCAAGCCAAGACGTTTGTCATCGTGTAAGAGGCAGAATGATGGTAACGTCTGAGGCTGAGAAAGCTGCTCTTTGAACCAAAAATCTGCACTTTTATTGCATCTCCTTAAATGTAGCTCAAAGCCGATCTTCAAAGCACAGCTCAAATTGCCTTAAGAGACAACATATGGAAAATAAATCCAGCTTCAAGTGTCTTTACCAGTGGTTCTACAAGATTGATAGTCATTGTTGTATACTTTTATCCCCTCTCACACACAGGGTCTTGAATTGCTCCCACACTGGAAGAAAAGACTTGTTACAAAGCCCTCTGAAATATTTTAAACCCTATTTGTTTCAGGATAAAACCTTATTCTGGGTAAACACTGTAGCATCTAATGCCCATCTGAATCTCTGTGACCTTTTTTTATAGCAAGAACTGAGTATTGGGCAGGTCTCCTACTGCTATTTGTGGAAAGAACTCAGTTGTTGTTACTTATACCTTTGTTTATACATGCAGTGCTAGCACAGCTGAAACAGGAGGGAGAGCTCCCAGCTGTGTACATCAATGGAATATCCACTTACACAGTCCACAGGGTGATAGCACAGACAACACAAATGCACCTGAAAAATCCTCACCTGGTGACTCAGATAGGAACAACCACAGGCAAGCTGTAAGGGTAGCCTCAGGTTGCAATGCTGAGAGTTAAAAAGCCTCTTTCTGCTCCCAAACCAAATCTGATTGAACAAATCTCAGAGGAACATAATTCTGACAAAGAATGCTGATTCACATGACAAATGTTTTGCTGGAACATACTGAATTCAGTGTTATCTTCTATAAACAAAACCAATGTCCTTCATTTAAGCTCATGTATAAACAAGCTGAGCAAAGCTTTGTGGCTTTACTGAAGTAAAACACTTTAATAAGGTCATGAGGAATTTCCCCATTAAAAAAAAAAAAACACCTAGAAGTCTTTTAGAGGAAATTTTTTGTATACTGAGTATTCTTTGCAACTGAGGACTTTCCAGATTCACAGCGTAAAGTCAGAATCCACCGGACCCTCCTCTGGCTAAATTTTTATCTAAAATGAATGAAATTAAGAATATTTGTAGCCTTAACCATACTTGAGGAACCTGTAGTCCCAGAGGTCACTCTTTAAAGAGCATCACCCTAGAGAGATGTGAAAATGCCAAGCCATTCACTAAAAGAAATTAATCCTGGCTCCAGCTCAGTCCAACCTTATCTCTGTAATCATCACAAAGGAGATACAACAAATTGCAAGTAGAGATCTGTACTGAGTTTTGGGAGATCTACAAAGGGAAACATCAAAAAATTGTTTGAACCAAATGCCTTTTATCTTCCAGCTGAAAGAGGCATTCATCTCTTGATATTACTGCTTTGTCTGAGCTCCTTCAGGCCAACCTACAGTCACCTTTGGATTAGAGTTCAGCATTTACAGTAAAAACCATACAAAACTAAGTGGGCCCCTGTGGAAGATGGCTTAGGACAGGGATCCTGACCCCATTTCTTCCCCCGATGCTGTGACATGTTAAATATTTCATTAGCATTTCTTTTAAAAGTATTAGGCTGTATTATTATTAATCACCACACCAGGCTGTGCTGAATGAAACTTTAAGCAGTTTAAACAGAGTAATAAACAATGTATGGTTCCTATCAACTCGTATCTGACTCATCTCATCCTACCCATCCTACCCTTGAAATATTTTCAAGGGGCAGCAAAACAGCAACAGGTTTGTGGAAAGCTATTACTTTTTAAAAATCAAATCATCTGTTTCACAGGAACAGGTAGCATCGAGATCCCTGTGCTTTGCTTACTGGTAAATGGAGGACCAGGCACACTTGAGGTAAGAAGCTGTTTTCAGCTTTAGAAAAATAAATTAACTGGTGCCAAGTAATTAATGGAAAATTCGGCTGAATGACAAACACATCTATTGGCACTTCACATAAAGTCAAATTTCGCATCTATACACCATTAAGCACTGAGTTCTGTTAATATTAAATTTGACAGTATTTGTTTGGGAGAAATATTTACTTTTGAATAGGCACCATCTGATCATTAAAACTTCCATTGCCAGCTTGTCCAGTGGGAAGAGAGAATCCAAGCCCAAAACAAACCCACAGAAACCAGCTCCAGATTTAGGGAAACAGAAATATGTTATTGCTTGAGAACAGACACAAAAGAGGAATCTTTCAATGCTGTTCAGCAGCAATGACACAGCTCTCTGCTCCAGAGCTCAGAGGAAGCACAAGACCAGGTTTGCTGGGCATGCCATTTAAAATGGGAGTGTTCTGGTTCCACTGAGCAAAAGCACACGGTAGGACTGGAGACAGGAGTGTTGTCTGGTAATAATCCCAAATCTCCTTCAGCAAAGGATCAGTTTTCATTTTTTCCCGAGTGGTTCTACAACTTGAACAACCTGTTAACAAGGAGACAGTATTTGATTTTTATTTTATTTTACTTTTTCTTTTTTTAATATAATACTCTCAGTCTAGAAAACCATTAGAGAGACATAATTTTACTATAATTTAAAGTTTCCAAGTGTTGAGACTGTGACATGCAAGCTGGTAACCCCTTTCCAGAATAATGACTTCTTTCTGGGGATGTTTTCTAGTTTCGGTTTCTTGTATCTTGTCATAACCTTTGTCAGCTGGACTAAAACACACACTCATATTAGAAATCTCACTGTTTAAACAAAGATTATATCATCTCATGAGCTTGCTTTCTTCCTTTCATGAGAAGCTAAATATTGCAGTGTTTCCTATATCTTTGGTTTAGAAAAATCCCATGTTATGATGTGTAAACTTTTTTTCTTTTTTTAAACTCTCTTTTCAACAACAGTGTGACTGGAAGATGAAAAGTGACTGGTTGGAGTTACTCTAAACTGACATGTGCTGGGAATGGATAACTGGCCACACTTCTTTAGAATATCAATTTCTTAAATGGATTTCTTAAAATGGATAATACACACCAGAGACTATGTTTTTAAAAATCTCAATATCTAAACTAAAGAAAAAAAACCCTGCACCACAATTAAATCAGTGCAGTCTTGTATAACTCCAGAGGAAGAAATAGACTGGCAGCAAATAGACATTTTTGCAATTATGATGCCATGGCCTCTGCTTTCCTCTCTCAACAACCTGCCTGACTCATTCTAATTGCACAAGTAATAGAATTAGTAGCCTTTAACTCTTGTACTTGCTATAATTCAGTGGTTTTTTTCTTGTAGCCCGATGTTGTATTCCCACAGGCAAATTCCTGATTTTCAGAACATATTGCCAGGTTTAGCAGACAGAAAAAAAACAAACAAAAAAACCCCCACCAAAACTATACAAAAAAGCCTGCTGGTAATTTCTGTACAGGGTTACTCTTGCACTTGACTATGCTGAAACAGACACTTCAGGGAAAAAAAATGTCAGGGTCAAAGAAATTTTAGGCATTGTTTGTCCAAATCAGGTTGCTTAGCTACTCAGCAGATGTGCCATGAAAAGAAGCATAGTCAGAGGCCTATACATGGATGAGCTGCTACAGAATTCAAAAAATCCTAACAGCTTAGAGGAGTCTGGACTGATTCCATAGTGAATCTGACTTAGGTACACATTTATTCCTGATTTGCTTGAAGTCCTTCTTTTGAATAACATTTTCTTGCAACTTATGAAGAAATGTCCTGTTTTAAACCACAGAGAATTTGCAGTGGGCTGGAAAATTCTGCTCCCTGGCTTATCTTAGCAGGGTCTGGAGGTACAGCTGACATCTTAGCTGCATTCATGAATGACCCACAGCTTATCATGCCAGAAGCTGTTGAAAAGCAATTTAAGGAGAAATTCCCTGCAGAGAGCTTCTCGTGGAAGGACATTCTCCAGTGGACAGTGACAGTGAGTTCATGTGTTTGATAAGTCATGGTGTTCACAAAGCTGTCTCCTAACACTTGCAGCTTTGGTAGACCCTTCCTTACAGGTTTGGCAAGAAGCTGCTCAGCAGTTTTGGGAGCTCCAGTGCTTTGACACTGGTGTTATAGAATGCCTCTCTAGCATTAAAAATCAACTGGCCATTTGGTCATGCAAACTACTTTGTTGTCCCAGTAATTCAGCTGAACACTTGGGACTCTGTCCTTCCTCAATTACTTCCTCTGGTAACAGCCAGCATCCAGGAATGTGACAGTCCTTCTGTAGGACACGGAGCATTATTTATATCCACAGCTGTGCAGCTGTGACAGAAGAGACCTAATTCATGATCTACAGCTGTTAAATGGAAACCTTGTTGTGGATAAGAATGAATAAATTAAGTAGAATGAAGCGTGTTTAGAAATGATCCTATCTATTGTCAGTTACTCATTCTTGAAGTATTATTGTCCTTAAAACAGAAAGACAAAACAGATTCAGAGATCTTCTTTACTCTTTGTCTTGGGGCACACTTGCATAAGCCTTCTAGGAACAAATACCCACTTTGAGATTGTCCTTGTGTGAAGGCTGAAGAACATGGGGTGCCTCTGAGATAATCCAAGTCCACCTGACCTGGCCCACTACTTATTCTTTGCATTCCCAGCCATAATCCTCAGCTTTTAAAGTTCCACATACTAATTCCATTAGGGAGAACTTGACCAGATCACTAACAAAAGGGGATGAAAGGCATCTAGAAGCAATATTGCCAGAGGCTCACAAAGTTTCAGTGCAGCTGTACTGCAAGAAAGAAATAGAGGTGCTAAAGGAAAGAGAAGAATTCTGTATGTATATCAATATTGGAGGAGTTTTACTCAGAGAAGAGTTAGAAAAGATGCTTTTAAATAAACAAGGAGCAAAACTTAAATGTCAAAGCAGGATGAGGTAAAATGGAACTAGTGGTATGCTGGCTATAACATGACTTTGAGTCAAATAAGAATGTAAGTTAAGGAAGGATCTTTTAAATAAAGCACTGCTCTGGTTCTCAGGATATCCAAGTTCTGTTCCTTCTATCCTGGTAGGTCACTTGGAAAAGGTAGTAACTCCCTCCTTGCCTTAGGAGTTATTTATATTTGAGAAACAAACAATATTGGCCTTCTTGCCAAACCTCAGCTTCAATTAGAACATAAGTTTTTGGGAAATACTGTATGGGTGATCTCCACTGGGAATTTGGGCACTAATGTATATCCCAAGGACAACATGTAAAATTACTTTTGTTTCGACTCCAAATAGATTCAGAACATTATTTCACACCAGCATCTTCTAACTCTGCACAACTTTGAGCAAGATGGCTCAGAAGAACTAGACACAGTCATTTTAAAAGCTTTAGTAAAAGGTAAGATAGGACAAACATTAGTGTTTGTTTATTGTATTTGACTTCTATGCCATAAACATATTTCCTCTTTTTCCAGTGCAAGTTCAGTTGATTGTTGGATCAGATTTCATTTCTGATGCCCTGTTCTTTTGTTTGTTTATTGAAAAATTAAGTGTGGCAGTTACTGTAGCTCTTGTAAATTTCCTTTTAACTAATGTTTGCTTTTTCATCTCATGCTATAGTATGGTACTGTTTTAGTCACTCCTTTATTCCCCTACTTCCTTCTCTTAATAACAGAGGCTATAAAAGAACTGAAATATACTGGAGCAATCTATTATTCCAGTTAAACCATTAAAAAAACTCCACAAAAACAAAACCAAAAGCCACAAGTAGACCAAAAACTGCCTTTGTTTCAGAAACAATTAGTTTCTCCTACAAGAAATCTCCATTGTATCTTCTGAAAGATTACTTGTGCTGTCATCTATTTCAGTTTCTGTTAACTCAATGGTTTGTGTTAGCTTAAACTTAGCATGGGAGGGGGAAAAAAAGAGACATTCTGTTCCTGATGTGCTAATTGACACAAGGCAGAAACAACAGTCAGTCCTGTCCCCTGCTTTCTGCAGGCCAGCATTCCTCTTAATATCCAACAACCATTTAAAATTAATGCTTTTAATGGAAAGTTCATCTAGGAAAAAAACCCAACATTTTTGAATATTAATGTTTCTTAATTTAGGAAAACATTGTTCTGAAGGGTTTCTGGTTAAGCAATCCACAGATCTGTGATAGCTGAAGGAGAACTTGCATTGCTATCAAAGTACCAACACTATATTAAATTAAACATTACAGTAAAGTGCTGACTTTATTTGCATTTCCTCTTTTCTTGCAGCCTGTAAAAGCCAGAGTCAGGAGGCTAAGGAATATCTGGATGAACTGAAGCTGGCAGTGGCCTGGAATAGGGTCGACATTGCTAAAAGTGAAATATTCAATGGTGACGTGGAGTGGAAGGTACCAGGTTTTGTTTGCCTGAGAGGACCCTCAGTGTATATTCCAATGTGTACAGCACACTGGAACATCCCAAGAGATGGCTTCAGTTTTTAACACTACCTGCACACTCTACTGAAAGATTGGGCAGGGCTATCATGTTTCCTGAGGCTCTTTCTGGCACCCTATATGACAATGGCCAAAGACAGAGCAATAACTCAGTGGTCATCATCTCTTTCTTGAGCTGTTTGAGAGCAGCAATCTTTCTCCCCTTCTGTATAGACCTTTAGAGCAAACAAACCAAAGTTTACAAAGCACAAGAAGCAGGCAGATATTACTGTTAGAAGGTGGCATGAAGAACATCACTGTTTTCAACTGCTGTATAAATACCCAGTGTGGTGGGTACCTCACATCAAGTCCTACAGCACACAATTTATGTTGATGTTTTAATATTAATGCTGGTACAGATATTTTGTCAGAGAAAAATTAAGAGTTCCACCTCTTTCTCATTGTACTCACTGTTGACTGGTGGAAGACAAAATATGCATGTCCTCATGGACATTTAAATCTTACGTCTCTCATCAACCATCCATGATTACCCCGCAAAATTTCCTTTTTTGGTTGTTTTTTTTTTTTTCCCTTTCATCAATCTAGTCCTGTGACCTGGAGGAAGTGATGATGGATGCTTTGGTCAACAACAAACCAGAATTCGTGAAGTTATTTATTGACAATGGGGCTAACATATACGAATTCCTGACCTACAGTCGTCTGCAGAGACTCTACTGTTCCATTTCTCAGAAATGTCTCATCTATGAACTTCTCCTGAAAAAACATGAAGAAAGCAAACTGACCTTGGCAGGTCAGCAGCAAAACGAGCAGAGGGAGATCTGCCCCCTCTTCACTCTCAGTGAGGTCTCTAGAGTTCTCAAGGATTTTCTTCACGATGCATGCAAAGGTTTCTATCAGGACCTCAGACACGGAGGCAAGAAGAAATCTGTAAGTCACAACTTTGCATCGTGGTTCTGCACCCCTCCAGTTCAGAATTTGTGCAATTTTAACCAGGTCTAATCTTTGGGGTGGAGTGGGGAACAGATTTAGTTAAAGATGTTTGGGGAATACAAATAAGACTTACATTTACTAAGGAGTAATTAGACATAAAAATAGTGGTTTGCTTTTCTCATACAGAACTTCAAGAAGTAGTACTGGAAAGGCAATTTTTTCTAGGAGAAAGAAAAGTAGGCAATGGAGATTTTCAACCCCAGTTCTGAAAACGGTCATATTTATACACGAAACTATTCTCAGATTTATACTCTGTATGAGTAGACCATACTCAGATATTGATATTCAATAATATCCAGTATTTGATATTTGCTCTTAGATAATTTAATCTTTTTATGCAGTACCAGAACACAGAGCAAGAACTAGGAAAAATTGTGTCCTGTGGCCCTGGCAAGTGTGCTGGCCACCAGATGAAAAGGATGATATGTGATGGTGGTACCAACGTGGAATGTCTATAATCCACAGTGGTGAAATAGATGCATCATCATTTTTGCATTTTGACAGTGTATTTAACATTAAAATGCCTAAGTACCAAAGTGCTTGCAAAAGCATTGGAAATAAGTTCGGGTGCAAGGCTTCAAAACAAAGATGTGTAAAGAAATTTCATTAGGGTTCAGTTTCAGAAAAACTAAGTGATTAAACCTTTTGGTATTTTTCAAGTTCTAATTACACCTAAAAAATTGTTAAAACTATAAAATAGTTTTTTTAAATCTTATTTTTAAGATTAACTCACTTTTGCTTTGATAAAACCTAGCTAAATTAATTAGTAGTACAAAAAGTTAAGTTTGAATCTACTCAGGTTTTCTTCACTCACAAGGATGAACACCTTGAGACTACATCTCTGAAGCCACTAAGTATACTCCAGACTTACAAATTTGCCAGAAATAAAAATTTGCCCCCAAAGCCTCACTGAACCTTTCTGGCATTTGGCAGCAGGTGAGCTTAAGCCCAGTGCTGTAGATGAGGCCCAGTTCAGAGATCAGCTCCTGCTGCCTCCTTGCTTTTTCCCTTTTCTTCCCGTGGCTGAATCCCATTATCATTGGCAACAGAAAGAGCATCTCAGTACTGGGATACCAGCCACTGCTGCCAAACTCTGTGTCTTTTTTCAAGCTAGGAACTAGTGCTTACAAAGACAGATGAGACTTTGTCTCCTGCAAGGCTTTCAATGCAATTTAGTTGATTCAATAGCTCACTGAGGAAACACCCCCCAACATCCCCAAAAAGTGCCATTAAAATAATTTTGAACAGAATCCCATAATTTAAATTATTAAAAAAATATATTCTCACAAAAATCTGTTTAATTAAGAATAAATAGACCCTGGCTGCTTCTAACCAACACAATAGATAAAAAGGTAGTTTTTAAATATACTTGAAACTCAGAACTTGACCTAAGTGGCTACACTTCCTCTAGCCAATTTTTTTATCAAGTGCTAAAGGAATAAGCAGTGTTCTACTTAAACTGCTCTCTGCATGAGGGAAGAGTTTCTCAAAGGAAAGACTAAAAAGGGGTATTGATGTACTCTATTCTTGTCTTGTACAGAGCCTTGGCAAGATTTATTTCTGATGAAATAAAATGCCTTTTGTTCCCTTTTCTCTGAAGCTATGTCCTCTGTGGCAGCCAAGCAGAGCCCGATATAATTGAAGGCAAGCTCAGATTAGTTAATCACAGGTTTGTCTTGTCTGATATTACACACCGGTGGTGAAATAATAAAGTCAATGAAAACTTGAGCATTGGCTTCAATGGAGTCACCGTTTTATCCAGAATGTTCTCACACATATTGGGTTATATCGGGGACACAAGAGGATCCTTTAACTCAGTACAGAATGAGCTAATTACTTTTTGGTCCTACTGAAAAGTCCAAGAAATATGAAGTAGGCAGCGAGGCTGAGAGCATCTTGGATCGTGTCGTTTGCATGGAGCGAGACTGCAAAACGCGTTTTAAATTCTACAAACCATATTTCAGGACAAAACGAACACAAAGCGATTGCCTGGGCCCTTGGACATGAACCAGAAAAGCGAAAATCCTTGGAGGGATTTGTTTGTATGGGCAGTACTTCAAAACCGGCACAAGATGGCAAACTATTTCTGGGCTATGGTAAGCACTGATCTGTAGCTGCTTCGGGTGAATATTGGCATATTTCAAGTTTAGGAGATTCGTTTTTGCTCAGCCTCTCAGCTCTGATGGCAGATAGGTTTGTTTCCCAAACACGAGAGGTGCCATTTATTTACAGAGCCTTTCATCTCTGCGTGGCTCCTGCCCGCGGGGCCGGGGGAGAGCAGGGGCCGCTGTAAATCCGCAGCCCAGCTCCCTGCTCTCCTTTCCCTGTTCCCGATGGCTCACAGCTCCCAGGGCCGCTGTAAATCCGCAGCCCAGCTCGCTGCTCTCCTTTCCCTGTTCCCGAGGGCTCTAACAGCTCTGTAGTGGAGAGGTTCACTTGTCGGTATCTTCAGTCATTTGTTATTATCTCCATGTCGTGACACATGAAAAAAAGGAAGAGATGGACACAAACTGCTGCAGTCCTTTGCAGGAAGCTGCCATGTGTCTATGTGTCATCCTGCAAAGGCTGTTGAAGTCATCTCAAATGCTGTTTGAGACAGCAATGGGCGATTGTTTGGTCCGAGCTGACGCCGGGGAAGCGATGAAGCATCTTCAGCTGTACGTGCTGCGCTGCCCAAGGCTGAGCTCCGAGCTGGCATCGCCGGCTCCCGTTCACATCTGGGAGCCTCCCTGTCCCCGGAGAGACACGGAGCGCTCTCGGGCTGCATCCCCGACCTTCCGGAGGAGCCCGGGGGAGGGAGGAGGAGGAGGAGCGGCAGCAGCGCGGTGCTGTGTGCGTGCCGGCACATGGGCACCTGCAGCAGGGCTCCGTGTGGCCGGGCAGCCCCCGGGCACACGGCACGTCCCTGCCTTGTGCCCCTGCCAGCCGTGCTCCCTCCTCTCGGCTCCATCTCCCCGCAGCACAGCCGTGCTGCAGATGTCTCCACGCAGCGAGAGCGTGGTGCTCTGTTTCCAGACAATTTTATTCTCCTATTCTCCTTGGTTGCTATCCCAAATCCGGTCCCTCCAAGAGCCTGGACCTAGAAGTGTCCAGCCTTACAAGGCACGAGAGCTACCAAGAATGAAACACGGAATAGTTTGGGTTGGAAGTGACCTTAAAGATCATCCAGCTCCAATCCCCCAGCAAAGGGCAGGGACACATCCCACTGGACAGGTTTGCTCCATGTCCCATCCAGCCTGGCCTCGAGCACTGCCAGGGGTGGGGTATCCACAAGATGTGGTTTAAACTCTCAAATATCGTCAAAACTGTCATTTTGATCAGTATTTTCGATTTTCAAATCTGTATTGGAGGGAGGATTTTTCTTGAGAGGCGTGAACTTTTTGCTGTTGCTGCCGCATAGTGAGTCTTTTCCGTTCAGAAATGCCCTCCTGTGGAGGGTGGCAGCAGCACCCCTTTCTATTTTACAGGGGCAGGAGGGTGTGGCCTCAGCTCTGGCAGCCTGCAAGATCCTTAAAGAGATGTCCCGCCTAGAGACAGAGACCAAAGCAGCCTGTATAATGAAAGAGGCCAAGTATGAGCAGCTCGCTGTTGGTAAGTAATTGCACTTTTAGAACGGCATTGAAAATAAAAGAAGGAACTGCCATTAGAAGGCAAGCAAGTGAAAAAAAAATACTGTTTCAGTGGTAAAAGGTCAACTGTCATGAATAATTTAACAGCCTTGCAGCACAGGCAGTCCCAAACATTGAGACACAGAGGAAAGATTTAAAACCCGCTCATTTTGGAAAAATCTGTGTTCCAAGACAGGCCACCTGGGATGCACAGATACTCTCCCGCTGCTTGTTGGTATTTTAATTGTCTGATCTTAGTACAAGATGTGTTACAGCGATGTGGAAGATAGAATAACCAAAACACTTCCAGGCTCACAGCAGCCTGCTCTTCCTGCAGTATCAAGCTTGCTCTGTAAGGGCCACTAGAGCAACAAGTTTTAAGTTTTGTCATTGCAGCTAAAAATAATTTGAGATTACCTCACCCAGAAGAGGGCCAAGTGCACTGCACACTGCAGTGAGGCTCAGACTGGTTTAGCAGCAGACAAGATGCCCCTCCCTACAGCAGTCAGATCCAGGCATCCAGAATGCTGGAATGCTGAGCCCTCTCCCCTTTGCCTGCTTTAGAAACAGATGTGTGCACACAGGCTTCTCTGCTGATCTGACTTCAGTCCAATCCATACCTTCACTGCTGTGAGGACAGGGCTTTAAAACACACCCCACATGGAAACAAACACAGAGGCTCCTCTCCCTTTGAGATAGTTCATCAAGCAGCTGAAGGCTCATGAAGGCATTGCTTCATTATTTACACACAGATCACATTTTCCCTTCTTCTCACATTATTATTTACAAAAATTAAAAATCGGGTTCTCATATAATCACAGGGCTCGAGTAATTTAGTCATAGAATTATAGGGCCTAATCCAATACACAGAATTTCTGCTTCTTGGCTTTGATAAGTATTAGATCAGATCCTCAGTTTTAATTTATGGCCTGGATTATGCAAAGCAAACTTTCATTAAGAATGATAAATACCACATCAACTAGAAAAGATGTCTGTATATCATTTTAAGTGCACTTGATCTTTTTGCCCAGCCTTACAGTGTAACAAGGTGTAGGCTGGCTTAGGAAAGGTACTGAGATAATCAAGTGAATCAGTAAAATGAAACAGACATGAGAAGTCAGGTCTTGTCTAATGAAAAGATCTTGATTTTTTGATTTTTTTTTTCTTGGACGCTTTAAATTTATCCTGGTTTCTAAGCTCCAGGACCAGTTTCTCTGGGAACAACTATGCCATAACACTCCACCAAGCCTAATATTTATTTTATGTCAAGTAGCTCTGTCTTAAAATGAAGGACTTGTTGTCTATAAGACAAAGCTGAACTGCTTGGCTTCTTTAGTCTGTTCAGGAGAGCGAGGACAGCATGACAACTCATCCTTCAAAGTGTAAGAGGATCACCCACGAGATACATTTTGTCTGTGTTTCCTTCATATGGCAGAACTGTTTAGTGAATGCTACCACAACAGTGAGGAGAGAGCGTTTGCTCTGCTGGTGAGGAAAAATCAGTACTGGAGCAAAACCACGTGCCTGCAGCTGGCCACAGAGGCAGATGCAAAGTCTTTCTTTGCACATGATGGTGTCCAGGTAAGTTTTACGTGCTCCCAGGGCTTCAAGTTGAGCACAGGAGAGGATAGCACAGGAACTGAACAATCCCAATGAAAATATTCCTCTAAGAACCATTCTTTGGAGAAGGGACTCTTCTCTCCCCCTAGAAACAGAGGAAGAGGACATTTTACCATGTCCTTGCCAAAGCAGCACAATTCCCCCTTTCCCCACCCTCTCATTCAGCTGGCACACAGACCAGTGTGCTAAGGTTTAGCCCTTAATCCATCATGTGCTTTTTGCTTTTTATTCCTTCCTTGCTCACAGAGAAGCACCGAAAAGCACTGTAAATCTGCCTGGGGCATAATGAAGCTGCTCCAAGATGTGAGGTAACTCCTTGTTCAGATTCAAGAGAGAGCTCACTGATAAAAGTTAAATTAAATTACTATTCAGCTTTGCTCTCACGACCTGACTTCTCTCCACATACACAAAGCTGAATTAAGAGTGATGCTGCTTTTATCTCCCAGTGCCTGACTTGGGCTTCCTTAGTACTACAGATGTTGTTTAATTCCATTTGGCTTGCTGTTCTTTCCCCTGGTCTCTGAATAACTCCTTGGATACTCAACATCTGCAGAAGGACACACATAGAACCTGTTTGCTCTGAGGATTTCAGAGTCACTGAACATAGGTGTACCTCATCTGTACTGCAAGTATCTTTTTGTGATATTAAAGCCATCTCTTATCTTCTTGACTTTCAGGCCTTCCTGACAAAAATATGGTGGGGAGACATGTCTACAAGCACAAAGATCCTCAAGTTGATCTGTGCATTCTGGTGTCCTTTCCTAATCTACACAAATTTAATAGCATTCAGGTATAAACATGCAAGAGATAAATAAGTAAGAAATGATAATAAGAAAAATAAGCCATAAATTATATCCAGAGTCAAAATTTCTCCTTGAAGTGATTAAAACTAACATCACCTAACCAAATCAGTTTCCTACAGGGCTGAGTGACTTGTGTGTCCTGTGCTGGTGCCTGCTGCCACACTTAAAAGATCAATGCCATGGTTTCACAGAGATCATTCTATTTTGCACAGTCCACAGGAAAGCCTGTTGGAATTCTGTCAGCTCCAGACTCAACACGGCAATGTGTAGAATATCTGCAGCTGTAGCACCATTTGTTTCTAGATTTGGAGATGCCTGGCTCAACCCTCAGTGTCTTAGCCAAGGAAAACAGCCATCACAAAGCATGTTATCAGCCACAAGCCTTGATAACCATAAGTCAAGTTTAAAAACACAGGACTGACATTAAATTATCAGTCAATCAAAAAATCAATTAAGATTTTCAAATTCAGTGCCTTACAGTCTTAAGTTTTCTTGAAAAAAAGTCCATGCACTATAAACCCAAACAAAACAAAAAGTCCATACCACAAAAAACAACCAACTAAGTAAAATTAAAAAAACAGAAAAGAAAATAAGAGCAGCCAAGATGCTCAGGTGGTCGTAAAAATTGAGGGTCTGAAACTCTAGGAAGACCTCATAACATCCAGAAAATCATACACAAAGCATAAAAATTGGCAATATGAAATTACATTATATTATTAAATATATTTTGAATACATAAACTGAATATATATTAAATATATATTTCTTAACTCTTAAACTACATAAAAAGCAAGAGGAAAACTTGTTTGGCAATGCTGACTTAAGATTTGGCTTCTGCCAGTATCACTGAAGATAATAACCTTCTGGCTGCCAGATTTACAAATTCATTTAATGTGATATTTTGGCAAATTTTAATGGAAAGGTTTAAATTATAATACATAATCAAAGCAATCTTTTCCAAATTTCCATTTTTTTGCCTCCTTTCCCTGGAAGTACAAGAACTGTCACATGTCCCCTACTCCTTCTGGCATTTCCCTTCTTAATTGCTACTAAGAGTAACTAGGAATGGAGCACTGAGCAATTCTCCTCTAAGACTGACTGACGGGTTTATTTCGGCTCAAATCATAACTAGTTGGAGGAAACTGAGCATCCTGCTCCATTTTTGTGAAGCATGCCAATTACCACCTCTCTGAATATTGTGGGTGACTTCAGCCTCCTCCTTAAAAATAAACAGAATTTGTAAAGATGAAGTTTATACTCTATTTAATAGCTCCCCAGCAGACCAGATCTAAGATAAGTACATGCTAGCAGTTCTGTATCAATGCCAATTCAGTAGTGAAAAATGGCTAAGTGTCATCTTTTAACTAATTAGTTTATTTCCTTACAGTGAGGAAAAACAATCCAAGGATGAGCCAGAGCCCTTTAGAGAAGCAGACAGTTTGAATTCAGAGAGGTCTCTGTTTCTCTCCAAGGAAGAAGATAGGTAAGTTTAAAACCATCAGCTAATGTAACTTTTATGACAACAGCCAAAGGACAGGACACTTCTTGTGGATTAGTGACCAGTTAATGATCTAAGGAGCAGCTGAAGGGCCAAGGAAGTCATTTATCCCTCAGGAAGTGCTGTGCCCTTGGATTGCTGCTGTTGTTGCTCTCTAATAAAAGGAATATAGAAAATAAACAAGGATATAGCACTGCTTTAAGGAGAGAACAGTTTGCTTTTTCTGAGCAGGTAATTTCTAGAACAAGGAATTTACCTGGGAATCAAATAGCATTTCCTGACATTCCCATCAGCTCATGATGACAGATACACAATGGATTTTCAGATGTTATCAGATTACTGAGCTGAGCAGAAAGAAGGTTCTCAGTAAAACCTTACATCACTGCATACTTTCTCACAAAGGTGTAATTGCACCCATCACTACCAGGGAATTCTACGTTGAGTCAGCTTCTCACACTCTTAATTTATATTTTAGCAGATGAGCCATGAGAAACCTTATGAGTCAGAGGGAACATCACACAAATGGGTAACTGAGCACAAAGGTTTTGCCAGTTGCTTGTGATCATAGATCTTTGATTCAGGACAGAATCTCTCCCTATACCTTTACCACACACACATCACCAAAACTTGGGAGACCACAAGGACTTAAGTCAGGAAAAGTAGACTTTTGATTGGCACAAAGTCCTCTTTATGGCAAAATGGTGCTAAATTGCCACTTAGCTTTTCCATGATTTAAAGAGAACTTCAGAAACACGTGAACAGTGGTAGAGAGGAAGCATCAGCTGCAGTAGGAAGTCCTGGACCAAGACAGAGTTATTAGGTTCTATTTTTACCTCTGGTATTTAACTGCTGGTATATTGGAGAAAATCATTAGTTCTTCTCTCTCCCTCCCTAACCTATAAAATAGGTGTAAAAGCATCTGCCTCTTGGGAGCTATTTGCAAGCAATATCACAAAGCACTTCCATATCCTGAGAGCAGCATGGTTTGGTCATTACATTCCAATTGCTATTATCCTAGCAATTTATTTTAACAAAGAGGCTCTCTCCCTCCCAGATCTATTTCAGCATCTTACAGTAAAGCTGCAATTATCTGTTTATGATATTAGCCTGTTACCATGGGAATGTATCTCACGATGCCATAAATTGAGAGGTAGTACAGAATCAGGCATATAGAAAATATTGGCCACAAAGAGAACTTGTTCCTTGTGAAAAATGTATTTAATAATTAGCAAGATTGTCAGACGAAATTAAAAACCAGTGAAGAGTCATTGTTTGTTTTCTGTGAGGTGAAACTGAAAACGTACCCTAGTGTACATATCCTTGGTTGGAGATCAAACTTCTCAGGGTAAGAATCACAAAATTAAAGGTCCAATAACATCCCTAGCATACACAAGAGAGCATTTCATGTGGAAACAAATCCTCATACAAAGATCAAATTGCTATCAAACTTGCATTTTCTGCACAGGATAGTTTTCATTGCCAATGGACACCACTTCATGTTCCAAAACACAGCAGAACAGCTGTAGATGTACAGGTCAAATTTCCCTTCAGTTACCAAAACACTTGCGTCATTCCACAACATTCAAAGACTACCTTAATGAATAATTTATGTATTATATCAACTCTTTTTGCTAAAAGGCTTCTACATTGCTTTTTTTTGCAACTTACTCTAATTTAATCACAAAGGCAAGATGCCAGTTCTGCAAAGGAGCAAGGTACTCTTCAGGAGATCTATCAGATTGCAGAAAGGATAGTCAAGAAACACAGGCTTAGTATGATCCAGCACTTAGAGACTGGGTCAGAAGTTTAAAGTCACAGCAACAACAAGAACTTCTGCAGGCAAGCACTGCAAGAAACCTTTAGAGCTAAAATAATTAAAAGCTGACTCAGAAAAATTCATTGGCCATTTTCTTTTCTTTCCTGTTATTTAGGTTTATAAAGACCAATTACCCTTCCCCCCTCCTTGTGCATTTGCAGTCCATGAAGAACACAATGAAGTTGACAAATAAAATTAATATAACTAAACTGAAATAATAAAAATGCACACGTAATTCTGATGTGACTTTGTTTTTCAAAACCACCTTTTTTGATTTGAAATATTTCTGCTATGGTAATGTGATTGCTCTGACTTCACAGCCTTCCCCTTGGCCAGCCCCAGCATCTGCCTGTTACTATCTTGCAAGAAGCTTTATATAGAATAATACGGAGCCTATTCCCACGAAGTAATTTTAGGATATTGTCACCAAGCATGTATTCTTTTTGGTTTGCAGAGGAAATGACACATTGGAAAAACAGAACCCTTCTGCAAACACAGCATGGGCGACATTCATGTTTACCCGGTGGAGAAAATTCTGGAGTGCCCCTGTAACTGTGTTTATGGGGAATGTTATAATGTACTTTGCTTTTCTCTTTCTATTTACTTATGTCCTTTTACTGGACTTTAAACCACCTCCACCTCAGGGCCCTTCTGTTAAAGAAATCGTACTCTACTTCTGGGTGTTTACCCTTGTCTTGGAAGAGATCCGACAGGTGAGTAACCTGCGTCACCTTGGTACCAACACAGCAAAACCTGCAGCAGTATTTTCAACACATTTACAATCTCTAACTGTACAAACTTGGAGATTTCAAGTGTCAGGGGCACAGGTGAATCTCACCTCTCTCTCCCAGATCAAGCTCTTCCTTCACTGTGTAAACCTACAGCTCTACCTCTGTTTTTCCATCCTATTCCAGCCTTAGCCAAGACAAGTGGGCTGCCAGCATTCACATATTCTTCACTTTACAAAGTCCCTCTCTGATTTCACTCCCCAGAACTAGGTCCTCCCACCACAAATAATCTAAAGTTGGACGTTATATTCTACACCTGGAACATACCTAGAGCAGAGACTCTACATCCTTTTAGGAGATTCTTCCCCAGTGAGGACTGTTTAAAAAATCACAAGTAAATTAATTCAGGTTATTTGTGGCTTTTTCTAAAATACTTTTCAACTCAAAATATTAGCAGATCTCTTTCGGGCTTGCTTTTCTTAAAAAAAACCAACCAAACAAAATCACCAGCCCCCAAAAGCCCTTCTCCATTAATCTCCTATTACTGCTTTTGGAATAATGGAGTCATGTCCTCAGTTTAAAAGCTGAAATAATAACAGTGGTGCAAGTGTGTTGCTAGCTGTGGGTGCATAAAGCTCCTCTCTTTAGACACAAAAAAAAAGCAGTTATGATCATTTACTCTGGAAGAACCAGTAGGTGTTCATTATCTAAGCAAAAGAGACAGGAAAGTTTGTCACAATTTATTTGAAATTATGCAGCAAGGCCATAACCAGAGGAGGACGTGGAAAATATCTGGATCAAAGAGCATTTCATTATAAACCTATAAAACATGAAGACTGCCAGGCTAAAACCCAGTTAAAAAAGCCAACTCCTTGCCTAGATAATCAAATGTGCCTTCGCTGACAATTCCAGTACACAAATGCCAAATCTGTTCATGCTGTTTAGATAGCAATGCCTAGAAACTGAACTCCGACTGCAAGTTGCATTGTTTAACAGCTTTTTTTTTCCTCCCTTATTACCCTCAGAATGTGTTTTTGTTCTTTGCAATGAAAGAGAAAAAGGCAACAAGTGTTACATTAAAACTCAGAAGGAACTAGTGAAAGCGGAAAGAGATCAATACCAATGGTTATTTCTCTTTTTCAGAGTTTCTATACAGATGAAGACACAAATTTAATGAAGAAATTTAAACTGTACGTGGAGGATAACTGGAATAAATGTGATATGGTGACCATCTTTCTCTTCATAATTGGAGTAACCTGCAGGTATATATTTGCTCCATGTGAGGTGGTCAGCATCAGTACCAAGGGCTATGTTCATCAACTGAGAGCTGCCTCCTGTACATGAGAGGACAGGCTCTAATATCCATTTTTACAAGCTTTGAGACATGTTTCTGCAGTAGGAGCCTCTAAAATTCTGTGGAAATCATGGAAGTTGCTCCAGAGATAACAGAAAGATATACTGATATATTCAAACACGTGTACTGAAAAGCTCTGCTTTTGTTTGCTTGTTTTCAGAAATCCCTTTTACTCAAGGTACTTTTTTTATTTGCTAATAAATCTCATTGTAGCCAAGAGAGACAACAGTGTTCCTCCATGGTTTTGGTTATTTCTCATCACTGTACAGACACTAGCAGTACTTGCTGAGAGCTGATATTTCCTTCCATGTGTCCTGCAGGATGCTGAACTCAACTTTTCAAGCTGGCCGTACAATACTTGCCATTGATTTTATGGTGTTTACACTTAGACTCATCCATATTTTTGCAATTCACAAACAACTTGGACCAAAGATCATAATTGTGGAAAGAATGGTAAGTGTGCAGTCTGTCTCTCTTCTAAGAAATGGAGAGTAAGAAATCCTATCTTTAGAAAGGAAATACATTCATAATCTGTCTTTATGTTTACATTTTTGAAACTTGCCATTTTGCATATTCCTGCATTTTATTATAAGATGCAATGTTTGAAATAGATAGTTTCAAAGAGCTATGCAGTGCAGTAAACTGGCCCAAATTTACTAATCCTTGTACCTCACCTAATAATTGATCCTCAGATCTTGCAAACAAAGAGCAATCTTTGCCTTACTGATATTCCTCCTGCTTCCTAAGCTGTATGCATCCAGGACAAAGGCCTCAGGCAGATGGCAGACCATGTACAGGAGGGCAGGGCTTCCAATGAATGACTTGGGGAAACTGTTTTTTTTTGCAGCAAGTGCAGGAAAAAAAAAAACAAAACAGTGAAAAATGATAGCTACAAGTTTCCGACATGAGTTACTCTTACTTGTAGTTTTTAGCTCCCTATTACAATGAAAACATATCAGTACTTTGCAAGCAGATGTTGGAAGACGTTGATAAAATGTTTTTATTTATTACTGCTCTTCTGCAGGACAGGAGACACTGGGATTACAGTAACTGTGTTTGGGTATGCATTGCTATGTAGAAATAGCTTCTTGTTTAGGCATGTTAATCCTCCAGGCCAATTAGCTCACGCTAACTGATTAATAGAGTTCATTTAATTGTACAAAATCTACAAATATTTGATTTGTGACTCACAGCAGAACTCAGTAAAAGCTCTACGGTCTAAACAAGCCTATACATTGAATAAACACAACTACAAGCTCTTTGGATTTGTCTACAAATGCAGTAACTGGAACTCTAACATGCCATTTGGTTGGACTAGAAAAAGAGTAAATGGCAAATAAATATTTGTTCTTGTTTATTATCTAGCTTATGGCATTAGCAGACTTCCATTGTAAGAGAAGAAGTCCTAACCCTTCCTTTGCTGCCTGCCAAGCTAAACCAGGGCCTTGAACAGCTCCTGCCTGTGTCCACTCTGCTGGCACCTGACATGCTGCAAGACAGCACTGGGGTTGGGAAGATGCAAACAAGAACATAAACAGCAGCCTAAAAAAAAAACCCAACATGTTTCCCTTTCATCTTTGCCCTACCCAAGCCAACACCATGCCTCAGCTTTGGTATTTCAGTGTTGAACCTTACATCAAAGCAAGAAACAGAGAGGGTTACTTCAGTAAATGAAACCTGCTTGAAGGGTTTGAGGGGCTTCAAGTAAATCATCTCCCTTATTTAACAGAGAAGCAATCCCAGATGGTCTCTATCTTTCCCCTTTATACTCTTGCTACAGATTTGCTGAAACAGGTCTGGTGATTGCTAAAATGCCAGAATAATGCTCATTCCAGAACAATACTCATTTCCAGGGAGACTGCAGATTGGGGAAAAAAAAATAGTTCCAGACTTGCCACTGCTCTCCTATCACCATGATACCATTACAGCCCTGCAGCATTCCTAAATTTTAGATCATCCAGAAAATAGTAGATTGATGGAAGCCAGACATCAACTCTGTCTTGCATGGCTTAGAGATGATGTTTCTTATCAAAACTCCAAGTAACATCCTGGAGCTCTGAAATGCCTACGCTTTTGGGTAACTGTACAATCCAATAATCTAATTGAAATGAATCTACAGTCCCTAATGAACTCTGTCAGATCAGATGGGGAGACTATGAAGTGTTCCTCTTCCACCAGGGAAAAATTATGGCACTCGAAATGCATATTAGATTTTCTTTTTTTAAGTAAGTGTTTTAGGATTCAATTACTTCTGCTTCTGTAGAGAAACACAATGTTTAAAAGCAGGAAGGCCTGAAAAGAATCTTTCAGATGCATCACTTAGCTTGAAAACTGAAGACAGAAAGAACCTGATCCTTGCAGCCTTCACTGCCTGCTGTATCAGTGGCTCAGTATTCATCAATGAGCACTGACTGCTACCAGGATTCTCTGCTGCAGCAGAACTCCTGTAATTCACAGGAAAGCAGCCCATGGTATTCAGATATCTCACAGAAAATATGCACTTAAAAGATAAAATGTGTTTCATTTTTAAATATTTAGTGATTGGAAAGCAAGATTTTAGTTTAAAATGTGCCTTTATCTAAATGAGCTATCAAAGAAGAATGCCAGGACAAAGACAATATGGTAACAGCAAGGTCAGACGAGGAATTCTGTGCACGGAGCTGTATCCTATTCTACCTCCTTTAACCTCAACAAGCCTGTAAAGAAACAGAATTATTTGAACTGTATTCATACAGAAAGACTACTGTTCCTTGACTATGCTATCACAGTCACTGCCCCTCCTCCTCTCTCTTGCAGATGAAGGATGTTTTCTTCTTTCTATTTTTCTTGAGCGTGTGGCTCATTGCCTACGGTGTGACAACTCAAGCTCTGCTCCATCCTGATGACAGCCGAGTGGAATGGATATTCAGAAGGGTTCTTTATCGTCCCTACCTTCAGATATTTGGCCAGATTCCACTGGATGAAATAGACAGTGAGGAAATTTCTTTCCCCCTAACTTGGCCATTTTTGAATGCACACTTCTGATTAGAGCATGGAATTCCTTCCAAGTATTGCCCTTTTTAATTTTGCTTTTTTACATCTTTGTCCTACGGGCCAAAGCTTACACATTACTGTCACACAGAGTGTATTTGCAAAGAGATAATGGGCATTGTGGAGTTACATTAGAGAGTAAGGGCAGGCCCTGTTTAGATACGCTCTCAGAAATACACAAGGATTTGCAGTTTTAAAGGCTGGCACACCTGCTTTCACCTCCATCCATTTCCTTTCCGTTTAACCTAGACTCAGATAACCCTGTGTAAACTCAAATAATAAATAACAGCACCGCCACACATTTTGGCAGTAGTGTAATGTGGCAGTGTTAAAGCAGTGTTTGCATAAGCAAACACATTTTAAATAAAAATGGCTCCAGAGCATTTATTTACTCTGGAAATAAAGCTGCCCAAATCAAATAACACTAGTAATTGCTTATGTGCAGCATTGCAAACAAAACAACATGAAAATAATTGCAAGACACCAAAATAATTAGACATGGAAGTTCAAAGGCAACATTGCTGATAGGTAAACAGGTAAAACACAGAATAGGTCACCTCCCAAAGAAGTCTGCAGCAACACCACAGCATTTAGCCAGTGCTAAACGTCACTGGCAATAATGAAGTGGGATTTAAACTTGGAGTAATATAAAATACCACCAGTAAAAAGCCATATACAGGAGCAAACCAGTTAGCATTCTCTCATGATCACTCTGCTTAATAAGAAAAAGCATATCTTAGCAAAGTCAAAAAACCTAAAAGGCACAAGAGAAAGGAATGTGATTCATGTCTGTTTTAAATACCTATAGTGTAAGCATGTACAGCACAATTAGTCACACTTATTTCCATTAAAATAATTGGAAAGAAACAAACATTTCTGGAATATAATTCAATTTATATGCCAAAAAGTCAGATGTAGCACTCCCTAGAAAGGTGTGTTTCTCTCCACTGAAAGTCCAGTGCGTATGTCTACCTGAGTAAATAATAGGTTAAAAGTAACAGAGAAAAAAAAAATTACATGGGCAACTTCCAGAAGGGATTAATTTGTCCCAGGGCCCTCTGGGTCTTACTCTGTTTAACATCTTTATGAAATATATGGAAAGGGAGAAGGGTCATGAGGAGGACAAAATTTGCTGACAAAACTACATCACTGGGTAGCAAAGACAAAAACTGACAACTAAGAGAGTCAGAGGAGCCTCATGAGTGCTGAACCATCAAATGAAATTCAGTATAGATAAGGTAGCACCCTTGGTGAAAGTAATCCCAGCTTGGTGAGCTTTGATATAACCATGTGCTCTAATAAATGTAACCAGAGGGTTATCTGTGGCACCAGGGAAAAGATTACTAGGAAAAAAAACAGAGGGGAAAAAAGTAAATATTATGCTACTCTAGACTTATGGATTTAATTCATAGCTGGAGACAGAATACAGCACTAGACCTCTAGTCTGATGCAGCAGAACCAGACCTTCTTCCTAACCTCAACTGCAAGCTCAGACACACAAATCACTTTAAATTTAGAACGAGGAACCTCCTTCCCAGCTTTTACTAAGTTTTCTCCTCTAACCCATATGCCACAAGAACATGGGGGAACACAGACTCAGAGGAAGTTTGATTCTGAGAACTCAAAACTGGTCTAAAAAGGATACAGCCCTTTCAATGCAATCCCTTCTTGATGAACATCACTACACAGCCAGCTGTGACAAACATCTTGCCACTAAATGAGCAGCCAAGTTGTGGAGGTCTGTAGTGTCCTAGGGCTGCAAATATCGTGCACAACACAATTATACTTCCACAAAAATCAAAGGAAGAAACACAGCATTCGGATTTGTCATAACTATTTTTTTCTCCATCTTCCTTTGCAGCATCACGACCATATCCCAGGAACTGCACATTTAACCCACTGCAGATTCTGCAGGAGAACACGCCATCCTGCCCTAACAGCTATGCCAACTGGCTCGTCATACTGCTGCTGGTCATCTTCCTACTGGTCACAAATGTCCTCCTCATGAACCTCCTGATTGCCATGTTCAGGCAAGGGTGATTTCACAGGCTGCAAAGCTTTAAGTGGATGCCCATATTTACTATCCCAGTGCTGGCTAGTCCTTTTGGAGTACACTTATAATTTTCCTAATGAATATTACTTGGGGACTGATAGACACAATCCTGTGATCAGATAGCTCTTAAGTACTCATCATCCTTACTTTAGCCACATTGGAGACAAGGAGAAAAGGAGCTTCTTTCACTGCTAAAAACAAAAAAAAAAGAATCAATTAAACATCCACAGAAGGGTCTGAGTCCCTGGCTGTGTGGAATCAAATCTGCAGGTGCACAGCAGCCATAAACTTGGCAGACTTCACAGTGGATGATTTGCACATCAGGGAAATGCTTGTTGTCAACACAGCTAATAATGATTCATTTGGTTAAAGAACTGATGTGGCATGTTTGCTGATCCTTCCTGAGCAAAGTAGAATTATCTTTCTTTAAAAAAACCAAAAAAATTGCCAAACAAAACATCTATCTTTCAACATTTGGAGACTACAACTGCAATTATTTTAATATCCAAGAAATTGCACAAACTTTAGATTGAATCAGCACTACTTACTTTAAAAAAGGAATAGCAAAATCAGAAAATCCAGGACTAAATTTTGTTATATTCATCTTTAGCTTGTTGTAGTGAGAAGATTTACATGCTTCTATTGCTCTCCCCCCCCCCCCCACAAAATTACAGTTACACTTTTCAAGTTGTCCAGGGCAATACAGACATCTTCTGGAAAGTGCAGCGCTACAACCTGATTGTGGAGTACCATGGCCGGCCTGCCTTAGCACCACCATTTATCATTATCAACCACATCACTCTGGTTCTCAGAAGACTCTTCAACAAAATGGAGCACAAGAAAAAACACCTGGGTGAGTTGTTCACAAAAGCACAAATGTGATCAAGCAACTGTAGAGCCTGGGTCTCTCCAAGGACATGGCGCATACAAAAAATAGTGGAGCAAGCTGGATTTCTGTAAGCCAATATTCACTATTTTTTTTTAACAAAGAGTGCCAGGAGAGTAGAAACAAAAAATTAAGGTTTGTAATTTAAACTGTGAACAGTTTCCCACAGTGCATTTCCTGATCATAGTTATAACAACAAAGGTAGCAATATAAAATGAGTTATAGGGATCTGATTTCTAAAGATTTAACAATTGATAGGTTTAAGGAATAGTTATTTCATTTACTCCTGAGTTTTAGCAATTATTAACCCCAAAAACAACCTTCCTTTAGCATTTCTACTTTTTACTACTAGTATCAGAGAAAAAGGGGCAAAATATAATTCTCATCTTATTTTTCTTACAGAAAGAGATCTTCCAGTGGGCCTCGATCAAAAAATCATAACATGGGAGCTGGTGCAAAAAGAACATTATCTTGTAAACCTTGAGCAAGAAAAGAAAGAAAGCAATGAAGAAAGGCTGAAGGCTACATCTAATAAGTAAGTTATTCTGACCCACAGTAAGAGTAACTTGCAAGCCTTCAGCTTTCAATGAGTTCAGCATTGCAGTTCTTGTAAAGCTCATATAAAGGGTCCAACCGGAATGCAGCTGGGAAATACACAGTCCATGAAAAAAAATGTGAGAGGCCAGCATCACTACAATGTTAGAGTGTTTGTCATTCCTGAAATATGTACAATTATAGTTCCAGCCAAATCTGCAGCCAAGCTCAATGAAAATCTTATTCGTTAAGAAAATGGTGGAAAAACAGTTCATTTGCTAGACTACAGCACATAATTTCATCCCCTCTAGGAATACAACACAGACTTTTGCATGGAAGTTTAAGATACCTTGAATTAGCCACAGATGCAGAAGAACAAATACTCATGTCTTTATGGCTTGGGACTGAGTCTCCATTTGTGTATTTCTCTGTATTTCCCCACTAGGAATATCACTTGAATTGGTTTAGTCTGATGAAGTATAACTCCTAAATTATTACTCAGATATTTAAACTTTTCAGTGAGACACAAAGTAGTTATATGGGAGAACAGAAACATCTAAGACAGAAAAGCACTCCTTGAAGAAGCTTCTAACATCTATTCTAGCTGTTTTCTCTTACAATAAAATAGACTTCAAATAGAGGCACAATGGGTGTGAAAGTTACCATAATAAGAAAGTTGCATGGAAATGTTCCTGTGCTGTCTGCTTTCTTTCAAAATAAACCTCCATCTCCCCAACTCACACAATACCTGGGGACCAGAACAGCATGCTTACGTTCTTGGAAAATACTCTTCTCCCTCTAATTCACATAGACCCTTAGTTCATAATAATTCAGAATTATTATATAGGTTTAAACTTTATTCTCATAAGCAGATCACTAACAAACCCTAGGGGTAAGAGCTTAGTTGTTGAGATAATGCAATAAATAAATGTGCAATTGCTTCCAAACAGAGGGTACTATATCCTTTATATAATAAAGATAGTACATTGTAGGTGAAGTTACTGGAGGGGGAAAGTGAGAATCCATCTGGCTTCATAGTATTTCCAGTATAGCAGAGCCAGAGAAAGACTGGAAGAGATTCAGATGAACACCACTACCCCCACAGCTTTTATTTTTGCTCTTAAGTGGTAACAGTGTGGTACTGAAATCTTAGGACATCCTAAGGAAGTGATTTCTTTGAACTTCGTTTGCACTGAACCAATCTCAAAATGCATTAGACCCATCCAGAAGCAGTTTTTTCACATCTGTGGGATTGGAACATAGCCTGTGAGAGGGAAACTTTGAAAAAGTAGCTAGGAGAAACCAGAGAGGGATTTGCCAAGCCTATGAGGAATCAGATGCTAAGAATAAGGAACTGATGGAAGAACAGCTGAAGGATGCAGAAAGCAGGGGGATAATTCCCCTTGCTGATCTGGAAGCACTATATGGAATTTCCTTAAGCAATCCCTTTGGACTGCATGAAAAAGGGGATTTATCCATCGAGCCAGTTTCCAGAAATAAAAGCCTGCATAAATTTTAAGTGGCTTATCTGTATTGTGGCCTCAGTTCTCACACCAGGATCAGTTTCTACTGGGCACAGGGGGGAGAGACACAAATGGCTGAAGAGACAGAACTGCTCCTTTCTGCTGCCCTTGATTGCCACAGCAACTGAGGCTAAGTGGCCCTCACCAGAGGCTGAATAGCTGCCCTGATCTGTCATTTGTGAGTCCCTGGGCAACAGGGGCATGAGAGTGTTCCAGAGATGCTGCTCTGCCCAAAAAATACTTCTGTGAACACCTCAAAAGGACAAAACTTTTAGGGGGCTATGGGATGCCTGAGCAGCACAGAACTGCAGTGAAGGGCCATGGCTGTAGTAAAGTTACACGTGGTTTGTGTTTTATGATTTCTTCTGAGGCCTCTCCTTTTTGCTCAAGGTATTTGCTTTGTTTCCATAGGGTGGATAATTTGTCTAAGTATTTTAGTGGGTTGAAAGAACAAGAAAAACGATTTAAGGTTCTGGAAGCCCAGGTAAGTAGTATTTTCTAGGTATTTATATCAGCTTTAGGATTTCACCTTCTTTCTCTCATTTAATCACGGTCTGGCAGACCCTACTTAGAGATAAAGGGACAAAAAACCAGATCTGTAATATGGTTTCACTTTCTTTATTACCTTCTGGTAATAAACATATGTAAAGAAAAATTTCTAAACTCCTATAGAAAGGAGAAATTTCTTGCTCTCTTTAGCAGTTTACTTGAGAGCTTTTATTTCCTTCGTTAAGGATGCTTCTGGAATGAAACAATCTTTCCCCCTCCATTCTTGTCCTTGTCTTATTCTTTTTTTTTTAAATGTCAGCTTGGAAAATACACACATTCTGTCTCATCTGACCTAATCTTAAACATTGGTTTTTCTCATTTTCTTAAGACACCAGGTACCAGCACCTCAAAAGGGAAGTGTCCAGCATACAATTATGAAATCCAAATAATAGCAGGAAATTCTGTCTTGCACTTTTGATGACAAACCCTTGCAATATAAACAAACAACATTTCTTACACAGACTGAAAATGTTAAACCACCTGCTATGTAGCACAACTCTTATTGTTTTCTTTATCTCTACAACTCTTCTGTATAATTTTGGCCTTGCTGAAAGGTCTTTATCTTAATACTCCTCCTAGAATTTCCTGCTCCCTTCTTAGCCCTTTTATGGCTTCCTGAAAAAAGTCAAGCTATACAAGTCCAACAGAAACACACAGAACGCTTTAGTATGTTTGTGCTGGCTTGGGATAATGCAATATACTCACAAAAAAGAGCAGGTATTGAATCACTACCTATTTTGTAGATTTGCTACTGTACAGCTGTTATCTCCTCCATGGCAGAGGTTTTAACCAAAACCAACCTCTTGTGCACTCAACCAACTCCAAACTATACATGTAAGTACTGAAAATAATAATGGAAAAGCTAATAATAGAGCTGAACAATGTAGTTTAAAAAAATGCAAGGCAGAAAAAGGAAGATTGGAAAATAACTCCATTAGGAGATTCCTAGAAGTAATGGAAATATAAACAAGGAACAGAATTTTCATTCTTACTTCAGAATGAAAAAATTACCTTTTGTAAAATACACTTAAAAGCTTTGGGGCAAGGACTGTCACTTTGTGTGAGTTGGAACAATCTCTCCCCGTTTGAGCACATAAACAAGTATCTATTTGTAACAGAAGATTGCCTTGGGGGTTTCTTGAGTCCATGACATAATCCTACTGACATACTACAAACGTATTTAAAATGCATAACAATAATCTTTTAAAATAAAAACTGAGCAAGTATCCTAGGTTTTGTTTTTTTTTTTTAATTAGCAGAATTAATTTGCCTTTAGAGCTGCACCTATTTCTGTCAGTTAAGAATTGTATCCTGTGTCTCAAGACTCCACTGTATGGAGTTTAAATCATTAGAGACAGGAACTATTTCTCAGCCACTGCAGGATATCCAACACATTAAAGATTTTGGATATCCTTCTTAATGACCTATTTCAACAGCTACCTATTGCTGCCTATTACTCAAAATAGCCTCCAAAACCCATAAACGGAGCATATATATATATATATATATATATATATATATATATATATATATATATAAACTACATGGAAAAAAGAAGTAGCTGGAAAACTTAGTCACAACATGACAGGACCTCAAGTGACTCAGATTTGAGCTAACCTCAAGCTATACTTAATTCTATCAGAAGCTTGTAGAACACTTATGTGAGTTGCTTCATTATCAGTATTCCAATTTAAAAAATCTCCATCCTGTAGCTGGCTTCCCAAACATTTTAATATCGTAACTGTATAAAAAATAGAAATTTAAACAGCTGAAAAATAAGCCTGTGTTTATAATTTACTGAGCAAATGCAAAGTAATACAATCTACAGTGTCTTTTTTTCTAACATTTTGAAGTTTCTTAAGCAATTACTACTATGTGCCCCTTGTCCTAAGGCTTTTAAACAAGCACATGACTTTTCCAATCCTATTAGGTGTGAAGAGTGCCAACACGGAAGTGCCTTCACTGCAAAGAAGTGAAAGAGAAGAGCATGCAGATCAGTTTGAGATTGACATCGAATACATAGATAATTAAATTTTATTCTATTTCTTCACATTAAATCTTTTGTCCTACTGAACTACTGTAGAAGTAAAATCCTCATCTCTTGAAGGCTTAAGGGCAACAAGGTCTCTCTGCTAAGCACTATCTGTACTTGACATTACTGAGACTTTCTTGGTCTTGGTCCTTCAGTTCCTGGGGCTTTCTTTCCTGCTGCTCCCATAGCACTCGGTCCTTTCTCCAAAACCATTTCACAAACACCACTAAAGCTTTCTCCTCCAGGGTGACTCTACCACCTTATTTTCTAAATACCATTTGTTCTGCAGATACCACACCCTCAATCCACCATCATCACTGCCAAATTCCACACTTCCCTGTTCAAGGGAGTCTCCCTTTGGAAGGCCAATCATTTACACACTTAAAAACAAACTCCTTCCTTGGCCAAGAAATCAAGCTTGTACTCCTGAGCTGCTTAGAAAAGGAAATAAAGAAACAGTTTCCAAGGAAAGGGCCTGAACACTGAAACATTACAATCCACACAGTTCCTGGAGCTCCCACAACTCCCAAACAATTGCACTCACCAGTTTCTCTTCCCATGCTGGCTCCTTTGCTAGTATTTCTTCTTAAGGGCTCCTCACTCAACCTCAGAGACTGCAATCACCTGGTTTTTGTTGTTCCCATGCCCCATCATAGCTGCTGCCACTTTCCTGCTGGAAAGGAGACTTTCCCTCCATATATCACACCTCTAGAGATCTAAGCATCTGGTTTCATTTTACTTTTCTTTCTCAAGGGTCAGGGGAAAAAAGAAATCATTTAAGAAACTTTAAAATAAGAATGTGTACCAAAGAATTATCCTGCAGACTTGGAATTTGGGCTGTTTGTGGCTTTTTCCGTTACTTACACTGGCTTGTACATTTTTAGCATACAAAAGTTCGCTGGCTCAATTAGAATTTTGCAAGATATACCACTAAAATATCAATACCATCCTCTAAGGGGAAATTTCTTTGGAATAATATAAACAGCATCAGAAGGGGGAAGTATTGGGCTGTGTCTGACACTGATAAGCTTCAACTGCATTTCCTCACATATATAATTGTAGATTGCACAAAAGCTTTCTGTTACCAGAGGTGGAAAAAAAACCAATCTCAGCTCTGGTAAAAATGAGGCTTTTATTAACAGATATTAATCTTGTTATGGTGGCTTCATGAAGCAGGCATTTGTCTAGTTTATTCAGCTGTGCCCCAGGCCCATGGCTCCGTTAGCAGCAATGGAATTTTGACAGTCCTACCTGTTCCTCACCCTGGGCAAGCAGAATTCATAAACCCACTAAGTGTGTACTACTGAGCTGCATCTTTTTGTTAAGAAATAACATATATCTCACAACCAGCATTCCCTGCTCTTGGAGCAGCTTCCACTTTGAAAAGGCTACTATTTTCATCGTGATCAGCATGCCAATTATCCACTGGAACCCAAACTCTATGCATTTGGACTTGCTGAGTGTGTCTACTCCCATACACTGGAACAACCAATGTTGTAATGTGCATCCACCTGCACATTTTCATGAGGAAATACATTCTGCTCTGAAAACTACAAGGTGAGTTTAGAAAAACGGAGCACAGTTGCTCCTTTTACACTGTTTTCTGCTTCTTCTGCCAAATGATGTATCTGTTCAAACACAAAATCCAAGTGATTTGGGCCTCCCAGTAAATTGTTGTTAAGATGGACCTCCCCCCAGAAGTCACCCCCTCAAACACCCTTCAGAGTTTAAGCAAGCACAATCTACCAAGAAATATCACAAACTCTTTAGAATGAACCTTTCACTACACAGTTATAAATATTACCCTTGGGTTTGGTTCATATAGAATACTGACAAAAAAAATGTCAGTTCAAACTGACCTGAACTAATTTGAGTTCCAAATCATGTAACCTTTCAAAGAATTTAATCTTTCAACCTCATTTATTAAATTTACTAATACTGTGGAAAAAACCCACTATATTTGACATTTCTTACAATGTGATTCATTGTATGAGATGACTCATCCTATGAAGGGATTATATATTGTAAAATGATTGAAAATGTGAAAAATATGAGGTTTAGAATCTATAAGACTTGAGGGAGAAGTTAACAAGATGGCAAAGTTAGAGTAAGACTTTAAAAAATTTTCAAGACAGTTCTGAAATCAAATAAAATATTTGGTAGAACTCCTACAGCTGCATTACTCAGGGTAGATCAGAGATGAAATCAAGTTACAACTGAAAGTTTATTGTATCACATAAAACAAAAAAAGTCTCCAGTTCTGGCATAAGAATCTCATTTCCACAAATACCCCAGTCCACATAGAGAATCAGCATGGAAGCAGCACCTCCTGGAAAGGACATACAAAGGTGCAGATCATCACATCACATAACTGGGCACTGTTGTGCTTTCACCTTCAAAGGCAATGAGAGAAGGATGTTTTTAAACAAAAAAGTTAAAGGGTTTTCCTTCCTGGGGGAGAGCCAGGAGAAATCACATCCAGTGGAAGACTAGATTTTATTTTCATTGTTTAAACATCTCTACATAATGAGCTCATCACCTTTTCTCTAGGATTCCACAGGATTTGGGACCAATTCCAAAAACTGAGAGTTACTAGGAAGCCCTGCAGCCTTTTAGCTAACACTTCTGTTTCTTTGGATACTTCAGCTCCAAAGCAAGACCCAGGGAGCTGTTCAAGCAAACAAAGCACACTTTATTCCCTCCTGCCAGGATGCAACTATCCTGTTACCGTGAACTTCTCATAAACAGAAAGTCTGGAGTTTATTTTAGGTAGCTTAATTTCTAAAATATTAAAAGTTCTTGGTGGCTATGATGCAAACTGTTGGACAGAAAGCTATCACATGGTTTTTAGACCAGAAAAAAAAAATGAACAAGACAAGTTCTGGCATGTCTCCAATATGCTTCAATCTTCAGGACTCCTCCTCCTCTCCTTCATCATCTACTTTAGGTCGGAAATTTTTCCTGCTCTTCTTCTTACTGCAGTGGAATCCAACTGCTCCCAGCGATGGCTCTTCACCTGCACCACTAAGCCTTGCATCAGGTTTATATTCTGTGTTCTGGTCCCCCTCCATCATGCACTCCTCCTCCTCTGCTGCCCTTCCACTGTCACTGTCTAAGTGTCCCAGCTCAACCCTATCTTCTTCCCTCAAGTCATCAGTCTTCTTAAGAGATTTTCCTTTCTGATCTGTCTTCATCTGTTTCTTATCATCCTCTCCTGTTGATGTTTTCTTTTCCAGTCCATCAACACCTCTTTTAGTTGGTTTGGTGAAGACAATCCTCCCAGCTCCACAGCTGGAAGGGTCCTGGTTG